>CM060900.1:324221964-324871131 GCA_030762935.1 Hymenopus coronatus | reverse complement strand
CCTCTTCTCGAGCGACGAACCCTAACAGGGGTGGACCCCCATCCCGAAGTCGTTATGGTCGTACGGCCCGTTGCAAACGACCGTCCAAATGAACCTTATCCACGCAGCGTTCCGTCGCGCACGCTGCCTGCCGTCGAGTTTCGGCAGCGCGAAAGGAAGCCTGTGGAGAAGATCGGAGCGGTTAGTGGCTGCCGAGAAGGCCTAGCGTTACTGTCGAGTGAGATTTTAGGCTGATATTCATGTAGTTGACTGAAGCGTCAAACATGCTCTGTTGCCAATACACTCCCCTCCACGAGTAAAAATAAGTATTCATCTACCCTCCAGAGTTAGGAGCAGAACACGCTGACTATGTTTATTAATTATGTTCTTCATTTTGTCCATTATAATCGCCAAAAATACGACCATTAATAGAGTGTGATTGTTACAAAAACCAAGTGTTTGCCAAATGGCTGACGCATGCGTGTTAAAGAGTGCTCTGTGTCTCTAACTTTTAGGGCGTGATAAGACAATTGAAGCGCTGCGCGCTACAGTGCAAAAGTGATACCGCCACGTTTTATTGAGTGATAAGGGGTAGTAAGGTAGCTTTGTAAAATATAGAGGACACGTGATGAAGTGAAACTGGATAAGTTATCGGTAAGTAGTGCTAAGTGTTCAGTGTTCAGTGCAGTGATAAACGCAGAACTTACAATTTGACGTTTGTTTGTGTTACAGTAAATGTCAAAAATGAACATATAAGCAGGAAAACTCATTCGTTACAGTTGGTAAAAGCGTGATACAGCTGTTTGAATTCGTCATGGCTATTTTCTGTGTGGGTATACACTTAATGGCAATGGGGTTCGCGTTTCTATAAGCAAAATAATCTTGGCATTGAAGGCAATGTTACGCTAAAGAGGTGTGAAAGTGGGGAGGACTTTAAGGCACTACAGTAAAATATGCGTAAAATCTTGAGCGTCCTTGCAGTTCTGTGCCCAATGAAAACATCGGAGGGTTGCTGAACAATGCCTCGCAGTTCCCTTTGAACCGGTTTTAGTGACAAAAACTGACCAACAATAGCGTCAGTCGGGTGACATTGAAAATCAAGACTGAGGTAAAGGCGGCAGAGTCCAATACGAAGAATTCTTTTCAGGAGTGAAATATGTTTGTTTTGCTGCGGGTCTTGTGTTAAGATGGGCTTTCCTATCTTAGCATTAGGGTCATCGCCGTTATGAAGGATACATAGGACTAGCAAATATCGCAAGGGTGGTACCGTTTTGAACTGCTGTGCGCCCTACACACAAAAACGTGTTTTGGACAAGTTTTATGAAAGAAACATCTTTACCGCCGGCTGCAAATCAATTGTCTCCTTGGTAGAAACTTTTATACGGGGTGCGTTAAGACTATTTCCCTTGCATTTCACATTAGGTGTTTTGAAGCATTCAATGCTGTGGTATGTATTCGGCATATTTGTCCTATTATGTTCTCTAATCATATAAATATTCCGGTAATAGCTTTTTATTTCACAGTTAATACAAAATGTGAGTGCATTTTGTTCCCCTTGCTTAAAAACCCTTGTAACTCGACAAAAACAATCGAAACACGTCAGAAAATATAAAAACCCAAGTTAAGCTACGAAAACACCTTATTGCTTCTGTAAACATAGCTCGGGTAGTAGAACCCCCTTTGACATAAGTGGCGAAAGGTTAGCTCGAAAATACTGGTAACCGCTTACTTCATATTTTGTCGATAATTGGTTGCTGTCTGTGTGATTTGGGGTGGGTACGTTTATGCTTCACACAGATGAATTCCTAATAAATCTTATTTAATCCCAGTTTAATCTCTTTTACACGGGAGTTTGAAACTTGGCAGGTGTGCGCTGACTGGTTCGTTCTTCGGCAGCGAGTCGCTAGTGATGGCTGGAAATGAGAGGTAGATTACCGTGAGTCGATATGCGCCAAGCTCGGGCTCTCCCAGCCGCCTTCTTTCTATTACAAACAGGACAACTATTTAGATTTTATATAATACAACATAATGTCATACAAGTCCTTCTGTGAAAATTGTGTAATAAACTTTATTGTATTGAAAACGCGGACCTTCGTTGTTCGTTAAAACTGCCCAAGAGCGTTTAACAATCAGCATGCAGAGTTTATGTAAGCGTATGATTATTGGTAAAGATTTTATTCTATACTTATGGATGAAAGCAACTCAGGGGAGTAACTTTTAAGCCATAATACCGAAAAACCTTGCTTTTTAGCAGTTTTAGTCAATTTGTCTATAAGCATGTCTGCCGCTTCATGCGTTTCATCCGTAAAATACTTTGTAATGTATGTTTAGGTATTAAATACTTATGAGAGTGATAAGAAAAATAATATTACTTAATCAGAAAAAGTGAAATAAAAACATATACGTGACTATTGTATCGGGGGCAGACACATCACCATTCCATCGACGGAAACAAAATCTCAATATTAGCGATAAAGCGAATTAGGAAAGCCACCTAGTTGCTTTTGAAGTATAACGCAGGGAAAAAATGAAAAACTTTCCTGTAGCAAATATAAATTTAGTACGGGAATAAAGTCAATTCTGGGTCCCACGTTATATTCTTGTATGGTATACTGCCGCAAATATTTGAGACTTTCACTCGGATAATGTATTAAAACACTGCAACTAAAGGCGCGTTTTCCCCCCCAAAACGGTTTGTTTGTAAATATGCTTTGAATTTGTTATGTGAAAATAAAAACTATTCTTATATTTGACATCGTATAATACACCGGCATTTTGAACGCTAGCGTCAATCAAGCATCTTGTATTCCGCGATTACAATTTGGATTTGTGTTTCGGTTATTTCATAAGGAATAAATATGTACAGTTTATTTCCTCAGCTGTGGGGTTTCTCTATTAAAATACAAAAATGTTGGTTTCAGATGTTTTATATAATGCAACTCCTTTACACTCTTGAGCCTGTTATACAGTTTACTCCGAAGTATAAACCCTTCTTTTTCTGAGGAGAATGCTTGTTTTCGTACTTCAGTAATAACGATGAAAATTAACAGCTATGTTAATTTGAAAATGGTTGAAGAGTAGTTTATTGGTACATTCGTTTCCGAATAATCCTGTACTGGAATGTCTATAAAAAAGTTCGAAAGCTGAAGAAAGTACGCAACTATCTTTGTTTATATAATCATCTAAAGTGAACGATTCAGCTAAGGATATATCTCGCATCAATCTACTCCGTTTCTACACATCTTTAAAGGAAGTTTTGATTTTAAGAGTTCACTTTTTTAATTTCTTGAACAAGTAAAAGAAAACCGTAGGGCGAAGTAAGTATGTAGTCTGGTTGAGAATTGAGCCTAATGCTTAAGCGAACGTGGACATCTATCGCAGTTAGCTAGAGTTGGAAATGTGATCCTACTGCATTATCGCTGAACATTTAGGATAGTACACAGTACGTGTGAATTTACATACTGCCAGTCACCTTTAACCAGGAAGGTCAGAGATACGTTTGTAATGAGCATCGAACTAGCGCCACTACTTTGTCGCGTAGGCGCGTTGACGTTCGTGTGTTTAGCTTTGAGATAACACTGGTAATAGTTGTGTTACTATGCATGGACCCATTGTTTCGGGACGAAAATTACGGAAATACTGTCTCAGTGATAATAATAGAATAGATGAGGGCGCTATTAGCAGGTGTTGTTCGCTTTTACGTTGTACTTATCCTAAAAGTAAAACAACATTCTCTTAAAAAGTTATTCCTCTTTTGTTTGAGTTAATCGTGATGTTTGACTACAAATGTTTTCAACTAAGCGACCCAGATTGGCTGCCATTAAAATGCAGGAACAACATTCAGTCTTGTATAACAAAGTCGATGTTAATTAGTAATGACTAATGAGCTCGAGCAACAAAAGAACATTTTCAAATAAATTATTTACAAAATAACTCACTAAAGTAAAACTGCAAACTGGGGACACTTAAAACATGCAAAGTGTTTAATATCTCGGAAGTGGTTAATGCTGGTGATTGATATAAGCGAAATATTTTAGCTGCTATATTTGTCTGCTCTTAACTATTTTGAAATTGTTCTCCGGTTATGTAAAAAACAAATAAAAACAAAACAGTAAGAATGAACAGTATTGACTTCGCGACCTATTTACATAAAACTTGGAGCAATGGACGAAATACTTTGGTTCTAAAAGGTTGTATGATGCGGGGGGAACCTTTAAAATTATCGTCTTGCACTTTTAAAACGCCCAAACTTGGGTTTGAAAATTGGCATTTTTTCAAAGTTTCGTTTCGTAGAACTGTTGATCGCACGCATATATGGACGAGATCGGTACACGGACATTTGAACTGTTTCTTTGTCTCAAAGTATATCTTAATTCTGGTACAGTTTCAAAGATTTTTTTTTTTTAACCTTATATGTATAGGTGGCAGAGAATGTAAAAATGGCGCTAATGCTGCTAATGTTGTCATGCACACAGACAAACGTTGTGTTTTTTATGGCTTCGGAGTTTCAACATTTTTATCTTATTGTAATAATGTGCTACTTACATCACGGTCTTGACTTGTTTCATTATTACAATCGCAAAAGCGTTAAAATTCTTACTAGGTTTACACAAGAAATTTCAATCGGTTTGTGTCCACATTAGTAGCTCAATGCGATATATAAACGGGGATTCAGTTCTTGAATTCAAACCCGATCCTACCAGGAAATAGAATCGGATTGAGTATCCTATGGAATATTGAAATGTAAACGCGGGTCGTAATTCATTGAATTGAAACCGTATAATAATTAACGAGTAAATGCAACTCATTCCTCAGTGTGAGTTATGTGCAATAAATCGTTAATTTAACGATTTGCGTTGTAAACTTAAATCTATTAAAATATGGTTTATTTTAATTATACTTAAAATGCTGTAGGTAAAACGAGCACACGAGTGAATTCCACCTCGAATTTGTAGTATACGCTGATTGTATTTAAGACGGGCAAATGATTCAAATCGATTAAATACGACATGTAAAATAGGTATTATGCGACTGGTTTATCTCCCGCCGGTTCACGTAATTGATAGTAATTATCTAAAAATGTTACCTTTCCCTTTGAGCGCCTTAGAGTTATTTTATCTCCAGGGTAAAGCTAAAGCTTCTACGAGATTATTGAGTGTAATTGCAAAATCTTTGACAACTTTGTCTCTGAGATGATAGTACAAAAGCGTTGGTACTTAGGCCATGTCAAATCCAGGGTAAACATGGTTCGTGTTTTCTTGTAAATTATATTTCCCCCCTAGTTTTTATCTTTCTGTAAATTTGTGTTACTGTACCTTTGTCGCAATATCGTAATACTTGTTTGGGACTGGACTACTTAACGCTAATTAATTAGGGATAACGTATGCATGATATATAAACCTAAGCTGAAGTTTACGCTATGGTCGTATGGAAGTTGTGATTGTATACCACATGTTTTAGAGCAGCAGTATTTACTAAACATATAAGGATATTTATTTTTCACATACATAGGTATGAAAAGAAAAAGCTTTAAAATTTATTAGCTACATGAAACTGCGTGGTCAGCGGCAAAATGGAATAAACGGTGGGATGGGGGAAAGTCTATCGATGTTACATTTGTTACATTGAACAAAACAACTGTATGAAAATTCCGAGCTTTTCGTGTCATATTAATCAAGTCTTTAATAGAACATCCGGAAAACATACATACATATGCGCCACTTGATATACGACCATTTCGTTTAGCAGGAGCAAAGTATTAAAAGAATTGCATACCTCAGTGGGTTAAATTGCAACATAAGAACAGCGGTTACTAACTACGAATAGCTTTGTGGATTGCGGTAGATCTCGGTAAACGTAGGCCTGGGAAAGGACAAACAAACACATTAATTTATGCACTCGAACAGAGAAAGCTTCGGTTACCAGTAAGATATCATTAGAGAGGTTGACAAACGGAGCTGTCAGTTGCATGTGACACTTATCTTAACTATATAAGCCCTAAAAAAACGCCTAAATGCATTCGATCGTTAGTGTGGAAATGAGAGAAGCCAGAGACGAAAAATGTATAGTGCTTCACTACTTGGTCATCTTTCATTCGTCTTGTTCTCATTCTTCTTAACGTGCATGCCAACAAAGTAGTCTCAAGACATCGGTTGATAGCTAATACAAATTGCATGCTTCATTATGGGTACAGATTTCGTCGATTTCTCAAAATCAACGGCAAATGGCGTGAATTATTCACTGCTGGCGAGGATACAGAAATCGAGAAGGTAATAGAAACCAGGAATTAAATCATATTCAAGTGAGTGCTCAAAGATTAGCAGTAAGAACTAGAAAGCTGACAGGACGCAAGAGTACATATTTCTGCATTTTATTGCGGAACATCCCGCAGCCCGGAATACCAGCTATGTTAAAGCAGAAAGCTTGAAAGGACGGCTTATTGGAAGGCGATTAGTGAAAATTAATATTTGCTGAAATCTGTTGTTCGATTAAAATCGCCATCTCTTTAACTGTTTTTTTATTTTTGTGCATATAGACCTCGGCGGGCTTTCCTCGTTTGTCATGAATTTTAGTTTGGAGTTGCGGTAGCTGGGATTTATTTATTTGTTGAAAGTAACTGACAACGCCACATATAAAATACAATTTTCGCGTGAATGCACTTAGTTTTAGAGGATTGTGAGTCTTTTTGCCACCGGGTTTGTGTCGTTTATAAGCTGTGGTAGTGTGCATGATGTGACTGTATGCTTAATTTCATCATCCTCCTGCGAGAGTTTCGCATTGCCTCAAGCCTGCCGTACAAAGCCATGCAACATTTAGTCGTTCAGTAGCAGATGAAATATTTCCCCCTAAGCTTCAGGGGGGTCATACTGGGCTTACAACTTATTTAAAACAATCGGCACATCAATAGGTGTAATCAAACTTAGCGACTATAGTAAGTTGTGAAAATATGAGCGTCTCATTAATATTCCTTTTGGTGCTGTTTGTAAATACTGAGACAAGAATATGGTGCAGTTTGGGACAATTTGTACTTTCTCTACACACACTATGTATATAGTAGGTAGAGAAGGTATTGCATTGCCTCCAAAACTTCGATGTTGAGATTTCACTTAAAATACGTTTCGAGGTCCCCTGAATCCAAAAAAGGCGTGAGTGCAGACAGAGTAGCTCAAAAACGAAAAGACCGTTAAATACCAAACGTGTTATCTAAGTTTAATAACTTCCAGATGAGACACCAAGATTTGCAACAGAACCCCCCCCCCCCAATTAATTCTTTACATGGAATATATTTAGAGAATGTGTTTTCTCAAAATGGCTTTAACAATTTTGATTACAATACTATAAATTAAAGACAGACACACACCCCCGCACCCACACAAAAACAATGTGTATCTTTAATTTTCTGGGAATAGCCTCTGAAGAGCTTTTCTTTCTAGGTGACTTTTGCATAACTTGTAAACTATAAGGGATAGATAAAACTTACTACCCCAAAAAATACATAGCTCGATAAAACTAATAATTTATTCATATACAATTTTTTTTAAGAGTTAACCGATTCCAAAGTGCTTCATGTTATTGGTTTCAATTTTAAACTACTTAAACTTTTCTCTATGCGAAACCTTCTTTTGTTTCATCTCTCTTTTGTTTGTTTTACTCCTGGCCATCCAAACCTAACCGAATTTAAATTTTTTACATAACGACCAGCTTTTAAATGTTTTGACTATTGCTCTAGCATTATGTATTCCGTTATTTCCCTTCTGCTTATAAGGACTAAGTAATAAGACAATTTTCGCTGATGTTTATCTGTATTAGCATGATGTAAATAAAATAGTTATCTTTTGTAAGAATAATTTGTTAGCAGAACGGACAGAGAAAATCATGTGAATGGAACATATCATTTTTTTCTAATATCTGAAACCCTTAGCTGTCATACTTGTAAGTGAAATATTTGTTTATATCAATATCCAATATTTTAATAGGTTTATGACAGTAGTAACATCTCATAATTGTAGGGTTATTTAGTTAAGGATGAACACACAGTACTCAGGTGGAGACTGTGGAAGCGACAAAAGCTGCAAAATAGACAGCGAATGTGGAAGGCGCATGTTGAAAATTGTCACGTGTTAGGAAATTATCAAGATAGATGGAGAGAATATATACAACTTATGCCAACGAAAACGGGAACAAAAATAATGTGACTGATCCCGTAGCTTAGATGGTGAGCACCTGCTGTTGTGCGAGGGATTCCGGTTTCGATTCCGCGCTTGGGGTGGGAATTGTTCTCTAGCCAAGGTTATTTCCTATCCTCCCCTAACCCTGGAAGAATGAATGAGAATCTGAATGTGTGTATGTTCTAGTGAATAAAATTAAAGAAAATTAGAAACCGAATGACAACAGCGCACCAGTTAACATCATTGTCGATAGTCAGTATGTTCCAAAAGGAAATGCCACCGATATAACCGTGCAGTATAAGGCAGAGCATAAATAGAATAAAAATAACAGTGTATAGTTACGAAACCATGCCAGTAAAAACCTGAGGAACCCCAAGAAAGTTTGACAAAGTGCTTGATTGGAACCGTAACGTACTTTTACACACGTCGTCAGGTTACCCTCCCAGTATGTAGGACTGACCCCCCCCCCCCCAGGATTCACAAGCGGATGCCTAGGGTTAGAAGCCTGTTGGGGAGCCAGAATGGAGAACCGAGTCGTCGACCCGTAGCCAGGCGTGAGCGTGAGGAAGTGGATGGTATGAAATGCAAGCGAAATGAATGATAGGAAAGGTGATGCTGAAGAACTTGGTGAAATGAGTGGTGGGGAAACCGGAGGACCCGGAGAAAACCAGCACAGACGCTGCTTCGTACACCACAAATCCCAGATGCGGGCACTTGGGATCGAACCTGGGCCGCCTATGTGGGAGGTGAGCGGTCTAACCACTAAGCCACGGCGTCGCCGACCAGCTAAATTAATAAAATAATTGAACCGAGCCACCTCATTGCTAACGCACAATGGAATGCATCAGTCCACACATCCACTCTAAGCAAGGAATTTTGATCTAATTTGTGGTATTGTCGCTGCGCCTACGTTGGAATTCCAGATGACTTTGATTTCGTATTAGTTGTATGTTATGCAGATTACAATATTTTTTTCGTGAATTTCGTTATATGTTTCCTCACACTCTTAGAAAGCAATGTTGGGCACAGACCATTGGCTACTAGAACATAAGCAAAAACGACGTTTGAGCTATCGATGCTGTCTTTATGTGCAAGGTACATAGACTGGAAGTTGAAGAAACAGGCAGTGGTAAATAACACGCTCGATTTGTATTTAAATTTGGGTAAGAAGAAGTGGTATCTCTATCCTTGAAATGCCTGTCTACTGGAGAAAACGGGTTAAGCTTTAGGTTTTTGTACGTAAATTTTCTTCTTATTCATTTCAGGGATTAGCCATTTCTGCCTGTTCCATCTTCTCGTTCCAACAATTCCTCCCATTTTGTTCTAGGACCTTCTGTATCGCTTCTTCCACAAGGATTGTATCTTCTTATTAAAACTGTCATTCTTTCTTCACTCATTCTGTTCATATATTGTTTCCAATTCTATTTATTTTCTTCTATTCTATCTTGTAAATTATATGTACCTAATTGCCCTTGAATTCTTACATTTCTTATTAAATATCGCCTGCTGTATTCTTTAACTCTTTTGAGAAATCTCATTTCTGCTGCCTGTATATTGCTTCTGTCTCTGTCTTTTAATATCCGGGATTCGCTTACATACATTGGCCCTGGGACTGCCATAGTTTTATAAAACTGTACGTAAATTGCATTTCTAAAACCTTTGCTCAGGAAAACTACGCTCATCTTCTTGAATATTCATCCAGGTGTTTTGAAGGACATTCTTCGATGTACCACACTAATCCATACGTGATTATACAAAACTTAATAATTGTCATTTGTTGTAATTTGGATTGTCTCTCAGTTAATATTGTTAATGTGCATTTAACCACACTTTAAAGCTGTAGTAGATGAAGTATTTGCATTCCAACCAAAAATTCGACAAAGAACCTTCATCAGCATAACACAAGAACGAAAAGTTCAAGGAGTATGACATTTCATATCTCAATCAGACAGTCTTGCAAAATAATAGCGAAGAATTTCAAGAAAATCCGTCAGTTCCAAAATGCATTAGCAAAGGGGAAAAAAAAAGGCGTTTAATATTTAATTTTCTCAGAAAATCGTTAATTCAAGTATCATATCTAAACAAATTTTACATCACCAAAATAAGATCCATTTTAAATTTTGTGTGAGAAGCCTTTTTTGTTCTGATTGAATTTTTCATAGATTTATGCAACTACAAGCGATAAAAATGGACAATAATTGCAGTAAGTGAAATGTAAAGGTCTTTAAAACATTGATTTTGTATCAAAACATTCTTTTTCCTCTTGTAACGGTTGACGTTTTCGAAATATTTCATACTGTATTTTTCAAATGACATTTGATTGCAGATAATTTAAGGTTTCAAAGTTTCATATTCTTTGTTTGCTTTTCCTTCGCAAGGGTTTCTTCTTTTTATTCTTGTTATTATTATTATTATTATTATTATTATTATTATTATTATTATTATTACTGTTATTTATGACTTCTGAATTTATTTCTCCGTTCTCGGAGAAATGCTTTAATATGGTTTCCGCATGCTGTACGTAAGATTTATGTCTTAATTGAAATAATTTCTTGATATAGATGTTTACCTAATACTTATATAGAGTATGCCGGCAAATTTATAACACGGGAAATTTATAATACTACATTAAATTCTTTGCAGTGATTTGTGAATACTAACCACAAGGAATATCTGCATATTAGAAGTTTGCATAAAAATAATGTGGGATGCATTTAATAATATATTCAGTTAACTTTACAAAGAATATTTGAACCTGGATGTATTTGAAAGCAAAGCAATGAATACCTCGAAAATATCTGAAAATAATCCTATATTTTAATATAAGTCGTTTATAATTCTTGTTTATTTTGAGTTCAAAAATCATACGTGATTGAAGGAGTATGGAAAAAAATTTAGGTTGAATGCAATACTTTTTTCGTATTAGATGATAAGGGAAAGAGAAATAAATGGTCATGTATCGTAATCACAAAGTCGGATAAAGAACGAGTATTGCCGTTAAAAGGTGTGCATCATGATAATTGACGAATATCATGCAGTAAATTTCCGTCGGGCATGGAAATTATCACAATATATATTTACACAAATAGCATTAATACTAGCTAATTTTCCCTAATGGTATTTCCCAACGCACTAGAACTGTGCTTCGAATTAGCTTTGCTCATTAATGTTTACCATTCACGCCTTGAACACAAATGAGATCGTGTGTACGGGTGAGTTGAGTACATCAAAATCCGACGCTACCTCGCTCTCAGTCCAGTTCATTCCGTTTGGTAGGCTTACCGAACGAGTATGAGTCGCATTTCCTGCTCGAACGCCCAGCATGACCACACTTACCGGGAACACACAATCTCTCTGCTTGAGTGGCGTTGTTGCCACACGGTGCCTTATACGCAGCAGTTGCATGTTTTTCAGGCAAGGAGTCGAATGGCACAAGTGAAAATCCTTTCTTAAAATCAAATGAAGCAGTTTACCAGTTAGAACAAAACATCGAAATAAACAATGTGTGGAAGCGCTTCGGGATTCTTGACAACAGCAACGATGATGATGACGACGATAATAATAATAATAATAATAATAATAATAATAATAATAATAATAATAATAGTTGTTGAACAGTTCTTAAATGCACTTGTAAGATAAGCTTCTTTGCTGTTACTTTTGCAGTATTTTATAGTGTTTATTGAATATATTTAAGTCCCTTATACAGTAAACGCTCGTGAATACGCTTATTATATATTTTATGTATGATTCTACACATGATTTGCACCCGTTTATAATAAGTACTTTCAAATACCTCATTTAGATGTATTTCGCGATCGAAAACACCATTTAAAATGTTTTAGTTAGCGCGTACAGCGGGCCACCTCAAAGTCAAATAGTTTCTTCTTTTTGCATGTACATGTTATTTTTTCTTTCAATAGCACTCAAACTATTACTGTGAAATGGGAATGTGGTACCAGGGAAATAAACAAAATTCTATTAAAAATTACCGAAAGAGGATAATTATGATGCGGATATGAACTCGGAGAATTGAAACATGTCTCTCATTATTCAGTTCTATACAAAGTGTTTCTGACAGGTTTTGTTATTTACAAAATTTTATATATGTGTAATATCAAATTGTTGTCAGCTTTATTCATTTACATCTAGTAGCTATACAGGTTATTAATCTAACTTTAATATCGCTTTCTTGTTATCACAGCAAAACAATTGTAATTGCACTAGACTTAAGGAACGAGGCCAAGTTGTGTTATATACTAGGATAGGATAAGATACGGTTGGAGGGTACTTCACGCCGAATCTGAGATTATTGTACACATGTCCCATGAGGGCGCCCCCGGAAGGGAGGAAGTGACGAATGAGGTGAGAGGATACACCGGACGGCCGGAACCAGGAGTGACAGGACAGCAATGACAGTTTCCAAATTGAAGTACCTCGACAATCTGACAGGAAGACTGGGGCCCCCGCCAGTAACAGTCCTCATCCCGGAAAACAGCCGAAGACAGGGGACAGAGATTTATTTGGAGCATCCTTTATCCCTGCCACGTCACATCGATCACCATCGCCAACACTTCCAAACCTGAAAGAAACCAACAGGATGAAGAATAATTGAAATGACAATGAAAACGAGACAGAAGACCGGAAATTCGGGGCATGAAAGAATCCTGCCCAGCTTTCGCCTGGCGACCCGAGGAAATCCCAGAAAAACCCATGGGTCAGGTAGGTCGGCCACGGAAAGCGAACCAATGACCTCCCGAATGTGGGCCTCAAACGGAAGCACTAGAGCCATTCTGCTCGGTTTGTGTGATGTCAATGGAGTTTTGAATTGCGTTATCCCTTAGAAAAACCAGTTCTATTGAACATTTTCAGAAGATGTGTACGTTGGACAGGGAGGAGAGTTTCTGAGAAAGCATCAAATTAGAGATACTGAAAGAGCAAAAGAGGCAGAAAAGTCTCCACCATTAACATAATAGTGATAAGGGAGCTGCGTGTTGTATTTGTGCGTGAGAATTGCTTTCCAAATCTCGTAAATTATTTCTCTTCCACTTTTTAGGTGCTTAGGCTACCGTGCCTTTAGGAACGTCTTAACGGCGTTCTACTGTCTCTGAATTTTGATCTAAATCGTGTTAGTAGTAATGGAACAATAAGAATGAGACTGGAATAAATTGTAATCTTTTTAAGCGATGTGCGTCAGCCGTTGGCTAAGGAGACGTACGGGAAATCGTTTAATTAGCAGTTGGAAACGGAAATCGATTCCGCGCCGCAAAATACCGCCACGATTCCGCTCCCTCAGATGGCGCTAACACGGCATTCCTTTTTATTGCGGCAGTTTATGGTTTGTTTTGAATGGTAGCCCTTGTTGATTAACATCGATTTTGGAAATAAGAAACAGGTCGAATAGGTGTAACCAAGTCCTCCGTCTCTCGGACAAGAGTTATTTCTCAGTTTGTACCAAGAACGCGGGGGGGTCTTCAAGAGGTACGTGCCTGGAGTGAAAAAACAGCTCCTTTAGATAAAAGCACCACAAACTCACCCTCGGCGGCGGCGCTGGTCCACGGGGCGGAAGCTTATCATCACAAAAAGAAGGGGAGGAAAAGAACGAAAGAACAACTTGCCCTCCAAGTTGGCGGCGCTAGACTCGGTAACATTCTTTTCTGTTTTCCTCGTATCAAGAATTGCAGCTTTTTCGCCGAATTTATTTGTTAGTGTATGTAACTCGGTTCTTCAAGTCAAGTTTGTTATGGGTCACATAAACCGGGACAACACGGGTCGTAGTTGCATTTGTGCTCCACTCGCCGCAGCAGAGAGAGGGGGGGGCGAACATGAATCGATTAATCGTTGAGCTACACCTGTATTATCGGCGCTAACAATCCTATCGTAATGGGATCGTTGCGAGCCGGCAAGACTTGCCAAAGAAAAATCGGTTCCACATCTATGCCTGGTTTCGCTTTAAATGAAAAACAGCTTTGTTCTTTTACTCTCTCTCTCTCTCTCTCTCTCTCTTTCTCTTTCTTCTCTCTCTCTCCTTTGGGCTCATTAGGCATTAATACCTTAACTTTCTCCATGCTTCGAAAATAATAACGAAATTAAAAAATAAAGGCGTGGGACGTTTAGATTCATTATTCATTATCGGTGTTGGCGTTTGAGAATTCCTGTCTGTAAGTGCCGCAGCTTTACATTTCAAGCAACAATTTAAAAATACTTTTAACAGGGGATTCTGAATAACTTCAAATTCATAAAATAGAAACTCGTCTACCCACTTAATCTAATTTAATTTCGTACCTAAAGTCCTAGCTGGTATGAACATTTCTTTATAGCTAAGTAGATATCTTAATTCTATTAAATTTTATACAATTTATTATAAAGACATAAAAAGATTAGAAAATATGGTTTATCGTCTATTGATGATCTTTAAGCCATAGAGAATAGTAGAAACAAAATTTTCTTACCATTGTAAGTACTGAAAATTTGGGATAAATAAATCCACAGCGTTATCATTTCTTAACTTTTTAAAATGTTCATAACTCAAAAATTGACATCTCGTAAGGTTACCTACTTCTGCATTGCAAAACCATTTTATAACATTTTTATGTTTAATGTGCTAAAAGGCACATTTGCCCAAAGCTAATCACCTTAATTATCTTGAGCTAGGCAGGTTTTATCTGCATTGGGGTAAACTTCAGAACATTACTTTTTTTTTTTTTTTGTTCTAATTTGATGTTCGGGCGAGAATAAAATCTTGAATACAGTTTTTTTTTTTCAGGACTTTTCATTCCTAGTCCTCAATCATGTTTAGGCATGTTCACGGTGCTGCTACTGTACCTTTTGTTTCTAAACAAAATACATTCAAACATGAAGGTACAAATAAGATTGACTGTACAGGGCACCAACAATTAAAAGTATTATGTACCACATGATATAACATGCTATCCAAGCACTGAAAATGATTATTAATTAAAACAGTGACTATGCATAGATAACGCTCCTTCTGTGTAAAAACTGGTGGTATTAAGTCTGCTCTTAGTAAAAGTTCAGCCAGAAATCTTGGGGTGCATTGAAATCGGGGAGAAAGAGTTCTGCGGCTTAAACGGATTTTATAAATATGGTAGACTAGTTTTTTCAACGTTAAAGCATAATAGTTATCGCTAGCACTGCTGCAATCTGATTCACCCCCTCCCCCCGGTGGAATAAACATTCATGCACTTTCAATGTAATGAATTTGATCCTTTCTTCTCAAAATATAAAAGTGCACTAAAATCAAGAAACAGTCGTGACCCGACCATTTGATCGTTTACTATAGAATAGCGAAGACACTGAACTAGCAGCTGTAAGAAATAAATGGCAACAGCAATGAGATATCTGTATTTTTACAAATGGTGTTTATAGAGAGAACTGCAGTTTCACACACTGTGTGTTCTGTGATCGGCCCTGTATTGTGTATTGTATTAATAGCAGGTGAAACTATAAATGGTCTTTAATTGGAACAGAAAAAGAGAAATATATTTTAAAAAGGATAACAGCAAGAATTATTCCACTAAGAGCTGTAGTTTGATTGGAAGGCAAAATGATAAAATTTCATTAGTAGTTGTCCCAAAAGATTCCTGCCAAAGAATATAACAAGTTGTAGTAAAATTATATATTTACATTTTTAATGAACGAGAACATCTTCAGTTCTATCATAGGTATTCTGAAATCACCTGCAAGGACTTAGGTTACAAGTAAACTTCCTCTTAGGGGCTCAAGGAAAATAGCTTCAAACTAGTCCATGAATTCACCACTGATATTTGTATGTTAAGGTCCATTAATTATTTCACTGTCTAGCGCAATGGATGTAGATAAGAGTTCCAAATACTTACCGTCAGGTTTAAAAAGAGAATATCAGCTGTTTTTTTTATACTGTCTGTAAATGTTTAAGCATGGTAGAGTGCCATAAATAAACAATACACATGGTCACTGCATTTTTAAAAATATGCTTTGCAAAATTCATATTATACTAACATTTAACATAAAAGTATCTGTGGCTATGTAATACAACAAAATATATTAATTTATTTCAATAGTACTCTAGAGTTTTATGATACACTAAGAGGTTTGATTAACATGGTTGAAGAAACAGGCCCATAAGTAATACAACACATTATGTAATTCCGAAGAGGGTTGAATTGGAATAGGAGTTAGTGACTAACAAAAATATGCGACAACTTCTGCTACATTCATATGCTATATTTACTATTGTTTATGATTATATGACATCTACTCTTCTATTCTTCTTTATTCAAACTATTTTTCACTAGTTCATGTTAGTCGAGATAAACGTTAGCGGAAATAGTTTATCCTTGCACCATTCGTTGTGGGTAAAAAGGGGATATATCTACAAGAGACTGAAGCGTCAGTTCAATGTTTAAAAGCGGATCACTATATGCTGGCCATGAAACTCTACACCCTTCATTGGCATGGTGAGAAACAACTGAATAGTGTAATTACTTAAAAATAACAAAATTACTAAAAAAAATTCGACTCGATAACAGCGAATATCTCGGAAATGGCTTAATACACACAAAAAGTCATTTGAAATTAATTTTTTTTGTTTTAAGGACATCTACAGTTTTAGTGCAGTACGTTTTTATCTATCCCTTATAGCTTACCAGCTATACAAATTATTTCCGCGGGAAGAGGTCTTCACAGGTTATACCCAGAAAATCCGATATGTACATTTTGTAACGTAAATAACTTAAATTACAGTATTTTGATCAAAGCTTTACATATGTATATTTTTGAGATATAGCGGAAGCTTCCCCATCTAACTGGTATTTCGGTGTATGGAATTTCCTTGAAAATCTTTGTGTCTCATATTGCAGGACACTGAATTTAATTACCAAGTTTAATATTTATCACTAAATTTTGATGTTATTTTGTTCTTGGACATAAGCTAGCAAATACAAGCATACATGGACATTTTCCTAAAACTGTAGTTTTGGATTCAGAGGACTCAAAACATTTATTTATGATGAAATCTAGATATACAATTTTAGGGTGGAATGCAATACTTCTTGATGCTCTTCATGTTTCGAGTTATGCTTTTTCACAGATACATGCACGTAAACACACCTACACGCACACACGTGAACATGTTTCTAAAGATCTTATTGATGGATACAGGGGCCTCGAAACCTGTATTTTCAGTGAACTCATAATTATAGAATTTTAGGATGGGTTGCAATACTTCCTCTTCCTACGGGATTAGGTTGTTTTATTTATATTAAAATGCGTCGCGCAGTACTAATGCTTTGCAGATATCAGAGAACAAAATTGAAATGTAATCCAAGATATTACATATAGGTTGGCCTATAAAACATAAAAGTAAAAAGTTCTAGACACAGGAAGAGGTCGTTTTGCCGTAAACATGATGAAGATGAGAAGGGGAAGGGGGAGGAGCAGGTGTTGGTGGAGGTGGAGGTGGAGGATGAGGAAGAATAAAGCACATTAGCCTCTCTCTTCTTGTCATTTAATATTTTGCGGCACCTCTCAGGTATTTATTAATTCGTGAAACGCGTTGCATTTCTTGATTAACAGATTAACTGCAGGCGACCAACTGGGGATATACTGCAGAAGAAAGGAGGGTTTTCTTGGAATGTGTGCACGTAGTAGCGAGCCATTTTGTGGTCACGTACACCAAGTTTTTGGAAGCTAAAAGAAAAAATGTTGAGCGCTTCAGTGCTATTTGTTCCTTATAAGAGAACGTTCATTGGATTCTCACATTTTCTTGCTTTTTTATTATTTTTTATCTTTTGCTATGAATGGCAGCTGCATCAAACTTTGGTTACTTCTGTACTGAACCGGCAAAATAAACAGGAAAGCTTACAATAAGTATAGTACTATCCTTTTCGGCGCCGACATTATATTGCTGCATCTCCGACCAGAGAATACAATGAACACCTTCCACTTTCTTAAAACAAGTGATTGCTGGGATCAAGACATCATAATGGATATATGCTAATTTTTTTTTTTTTTTTTTTTTTCCATCTAAGGTCATATCGGGGGCTTTGTACTTGAAACAACTCGTTGTGTGTAGGTTTAAATAATTTTCTTTTCCTCAAACTCACACATTCACTCTCGCATACATACTTCCATACTCTATAGGGCATAGGGAATAATTCTAGCTAAAGAAAAATTCCCCGCCCCAGACGGGAATCGAACTCGGGACCTCCGGGTGAGAAGTCAGCTCGACCATGGAGGCAGCCAAAGAAATCTTTGATTCGGTGAATTAGCATTTTATGGGTAAGTGGCCGGAATAGTATTGTGAAAGAAGTACAGTTTGGTGCAAGAATTCACGCTGCAATGAAGCAGAATTTAAGCACATCGATTGCAATGGAACACGGTTTATCCCACCTCTGTGGTATGAGGGTAGCGCACTTGTCTTCCAACCCAGTGGAATCTATTCGAATTTCGGTCGCAATTATACAGTTGTTATGGATAGCCATAACTGAAATCTGGCACAATTAAAAAAAAAATTAAAGATTAAAGCTTTTATGTCCAAAAATACTTTGAACCTTTAGCTTCAATTATATAATACGACGTTTATTCTAAGGATCCTTTTAGAGCTTACGCCCATCTCCATTTAAGTACCCAGAGAACACACTAGCATTTACTTCTGTATTTTACTAGAGTAACTTTTCTAAATAGTTTGCACATTAAAATGTCATATACGACATATTTTGCAACCAATGTTTTTCAAATTTTCAGCAGTAACTTTGACAGAATGAAGAAGGATATGCCACATGATTTTACTACACTTTTACATGTTTAAGATACAACATAATTAATTCTACCACTGCGGATAAATTATTACAAAAGTTATATTTAAAAATTTTAAATTGTTTTCTAAAATAAACAAAAAAAAATGAAGAAAAAATACTCTATTGGCGAGTTTTGTGTATACTTTAGAAAATTTGTGTTTTGAAAATTACGATTTCTGTATCGTATGCACATCTGTTTAAGCAATAGTTATAATAAAATAAAATGCACCGTTTATGAATAACTTTTATTAAAGGTACGAAAGTTAAAGCACACTTATAATTGTGGTGACAGTATTTTGAAAATATTTATAATGAACAACTGCGATATTTAGAAATTTCACCTATGGACACCCGTAAAATGAACGCCAGGCAGCTCTCAACTCAGTGGACACCGTGTCAATGTGAACGTTATTCTATTTCATTTACAAGGAATATAGAACCCAGATGTTAAAACACCTCCTCCTTAGAACCAGAAAGAAAGCAAGGAAGCTTAGGTAGGATATTACAAATACTATGTGAATGTTGAATACAGCTCGCAGAAATTATAGCAGAAGTACGATTAATACATAAGTGTAATAGCTTGGCTGCCATTTGGTGTCTTGACATCTCGTGATGCAATTGAGGTTGAAATATTAGCTTCATTTTCTTGAGATATGCATTTATTGAAATTATATTTCTACTTCAATGTAAATACATCTTTTTGGGTGTCAGTTCATTATTTGTAGTCCAGCTTTATAAAAGTGACCATTGTGTGGCATAATGATTAATGCGCTAAATATGGTAGTAACATATATTGATTTTTAGTTTTAAAAGAAAGAATGTGATAATGGATAACTAAAAATGAATCAACTTGTCAGACTAACCACGTTTGTGATGAATAATTTCCATGCAGGGCGATACTGCTATTTATCTCATATGTACTTGGAAACAAAATTAAATGAGCTCTTAGTACATGTACATATGTTGATTTAGTTTGCCGTCTTGGATATATATATATATAGATTAGTCTACCAACCATAGATTTCGGGCGGTTTTCATACTGTTTCAGCTGTGTATTTCAAATATTTTTTCTGCTTAGTTCTTAAAGAGTTTCAGAACTTATTCTCATTTCTGGTCGCTGTAGGTTAATTTGGAAACATTTTTGCTACAGACTTCCTATTCCTTATGTCTTTAAATTCTCATATTGTTTACAGACGTAGATTGATTTTATTGTATTTGGTTTTACAAGAAAAGTGACTACCATTACAGAGCATGAATTATTGACACATATAAGTGTGAGTGAGGAATACAAAGTAATATTTAATAGTTACACTTCTGAATGAGACAGCTGATGTAAAGAATCATATTTTACACATAATTTTCTAAGCTTGAAGCCACTATACAGTTTTACTTATAATTAGTATTTTTGCGTCATCCTCACCTTTCATTATTTTGAACTTCATGTTTCAAGTATTCCAGTTCATGCCGTTTCCCTTGTTTTTGAGTGAGGTCAGATAGACCTGTGGATTTTTGATTTGTCTCTTTTTATGCTGATGAATTTCCTGTAATTTGTAACATTGAGAGTACAAATTTACCTGTAGCCTAATGGTATTTACTTATTTATTTTCACTCTCATTATTCGCAATGTATGTAGTATCCTCAAAGACTTGCGTATTTTTGACACTAAACCTTGTTCTGATTTATTTTGTGTATTTTATTTAACATTAATATAAAATGTTCTTGTTGAGTAATTTAAAGGAACTTCAGAATTTTGTAACATTGCGCAATTTATTTCTGTGCATCAAATCTCAAGCTTCTTGAAACTTCTTTTCAAGATTAATCTGAAAGTGTGCACAAGCTGTGGTTAACATCATGTGTTATCATTTAGCTGCAATCTCTATTTCTGAAAGTGTTTGTGTTTTTGCAAAATAAATATATTAATTGTTTGTGAAGCTTCATGTAAATACCTATTGCTGTAATTATGTAGTTCGCGTCAGTCATTTCAGAGTTAACCGCGCCTGATCGAAAAAAGCATCATATATATAGCCAAAGAAGTTGCAGTGCTCACAAAGGAGCTTACAGTGCACTTCTGAGTGTTTAAATAGATAAAAATACAATTAAAAGTTACATTATAAAGAGTCCTTGTAGTGATCAACGTCCCGGCGAATATGCAAAGAACCACAAATTATATGCCCTGCCGAGGAGTTGGTGTATGTATGAAGTCTGTTTACCTGCACTGTGGAATACAACTGCAACCCAACTCAGTATCACCTAGTCTAATGCTCCCTTAGGAAAGATTCCTCGCTTAGTAAAGAATTCGCTCTTCGGGCAAAAAAGAAAGAGCATCATAACATTTCTAATATTTATGAAATTACACCAGGTTATAGGTTACCGAGATTTTTATCGAGGGCGGCGACACGGCCGAGTGGTTAGACCGCACACCTGTCACTTAGTCGTCCCGGTTCGATCCCAGGGGATCATACGTGTGATTTGTGGTGGACGAAGCGGCGTTTGAGGCTGGTTTTCTCCAGGTCCTCCGCTTTCCCCACCATTCATTCCACCAATTGCTCCATAATCGTCTTTCCTGTCATCCATTTCAGCACCATTTCATAGTGCACATTTCCTCACTTTCATGCCAGGTATCGACCTGTTCGCCTATCCTGACATCTCTCGATCCAGAGCCTCTGCATTATATAATAATGCCCCTCATATATATATATATATATATATATATATATATATACACACACATAAGTTCTGCATTCGAGGAGGGTGAAAAAAGAAGGAAAGGTATTGATTGATATGTTTGGTATTTTCTCAATTTTTCTAGAATAGTTTTAGTTCTTCAAGCACTTTGTTGTGCATAAATACGTTTGCACTTTTACCAAGTATTAGTATCTCTGATCTAGGAAAGAGCACAATAGAAAGAAAAAAAAAAAAAAAGAAAAAAAAACCAGCTTGCCACGTCCAGTTTACTCTTCTCCACATACCACATTCCTGGCTGTTCAAAAAGAGAGAGAATTGATTGAGCTAATGTTGGGTATTGCTCAAAATGGTTCAGCTGTATGACGGCACTTCGTTTACTGCAACTGATTTCCCATTAAACGAAGGTAATTCTTTTGCAGTAGATTTACGTGCACTCATAACCGTGGAACGTGTTTCATGAAAAACATGCGTGTATGTTGTGTTGCCGCATTTCTAGAATTATTTCCAGTCACACGAATTCACTGTGTTTTATTTAGCGCTAAAGAGAATCCAATCAAAGGTGATGGATGTCTGGTAATATAATGGAAACCTAACATGCGAATTATTTTATGCTTCAGCAACGTTTGGTTGCTGCTCACAGGATTTATGTTAAACATCTGTAACTTGAAGGAGTTCTCAAGAGCCTCACTCATCGATTTCAATGCGTAGTCGAGAATATCCCATTATTTACGCTGACTTTTGAATAGCGAGATACATGAATTCGATTTCTACAGGAAATGAAGCGGCTCAAGTTCTCTTTCTTTCATGCAGAGCGGATAGCTTGTAAGTAATTGGGAACGAATGTTTCAAGTGATTCATCATATCATGGGGTTTGTTTGAAATTCTTTGCCCTTACTCATGGGGGTCGTCGGTTGGTGAAGCAGATAACCAGATAGATTCCCTCTTGCCAGAAGGAACAACCTGAAATATGGATGTGAGTCACCGGTCTGGGTGAGTTATATCTTCCATTCCAACTTGCAACGCCGCTGCTTGATTCCGAAAGAAAACTCATCTCCGCGAAAGAGCTTTTAAACTTAGCCGATTCAGCCTGCCATGAAATTTTGTATGTGCATTACATATACCCCGAGATCTATCTCGAAGCTTGTGGTCAGATTCGGGCGGAAATACCGATAACAGCAATGCTAACTAAGAAACAGGTTCCTGGTCCATTTAGGGTATCAGTGCATGGAATGATTATGCAGTGATAGTTTTAATTATATTAAAATTATCATTTCTTCACTGCAATATAAGAGATTAATGCTCTCACATGTTGATTCTACCACCATAAGTTATGCATATATATTTTTTTAATTTGAGCTACTTTAACGTTTTGCATTTGTCTATGAAGATTACCGTTACAAAATGCTGACATTCCGTCAGGGGCGTATGCACAAAATGCATTTGGCGGTGGGCCTCACTGGAATACTTGAAGTATACGAAGTCAGTCATGCTCCCATTCCGTTGTCAATAAGATATATAGATATAGCCATGTGAAGGGAATACAAACCTGATGACTGAACGGGAATATTGACTAAATAACGGACTTAGTAGGACTCAAACACAGCCAGGAGATTTAACCATTAGACTCCGAGACAGCCGCTTAAAAGTTTCACATTCACTTCACTTCAAGTACAAAGGGGCTATGTAGTCTATTAGCTACCTGTGGATTTACGTATGGTGGTAGTAAATAAAGTGGAGTTCGCCGTTTATCACTGCTTCCAGTCAACATATAGAATTTTAAGTTTGCAAAAGGGGGTTAAATTTCCTGTCATACCCCAAGCTTTATCAATGTATATGGGTATTAAAGAACTACAGGAATCAAGAATGCCATTGCACTGCTACTATACGGTTTATAGTACATGGATTGGGGGTGGGAGTTGAGGCCCACGTACTAGGGCCTCTGATTTCCGTAAACATCATGTGTGCCCAATTACTTATTTTGTTTATTCACAATATCTCCCTAAATTCTTAACTTTATACAAAGTTTAGATACTTGCAAAAGAGGCTGTATACTACACATGCATGGGAAAATTGAAATTTGTGTTCTTACAACGAGTCATATTCTGAAGACAATAGAGCAAATTAATATAGAACAGAAGCTAAAGAAAGGAAGATTTAAACTAAAAGGGAAAATACAAATTAAAACTTACTTTAACTTAGGCGAATATGGTTCATTATTTTGAAGAATCTTATTAATTTTAGTTTGTGGTCCTTACACTAGAATGTGTGGTGTTTGTCTTTGGTCGGTAATATCAAACTCGTTTAGTCATCATCCCGGATCCAACGAGAAGTTTTTATTGCTATAATTCTTGTGATGTTTAACTAGATTAATATTTGTCAAAAAGCCACTTTTTATGCTTCAATATAAGCTTTTCACCCTGCTTGACAAACTTCACTTTTCTGCTTCTAATGTACTATTGCTATAATGATCATTTGGTAAATACTGCCAGAGTTATTAGAGCATTTTGGATTAAATATTATCGATTCAGCTGATTCACAAGAAGCTTCAAGTTATATGGTCATCGAGTATTTACCTATACGTTTGAGCATATCTGACAACTAAACGCAAGAGCTTAATTAGTTTTATGCTTATCAGATTATTATGCTAGTTTGAATTACAGGCATTAAAGCGAGATTTACTACCGCATACTTTATACAGCGTTGTGAAGTGCTGTATTCGTTCCAAATACTTCATAACATTTCAAGTGTGATATAAACTAAGTAATTGATCACTTGTTATATATATATATATATATATATATATATATATATATATATAAAATAGGATCGCTGTCATATGTACCGCCACGTAAATTATAATGAATGAATGGCTTCAACTACAAAAAGGAGTCACACAACAGTTATGAAGTGATCAGAAGCGGAGAGGGACACAGGTACGACACTACACCTACAAGTTTTAACGCTGAAACTCGGTGCAATGACTGTAGCTCAAATGGTTAATGTCATCCTTCCTCATCACCTCAGAGGTTGTCAGTGGTTCGAGTCCCACAGTCTGCGTACACTTTTTTTCTTCTTTATGTATTATCCATCGAGGTGCAAAATTAGTTTAGTGTTTGTCACTCTAATAATTTTAGGAGTAAACAAAAAGGTATACAAATGAAGAACAAATGACAGTTCATTTAGGTATTCTTCAGTCTTCGATTATTTGTAATTATTTTGAAAAAGAAACTTCACTAAGACTTTAACTAATAAAGGAAATTTTCAAAACGTATAAAATTAATACGTAGAATAAACATAAACAAAACAACAAAAAAGAAACAAATAAGCAGGTTAAAAATGTTCCGATATCCCATCTAGCTTTATGTCAAAATCCGGAAGAAAGAAAGCGAGGAAAAAATTGTCATTGTTTAGGTAAGATTCGAACCCGAATCGAGCATCTTGTAACTCTTACTAAACCCGCGCGTTAACTAGTTACGCTACTGTTTAGATATAACTTGAATCTCCAAAGCCAATAATGTTGGTGGGCAGAAGATGAGTCTCGGGAACTATGTTTTCAGGTTTGACTGTAATCTGCGGGTTGCATAAAACCAGAGAATAAGGGACAGGTGAACCACCTTGTATGTATATATTTGTGTGTGTGTTTGTTTGACGCATGCTTTTCCTGCTTGTAGCACCACAGGCGATTTATAATCTAATAAATATTTGCATGCCGTATTGTGTGTTCCTATGAAATACGCATATTTTGTTTTTGACATTTTCATGTAAAATGTGTTGACATAATTGGTCAACCCTATCTAGGTGTGTGTATTAAATTAGAGTAGCAGGATTTTCTCATGCATTCCTTTCCTATTGCTATGTTAGTTCCCATAGACACTCTGAACAGGCTCTTAAGGATATGGTTTGGAAAATCAATTTGTATTTCGTAAATTCACTTGCAACTATTCATCAATACATTTTCATTATTTAAAAATAGAGATACCTACAGCTGTAACATGTATTCACATTTCTGCTGAATTTATTCAAATACGCTACTGGGAATTAGCTTTCCAAAAACTACATAATTCAATTGGGGTGTTTTTTTTTTTGTTTTTTTTTTAATTATAGTCAGTAATGTATATGCAGTCTTCACCTCCTGAAAGCCTGTACACTCTATTTTACCAAGAAAATATTGCTTTTGTTTCAAATTGCTTCAAATTGCATTGAGTTTGCAAGAAGTTTAGGTTTAGTTTCCACTGCAAGAAAATCGCTGTTATAATCTGTGTTTAACATCATTTGTTTAAGAATTACTGGGCCCCTTTCTATTTCTGAGAGAAAATGTACGCGTGGGTTAAGAATGAGAAGCCGACCGCACACGCAGATGCACTTCAGGTTGTAAGCCGAAAGCGATATGTTTGACCGCGAGCGAGAATATCTTGGTACACATGGCATAGGTGTTGGTTTGTACCTTTTGCGTGTAGATGGCGACCTTGCGTGAAGTTGGTTTGCCTCTCCAAACATCTGCTACGACTATGGCTGTAAAAGTAATGGTTAAGTTCGACAGTGGCCCCAACATTGCCGATAAATTACACTGAATAACTCCCAAGACAGAAATAAAGGACTTCAAACGTTTTAGAACTCAAACATTTAAGTAAGGAATCGTAAGTTATTCTCCAGCTTGTAACTACCGACCACAAATTTCAAAGATGACAATCGGCACAAATAAGCTATAGTGATGTAATATTGTCAGTAAAAGTGCAACCGGTAGGAATAAAATTCGTTTATAAAACAACTGAATTAGAAGCTCATACGGTCAATGTTAAATTTGCCAAGTTGGCGTCCTACTATTTCACTAACGGTGTACAAGACTATTCTGATTTATATGGTCTATGAGCACAGCGTTTTAAGATGATTGTATGGCTTCATTGTTAGAAAATTAAATATTACGCCATTTTTCTTTAGTATACGTGTTTTACCACTAGAATTACACAGGCTTTATTTTATAATTACAGAGGGGTTCTATGCTAATAGCTACAATACATCATTATAATATTGTATTTATAGTTGTAAAATGTAAATGTTTTCAGTTATACAGTTCATGGCAAAACGAAGCATTAGTGAGTAGGTACAACAATTTCAAAGAATATGGCAAAAGATGAATTGATATATATGAAAGACGTAATATTTTTTAAGTAAATACAGAGATGTGCAGAAATGTTCAAATATTTTATTATATAAATAGAACAATAATGTTTTGAGCAAAATTAACGTATAATCCACCTTAACTTTATTTTTATAGAATAAAACATATCTCGTTTGCTTTCGAACTGCAAGAATTATACCCTAATATTTTGCCTCCGTGTATTTTAGTTGTAGCACTTAACGTTTAGTGATGTTAACTGAGCATTGCATACGCGCTTCAAATCAATAAAACAATAACCTGATCATTCCAAATATCTTCAATATTTTTCTTCAATGCATTGCAACAACCGAATCTCTAAATAGCGTGGCGCGGAAAGTGCTTTATGGATCTCTTCCGTAGTTATTCCATATAGGCTACACGGAATAGGCTGTTTATTAAAAGGTTCCTTTGCTACTACTATCCCCCGACTTTGTCAGCAATGCATTATTCTTATCTTTGGAAGAATCCAAGTGTCTGAAGTTTCTATGACTCATCTCCAATTCGAAAATGTGATTTTTTTTACTTTTCTTCCAATAACCATACTGATTTTCGTATTTGCAATATGACCATTCCTAGTTTCTAAAAGTTGTTGTGCGTCTCTTTTGGTATGTTCTTTAGATTCATTTCTTTTATAGCTGGATGTACCACATCATTAGTAGTTTCAGTCATTTTCATTTCCACGTTTGAATTAATAATGAATTATGGTGATTGTGGTTCATATTACTGAAGAGGAAAAATGATGTGTCGTTTTCTTCTAGATCGGGACTCTTCCGACTTTACATCGACTTCCTACTGTAAATGCGCTTTTCTGTTGGAATATCTCACAATCAACCACTAAGGTACCCACTGAGTATCAACGGGATACCAAGCACGTTTCATGTTAGCATATTTTATGTTCTACTGTTAGAGCTATTGGAAGGCCGAAAGCGTCATAATTCAGTGGATTTTTAACAGACAGATTCGAAAAGTTTAGCGTTAGAAATTAGATGCAGGATGTCAAATATGACAAAATTAGACAGCTTTCTTCATAATGCGTGTAATTTCAAGAATCTTAATGCCGCAGACAGGCAAACCCTATATAGCACCATAGCTATACTTTATAAGAATATTCATGCGCTTGTTACCGTCTAATCTGCAAAACATAAAACTCGTTAAGATTAGAATATGCTAGGTGTAGCTATCTTCTGTGCTACGTAAACACTTAACATTTTCATGCTAATTTTAATATCGCTTACAGTCAACCTCACAGAATTGGTTCTCCAAATATGTCGAAACCACGATACCAGTATATAACTAGATGATTTTAAGATATTTATTTTGCGTGTTCAAACTCTTAAAAATAGTATATCGGAAGCAATAAGCCAAGTCAGACGTTCAATGTTGATGTTTCCTTTTAACCATAAAGCTTTTGATGCCTTCAGCAGCCATCACAGATGAGGGCGCCATGATATGACGCATTCGACCACTGCTCTAACACTTAACGCCCAGCATATATGTTTAGGCGTGTGTTCACTGTTTTAAAAATAATTTCGTTCTACAGTTTGTTACTCTGTATTATGTAAGGAACGTCCAACAAGTGTTTCATGATAATTTCTGTAAAAGACCGTACAGAATGAATATATTTTACACCATATTTGTCGTGCAGTACCGGCCACCCGATTGTCTAGTAAGGACCAGGAGTGATATCAATGTTTAGGATTTACTTTCCTCTTCTTACTTTCTTTCAGAGTGAAATTACAGTAAATTGGGAAAAAGTAAGAGGAATTGAAATGAAGAATGTATACAAGGTTCGGTCTAATAAAATGACGATAGAGGCAGCTGGGACATTTTCTGCAACCCGAAGCACACTTGGAAATACGATAAGGACAATTAATTCAGGTAATTCTGTAGAATTAGCTACTCAGTTGTGCATATTCAAGAGGACTTTTGTCAAAAAAGAAGTGAAAAACTGGTAAATTACATGACAGGTTTCAACAATAAGATCTGGCCCAAGAAAAAATTAAATTCTCGCAATTGCATTCGCATTATCTTTGAATATATTTATAAAAATAAATATTTTATTTTTACAATGAAAATGTAATGTTTTATTTAAACAATTTAAAATCAAATTAATACATAATCTCTCTTCAAAATCAATAAATTTAAAGGGTGAATAGCTGATGGCACGTCAGCAGTTTAGCAAACAGAAAATATGTTGCTGGAAAACAATTCTACTACGATTTCATCTTTGTCTCTCTCTCTCTGTCTCTCTCCCTCTCTCTCTCTCTCTCTCTCTCTCTCTCTATATATATATATATATATATATATATATATATATATATATATATATATATATAAGAAATTCGAAATCTATCAAGACTCCCGAGAGCTTTAGGTTTCAGTATTTCTATGAAGTATAAAGTGCAGCTTCACTGCAATCAAAATACACAACTTGATGAAACAGCATTTCTGTTGTTCATGATAACATTATAAACGTTACCTCACAGAGGGGAAGGAAACAAGTGCTCTAGGTCATATCTGGATATAGTTGCACTTATATGACGATCCTATTTTTTTGGTAGTGTTGAACGCCCCTTTTCCTACTTGTGGCACCGCAGGCGATTATACTGGTGATATATGAAGTGAAGATGGAGCATCGATGCAATGCGATGGCGGGGGAAACCGGAGAAAACCCGCCTCTGCGCCGCTTTGTCCACCACAAATCTCACATGCGGTCGAACCCGGGCCGTCTAGGTGAGAGGCGAGCGGTCTAACCACTCGGACAGGGCGTGGCCCTAACGATTCTATTCTATGTAAATACTGTTGATGACATCTTCGCTTCCCCTCAGTTTGTATTTCCAAACAAATTAAGAATCGATGTTGTCTTAAAGAAAGGCGCTGTTTCAGAAAAGGTTTTCGCTGTCGATGAAAGTGATCGGATATCTACAAAGGTATTTTGAATCGGCTGGGGCTTTCTGTCGGGAGGACTTGCCGGACTAAGGAAGAAGTACTGGATGGTCATGGCAGCCACAACGTCCGGAGATTATCCTGTTAGCAAAAAAAAAAAAAAAAAACATAATGTCCATGTGATAAGCCTTTCTTAACACTAAACATAAACTACAATCCATAGATAGAACAGCAACACGGCCTTTCAAAAGTGTCCACATTCAAGCGCGTAATGTGAAGATGAGAAAATACCAGTCAATCAAAGTTTCTGAAAGGATATTTTTGGAATTGTCAACATTGTCTACACTTTGGTCTACACAATAAAAGTCAGAATTTGCGTGTACAGAAAGTTAGCATTTAAATCCATGTGATTTTATAGACCTGGGTTTCATTCCTTCTGTGAATTTTCAGGAGTCTGAACCCAAACGAAGTCTTTCAGCTTTCGAGCTATCAACGAAAAGGTGTACAGTACTAGATTATCGCAATTGGAATCTTCATCAGATAAACTATTAGCGCAATGTGTCACTAACAACTGGGATGTCTCAGGAAAGGCAATATTTTCTACAGGTCTTATAATTCAAGCGTGTTTGCGTTCTCTGTAATAACTACTATAAAGACAAATAATATACCTTGCGCTATGTTATATACAAAATATGCTTTGGGATAAGGTAATGCCATTTTAACACTCCGATTAACCAAAAGTTATAAAAATATTGTCAAAAGTTTACGGTATCATACTGGACATCTCTTCTCTATCGGTTTGCAATAAAGCTGAAAGAAGACTCGCAGCAGCTGTAGGGGTAAAATTTCGATAACGGTATTCACGTGAAGAAACGAGATCATTTCTCAGTTTACGAATGCATCTTTAAAATGAGTATGAATTCTACTTCGCTTCTTTTGGTTCCCAGATCTTAAAAGGACGCACTTGATTGCAGATAGCAAAATAGCGAATGTTGTACCAAGTTTCATCAAAGTAAACAAAATACTCGTTGAGCTTGCAAAATAAACTCTAAAACTAGCCTCATAGAGAATGCATGTGGATACCACAAGCTCTTTCTTTTGGAGTTGAGACCGTATTTCGTAACAGGAATCTTCCACTTGCGCAGCTGACGTCACTGTTCTTCCGCTTCCTTGGCTCTGTATTGGACCTGCTTAAAGAGAAGTTCTGTTTGTTTTCCCTTCTTCTCCTTTTGAACGTCTCAGCAGGTTCTAGACATTTTTGGCAAGCCTTGGCGAAATGGAGTATTTGATTGCATCAAACATTCATTGTGTCAAAGAAATGCTGTTTCTATTCACGAACGCATTAATCGCTTTCATGTTTTAAGAAATAAAGTAGGGTGTTCAATTGGTGGGTTCACTATGCTCACATCTTGAACGGTACACAACACCAACATAGATATAGACTCTATAAATGCATTTGATGTGTTCAAATTTGTCTTTGTTTTCTATTAAATTCTAAAATATAAGTTAAATAGTGAAGCTTTAATTAGGATATAAAAATAGCTGCACATATTTGAAACACAATGACCTTTGGTTATCTCCCCAAATCATTCAATTCAAAATTATATCATTGTTTTAATAACTACAGATTTCCAATTTACACAGAAAATTATATATTCTTTGTCATTCAAAAGGACTGTCCTGTCCGTGATTAGTTCTGACCGCAAAAGTGTTTGCGTGTCTTGAGAGCATATTGCTTTCACTAATATGATTTAACTTTACATTTCAAAAGTAATCAGTAGCTGACATTTGATAGGAAACCCTTGTCTTGACAGTACATTGCTTTCATTAATATGATTTAACTTTACATTTCGAAAGTGTTGAGTAGCTGAGTGTAATCTTATAAAAACGTTTAGTTTAGGGAATAATAGACATTTGATACGAAATCCTCATTCATACAATGAGCCAATTTACTTTTAAATAAGGTCAGAAGTGTTTTAAATCTATGACTGTCTTAATAGTTTTAGAAATAAACATTATAATTGCTCTCAATGAGAGATTTTGTTCTAAAATAACATTTAATAACGTTGATGAAAATAACAAAAATAAGCGCTGGACAAAATTGAATTCAGCATAAAGTATCGTTATGTGCCTTCTAACTGGCATTCAACATCTCTGAAACAGGGTCAAATTCTTTGGGGTTGGTATCGCTGATTCTAAGCCTCTACTTCAGAAAAAGAAACATAATTTAGTCTCATTTTTCTGTGCACTAAACATGATTTCTTAAGAGATGTATTTCAGTCATCGATGAAACAACTGCCATGGATGAAGTTTATATTCCCTCTGTTCTCAGATTATTTCGAGGGAATCGCATGGGAAATAATGGAAATGTTCTAATCAGAAGGAAAGGAAAAAATTCAAAAGAGTGACAGATTGATCCACGTGTTGAAATGCTGGCGTCACTTTGCTGCGGATCCAGCAAAAGATATTGGAATATTAATTGAATTGCCCGTCGCCAGCAACTGCTCACTCAACAGGCACACTGCTATGCACGTAACTTCAAACTGTGGACATTTTATGTGAACACATGGAACTTTCACTATTCTGGCGAAAATAGTATAGAGTTTTATACAAACAATGCAGCGGCCTGCTCTTTTTATATTATTATTATTATTATTAACACCAAATTTTATACTAGCGGATCACCTTTAATCCAGCAATAGTAACGCAGTTTTTGTTACCTGCTCAGCTGCATGCTTCACCCATGTTACTTTTTCTCTTTTCTTGCAATTACACAACAAATACCGTGTATGATATCAAACGTCAGTATAGAATTATTAAAACAAAATCCCATGTGTTCATTTCACATGACTTTCTCTATAAACTCTACAAAACATTATTCCGTTACCTACAGCATAATTCTTTCCAGGTTGAGGGAAAATAATGGAATAAACTAGGCGTAAGAGGCAGTCAAATCTTCTAAAATGTCCATCTCTATATAAAACAATTGAAATTCGGTTCGCTTTGCACGGTCAGGAGTAAAACAAAAGACTCCATTGAAGTAAGATTTAAATAGCTTAAAGCTGAAACCACTAACAAGAAATGTCTCGGAAAAGGTTAACCCTACAAAACATTGTGCATGATATAAGTTATGCTTCTTAACGAGATCTACACTTTATGTGCGCTAGGCTTTTATCTATCTCTTACGGTTTACCAGTTATGCAAAAGTTATTCACAATGAAGTGCTCTTCATAGGCTGTTCCCAGAAAATTCAAAATATACATTTTACTTGTCTGGTAAACATCTAATGTTGCTAATGAAATAAAATATCAACATCGTTAGAGCTATATAGGAAAAAAACAAAAGGTTAAAAAAAATTCAATGTCAAAGGGTAGTTTGGGGTGGGGTATTGTGATGAAAAATTTTCCGTGTCATATCCTTGGAAGATAGTAAACTTAAATACCAAATTTGGTATTTAACGGTGTTTTCGTTTTTGAGTTATGCTGTCCACACTCACGCGCGGGCGCCTTTTTCTAATTTTTTTTTTTTCGAGGGACCCCGAAACTGCTTTCCTGTGAAATCTCTGCATCAAAATTTTGGTTGAAATACACTACCTATTCTATCTGCTTTAAGAATGGTGCCTGTAGAGAAAGTAATAAAAGCGTTAATTTCTGGAAAATATTATTGTAATCCTTTTAGAAGCAGTTAAAGCTTGCAACACACAAAAACACGAAACACCATCACAATTCTCCTATCATGAGATTTCTCAGGCTAGAAGGTCCTGAAAAGATTCTCCTGGATTTCCTAATTTTTAAAGATTTGGACAAGTTGAAACATAAATACATCGTGGAAGTGGTCACAACGTGAACATGTTTGGACAACTTTGTTTTAATATCGTCTCTGTCTTCCACACGGAGGAATGCCAGGAACGCTTTTTCTCGGTTTCAAGGAAGCCTAGATGTTCTACCCTAAACATTATTGCATATTGCCCTACTTCAGGTGTACCTGAGCAGTATCTAGCGTTTTTATATTCTAAGCTAATTCCTGCAGAAATTCTGTTTGAATTTACTCGGTACATTGTATATTCAGAATACATTAATTGTGAATGTAATACAAAATAACTAAAGACCATTTTTGGGTGTGTATGGAAACATCAAACTTTTGATACCTTGTATATTCAGAATGCATTAATTGCGGATGTAACAAAAAGTAAGCATAGACCATTCTTGGGTGTGTTTTGAAACATCAAACTTTTGATTAACTTCAAAAATTCACTCTAATTTTGTCATGTTATGTTACTCTCTCCAGTGTCATAGTAGTTATTCGTGTTCATCATTGAATGAGTCTTTAGAAACAACACAAGAAATAGTCAGATAGACTGGCCCCGCAGCTCAGTCGGTAGAACACCTGCCTGCTGTGCGAAGGGTCCTGGGTTGGGTTTTCGGCTTGAAGGTGGGACATTTTTCTTTAGCCAAGATTACTCCCTATCTTCCAGTGTCTGGAAGTATGAATGAACGTATAAATGTTTTGTGGTGCAATGAAAAACCCAAAGAAATAAAGATTACTCAATAACAACAGCACACTGGTTAACAGCATTGCAGATGGGCAGTCTGCTAACCATGCGGTTAAAACCGGGGTATAAATGGAACAATAAAAATGCTAATCGTATTAAGATTTACTCTTATTTTCTTGGTCCAGACAGCGAAGTGTGAGGTTCTAAAAATATATTTTTAAAAATGTAAGAGCCAGTAAAATAGTTAAATGCAATGCTTCGACTACACTACACGCGTATGTAAAATTGCATTTTATGTATGTATTGAAAAAAATTAATATTAGGTAAATACTGAACACAACAATTCAAAATATAAAATAAAAATAAAGAACAGGAACTACTGGGTGAATATATCAACCATAAACTATGTGTTATGATTAATACATCACTGTAAATACATCACTGTAAATACATAGCAATTTAGTACTGCTTTTAAATATCACAAAATCATATGTTCTTAAAATAGCATAAATGCTATGAACACACACACACACATACACACACACACGCACACTCGTGCCACTGTTATTTCCTTGTAACCTGAAAATTTGCAAAGTATGCAGCTAGGATGCCATTCTCCAGTCTGACCACCTTAAAGTAAGTATATGTTGCAAAAGATGCATGTACGCTGTTTTCTAAATTAGGGGGAAGCCTTTATTGCGTAAACAACTTGATATGGTATTATGTAATAAGTCCGAGAGTTAGCAGAATTCATTGGTTTTCGGCTAAAACGATGCCCATCTCTCCTTCGGTAATGGTTATTGTTTGGTCAGAGTATTATGAGACACCAGAAAGAGGAGGTAATGACGCCACGTGTTGCACGACAGTTACCACAAAGAGCCGAAAAACGTAACCAACCTGGGCACGAGCAACTGTTCCCTACTTTTACTTTTTGAACTGTCTCCAAAGGTTCAGACCAGACAGTAGTTAGTTACTGAAGGCCAGGAAATGCAATTTTGTGTTCACATTTTAAACATTTGTAATTAGCAAACGGTGAAGTAATTCTTGTGTGAACTTTTATTTCTAGTTCATCTAATCAAGTAAGTTTAAGAAGCACTTCAGTATTTTTATGATGTAGGTCAGTCAATGGCCGGGAAGGAGTTTCGGGAGAGACCACAACCCGACCTCGGCGGTATTACAAATTCCTTTCCCTGGATAATGATTAAAGGACACACACCCAGTCCGCCCAGCGTGGGAAATATCTCAAAGCATGTACCGTGAATCGAAGCCCGATACCCTCGCTACCACTGGGCTGATGGAACAGACATATCAGTCTTGTGCCAATCAATAAGTTTATTTACACACAATTACTTATAATTGCCACACCATATTTGCCAAGAATGATGTCACGTTATGACAATAAGATAGAAAATAAGGTTAGTTGCTTGGCTGTCTGTCTGTCTGTCTGTCTGTCTGTCTGTCTGTCTGTCTGTCTGTCTGTCTGTCTGTCTTTCTTACCCCGCGTAGTTATTGCTTATCCTGTATACTAAGAGACTACAAGCTCTCTAGTCTGCAATGTTATGTTTGTTTATTTCCAGTTCAGTATCTTCTGTTATAGCTTCTTTGTCTTAACTCAATCTAATTATTGGCAAACAAATTATATAACAATCTTTTCTGTCAGTAGCTTAACTGAGATCTATCTGTATGAATGCTTTCCTAAGATCGATCACATATTAAGGACAACAGAGCACAGCGCAGCAGAACTGAGGAAACAGCTAATGTATAACAGAGGCTCGTTTTCTTTGTCTGGATTTAGAATCTGAATCAGATGATGAGTTGCTATTTCTTACCTGCATTATTGGTGTTCAAAAGCAAGCATATAAATGGGTGAAAAGAAAGTTATGGGGAATTTGTTTTAACAGTGGGTTTACGTTTTACGAAATGATAGTTGACAACATTCACACATAGTGGAGTAGGATACATATATCAAGGGAAATAAATGTAATGCTAAACAAGCAATTGGAAGTAGAGTTTGTTTGAGGTAAGTGTTTTATTGCGCATTGTTTCTCAAAGTAGTTGCCAGTCACTGCTCAACATTCTTTAAATGACAGGTTGTATCCAAGTCGTCTGATTCTACTATACAAAGTCTTTCGAGAATGGTACAGGTTTCGACGTTGATATTCGTCATGACTTCCTCTTCTTCCGACATTACAAGGGCAATTTTTTGTTTTGTGTGTTGTTTTTTTCACCAGCGACATTGATGGGATTTTCTTGGTATATTAAACATAGGTATATAAAACTGGAAGAGCAAATCATTGTTTTTGGTACATCCAAAGCTTGGTGCCCGTATCGGCATTGCCACTTCGTCTGTTTTTCTCTCTTAGAGAATCTCTGTACAATTTATACGTTTCTTCCACTCTTCTATGCTAATTCACCTAAAAGGGAGGTATTTCTTATATTTCTAATAGAGCGTTTATTTCCAGTTACTTAACTGCATTACCTTTGGTTATACTCATGTGCTAAACATGAAAATGAAAATTTATGAAACAAGCAAAAGTAAAAGAGGCACCGCACATAACTCATATTTTGGTATTTTCTTTAAACTCATCTTTTGAATAAAGATCTTCAGCTGTTGTGTTCCATACTCCGTCCTTTAGCTTTTTTCTTTGCATAATTGTCATGGTTTGTGTCCTAAAGCACTAAATATTCTCTGACAATTTCAATCATGCTTTCATTTTTGCTAAATTCCACACCAACTCTGCGCCTTGCAGAAACTGACACAGGACTCCCTTCCACTACCTCTATGATGGCCTACGCTACGTTCAACATGCCGCGCTTCATTGCAGCTCATGAGTCACAAATCCCTCGCTGTGCTGCCCTCTGTATGCGACCGACCTTAGTATTTTGCTTCAATTCAGAACTAGAATTTAAAAATAAAGATTAGTTTAGAGGTTTAATATGTTATAGGAAATGCAACCTCAGTGGTTATGAAGAGGTACCCCAATAAACGTAGATATCCAAATTATTTTGCTTTCTGCAATTATGTCTCAAATGTAAATTTCAGTGTGCCAAAGAGCTGAACTATCAGCTCTAAAATACAGTAAAAGTAAATTTGATATATTTAAAACATTTCTTGCCAAATTTGTTTTCCTTGTGTGCATTGAACAATGGATGAAGTGTCACGAGCCTTTGTCGAAGGGCGTGAACATGTGACTACTCTTGATCAATTCCAGTGTGCTGTTGAAGGGGGTATATATCTGCAGTTCAGTGTATTATTGTATTCTAATGAAGGAGGGATATTGCGTCAACAGATGCGGAACGACCGGGCTTCGATTTCCGGTTGGATAGGTGCAAGCGGGTGGGGAATCGTTTCTGTTCCCTCCCATTTGACTATCGGTGCTTCTGCTGACACATGTGTAATTGAATTAATTTGATGTAAGTTCTCTCTCTGTGCTTAGCTCACAGTACCCTGGCCGTGGTTGCAAAGGAAAAGGTTTGTAGTTTTTATTAAAAAAACATTTTGTTTGCTTTTGATAGAATTTAAATGCTAGTTAAATAATACATTAATAATCGGCTTGCATACTCGGTACTGCTTTCTGATACTCTTCAAAAGCTAGTTTTATAAACCGCAAATCTTTATACACGACGTACTTCCGTAAGATTTCTTTTTCCGTAATATTCTTTAATTCATCGCCAGATGGCCTTATGGCAACATATTTTTGATAAAGAGCGGCTAGTAAGAAACACAGCACAATTAACCGCGTTAGTTCACTAGTTACACAATTCGTTAATAATTGGTCTATAAACCCTACCCGGAACACCAGTTCTTTAGGTTATTATCTGTTTCTTGAAGTGCTTCAGTAGGGACTGAAGAAAAGATTCATAGGAACCTCTGGGTGCAAATGAATGCTTATTTTGCTGCTAGATGACACTAGCTGGCCTGCTCCTTATCACAATGCGATTGTGATAGCAGAACCTGGATATGTAGGCATAATCAAAAAGTAATATATAATGAAAATATGCACAAAATGTAAAACATGCACTATAATATGCAAAAGCGAACGTACAAAAATCAGATAAACTCTTTTAAAAGCTCCTGTAGAGTATGTACCTCGCTACCATTAGCATACGGCCGCCAGGCCATAACGAGTCATAGTGAAACCACAGTATCCTCTGGTTTCGGGATTTAAATCGAGATTAGCCTGGGTTGTGTATTAACTGGATCGAACGGCTTACAGGAAATCTGTGTATCTCGGCAGCCCTGAAAATATGGATTCGAAACTAATTTTGATCTCTTTTCAGCCCTTCTCACCTCCTTGCTTATGGGAGTTAAACTTGGACGCAAGTAGTCCTATGTATTTGAACTTTATTTTATATGTCAACTCCCTCCCTCCCCCAAAATATTATTTTCTATGTAGACAGTAATGTACACATATGCATAAATACATGCACACATGTATGCATACATACCTACACACATTGTACATCCAATTTTTATACTATCCTGAAATTTCCTAAGAATGTGCATTATCAGACAGTGCTTAAATTCTTTGTGAAAGATTAACATAAAACGTGTGTGTGTGTTAAATTTTAGTCGTCAAATTATTTTACCGTTGTGATCCAGCTTTTATATGTCCAAAACTGCAGTGATAAAAAAAAAAATCTATACACTTCCTTAGGCAAACATTAGTTTCTAAATGAATCAAAAGTTAAAATGATTTGGCTTTTAGCGACAATGTCAACTTCCAGAATCAGATCATCGCCGCCAGTGTGCCGGAATTTCGTCCTGCAGAAGTTTTTACATGCCAGTAAACCTCCTGACATGGGACTGTCGCTCTTAAGCACAAAAAAAAAACATCGGTCTGTGCTGGGTTTGAACCCATGGCCTTGGGATGGGAAGACAGACGCCTAAGCAACTGAGTCACCCAGACCGACTTTTAATAAATCGAAAGTTAAATTTAGTTTTATTGTGGAAGGTCTTTAACTGCTGCGGTTCTTAGCCCTCAGCTCTATTTTGGTCATTAAGGACCGCTTAATTTTGCTCAGATTCATCTTTACCTGACTTGTGGTTCTTTTTACGTGCCGTAAACCACGGGACCACCTGCTTTACTTCCCTTCCACAGGAAGCCCTGGTAAAGAGTTTTACGCCCGAAAACAACCCACCTGCCTCCTTTTTTTTTTTTTTTTTTTTTTTTTTTTTTTTTTTTTTTTTTTTTTTACAAGCTAAAAGCTACAGTTCCGGAGTGTTGTGGGGGCTCTGGCGCTGTATTCCTTTTTCTCCCATTTTCCCTACATTTTCGTATTCGTTTACCGTTTTACTTACAAATATGCATACAGATACACATTTACAAACACCCACGATCCCCTGCGCCACGAAGCACCAAAACTGAGCACTTGAGCGAGCCCGGGCTTGGGGATCGACAATGGTTTGGACCCACGACCTTGGGAACCAGAGCGAAGCACGACTGTGAGACATACTAAGTTTAACGCTGACTTTGCGGCAAAGAAAGTTACTACCCCCTCCATGAAAGATGAACAGAATTACGAAGCAAGAACTGTTTTATATTTTTTTCTCCATTAGAAAAGGGAAGAATGAATCACGATGTTTCATTACATTACGATTTAAATTAATAAATTATCAGTATAGCCATGGAATTTAAACCAGTTGTGTACTGCTTTCTTTATGTTACTTTCGAAAGTATTAGCAAAGAGCCGTAAAGAGATGCTGCAAACACAGGAAATTGAACGACTATTTAAGCATGCTAAATAATATTTAGTATTTCGAATTCTATCAGGAATTGCTCGTATAAAAAGCAGGAACAGAATAACGTATCTCGCTGTTGTACGAGAGAAGCCTAACTAAAGTAGAGCATACACCCGCAATTGAGCGAATGTTAGGCCTCCATTACAATAAGATATTCAGGCAGCGACTGCCGTGAGACTGGGAATGAATGTATTTTCCAGACCGGGAACAACAGAACCAAATAGAAATGGCAGCTGTAGGCAGGACCCCTATTTAACACAGAAGCACAACAAAAACAAGACCCGGGAGTTCAACCAGGGACGGCTATAGTAGGAAGTTAGCCCCGGGGGTAGTAATGGCAGCATAAAAGAAAGAATACGGGTTGGAGTGAGAAAGTAATTTTCTTATTTGAAGAGAAGAGCAGTAATGTCAAAGTTGTAGTTTGTTGATCTCTTAGGGAGCATTCCGGCTAAACATTTACCATTCTGGTGATCTCTTTCATATTTATGAACCTAATTGCCTGACGTTAATGCATAGCAAAGGAAAAAATCTGATGTGTACCATTCACATGACTTTCTCCATATCCCTGCAACAAATAATTCTTAAAACGTTTATATTTCTATTTACTTTATGCTAATCAGAAAAAAATAGCAGAAATAGTCTATTTACTCGCTTCCTTGTAAGTAGAAGCGAAATAAGGGACAACCGTAGGTTAAAGTGATAGTAAAAAGCTGATTGCTATGTCAATGAAGTTCCTTTGTTTATATGGATAGGAGTTGACAAGTCCCTGTATGAGAAAAGTATACATTTTTCATAGCAGGAACCAAAAATAAGGAATGTCACAAAAACGACGAACTCCATGAAAAAAATGTATATAACATTAATTGTGTGTTTTAATGTGCTCTACATTTTTTGTGTGGTAAGTTTTTGTCCATCTCTTACGGTTTAGCAGTTATTCAAAATTTAGTAAAATTCATCCAGAATAAACTACTCTTCAGAGGCTATTCCCAGAAAATTCAAGATATGTATTTCATTTGTTAGGTAAATATGTTTAATATCCGAAAGTTTAATCAAAATCGTTAGAGCCATTTTTGAGAAAATCAAAATTTTCGAAAAAAGTTCCATGTAAAGGGTAGTTGGGGGCTTTTGACTATCACTTTAACCTACGGTTGTCCCTTATTTCGCTTCTACTTACAAGGATGCGAGAGATAAGACTTTTTCTGCTAATTTTTTTATCTGATTAGCATAAACTAAATAGAATTATAAGCTTTTTAAGAATTATTTGTTGCAGGGATATGGAGAAAGTCATGTGAATGGTACACATCAGATTTTTAATGTTTCAAATGTTCGATACTACATCATTCGTAGAGTCTTGTTGGTTTTCAATTATTTCTTGCAATAGCCTGGAAGGTTTACGGACTTTTAAGGCCAGCATATAACGTCTAGCTCTTAAACGTTATAAGTATCGCTATTCTCATTGTGTCTATAACGAAATGTGTAGCGTAGTAGCTATTTTTGTGAAAGTTTATCCCGATTAAAATGAGTTAGATAGAATGACAAGCTTTCGTAAGAACAGTTTATATAACCAGTAATAAACGATAGAGAGTAGAGAAGGTCATGTGAATGTGACACATCTGATTTTTATACTTTGAATGTATTGCATATGGAAATTTTAAATCTTAAGGTCAAGATGTGTAACACAAAAATAGCAGTGTCATTAAAGATTATTAATCCAAGAACATTTTTCGCAATTTTATTATCTGTGCCTATATGCAATATTTCACTTATTGGATGCGAATGTTCATCAAACTGAAACTTGAAAGTTAATAGAGAAAACCAAACTAAAGTTGCCCTCTTAATAAGTATGCGACGGGTTTAGAATTTACTGTTATGTTCACGATACAACCGAACATTTTTTAAATTTTTATAGGACTATAGGAAATGTTAATATAAAGTTATGAAACACAGAAAACAGACTCCAGTTTCAATTCTTTGGCAAAACTTGGACCATGTTTATAGGAAAAAATAGTTGGTAAATACTCATAAGTTGACACATAGAACATTTTAGACAAAACCAATATTTATAATAAAATAATTAAAGCTAAAATTTCAAACCATTACCAACAACAACATAATGTGCGCAATATATTGCGGTAACCTTCCTAACATCTTAGTTTCAAAGTAATTCATTAGAGATTATTGGAATTTGAAACTTCACCGTAGGATTATTTTGCCACCGCATTGATTACGAGATTTTGGAGGTGGGTAGCAATGTGGACAGAAAAAGTTTATACAGTTGGTTGTTTTTATTATAGTAGTTCAGGCTTGCTTTTATAGATGAACTTTATCCTAGAATTACTGGTGTTCGTTTAACCATTTTTCACCAAATACACGATTGTATTATCTAAAATATCTAAATGAATAGCGGAACTCTAAAGCGAGGGACGAATACAACCCTTTTTCACTAACAAAAATTCCTAAGCCTTGTAGATTCATTATTAATCTGTATTTTCAACCTCTCATATATTCAAATATACTTTAGTGTAATTTTATCCTGGTAATTTGATAGAGAAGTTGCAGCTTGATTCACCTCCCCCCTCCTTTATTTTGGCAAACTATTTTCTTTCTTCTGAATTTTTCATCATTGCAAAATTTATTTAATTGATGGAGTTTTCATCAATCTGTTTGGAATGTTCAGCCTACGTTTTTTGAAAAGTGAACAAAAAAACTTACGTATGTTTTAGTCGAACTTCAAATATTTCCTGTTTCTAAAGATATCTTTATATTTTGTGATTAAAAGTAGAGTGACAAACCATTTAACTAAAGGTGCTCTCAGGGTATCTATAAAGTATAGGTACACAAAAACCTTAGTCTTGAAAAAGGAATATTTAAAATATTTATAATTTAAATTGTTTAAACTTGCCACCGTGAGTGGGAGCTCGTTCCTAAGAATTCCTAAAAGCTTTGAAAATCTATATTTTGAATACATTAAAAATATCTAGAACTGAAACTTACAAATCTTATAGTACAAATATAAGTTAAAGCAGTGATGTACATATCAATTTTATTAATTGAAAATTGTGGAATGTAGTGCTTTTGGTGGTTTCCCATACCAAGTTTCAAAATTAAAGATGACTAGAGGCAGGAAATTCACCTAGTGTGTTGTACGAAAGATAATAAATTTGATAATAAAAACAACAGAAGCTGATTCCTTAAAATCTAGTGTATAAACTGGAAAAACTAAACTATAAAACGCAACCCTGAAGTATAAGCCTTCGCTTAGGGGATGTAGATGAACACAAAATCTACATACTTAGACTACTCTGTACTGTAGGAATCTGGATAAAAATAACTATACAGAAAATTCATGAAAGAAGCTACTTATAGTGATTAAGCCATCAAGATCATTCAGACACCAACTTCGGGCTGTATTTTGTATATTTTAATGCTTTCCGTACGAGGAGCAAGCTTCTTTTTATTTTTAATATCCGGCATCCGTTTTCAGAAGGGTGTTATACCCTCCGCTTGGTGATATTGCGATATGGGGCAGTGATGAATGGTCGAGCACTGGACGCTTGAACATGTACAATAAGAAATCTCAGCGTTGCTCGCTGTGAAATAAAACGCAATAATGGCATATATGTGATGTTGACTAGCAATCACTGCTTTTCGGTAGAACACAACACTCTGAATTTTCTTTCTAATGCATTAATAATATTGTTCAAGTATATATGCTATCCAATAATGGCAATAGGTGCCATTATTGCGTTTTATTTCACAGCGAGCAACGCTGAGATTTCTTATTGTACATGTTCAATAAAACACACACACACACACACACACACACTAAGAGTAACATATCTGCCTGGTGGATTTGCTTAAGCTAAATGCTTTCTTTTTTCTTTCTTATTCAGTATTCGGAAGAGAGCCTCACACGCACTGAAATTTAAACACCAATATATATAAATATATAGGTAACACCTTAAAAATAATTTTAGTTACCTAAATATGTACCCATGCGTGCATAAAAGGTGGTCTATTCCTCTATATTGCAATAGTGCTTTTCTCTCCGTAAGAATTCCCCTTTAATGAAATCAATCATTTGCTCCTCCCAGCCAGTGACAGTTCCTTGTGTGACTGGTCTGAAGAACAACTAGCGACATAATTAATCAAGAGAACTGTGTTATTATCATGAAATGCGAGAATAGATTTTGAAATGGAAACTTTCTCTCAGTTGATTCGGCTGCTATAATTTTGGAAAAAGAAAAAAAAAAGTAATATATGCAGTCCCCTTATATACATAATAAAACTGTAACAGCGGCTTGTCTAGTAATTTTCGATTTTGGATAAGTAATTGATACTACCTCAAGCCAGAAATCGCATTTTTCGTTTGTGCGAACGCGTGTATATATGTGTGTGTGTGTTTGTGTGTGTGTGTGTGTGTGTGTGTGAGACTGACTGACTGGATGAATGAATGAATGAATGAATGAATGACCGACCGACCGACCGACCGATCGACTGAGACCGACCTTGTCACATTAGAATACAACTTGGCTGTAGAATGTCTGGAGTCCCATTTGAAAACTAGGCTACCTATATCATCCCAAAATATTGTGCCTAAGGAGGGGAGGATTTCTAATAGGGTGCAGAATAAAAATAACGAAATATCTCGGTGATTATTAACGAATATACCGTTGTGCATAAAACATTTTAACTGTAATATTTAACAAGGCTTGTTACTTACAAAATTTTGATAGAACAGGTATTTAAGAGGTTACATATACTAAGTATCCGTTACTGCTATCTAAAGTAGTGTCTCTGTAGTGTGGGGGTAGCGAGTCATATTCAAGAGGTCCGAGTTCGAAAATCGCTTAGGCTGGATTAGCTGGATATATATATATATATCCTTTCCTGGGGTCCTTATCCTCAAGGCGAATGCCGAGTAACTTTATGTTCCACGATTCCGAGAATATTGTAGCACCATTTCTCCGATTTCATTCATCATCTGATTGGACCAACCAGATTAAAGGATGTTAAACTACAGAAAAGAAAGAAAAACGATTTTCGTTACTATTATCACATAGGTAAACCTGTAAGAGTAGAAGAGGTGGAAAAGCGAGATGGAGAAATGAGGAATGAAAGAGCGATGGAGGAAGAGTGATAGAAAAATGAACAAACTAGTATCCTTCAGAGATGTAAATAAAAAATACTTTGGAAGAAATAGACAGAACAATATCTGTTACCGACGTAATAACGCGAACAGAACTATCACTCCACCAGAGTTGAAATATAAAGAAACAGCACAGTATATTCAGGAAAGTGAAGCTACTTGTGCAGGTTTAATTTATAATTTTTATTGAAGTCAATATGACAAAATGTTCTGGAATAAGTTTTGCTATTAATTTACTGTGTAATCTGAAGTAATAGTGGAGGAAGCATTATTTCAGGATGAATGTTATTCGCACTTCTTTGATATGTAAGGAATTTAAACGCATTTGACAATATCGTTCTTACATCATAGTTACGTGTGGGATGGCCTATCCAATATGCTTTATATTTTGTAAAGAATACAAATTTTCGACAAGATTGATATTAATGCTTTCTAACAATGAAATGTTTAATTTCTGTGAGAATCAGGACGCTACTGTTGCGATGGTTACAACTATTGTATTTTCCATTTTAAACATTGTGGGCCAGCATAATATAATGCTTTGGTTATACATATATATAGACAGACAGACAGACCGACAAACCAACCGCCCACTCGACAGACCGACCGACAGACCAACAGACAGACAGATGGATGGATGGATGGATGGATGGACGGACGGACGAATGGATGGATGGATGGATGGATCTTTAACTACCATTTTTGTGATACTGTTAGTAGAAAACAATAAAATTAATCGTATTGAATAAACTGAAATCCGTCTCTACAATTTGCTTCTTTGTGGTATAAGTGTATAGAGGCTTCTCTTTTAACAAGTAAGGGACCATGCAACTTTACTTTTGGTTAGAGGCAGTTTCACTCAAGAATATCTTTCTTTTTTTTATTTAGATTCGTTCAACATTAATTATGCTATTCAGAATTGGAATAAAATACATTATAATTAAAACTAACAATAAAGATTATAACTTGTGAGATGATTTACATTAGTTCACTGAGAGTCTCCTTATTCAGAATCACTTCCTGAAGAAAACAGCAAATTCTGTGGGAGACGACACTTTATCCAAGGAACTGCATCAGATCTTTGTCCCATCCAGTAGTGTCTGAAGAATGACTTAAATATTGTCATAGTAATAAACAGTTTATATTCCCCTGTGTGTTCTGAAGTTTCGAACTTGGGTACATCTTTTTTGTGTACGCTATATTTATTACATTTAGGTGTAAGTTCCAGCTCGTAAACACCCAAGACTCTTCTCTGCTTTAATCTGAACAAAAAATTCTAAAAGTGTAGTAATGATGATGACATGCTTGTTCTAAGAATGGTTAAATTATATCACTCTCTACAAATGAGGTATAATTTATATCATATAAAACCACAACATGGAGATTTCAGATTAAACTTTCGTAAGCACTTCATCAACAGTGCACATACATCTACACCTGCTCCTAGGACACAAATTCTCAATGGCTGAAAATAAGATATGTTTCATAATACACTTTGGCACCAGTATTGAATAGCACGAAAAGTTAAAATTCTGAAAATACTTAATGCTTAATGTGAATAAAATATCAAGGCATACAAGAGTTCCGTAGAATTAGATAGAAAATAGAAGGATGGAAGAAAGATTAAGAGAAAAAAATCCCTTGTATTCCATCCACATGACATTCTCTGTCAGTCTACCTGTTCTACAAACAAATTATTGTTACAAAAGATTATTCTTTTATTTATAACATGCTAATCAAGATAAACATTACCAGAAATTGTAAGCAAAAGGAAAATCCGGGAATACACTAGTCTAAAGCGATAGTCAAACCTTTTGAAACTTGTTGCTATGCGATTGTCAATGAAATTCGGTTGTCTTTCCATGGCCAGGAGCGAAACAAAAGAGAGACGAAACGGATGAGGACTTCCGTTAGAGAAATGTTTTTAAGTATTGTAATCGAATCCAATAACAGGGAATATCTTGGAAATAGATACCTCTCTAAATATTGTAAATGACATAGATAGTATGCTTCAACAAGATCTACATCTTTGTGTCGTAAGGCTTGTCTACTCTTACGGTTTACCAGTTATGAAAAATTCATTTAGAATGAAGAGCACTTAGAAGCTGTTCCCAAGAAATGATATACCTTTTATTTTATATACATTTTATTTTAAATGTCTTTGATATACGAAATTATCCATGTAAAGCATAGTTTGGGGTGGGCGGATTTTTCAGAAAATCTTTCTGTCACATCCAAGTTTGATATTTAACGAACTTTTCACTTTTGGAGTTCTGTTATCCACACGCACTTACAGACAGGGGTCTTTTTCTAAAAATGTATTTTTATTCAGGGGTGCTAAAAACATGTATTTCCGGTGAAATTGGCTTCGGAATTTTTGGGTGCGATACAATAGCTTCATGGTGGCGCAGTGGCTGAATGGTTTGACCGGTCGCCTCTCACCTAGGTGGTTCGATTTCGATCCCAACCAACCGCATGTGGAATTTGTGGTGGATGTAGCGGCATCTGGGCGGGTTTTCCCCGGTTTTTCCGGTTTCCCCCGCCTTTCAGTCCTCCTGTTGCTCCATATTAATAATCTTTCCTGTTATCCATTTCAGCATCATTTCACCCATCACTTATTACGCATTCTAGCTACTCTCTGATCCATAGCCTCTGCTCCTCAACAGGCGTCTGACCTCAGGCGCTGGCTTCTAAGTCCTGGGAGTGTAAGTCCTATACACGAGGAGAGTAAACAGAGGAGGGAAGAAATAAAGAAAATACAACACTTTCTCTTCCAATTATGTACACCGTAGACAAAGAAATGAGTTATGTCTGGAACGCCAAATTCATCTAATTCCTACACGGCACAGCTTGTGTACACCATCTGCAATACAGTTGTGTAGCGGCAGCAACAAGTTGTCACAAATTCTAAATCTTAATATTACTTTCCGATATGATCAATAATCATAATCAAATACAGAAAATAAACTTCTTCAACAACACACTATCAATATTAATTAAAAGTATTAATGACACAAAACATGATGCAGCTTTTATTGTATGGCATCACTAAACCTGCCACCTTCCAGTTATGTTCCTATAGTGCTTCAAAATGTAGGCTACTCCTCTCGTTGAGGGTCACAGGTTCGCTTCTCGTGAGTAGTAAATATTTTTTCCTTCTCTAATGATGTTTAATTAACACATAGCGGCTATTTATTTTAGACATACTTGTGTTATACACGGCATTCAGTACAATACCTTGTGAAGATGAGATATCCTGATGGAATTATTGAATTTGTACTGGATAATCATCCTGTACGCACATCTCGAAAGATTTCAAATTGTTTTCAGAGAGGAAGGGTATCAGAGTGGTAGACTGTCTTTCACCATATTTGAAACCTAGTGATAATGTGTGGGCTGGGGTAAAAAGGGAGCTTGGCTCCTATTTATCTGTAGGTATGCGAAGGACAAAATATGGCTTCTGGGATCTTGTAGCTTCTCGTCCACATTACGGCAGGCATTTAATTTTGTCTATGCCCCGAAGTTTATATTCACATATATTTTTAGTTATTTAGCACGAGTGTTAGTAGAATTATGTTTTTGTGTGCATAGATAAGCGCATAACTTCAAATGCCAAAGCTATATTAATGTAATAGTATGTTCTACATGCCCAGTCATAAAATTAACAAGCATAAAGAAAGGCAAGCAGCGCGAGATTCGAACCTAGGAACTTATAAGAAACAAGGGCTTTTTAACCTCTCAACCAACATAACGTTGCTCTGTGGTCTGTTTTTAGTACTAATAAGTTAACAATTGCGCTGAATACGCTTTTACGAAGATACACGAAGCTCTTCGATCGCCACGTGGAATCTGGGCATGACTCATTTTTGTGTACGGGTGTAACTACATTGTACACACGTGATAGGGACATTAAAATAAAAACTGGTCATGGGTTTTTGATATATAATAGCAGTAAACCTTGTTACATATTTTTAAATTATCTGATTCAGTTTCAAAATATATTTTGGACATCACATAATCAGATGTAATATTCATGACCATTTTATATTCTTTATGAATTTTGTTCTTTGTGTTGTTTTTTTGGTATATTTCAGCAACCAAAGAAAACCGTGACGGTAAATGAAACATGAAATTGTGTTTAGATGACCTAGGGATCATAAATTGAGTTTCCCGTCTTTTTCTGCTCATAACGAAAAATCCTAGAAAGGAGCTTTATTAGGCGATTTATTCTAACCGAAATTCGAACTCGGGTGCTCCGTGATAGAAGGCACACTTGCTAACATAAAACTGTGGAGCTGCACTGGTTATACTGAACGACCACAAACGGAGATTCTAATAATAATTAAAGAAACCTCAGAAGTAATGCCATGCACTCTAACGGAAAAGAATACAATTTAGAACCCTTAAATTTGAACTTTACTAGACAAATTCCTAGACCAAGTTAAAGTTTGGCAAAATAAATTTCAGTTTACAGTTTTTAGTTATACTTGTACCAGCACTTTTCTGCCTATCTGCCTGTGTCTGTCTGGCATAGAAGTCTAGACCTCGATTCAGCCCCAAATTCTACTATAGGACATTTTGTAATCAAAATCTAGATCCTCAAAGTACGTTAACACATCGCTCGATTTTTTTGTAATGTATATTACAATACAATAGAGAGAGAGAGAGAGAGAGAGAGAGAGAGAGAGAGAGAGAGAGATAATAACTTTTGATACAATTCCAACGGTGCTGCCGTGGCCGAGTAGTTGGATTACTCGCCTCTCACCTAGGAGGCCTAAGTTCGATCCCAAGCGACCGCATGTGGGATTTGTGATGGACGAAGTGGCATCTGGGCCGGTTTTCACCGGTTCCCCCTCCAATGATTCCATCAATTCCTCCATAACCATCCTTCCTGTTATCCCTTTTATCCTCATTTCATATCATTCCCTTCCTCACTTCCTTGCCAGACATCAGGCTGATCACCCATCCTGACTACTTTCTGTGATCCAAAGCCTCTGCTCCTCGACAGGCAACTGACTACAGCGCTGGCTTAAGTCCTGGGGGCGTAAGTCTTAAATTTGAGGGTAAACAGAGAGAGAGAGAGAGAGAGAGAGAGAGAGAGAGAGAGAGAGAGAGAGAGAGAGCTAGGGCCCAATACAACGTGAACGCATCTCCAAAAGAAAATCGAGTTTCCGATACTGCAATAACGCCTCTCATAGTGGAAAATCTAGATCCCGAAAGTACGTAAGCGCATACGCATCAAATTACTGCTCAGTACGCGGAGACTGCCTCTCACCAACTTACGACTTGTCATTCTGCTGGAATCGTTCACTCACGTTACCTTGAAGCTGCTGCTTTGCCGGCTGCGCGCGCAACATAGAGGGAGCAAGCTGGCGGGTCGGGCTCGGACCTGCCCGATGTGTTCTCTCGCAGTCGCGTTGCGAACGAGTCGCTTGTAAGAGCATAGGGTGTGTGGAGCTCTTGTTTACGGACCTGAACTCGCAAAGTTCGCTCCTCGGCGCGAATTCAACAATGCGTATATTATTCACGAGAACATGATTTGGGGATTATTTTATGGCAAGTAAAGTAGGCTTAGATTTTGTATCGTAGAGTAATCATATGATATATTTCGTAATGTGCAAATGAAAAACACACTTTGTATTTTACGTCAAAAGGTGTCATATTCTTGGATTACAGATATTGCTTTAATTGTTTGGATGTGGGCGGCAGTAAACTGTTTTTGAAGACTAAAATTGCTCGTTGTTTTTACAGGTTTGGTGATGGTGACGGACTTCGTGTACTAGGTGTCCAAACAGCACTGCTACCAACAATGGGCATTCCAGTAGCCCTGGTGATGTTGAGCTTGATCGGCCTGGCGGTCGGCACTGGTAGCGAAGGTGCAGACCTGGAGGAAGATTCCAACAATGGCGGTACTGGATCTCCACCACCTCAGCGAACTGGAGAAACCCCTGCTCCTTCCATTCGACACATCTATGCACACTTTCCCCCAACATCGGAAAGCAGTGACGTGCGATTTTCTCATCTCGTCGTGGACAGAAGTACCGGTCGTGTTTACGCGGGTGCTGTAAACAGACTATTCCAATTGGATTCCAGTCTCAGAGTGGAAGAAGTTGTCGTCACGGGACCTCTGAAGGATAGTCCTCAGTGTCATGCAAGAGGCTGTAACACCCCCGAGATACAAACCACCCTCATGGATAACGTGAACAAAGTGTTGGTCATAGACCCAGAATCTAGGACTCTAATCGCGTGCGGCTCCCTCAGACAGGGGGCTTGTGATAAGTTTAAAATGGCAAACATCTCCCTGCCGCCGGACTTCATTCCCACCAGTATCGCTGCCAATGACGAAGTGGCCTCCACATATGCTTTCATTGGCCCAGAGCACTATAACCCTTGGGGCAGGTCCAACGTGCTCTATGTCGGGACGACGTTCACGAACAACGGAGAGTATAGACATGACGTACCGGCCATTTCCAGTCGTAACCTATACAACCTGGAGTTTGCGGAACTCACGTTTTCCAAGCAGTCACTCGTCCGAATAGACGTGAAATACCGGGACCACTTCCTCGTCAAGTACGTGTATGGTTTCAATGCGAGCGAGTTTGCTTACTTCGTTATCGTGCAGAAGCAGTCGCCTCTCCAGGGTCAAGAGGAACTCGGGTATGTCTCTCGTTTGGCCAGGACATGCATCAACGACGCCAATTATGACAGCTACACAGAAGTGACGTTACAGTGTCTAGTGCGGGATCCCAGTGCAAGCGCAGGCTCCGTGGTCAACTTCAATCTGCTCCAGGACGCGAAAGTGACTGAGGCTAGTGATGATCTTGCTATGAGTTTGGGGATCAAGACGAAAGATCCCGTGTTGGTGGGAGTGTTTGCCCCTAGTCGCGGAATCACCAATGAACCTCAATCTCGATCTGCAGTGTGTGTCTATAGTCTGCAAGACATAGAGGCAAAGTTCAACGAGAACATTCACATGTGTTTCAACGGCAGCATCAAATATAGGAACATGGACTACATTTCAGGGCCTATTCTAGATGGAAAGTGCCCAATGGCTGGGGTGAGTACCTATAATTTCTAAACTTCCACTGTTCTATCTCCAAGTGTTTTGATTCAGAGGAGGAACATAAGTATATTCATTATTGTTAACACGTTAAAGAAAAATTGCAACTTTTGAGCTCATTTAACAGGATGCAGTGTAACTCAAGAGTTCTGTTGTGCATCAAGCTGCGGCTGTGATAAAATTCAAGTTTAGTCTGGCCACTGCATTGATGCGCAGAAGTTGAGATAAGCGCTAAATAAAATGACAACTGGGAGACTCGTTATGAGTATCACAATGACATCATAAGGTTTTTATCGTTAGCTTCCTGTCGCCGCCTTAAGATAGAGACTGAGCCAAACACCGTGCATGTGCTCAAAGAGTACGGCGAATACTCCCCAGTTTTCCGCCGTATTTCCCCGAGGTGTCCTTTTGAAAAGTAAGCGCGCAATATGTGCTACGGCTGTTCTATACCTGATTAACAGTGTATCACAAATTAGCCATTTGTTAATTTAAATTGCCATGAAATAACGGTTTATTTTTAAACCAAATCGTAGGAGTAACGTAATGTACTTAAGTTGCTGTATGTTATGGAAAACAGGATAATGTCCCGGTTGTATTAAAAGAAGGATATTTTCAATCTGGTATTTAAACTCCTTTATGTATCTGATATTTGCCTGTTTTGACATTCTATATGTATGAGGTTTCTTGCATCGCAAAATACATGACACTGAAATCTCTGTAGTTCCAGAAAGAAGAAGAATTTAGCAAATTAGGTTACCTCCGTTTATTTCGCTATTCTTTCGTTCATTCAAGCATTAGAGTGAAAGTAACTTTTAACATTTCTACGTAAAATACTGTAGTATTTTAAATATTTTTTTCCAAATTTTATTTCACATTTTAATGTAAATGTTTCAGAAGTTAATCTACATTACTGAAAATCGAAGTAGATTTTGTTTCTTCGCTTCCTTCCTAAAGAGATATTTGAATCAAATATAATATAGCAATTTTTGTGTTTCTGTTTTCATAGTTTTTCGATTTTCGAAATTGGTTACCCATTTCCACAGTCCCCTAATTTTACGGCAATCCCAGATGTACCTGACCATGCCTAAAGCCTAAAGCGATGTTAGTTCACAAATCATAACATTTTCAATATTAACAGTTTTAACGTTAATTTTTCGTATCAACTTGAAAAAAATATGCTCGATAATAGCGCATATGTGTAATTATAATTTGAAACTGCGTGAAACTGTAATTCCAAACTGCAGATAAAAGTTTAGTGCCGTTTAAGCATCTACGATATAACAGGTCGCATTTAAACAAATGATGTGGACATTGTTTCCAGACCAGTGAACTGGAATGCTCGTTGCTATGCTCCATTTGACGTAACTGATCTTTTAGGCGAAGCTGCCGTTGTAAAATTTGGCAAGTGAATGTGGAATATTATTTTCTTCGCATATAAAGCCCCTGAAACACAGGTAAATGGGAATGCGCGCAAATTGACTAGATTAGGTTGAACAGAGCAAACATATAGGTACCTAATTCTTAGGAGAATGTTGACACTTTTGCTTGTAGTTTATTTTTGTTGCAATATCTGTCATTGCCTTACTCTCAAAGAGGGTATTTGAAATAGATGGCGCTAAGTAATTTCGAATATCTCTGGAATATATATATTTGGTGGTTAAAAAGAAGTATATTGATATTCAACTGAAAAAAATGTTCTTAATTGTACCTCAAAAAGGAGGAAACTGAGGTAGTTCAATTTGTGATTAATGAACTGTTCTCTTGGTGTATTTATAGCTACAAACAGGGGCGGAAATTGTGAAAAGGGTGCACTTTTTAAAATACATTACAAAGGGAGACGTACCAAACGAGAAAAACATTTCAGGCATTGAATCAATAACGTTCAACACGAGACAGCAGTGTTTTGTTATAAACGGTAAAATTAATTCGGGAGTCTTGGTCGCGATATATAAGTGATTAAAAACTCAACAGTTAATTATTTGTAGCAAAAAAGACCATTTTTAACCCTTAGGCACCATCTCTCTAAAATATATTTATGAAAAAAGTTTTCATACCTTTACACATTGAAAGGCGATAAAAGTCTGCAAGTTACTCGCAGCTTTACGCGCAGTATCAAAGATTTATTATTTCCTAAAAGTTATTGGTTACATTCTGTTCATTGATAATAGTCAAGGTTTAATGCGTTCAATCAAAATACTACTGTGTACAGTTTTCGCAATAAACCCTATTGAAAATCTTAATTTAGCCCTTGAGCGTAACTATTACCGCAACTCCTTAATTCCATTGGATAAAACGTTAGCTTTCAGGTTAATATTTTAATTGTTCATTCAATTTTTTACACTAAACGGTTATTAAACATTGCATGCCACATTCAAATATTTATGACCATAAAGTCATAGGTTGTCGCAAATTATTGTACATAATTTACACGTTTCGTCGCATAACTGAATCCCTTGCAGTTTTTCTGTTTTGTTTTTTTGGTAATGTTTAACGCTCGCTTTTACTCCTTCTGGCACAGCAGGCGATGACACTGGTGATAATGGAATGAAGATGGAGCACCGGTGGAATGCGATAGCGGTGAAATCCGGAGAACCCGGAGAAAACCCGCCCCAGCGCCGCTTTGTCCACCACAAATCTCACAAACGGTCGCGTGGGATCGAACCCGGGCCGACTAGGTGAGGGTGAGTTGTCTAACCACTTGGCCATGGCGTGGCCAACCTCTTGCGTTCTCTGATAATGTTGTTGCAGCCAGTAGTGTAACATAGCTTCTTGAATACAATTACTTAAACGTAGCAGTAAAATCTGTTAAAGTAATTTTATTTGTGTTTGTTATGTAAGCTGAAATTCAAAGTAGTTTGTCAATGAACCGTTTTATATCATTAGTACCACTTAATCAATCTTCACAAATAAGGCGGGTATTTCTTATACACTTATGACCGCAATATTTTTAAAACTTTTCAAATTGACTGAAATTGTTCATTTGCAAATATTTCTTCTGCAGGAAATTGTAAATCGTACCTTTGAATAATGAGTTCACAGTAAACATTGTTTCTCTTTCCGTTTAAAAAAGAAGTGTGCAATTTCATAAATTTCACTGAAATACATTGTGTCTTGGTATTGCTTTTAGCACACCAATTTTCTGCTCGTATTTTTACGAGATTTAGGCGTTATACGTGTTTCTACAACTGCACTTAGTCATTTCCGTATCAGATCCAACAATCAAGTCTGTGTCAGTCATAAGTTTATAAAATCTTGATTTTGGAATTATAGAAGAACTTAGATTTCTTGCCAACTACAACTATCTTCATGTCTATTGTTGTAATCTTAATACCACCATAGCGCAACTGAATTGTGTATTTCAAACAATACAATCGTTTTCCAGGCAATCCATTGTCAAAATTAATAAAATAAGTTACTTTTATTACAATTGCTCAAATGATAATCAAACTCGTATTTACGTCACTTTTATTGTACACAACCTTTAATAATGTACATAGAACTTCATCGACAAATTACTTAATGTGAACCTTTTCAAAATTCTTTCTTGTTTGGTTCCCAATTTTTCGCGTTTCATCCCAAACCTTAACCTCAGTTTCTGCTTAATTAAGTAAGCGTAGGGCCAGCTGTAAGTAAATGAAATGAAATAAACAGTTGTTTTATGTTACTGAAATATACCTTTTTAGTAGTTCATTCCTCAATAGTCGACAGATTTAAAGCGAAAAAGTTGAAGAATTTATCTAGAGAAAACAAAACCTCACGTTGGATTTAGTTAGACTATTAGTTATTCATTGAAGCAAACCCTTTCATCACAGTGGAAAACGTAATTCAAATCTAAAAGGGCTATTACATATCCTACACCTTTACCATCTTCTGAAACGTCTATTAACAAAGTAAAGATTTTGAAGAGGGATGTAATGACTTTAGCTTGTTTGATTATTTTTGTGTTGCCATAGATAACACTTTAACAATATTGAAAGCATTATAATTGCTGCGATACATTATATGGATTTCGGTGTCTTACAAACAGCGCTAGCAAGTTGAGAGCGAAATAAATTGATATTGACGGAAGCCTTCATTGTAATAGATCCAACGTTTTATTTGTCGAAATTAGTGATAAAATTAAATGCTATTCATGTTCTCATCCTTAATGTTATTTACTCTGTGTTTTACTAAACTCAGTTATGATAAAAATTATAATTCAAATCATAGAAGCAAGGAATTAACGTATTAATGAAATTATTCCTGAAAGTTAAGTAAATTAGTGATGGGCTGGCTCCGTAGCTCAGTCGGTATAGTGCCTGCCTGCTGTGCAAGGATTGTCGGGTTCGATTCTCGGCTATGGGTAGGGATTTTTCTCTAGCTTAGATTATTCCTTATTCCAGAGTCTGGAAGTGTGAATTAGAGTGAGGATGTGCGCGCGTGTGAATAAAATTAAATAACATATGTACTCAATTACAATACTAGTTAACATCATTGTCGATAGGCAAGCTTCAAAGGAAAACGTCGCTGATATGACCGTGGAGTTAAATGCCGGGTATAAATGGAAACAAGATTGACGATGATGATGATCAATAATAAAACTTCCACGTTCTATGTCCACTCTGAGTGGGGCAGGTCTATATAAACTAAATCTACTAAACGTTGAAAGTTTAGGTCTAAAATCAAGTGCTAAAAACACTACTAGAGACGGGAGTATTAGCTTTGGTGCTTAAACTAGCAGAGGGATTTCTAAACGTCGACATCCCTCATCGGAGTGGATAGAAGAAAAAACCAGAGTACTGGCCCAACTAAGGAACTTAACACTCTTTTATAGCGTAGTGATGTTTTAAAGCTAATAACGTTTTAAAATCAATATCGAAGTAAACTTTAATCCTGTTTCCATGCATTTCCGTATTCTCTCCTGTTATACTGTACACAGACAGCATTGACTAGCACAAATGAATGTACGTTCAACGTTAGGTAAATATCTAACGCTTGTGACAGATCAGTGCAAAATATAATTCACTGCAGTCGCGGATAATAACACTCCTTTGGAAGCGCGTTAATATTTTATAGGTATCTGTATATATTGTTATTATTTATCTGATCTGTTTTATTTTAAAAGTAAAGTCTAAAACTTTACGACAGAACTTTAATTTATAACGGAACGTAAAAGCTTGTGGGCAAATTAATCCCTGTAGTTAAAATGTTTCCTTTTTATAAACTTCACGACTTGAAATGAGGGGTTCAGAAGCAAAGGTGCTAAAAATAGTTTCTAGGTGTACCTTTAGAAGAATAACAAGTATGTTTTGGTGACATAACAGTGCGATGATATCATTAACAGATCTGCAATATTACATTTTATTTCAGAACCACTGCACCAAACTGTTAACACTTTGGCGGTAAACAGAGATAAGTACACTTTTAACACTTTGCCTCCAAATTATGTGTAAAAGCAGACTGACACTAGCTCATAGATAGTGCCTTGTCTTGAAGCTTATTAGTTTATTTAATAATCCTGAATAACTGCTCAAGTTATAGAGGAAAATATTCAGGATATGTTTTAAAGAGAAAGATTGGATAGTGTTATAATATTAGTAATAACCGAACTCTTGCACAATTATTTGAAACTTTATCTGAAACAATTTTCATTATACCTTTTATTGCAAGTTCTCTCAAACTATGTTACATATGGGCTCAAAACATTCCACTCCGAGCTTTGTTATTCCTAATGCTTTAACTTGTATTTTAACAATGTATTTAGCTTATCACAAGTTTGGTCAAATTTTACCAAGATTAACCTTAATTACAACATTGATTAGGGAATATATTTATGATGAGAATCATTTGTTCTTGAAACAGTTCTACTGGTATTATTATTGAAGGTGTTTTTTTACCTTAGAACTACAAGCTTAAGCTTGTTTTCCTTAAGTTAGGCATTCAGATAATAACAAAACTTTATTATAACCGTCGTCCTCCGTGGTGTAGTGATTACCATGCTAACTTCATATACCCAAGGTGGCGGGTTCAAACCCGGCGGAGGACGATGGATTTTTTTCGAGCGTAAAAATTCTTAGCATGGCTTCCTTCGGAGGGGAAGTAAAGCCGTTGGTCCCGTGTCGTAGAATTACGGCACGTAAAAGAACCTCAAGACTGATAGAGAGGCCTCTGAGCAAAATTAAGCGGTCTTTCAGGCCTAGTATAGAATGGGACGCTGGGAACCACAGCGGTTAAAGAGCGTCGATAAATAAAACCCCATTTCATTTTATCAAAACCAACAGAATAATACAATTATTTAACCACTCAAGATAACGGATTTAGACAGAAATTATAAACCTGAGAGCTTTTCATTTACGTCGTAGGAAAGGAGACAATGATAAGTCTAAAAGGGCAAGAAAGTTGGTAAGGTTAGAGGAATCTGCAGAAAAGAGAGAAAGTATGCCCCATCACCCATATAAAGTGTATGTAGGGTCCAGAGACATAAAGCAATGTGATATAGCAGCGAAACCTTATGGGCACGGTTACAGATACCATGAAAAGAAATATACAAAAGGAGAGAAACCATTTAAAAATACCTTGGGCCTTAGATTCACGGACCTACAGATATGTTTTATGCACGGAAACCGTAATCCCGACTAAAGCGGAAAACAATGTTATAAATCCAAGATCAATTATTACTTCTATTATATTCTTGGGTGAAAGAGTATGCAAAATGTTTGTCATGAAAGTACTTCACATATCCAATAAAGGTTTGACATTGTGCTGCCTTAGAGAAAAGTACCAGGTTTATGCGTTTCTCCCAAGGAAAAGCGAGGAAGACATTCTTCAAGCAACGACTTTCCTTATGATGTTATCAAGAAAATTAAAGTTCACGTTCAAACGTTCCCAAGTTTTCAAGCCGCTAATCGTAGTGTGGCTAACATACTCCGAATAAAAGCATTTCAAAAGTGGCCTAAAGATACGGAAAATATGTATAGTGGTGCAAAACTCAGGGAACAATCCAAGTAGGGAATCATTTTACCTATTATTTTGTAACACAATACAATCTTGCACATGCAATATGTGAGACAGTTTTGATCTACGGTCTCTTCTAAAATATACAGAATTCAGAATGAATTTTACAAGACACTCGAGCATGGCCGACAAAAGAAAAGTAACGTCTATGCTTCATTACATTTTATTCTAATACAGTTTTTTATGATAGTGTTTAACGCCCGCTTTTACTACATACCGTAGGTGATGGCACTGTTGGTTCCTGGAATGAAAATGGAGCAGCGGTGGAATGCGATGACGGGGGAAACTGGAGAACATAGAGAAAACCTGCACTTGTGCCGCTTTGTCTACCATTAATCTCACATGCGGTCACCTGGGATCGAACCCAGGTGAGACGCAAGTGGTTTAACCACCCGGCCACGGTGCGGCCGCTTTCACTACAGTCGATGACATGGAGTAAATCTGAGATTCGGAGTAATAGTCATTGATACATAACGTTTAAGTTATCATGCTTATCATAAACACTTAGAATTATTCATTGCTTAATAATAATAATAATAATAATAATAATAATAATAATAATAACAACAACAATAAACAACTTTTGAGCCCTTTTTCTCAGTATTGTGTTTTTGGCTCCTGTATCCCTTTGCTTCTAGCCCCTTCAAATGTCTACAGAGAATATCCTAGAAAAGAGCGTCGCTTATAAACAGTAGATATATAATTCAGCAGTTTAAAGCTGGTAAAGGTGTTCACATTCATTTGTTTTCAGGCGCGTTTCCATTGACTACTTGTGTGGAGCCCATGTTCCGCTTAGATCACGATAGGCTGCGCGATATTATCGTCCTCGGTATTGTTCCAAACTTGTTTTATGTATGTTCTTGTACCTCCTAGGTACAAGCGAAAATAATAGGAAGTTCCGGTATGTGCTCTTCAACTTTTATTCGTTACTAGTTGTTTGATACGTAGACTTAAGAACGTAAAGAAAAAATCTGATTTGTTCCGTTCAATGACTTTCGTTACCTGTTCTGCAGACAAATTACTTTATTTCAGAAGATTATTGTTTTATCTACGTCATGCTAATAAAGATAAATATTAACAGAAATTGTCTTATTTGCTTCCTTGTAAAGACGGGAAATAAGGATGAACGCGGGGCTAAAGCGATATCAAATCATTTAAAAGCTGCTGCTATGCGATTGACGTAGAAATTCAATTTCTTTTGCATGACCAGGAGTAAAAACCAAAAGATATGAAATTATTGATGTTGGCCAGGGGAGAGATGAAAATAATGACGTCTTCATGTTTGAGAAGTGTTTATGTATTTTAAATTGAATTCAATAGCAAGGAATATCTCGGAAATGATTAACTGTATAACAATATATATATATATATATATATATATATATATATATATAGATCCACATTTCTTTGTTATAGGTCTTTGTCTATCCCCTACGGTTTTACCAGTAATGCAAATGTCATTTAGAATCAAGAAAACTTCAGGGGCTATTCCCAATATATTCATGATATACATTTTAGTTAAAATCGTTAGAGGCATGTTTTAGAAAATCGAAAATTTCAAAAAATGTTCCATATAAAGGGTAGTTTAGGTTGGGGATATATTCTTAAAATCTTCCATCCTTAGAGGGTACTAAACATAAGTACCAAATTTGGTGCTTAACGTACTTTTCGTTTTGAGTTATAGTCTTCGCAGGTACGCACACACACTCTCACGCACGCACACACACACTCTCGCACGCACGCGCACACACACACACACACACACACACACACACAGTTTGCCTTTAAATTCTCATTTTTAATTTAGGAGGCCTCAAAACATCTATTTCCAGTGTGATTTCGGTATCGAATTTTCGGGTGGAATACAGTACCTGTAAAATGATTAATCTTTGTCTACATTATGCTAATCAAGATAAACATTGATTGCCGCTATAGTCGAGTTTTCAGCGAGCTGAATACTCACTCGTAGGTCCCGAGTTCGATTGTCGGCTAGGGCGGGGAATTTTCCTTTAACCGGAATCATTCCCTATCCACCACAGAGTCCAGACGTATGTATGTGAGGGTAAATGTGCATGTGTTGAAAGAAAAAGAAAATTATTAAAAACCCAACTTTCCAACATTCAAGAGCCTAACAGTCAACAAGTTGATTCTTAAGTCAAAGCTCACGATGAGACCTCAGATTTTAAAGTGGCTATGTAAATGAAACGATTAAAAAATCAAAGATAAGCATTACCAGAAATGCTCTTATTACCTAGTTCCATATAATTAAAAAGGAAATAAGCGAATATATTAGGCAAAGGCGACAGTCAAATCTTTTAAAAGTTGTAGCTATGCGATTGTCATTGAAATTCGGTTCTCTTTGCATGACCAGGAGGAAAACAAGAGAGAGATAAAACAAAAGAAGACTCCCTGTTTGAGGGAATACAAAACAGAACCGAATTACAATTTTTTCACACAATAATGAGCTTTTAAAGATTTGACTTTTGCTTTTGCCTGGTGCATTCTCTTATTTTCTTTCTACTTACAAGGAAACACACAATAATACCAATTCTGATGTTTATCTCGATTGGCATGATGTAGATAAAAAATAATATTATGTAAGGAAAGCTAATTGATAGGACTGCTAGAGAAATCACGTGAATGGAACATATCAGATTTTTTAAAAGGAAATTGCAGATCGTTGCGGAATATATTTTTATTTACATACTTTAATAATGTCAATAAAATACACAATTTATGTCGTATACAGTTTCGTAGTGTGAACCGTTTCGAGATATTACTTGTTATTGATTTCAGTTTTAAACTACAAACTTTTCTTAATCGGGAAATAAACTTTAGTTTCATCTCTTTTGTTTTAATCGTGGGAATGGAAAAGAGAACCGAATTTCAATTGTTTCACATGGCTATGAGCTTCCAAAAGATATGACTTTTGCTTTAGCTTTGCGTATTCCCTTGTTACCCTTCCACATACAAGGAAGCAAGAAATAGCATCAATTCTGATAATGTTTATCTCGATTAACATTATGCAGCTAAAAGAATAATATTTTACAAGGAAAATTTATTTGTGGGACAGCTAGAGAAAATCACGTGAATGTAACACATCAAATTTTTTTAAAGGAAATTGCAAGACTTTGCAGAATATATTTTTTCTAAATATTTTAAAAAGAATTAATGGTTCCTGCATGGAGTGTAGATACAGCTGATTTTCTGGCGCTTTTAATCAGGTTATTGTTTTATGATCTTATTTCAACATTTCAGCAAAGTAAATGGTGAATATGTTTTTATAACTGGACTGAGCCCCCGGAAAAACTACTATATAATCATTTTTCTGTTTAACTTTCAATATAAAAACGTAAATAATGCACCGTTTCTATTTGGTTATAACCGGAATTCAACTGAATATATGATTAATTGCGAGTCACTTTATATATGCTTAGAAAATGTTACTGAAATAATAAACCCGTTGTACTAAATTATACTTTTACTCTCCATAGGCTTATTTTAATGACAAAAAATCACAGTGAAGGTGCGTATAATGAGTATGAAGACATTTAACGAAACTCACTGAAGCAAGCAAGGGCAAAATCGCTTTGGCTGTATAAAATCAACATTATATGTTCGCTGTTGTATCACACCACCTGCCTTGGAATTGTGTGATCAGTACCTACAGGTTTACTATGTACCACTCCGCAGTGAGTCGAATTGCCCTATATTATGAATAACATAAATTAGATACAATAGCAAAGGTTTTAAGGTAGAAATCCTACATGAACACATCTTTGGCCCGGATTCGGCTTGTATTCTAAATAACGCTTACCTTTGGCTCGTTCGTGCAATACAGAGAGGAAATCCCGTTTTGATTATTAGATCATGTGTATGTAAGAGAGCAGGTATGGAGTGCAGGCACAGTTAGTACCAACGGCGGGCGATAGGTGTCGCGCGTGAGGTAACCAGCTAGCGCCAAACCACTCGGATGCAATGCACGCGTTTTCCAAACTTTGGAGGCAAACATAAACTACTGATATTTTGATTAAAAAGCAGATACAGAGAAAATAATGTTAGTAAAGATACTGGAGGAATTACTTTTGATTTGCCAACCTACTCTTGGGTATTATCTTTTTCTTCCGAAAGTTGTTTACCTATGTAATCAGTTAAATATTGTCGTTTTATAAACGAGAACAACAATAATAAAAAATACTCCATTCACTAGCTTTTAACGCTTTTAAAGTAAGCATTAGTAGACGCTTGTACTTAGTAGTCATCTGTAGACGAAAGGGATATCAATTTATACAAATCGGATTTTAAATTGCCTACAGTTTCTCAAAAGTTGAATTTTTACACAACTGAAAAATATCTGACGTGTTCCATTCACATGACTACTCGGCTCTGCAAACAAACTATTCGTACAAAATATGTGTCTTTTATCTATAGCATGCTAATTGAAATAAACCGTAACAGAAATGGTCTTATTACTTGCTTCCTTGTAAGAAGAAGGGAAGTAAGTGAATAGGCTAGGTTAAAGCGACAGTAAAATCTTTTGAAGCCTGGCGCTACGTTATTGACATTAAAATTTGGGATTCTTGTTATGGTCAGGAGTAAAACACAAGAGTTTTGAAATGGATGGGACTTCCCGTTTGTGAAAAGCTTTAAGTATTTTAAAATTGAAAGAAAAGACACAGAATATCTGGACAGGTCTACAATAATAACATAAATAATAATAATAATAATAATACTAATAATAATAATAGTAATAATAATAATGGTATGTTTTAACGAGATCTACATTTTTGTGTACTAAGTTAGTTTTGTACATCTTTTATGGTTTACCCTTTTTGCTAAACTCATTCAGAATGAAGAGAACTCCAGGGAATATTCCCAAAAAATTCAAGATATACATTTTATATGCCATGTGAGTATCTATTTTACACGGCATTTTAATAGGAACCGTAGAAGCATTTTTGAGAAAATCGAAAACTTTGAAAATTTGTTCCATATAAAGTATGGTTTGGGATAGTAGATTTTCCTGAAGATCTTCCTTGCGCATTCTTGGAGGATACTGAAATTAAATACCAGGTTTGGTATTTAACCGGATTTTCGTTATGCTGTCTAAAGACACAAAAAACACACACACACACGCACACACACACACCTTTTTTTAAAAATCTGACTTGCTCCATTCACATGAATATCTACCTATTCTGCAATAAACTATTCTTACAGCTCATTCTTCTATGTATTTCATGCTAATCCATATACAGATTAGTAGAAATGGTCTTGTTGCTTAGAGCCTTGTAAGTAGGAGGGAAATACGGGCATACACTAGGCTAAACTGATAGTCAACTCTTTTCAAGGCTCTCGCTGTATGATTGAAATTTGGTTCTCCTTGCAGGACCAGGACTAAAACAGAAAAAGTACGAAAAGAGTGACGACTTCCGGTTTGAGAACAGTATACTTATTTTCAAATTGAAAACTACAACAAAGAATAACTGGAAAATGGTTAGGTCTACACAAAATATATATGACACAAATTGTGTGTTATAATGAGATCTATATGTTTTGCGTAGCAAGCTTTTGTGCACCTCTTACGGTTTACCAGTTATCATTCAAAATGAACAGGACTTCAGAGACTGTTCTCAGGAAATTCAACATATTCATTTTACCATGAAAATATGTATAATATACGATATTTCAATCAATATCGTTAAGAGCCATTTTTGAGAAAATAGCAAATGTCAGAATTCTTTCATATAAAGGGCAGTTTTGGTTGTGTGGATTTTCCTAAACATCTACGCTTCGCATTCTTGGAAAATACTGAGCTTGAGTTTGGTATTAACCAGTTTTTCATTTTTGAGCTATGCCGTCCATCCCCCCCCCCCGCAAACACACATTCCTTTTCTAAAAATGTGATGTGCTCCATTCACCTAACTTTCTCTACCTATTCTGCAACAAGCTATTCTTCAAAACCTTATTCTTCTTTGTACTCCATGTTAATCGAGATAAATAGCAGAAACTGGTTTAAATTAGGCAATACACTAGGCTAAAGAGAGTCAACATTTTTAAAAGATATCACTGTATGACGAAATTCGGTGTCTTAGCATGACCAAGACAAAAAAAGATATATGAAACAAATGACAACTTCCGGTTTGAGAAACGAATACCTATGTATTTTTAAACTAAAACCAGTAACCGGGAATAATATGGAAATGGTTAGCTCTACAAAACAAACAAACAAATGTGTATGACATGCATAAAGTTTTTTTTTTTTTTTTTTAATACATTTTTGTATGTCTCTCACAGTTTACCAATTGAACTGGACGTCAAGAAATTCAAGATTACATTTTATTTTTCATGTAAATATTTACAGTATACGATATTTTAATAAAACTGTATAGTGTAATGCAGATTCTCCTGAGTCGTCAGAGAATTGATAACTATTATATAGTTCCCACATAAAAACGCATGATTTATAAAAATAATGGAAAGGAACTTGTTCTGGTACATATTTATAATATATCACAGAAAAATTAGAAAGTCATTTCGACAAGTGATCTCTTTAATGCCAATCATAGTGCCTTTAATTATTAGCATATAGTTCATTATTTTAGCGTTGACAGTAACCTGCCGGATTGATTAGGTCTCAATTTAAGGTATAAACAATCATGTGCTACTTGATTATGTAAAACGATTTAAGTCACAGAAATGTGCTGTGTGGTTTAAAGTGGTGCATCTCTGAAATTTGGAAAAACCGCAGAATCCAAGATATCCTATTCGAATTTTTACCAATTATATACAGTAATAGTGTTATTTTGCCATGTATCGCATTCCTATTTACATAATAATGTTTTGCGGATGGCATTATGTAATTACAAGACAGAGAGGATAAGCTGCAAATAAGTATGTGCAAGCTACAAAAATTGATCCAGGATTATGGTTTAAGTATATCAGTAGAAAAATAAAAGCATTTATAGGAAACCATATAAAAATATCGAAGATAGTGTTAAATAATAAAGTGTAGAACAGCTGGGAAAATTTAATTACTTGGGCTGTAATGAAATCTTTAAAACAATGAAGAAATAAGTGATAAAGTGAGTAAGTTCCAATATATTTGTGGAATAATAACTCGTGCCTTGAAAAGAAAAACCCGAAAATTCTATAAGACAACGGCTGTTCCGGTTTTACTATATGGTTCGGAGACATGGACACTTTAAAGGAAAGATTGGAGCCAAATACAAGCGGCAGAAATGAAATATCTCCGAACAGTAAAAGGAAGCACCAGACAAGATCATATTAGAAACGAAGACATATTTTCGTTAAAAGAAAAGATACAAGTAAATAGAGAAAAATGGAAAAGTCATTTACGAAGAATGGATAACTCTCGCATTCCATTACAGTCATACAGATAAAAAACTTGAGGCTACAGAACAATAGGAAGACCATTTAAAAGATGGGGAGAAATATGAGGCCAGAACAGGATAATTCTCCTAAAGCATGAAGAGTTGATAATGCGGATTATAATTGTTGTTGTTATTATTATTATTATTATTATTATTATTATTATTATTATTATTATTATTATTATTTTTACTGCCTAAAGTAATTGTCCTAATAAAAATGAGCCACGTGATGCCTTTTGTAAAATTATCATGTAAAAAGTTCAAGTTCTATCAGTGAATGAGTTTACAAATAAATCGGTCGTATTATATTTTTTTATATTCACTCTAATTATTCTAGAAAAATTATTAATTTTTTTACTCTTCGAAACTCTTGACTTTTCAACATTTCATAATTTATTTCTCAAAATTGGAGTATTATTTTTAAAAAGTGTTTGACCATTTTCTTTAATGCGCTTTTGAGAGACAGTATAACATTTTTAAAACAAATGAGCAAAAATTCTTATCGTGTGGAGTATCTTGAGTATGAAAAAGTGTTGGAAAAAGGTTTTCAAGAAAATAAGGTTTAAACTTTGGGAGTGTTATTTATAAGCATGTGCATGCCCATTTTTAGCTTCAGTTAATTTGGTGCGTCAAGTGGGAAAAACTGAATATTTTCTTAAAATTTAGAATTAATAATGATTTTATAATGAATATTTTTTCCTCAGTTTTCTATCAAGTTTCACATATGCATCACTTTGAGGAGAGAGTCGGTTACATAACTGGTTTCAAAGCACGTCAATTTCTCATTACTTGGCAAACATTGCGTGTTACACATTAGCATACATTAATTGTAGCTGTGTTTCACTATTAAACCGTACCACAACAGTTAATGTTCATACACAGACGCCCTTATTATTCTACAGTACTGCCCTTAAGAAGCAATGATCGACTCCCGTGTTGCAAGCAAAATTTGAAAGATATTCCCTCTTTGGGTGAGGTGAGGACACAAGCGTAATGGTTATCCATTTTTCTCTGTGTTCCTTTGCGTAAATATAGCACAACTGGTTAGGAATTGCAAGCCAATGGAAACAAGTGTGAATTTAAATAAATGGAATTATACATAGGTAACATAGAAAATAAATACATTAAGGAAACAGAATAAAATACGATCATGTGGAACAGTTTTTTTTTATTGAGTCCAAAATAGGTTTGGGACATAAAATCAATAAAATATATTGATTATATTAAATACCTATTTTACGCTAACTCCCGACTTCACTGCCATTAATGAGTATAAAATAATAATTAACTATTGGAGCCGCCAACTGCCCTCTGACTATAATGCGCGCTTGTTTTCTCTCAATTAAAAGCTAGTTTTTCGTAAGTGTGATTATTTGTTAACTAACGGCATTTTCTTGTAGCAAGTTAGCGTCATCAAACTTTGGGACGAAGAAAGTTTGTTTTACTTCACTGATCATGAATATTACGCCTTCATAGAAAACATGTAAAGAATGTACTTAAAACTTATACAAGTATAAATATTCTACGCGTGCTAATGCCCAATGTATAGGGCTTTATTGTTACTACTGCAAAACAGTGCAACTAGTAGCCTAGTTTCGAAAGTGTTGATTGAAAGCTGCAGACAGGTGCTAAAAACGGTCTAACCCTCAAAACCAAAGAGGTTCTGATTAGTGCTGCCATCTCTGGTTTTATCGATTGTTTAACATAAAAACCTTGATTGTTAGTAAATATAATGACTCCTATTTCTTGAGGTATGTGCTTACTACATAACTATAAAGAAGAGCATAGAATTGTCACTTCTTGACTTACCTAACTTCGACTGAATGTCTGATATGGCCAAATAGACCCAGAAGTTTTCAAGGGCAGTTTTTGTAATTATTTTCTATAAGCACTAATGTATGTGTAGAGGTGTCTTAAGAGCAATAATAACATAATAATATAATATTTTATTATGTAGCCCAAGTTATTTTTTTTTTTCAGAACAAGGGATATTAATGCTGGTATTGTGTTTTCTTTTATAGGTAGTAAAAAAATAACTTGAAATACTTTACACTCCGCTTGAAAAACGGAGATCCTTTCACATGACTTTCTCTATATTTTCTGCAAACAAACTATTCTTAAAACAGATTATGTTTTTATGTGCATAATGCTAAGCAAGATAAACATTACCACTAGTGTGTATTTAATGCTATTCCAGATAAACAGCAAAAATTACCTTATTAATTGATTTCTTATAAGTGTAAAGGAAATGAGGGAATACACCATGCTACAGTAATCGTTAAATATTTTAAAAGCTGCCGCTATGAGATTGTCATTGAAATTCGGTTCTCTTTCCATGGCCAGAAGTAAAACAAAAGAGATATGAAGCATATGAAGATTCCCTGTTTGAGAAAAATTTAATTATTTTAACATTGATACAAATAACAGTTAATATCTCTGAAATGGACAGTTCTCTCTTTCTCACGGTTTGTCAGTTATGCAAATGAAGAGGACTTCAGGGGATATTCCCAGGAAACTCAGGATACATATAGTTGCCTTGTAAACGCTTTTAATATACTTACGCATTTAATCAAAATCTAAAATTTGGAAAAAAATGTCATGTAAAGGGTTGTTTGGACTGGGGGGATTTTCTTGTAAATCTTCATGTCACATCCTTGGAAGATAATAAACCCAAATAATAAGTTTAGTATTAAACCGACTATTGGTTTTTAAGTTACCAATGCTCACCACATACAAACACGGACCTTCTCCTAAAAATTATTTTTGGATCCAGGAGTACTTAAAATATGTACTGAAATCTCGGTATCTAATTTTTCAGTGAATACAGAACGTTCTCTACCTACCATGTATATTGTACACACGCGCTAGAGAAAATAAAAATGAGTTTGTGGTGAGTCTTTAAAACCTAACTCTAATAAAATAAACCACAGCGTCAATATTTCTCGCTTTGCTATGTACAAAACTGTATTTTTCTCAGTTTCAAAAAAGTGAGGATTAGACTCTTTTCATCTCAATTTTCATGCATTTACTTTCTGAGGACCAATTATTACTTGAATTTAACAATCATTTAACAGTTTTAAGAATAGGACATTTCAGGTCATCTGTAAGGGTATAAGCTCAAAATCCTAACTCCTTTCTATCTCTGTAGTGATACGCTCTATATTTTATTCTGAAGGAAAGTGTGCCATACTCACCCTCTTTCCGAGGTTCACCAGGGGACAGCTGCTCTGACCACCTGCGCTGTGCATATCGACACCCCATCAGATAGAATAAAGTGGTATGAGTTTTTCAGATATTTCAGAGAGTACGGCGACGAGGGTTTTGGTAACTGTTTCCTTCTGAGACCGATGTTTTTTTATCCAAGTGTACGATGTCCGGACGCATTAAAAGAACATTTCAAACATAAATTACGAATAAATTGCAGTGGGAGGGAAGAAACTAGGCGTTTGGAACCGTTTCAATTTATTCCAAAAACTTATTACAGATTTCTTAACATTTCTATAATTTAAGAATACCTAACTATAAAATGTCTGTTCTAAGATCCCTAACTCCAGGCAGGATGACGTCATAGTCGTAAATAATTTTGTCAATTCTTAAAACAAAAGTCGGCGTTCTTGCGTAAAAACATTCCTTCAAGCTTTAGAAAAGCAGGGTCAGTAGGACTTTTGTACGTTTGTTCCCTCTGTTCCAGAACCATTATTACCTTTGCTGCCTCTTATCTATTAGTAAGTAGATCAGTATTTGTATTCAACCCAAATTCTATATCCAGATTTCACTGGAAATTACAGTTTTGCTATCCACCTACAAAGCAGGATAGAGAGAAGAAGCAGAACAGCATAACTCCAGAAACAAAAAATTGGATAAATACCCAGTTTAAAGATACTTAAATAAGTCACACCAAGATTTTTCGGGATATTCTTCCATCTTAAGCTGTCCTGTACACGATGTGATTTTTAACTTTCTCTAACCACTTTTCAACTATTTTGATTAAAATACGACATATACTTATAAGATGCTTGAATGACTAAAAAGATGTGTATTTTAAATTTTTCTACGAATAGCTTGTGAAGTCTTCATCCTGAGTGAACTTTGTATAATTTGTAGAACTGTTAAACCTTAAGAAATATACAGTTTTAAGTACCATTAGTTGTTTCCAAGATACTTGTTGTTTTGTATTTAAATTCTCAAGTAAGCAAAATTTATAAAGAATTGTAAGCAATTTTCTTTATCTTTGCATTGGTTTACTGCTAGCAAAACTTACTTAAAATACAGCTGTGTTTTGTTTTCCATACCATACATGCAGGCAGTCCGTGTAACTAAAAATATTTCGTGAGTAACCTAATGTGAAATGAATACCCTTTTTATGAGTACATGAAGTGTCATATGATGTGAGAGAAATTCGTAACACATAAGAATTTTTAATAGCTCTGTGATTAAAGAATTCAATCGTTCATGAATTTATGTAGCTGTATATTTTACGCATATAAAATTTTCTAGGCGGATTTAATACGTCCAGATTCAGTTAAAATGTTGAACAGTATTTCTAAACAACCTAACTTCCAGACACACAGTTTCATTTTCCTATAAAATAGTTTGAAAATTGCTTTAAAACAGCTACTTTCATACACACTAAACAATCAGAAAGTTGAGAAAATACTATATGGAAACCTAGGAGTTTACCTATAATGTTTGTTGATAACATATTTTATAAATATTCAACGTTTAGTTAAAAGTAGGCAGGTGTTGTATTTGATAGTTTTATGCGTATGAAGTTAATGTCATCCAATATTTAAGAATCACTGGAGTACTCTAGGAAACAAACGATGGCGTATATTTTTGGCCACCTAGAAGAGGATATAATTGAATGTGCAACTTCGCAATGTTGAAGCTCGTTTTAAAGTTAAATAGCATTGTTATGAATTAAGATCAGCTCTGAATCATTTTGAACAGTTTATGGCCGTGAGTCCTCTTCGATAGCCACGAACACTCAGGCTGATTTTAATCCTGGATGTAAAAGTATTACTCATACAATGTTTATAGGGATAACCGTTTCAAATTATATCAAAACGTCGTGTAATAAAACTCCGACCACGCCCAGGGAATCGCTCTTGGATAACTCTGATATATAGATAAGTTATATCCGCACCACAAAACTCGATTAGTGTGAAAGCTTGCATTTGTACAACAGTTACAGGACTTCCTTATGCGTATAACCCTGCAGTAAATCTCTAGCTGAAAATATCAGAATAAATATTCTTTTGCGTTTGTTTATATTCCCTACGAAAGCAGGTGACTGGGCTCGTTCTCTGGTCTTCCTACACTTCTACAACTCTGGAGATTAAAACTCCAAGCAGGTTTTGGTGCCTGGGTACAGACAACCTTGAAATAGGTATGGTCTTTCCATTGTTTTGACTACATCCGTCTATTGTTTGCGAATTTCTGAAGACAGTAAGCACAATAATCGTATTCCATCCATCCCAATGCTTGATTCTTGAGGCTTATTCCTCTTCAGAATATATTTTCAGATATTTGACATCAAGTTGTATTCGGTCATGTGCCAATGTGAACATGTTTAGTATTACCGGTGAAACATGTCCGCTTTTGGCTTTTAGCACCCTTGAGAACTAACAGCGTTACTAAAGTTTAACCGGGTCTTCATTCGCGCATTTGTTCTGATATTAGCTAAAAGCCAGCTTCTTGGACAGTTACGTCCTGTTACAGTATTTCAGTGATATTTGGATGTGCAATTATAGGCTCTAAATGCGAGAGCTTATTCTGAAATAGAAGTTCTTTACTAGGTGCTCAAAAGTTTACGAGTTCTACGTGGTTTGGGTATATGATGGAAAATGGATATAAAGAACTTTAAGCGAAGGAAGGGGGATAGTTTTGTTTTCAAAGACTTTATTTTATTTAGCATGCATGTGCAATGCACATAGTAAGTACAGAAGGTATTGTGTTCCATCCAAAATTTAGATACTGAGGTTTCATCGGAAATATGTCTTTTAGGGTCCCCTGAGTAAAAACAAAATTAGAAAAAGGACCGATGAAATATCGGTTAAATACCAATTTTGGTATTTAAGTGTAACAAATTTCAAGGATACGACACGCAGATTTTCAAGAAATTACCCCCCCCCCCTTTGCCTAACTATCCTTTATACGGAACATTTTTTTCGACAATCAATGATTTTGATTAAAATACCATATGTTTAACACATTTTTATGACAAACGAAGTGCATATCATGTTTTCTGGAAATAGGCTCTGAAGACCTGTTCATTCTGAATGACTTTTGTATAACTGCTCAAGTGTAAAGACAAAAACTTACTTACAAAAAGCGTATATCTCTTTAAAACACACAATATGTGATATACATTTTTTGCAGAGCTAACGTTTTCACGATATTCTTTATTATGAGCTTCAATTTTAGACTACTTGTAGTTTTCTCAAACGGAAAGTAAACTTTAATTTTTTCTCTCTTTTGTTTTACTCCTCGAAATGCACAGAGAATCGAGTTTCAAGTGTTTCACATAGCGATTTGCTTTTTAAAGATTTGACTAACGCTGTAGCCTATTGTATTTCTTTATTTCTCTCCTATTTACAATGAAGCGAGTAATAAGACCAATTTTAGTAATGTTTATCCCGATGAGCTTGATGCTGACAAAGAATTTACTTTTTAAGAATATTTTGTAGAGAAATTTATGTGAGTGAAGCACACAGTTATTCACAGTTCCAGAATGTGTCTTGGCGTTAATCGCACTCTATAGGTAACTAACCTCATATCAGCTTTTAAGCTTCAATATTCATTTAGTTACTATCGTAATTAGGTTTATGCCATAAGACTACCATGATCATCAAAGTTCTTCAAAAATTAAAATATGTGTAGTTCCCTAAATATATTTCCATTTCTTGTACATGGTTATATATTCTGATTGCTCATTCAGAGACAAAGCTTACATACAATTTTATTAATTTCTTTGGTAAATTTTTCCTACTCCTGACTTAAATTATACAAAATAAAAGCCATTTCTAATTTACATTATATATTTTAGAATTTCAGCTCCACTATTTGTGCAATTGAAAGTTTTCAACGAGTGCCAAGCGTGAGGAATACCTATAACTGCCAATAAATAAATAAAAACAAAGCCGTGTTTATTTTCTAAGTATTATGTCTTTAAAGAATCGGATCTGCTACATTCACATGACTTGCTCTACCCAATATGTTTATTTTGACTTTATTTCTAAAGTTTCTGTTTCTATCGATTTGTTTTGCATCATTTCCGTGAAGGTATAAGCGGAGGCGTATCCAAATCGATGAATAACTTTTAACATAAAACTGCTACATTCCCATGAATTCCTCTACCTACTACTGACTATAAAATTCGACAAACTTCTCTTGTAAAAGCCTATACTTCTATGTACCTCAAATTCACTGAGATAAACATTTCAAAGTAGTTTAATTACCCGTTTCGTTATAGCTATGGTAAAAGTACAGTCAAAAGTTTAAAAAGTGGTCGCCATGGCCCTGAACTTCCATACAAATTTCCATGGCATCGCGAAAAACAGCTGCTCTGCGACAGTGTTTCAAACCTAATGTGATGTTAAATTCACGTTACTTTCTCCACCCACAATCGTTCACTCTTGCGTACCTTCTACAAACTATATTTAGAAAAGCTTATTTTCCTCTTTGAAATGATGAAAATAAACATTTTCAACAGTAATTTCATTACACATCTAGTCATGCGCACGACGGCGATAGCGGAAATGTAATCAATATAAAATGTTACAAAGTTAATCGTTATATGCAGACCTTGAGATTCAACATGTTTCCATGGCATCGCGAATAACATCTGATTAGCGACAGTTACTTATAAAAGAAACGCATGGACTTTAAAAAGTATTGGTAAAAGAAATGGATTATTGGGATCTGCTAGGATATCTAGAAGAGAAAAATAGAAATGAGATTATAAAAGAAAATATGAATGTCCAAAATTCAATTTTAGATATTATTCATCAGAAATGATAGTAATAGTATGGGCATACTAAAAGAATGAAGCTGAAGCATTACTCAAAAGAATAATGGAGTGGATGCCACCAAGAAGCAGGAGAAAATGAAGACCGCATAGCATGTGGGTTCAAGAAATTAGAGGGGCAATGAAATTGAAAATTGAGGAAGATTTGTGGTGTAAAAATGGAGCAAGAATGGAGAAAAGTGATAAAATGTAAAACACTATATATAGTCTTGGATGCGGAAAAAGTGTTTGCACACTGTGAAACTGGAAATATATAAAAAATTCAAACAAATACGGGTTATCTCGAAATTGCAAAAAAAAGTTGTTTGAAATAAATTCTGTATTTTATAGATACTTATCTTTTTTTTTTTTGCAGCCAGGTTATGTCTCAAAGTTTACCAGATACACAAATTAATGCTAAAATCCTCCCGAGTGAAGAATATTCCACAGTTAATTCCCAGAAAATGTAAGATTTATATTTTAACTCTATTAAATGCCCTAACCATACCTATAGTATTTTAACTAAGTGGTTAGTAATTGTTTTGAGAAAATAAAATATGCTGAAAATAGTTGTAAAGATGTTTTAATTAGCGGGAGTTTCTTGAAAATCTTTGTGTGGCATTTTTGGTAGAGACTGAACTTAAATACCAAGTATGGTATTCATCCGAATGTTCTTTTTTTAGTTAGATGCTGTTTAAACACACACACATACACACAGAGGCGCGCGCGGACTTTTCTCTAAAAATATGATGTGTTGATCTCAGTAATTTATTACCCAATGTCATTTATTCTTATAATAAAAATGCTACAAACTTTTCCTACACACTAAGGCTTATTTTAATATAGCTTCTACAAACGTAATAAAATTTATTTTTCTGTGTGCTCCAAATTAATTGAGGTTTGCAGAAATAAGTTGATTACAGTTTTCACTCTAGACACAGAGGGGTAGAGCCGGCTGTACCAAATTGGGTGCACTCCAAAAGAACAGCGAGTTGCTCATGGCTCTCACGGAGCTGCCTGGAATATGCATCAGAGTTGGTAATTGACGGCTACCGTCACGGCTGAATCAGGTTTTTCTTTTTTAATATAAATTGTGTATTTTAAGGTGATCTACATTTTTGTGTAGTAAGCATTTCCCCCCTATTAGCGTACCGTTTTTCACAAATACATGCACACATTTACAAGGGCACAAAAACCCATGTCCGAGACAGGCATCAAACCAGCGTCCTCTGCGTCACGAAGCACCCAAGCTGGGCACTTTATTGAGCGCGGCTTTGGGGACTGGACCGGCTGTTGGAATGAACCGATTTGAAGAGCAAGCATTTTGCAATGACTTTCGCTGTTGGCAATTGGCTCTCTCTATCTCTAGCCGTGCTCTGAGATTTGTGGTTGAGCAAGCGTGAGTACTCTGATCAGTCGAGTCTAGTTGGAACTCCCTCTGATTAAGGGTAGCGAGTTGATTGTCAGATATTTAAAAGCGGCTGGCTATATGTTGGCTGTGAAATCCCGTACTATTTCCATGATATCTCGAGAAACAGTTGAATAGTGATGGAACTGTACAAATTGCAAATATATTGAACAGTTTAAACCTTAATCAATAAATTCAAATAGTAAGAGATATCTTGAAAATAGTTGATGCCGCAAGAAAAGGAATCTGAAATAAACTGAGTTTTTTTGGGTTCTTTTTCCTCTCTCTTTTTTTTTTTTTTTTTTTTTTTGTAAGAAATCTACATTCTCTTTGTAATAAGTTTGTTTGTCTCTTATTGTTCACCCATTATACAATATTATACCAAATTGCTTCCAATTAAGTGTATTTCTTAGGCTATTCTCAGAATTCAAGAAATGCCTTTTATTTCTGATGTAAATGTTTGAAATACATATATATATATATATATATATATATATATATATATATTTTAAAATAAAATGTTAGAGGCATATGTAAGAGAATACAAAATGTTGAAACACTTTCCATGTGAAGGGCAGTTAGGGGTGGGGTATTTACTTGAAAATTTTCATCTCGCATCCTCGTAATGTACTGAACTTAAGTATCAAATTTGGAATTTTGCCTCCTTTCGCTTTTGAGTTATGCTTTTCTCAGGCACATGCACTACATACTAGTACGAGATAGATAGAAAAAAATAAAATAAATAATACGAATTGCCTTTCGCATATTTAAGGAAAGAAATTTTCCCGTATAAGGCTACTCCAGAAAGCAGTTAAACAATAACTCTAGATTACAGTAAGCTAAATAATGCTAAGTGCAACTCTTCAGAGACAGTTTTCTCAAGACTCAACGTTAAGAGTTACGCCCGTTTTCCACTGAGCTCTTCAATTATGGTACATATCCCCGTAGGAAATATCGAAAGTGTCAAGCAACTCCGAATGACAAAGAATAGGGTTTCGCTTTCCAATCCAGCGAGCAGGAAATGTAGGATCAACACAGTCACACCTATACACGCTGAAATGAGACGACGCTCCGTAATGTTTCAGCCACATCATGTAACCCACAGCCACAATGTTTTAGTATGTATCTCCTTTAGTTTTGAAAAATTAAATGCCATAGCCGGGATTTGAATCACGGATCTTGCAGTTTCCGTCTGGTTGCTCTAATCAAAAATATACCATTGCAATAGACTGGTATGACCATAAATTCCACAACTGACTCGAATTTAACCAGCTATTAAGTGAATCAATGTCATTTAATCGATACGTTAACAATCCCCGGCTTGGGTGGAAACATAATTAACATTGTTATAATTGCTTTTTTGTTTCTTAATGATTTAGTATTGCTTTGTGGTTAATTTTTTTTTAAAGTTTTGTAGTTCAGAAAGGCTCTTTACCCTTCTTTTAAGTGGAAAAATCGTTAACATTTATGACCGTATATTAAATATAGAAATAATTTGAGTGATTTTATCTTCAGTAAAAAAAGAGATAAAACATACGTTTTACGTATTATGTACACAATACTGTCTTTGGCCATCAGTGCACGAAGACGTTTAAGTTTGATTGTCGGGACAGCATTAGATGAATAACATTTTGGAATATGTTGTATATTTCGGATGCGCACCGTAATATCGAACGCAGTTAAACGGGAATTGGCTCGGCTGTTATATCAAGTTTTTCAAAATTTTCACAGATCAATGAAACCACTCGTTTTCCTATCCACTCAACATTTGCATACTGAATGATCGTCGCGTATGACAGTAACCCGATGCTCAAATGTTACCATCTGCTCTACATCGCGAAAGTACGTGCTCAGGACAGAATCCCGTATATCGCACTGGGAATCGATCTCTGGCCTCCACGGAAGGCCTAGCCAACCTCACCGCACTAAAGCTCCGCAGCATTCATTTGCATTTCGGAAATGAGGAAGGCGCAATAAATAAATGTTAGGGACTGGAACAAAATCAGGGAACGTAAATGCACCAAGGTTTATTGCATGGTATATTTACTGTCCAGACATATTTGAAATTGGCTTGGCCGTTGGAATTGCTAACGACCTATAATCATTTTTATGTGGGAAATAAATTGTTATTCTACATACGCCAATAATAGATAATGTTAACTTATTATTCAGTGGCGCTGTAGCCTTGAATAGCTCATAGCTTAAAAGATTATGCTTTAAGCAGTTTTTTTTTACCTTCGTAATTAGAGCAGTTCCCAAGTTGGAAGTTTCTCATACTGTTTTAATTTAAATGGCGATTCCGCTTTGACCAATTACGATTTTTACCAAACTAGGAAAAACGAACATTATATTAATAGTTTGAAATGGTGGCGTGGCTAAATACCGTAAGATAAATAAAAGAACAAACCAGAAAATGTTAATGCTGAAGTTATGGAAATAGATGTTTAGTGAGCAATTGTATAAGTAAAGAGTAACAACATAAATAATAAAATGTCATGTTTTCACATTTGAACTACGTTGTGACATGGCTATTAGTTAGTTTTTCATATTGGCTAATATGAATATTAGCACTGTTAGATATGCTTATTCTTCAGAATTGATTATTTATCACCGGTCACAATTTAGCTGTAGGAACAGGTTCAAAACGTCACAGTAAAACAGTTTATTTCAAAGGAATAAACCACAACCCTTAACACCAGACTGCATGAATGGGATGTGTTATATTTAAATGATTTTCTCGATTTATTATAGTTCACTTTCTGTTCATACATAAGCTTAATCTACTTTCTAATTCATGTTAATGTAGATCAACCTTTGCATAAGCAGTTTAAATACATATTTCGTTTTAGGTACAAATGAAATAGAGGAAACTAAATCGAGAGGTCAGATGTATAACAAGCGGGAGCATTGAAACTTCATATTCTTTCCATGACCACCAGAAACAACTGCACCAGAACAGCACCTTAAAACATGTCAAAGCAAACTCGAACAAGTAATCTCGAATATCTCGAAAGCGGCTGAAGTGACAAAGTTATTTAAAATGTAAATTTATTGCATACTTTAACATATTTGTGTAATATATTTTTGTTTGTCTCTTAATGTTTACTAGTTATGACAAAATTATACATAAAGCCCTCCAAATGAGAGGACTTCAGAGGATATTCCCAAAAAATTGAAGGTATGTTTTGTCATGTAAGTACCTTAAATATATGACGATTTTAATTAAAATCGTTAAAGCTATTTTTGATGAAGAAAAGCCTTTCCATGTAATGATTGGGGTGGGGGAATATTCTTGAAAATTTTCTTCGCATCTTTGGAAGACCTGAACATAACTTCCAAGTTTGGGGTATATGCTTTATTTCGTTTTTGAGTTGGTTGTTTCAGCATATGCAAAACCCTTTTTTTAAAAATAATTTGTTTATTCAGGCGACCGCAAAATTGTATTTTAAGTGAAATCTTGGCATCACATTTTTGTGTGGAATACAATGCATTCTCTATCTGCTAGGTACATTGTAAAGAAAGTAAAACTTAGAGCAGCAGAGGCAAGATTGTTATACAAATATGTACGGCACCATTTTCACCGAAATATTAAGCCTACTTAAACCAGCAAAAAATTGAAAAAGGTAGGAATTAGGTTGTGAGTACTTGAAAACTAAACTAAACCCCCCTTTCTGAACTTTGTTAAAAGTGGAGTTAACTAAAATAACCTCGCCATAATCGTAAATAGATACTGGTCACGTAAGAAGATCAGCAACAGGAATGTGCTGCACTTAGTATTTTGTACCCTGGTGATGAAGTTATTGCACGATCTCAGTAGTAAATGTAAATATCGTTGTTAGCTCGCGCGCTAGCAGCGAACACCAGAGAATGCATATCTATGCCTATCCCAGCAATTGTTAGATGTGACAGCATTGGTTGAAATTGAAATCGAGTTTTATTTGTGCGCGCTCTTTAACTAATATGGTTTTAGCGTCCGATTCTATGTTGGGCCTGACAGGCCGGAAATGTGGCTCAGAGCCCTCTCTCAGACTTTAGGTCCTTTAAGTGCCGTAAATCTACAGTACGGGACCATCAGCTTACTTCCCTTCCGAAGAAAGCCATGCTGAAGATGTTTACGCCCGAAAAAAAGCCGTCGCCCGCCGCCACGCTTGAACCCGCGACCTCAGGGACCAGACGTTTGCTTCAAACTCTTGCAGTATATAAAGAAATTGATAAACAAACTGAAGAACGGTTTGATAGGGACACGTATTAGTATTTTTAAATATTAATTGTTGAATAATTTCCATTTATTTCAAACATGACTTACGCATTCACATTCCAAGTGAAGGTTATACAGAAGATAATTAGTCTTTATCTCGTATTTTTCTGGTCAGAGTTTAAGAATAGAAATATCCAAACAGAAATCGGATGTATTGTTAGGGACAGCGCAGAGATGAGATGAATAGCACATTTATAGACAGGATGAGACATGTAAGGATCAAAATTGCGGAAAGAATTGAATATTTCGTAATAAAGAAAACGACGAAAATCGGTGAAACAAAATTTACAGAATTTCGTGATAACGCCTAACTTTCCTACAGCGTATAGCGTGCTTTAAATACATACAGCCCAATTATGTTTCCCAAAGTAGTTGGTGGTAGAAGCCTATTTGCTGTCTAAACCTTAATATACTGGCTTGTATTGATCGATAACTCCCACCAATAAAATAGAAGTCCCATTTGTATAGTGAAATTTCTGATTCATTTGAGGATTTAGATTAAAAATTCTGATTCTCAAAGTCACTTATCACAATAAGCAATACGCCTGAGCTGTGTTTGTGTCTGCAGTCAACAACATATTTATCAGTATGATTTTAAGGTTCATATGAACAGCAATCGAAACAGAATGCTTGCTGGTTAATAATGTTTGTGTTTTATAAGTTTGCCCCGCTGATATACGCTCGCATAACCTTACGTGCACAATTCCCGTCACTTTTCACTTGATTGAATAAGTACATTTTGAATGGCGATATAGAACCCCTATCCAGAGTAAGGTCAGGAGTTGGAAAACGTTACAAACACTCCATTCTGATAGATGTACATGCTTTAGTCATCTGAGAGGTAGTGTTAAAATGCAGGATCCCTATATAAAATTGATAAAAACTTTAGGTGTATTTTAGATGCATTAACTCTTGTTACATAATATATTTAGCTCATAAAGCTATGAAAATTTAAAATTGACAATTCTCCTAAGAGAGATTAACGTAGATATGCCTGTTAAATAAAGATATACTTTGTAGCGCACAACCGCCAATTCCACCACAGCAGTATATGAGGTGGGTAGTCACGTGGCGGTTAAGAGATACGTAGGTGGAACAGACCTTACTGAACCAACATACCCATCGATGATGTTGAAAGCAAGAACAAACGCATTTTCTTTCCAATACACACAACGCGAATATGACCACATAGTTTCTATATTAAAAGTAGAACATTCTGACGTTCCTCGTTCATGATGGTGCTAATCGGCATTAATGTTCGTGCTATATAACGCTTTATTGGCAGAGGGAACAGAACTTTCTGTCCGTAGGAATCTCGTCTTATGGTTTTTTACATCGCACGTAAGTTTCCGTTGAAAGTCTTCATTAAGTTATAATGCAATCTATGGACAAAAAAAAAAAAATCCAGGAACCCAAGTAAATAGAATTTAGTGTAACCCATTATTAACATAGTTATTACTGCATCTATAGCCGACGTGTTTCAGGTTAAGTGGAGCGTGGAACCGCTATGGGGACCGCTTCTTGCTGGTACAGACAAACTTGAGATTAGTTTGCTTTAACAACTAATATACTTAGCCTGGGCATTTTATTTTAATGATTTCTTCCACAAGAAACTTCCTTACCTTTCGGGTAGTTTTTTTTAATCGTAGAATGAACAATGATTATTAGCTGGTATAAAGGTCGAATGGTTTGCTTTCGATAAAAATAATATAGATAGTGGAGCAAGGGACAAAGCAGGCGACCGGATGTGCACTGTAGCAGCGTCTGGTCCTACTCGCTGACGCATGTTTCTACACACCCGCTGCAATTACGCTCCATAAGCGAAAGGAACATTCATTTTCTTTCTTTCTTCTTCCTTCCCTCCCTTCCTTCCTTCCTTCCTTCCTTCCTTCCTTCCTTCCTTTCTTTTCTTCGAAAAAGAGAATACTGTGTAGTTTTGCCTCCCAAAATTTTGGAGTCATACGTATTCACTGGGGCGGCGCCCTGGCTCGCCTCTGGCCCGGGTTCGATCCCAAGCGCCCGCATGTGGGATTTAAGGTGGACGAAACGGCGTCTGGGCGGGTTTTCTCTAGTTTCTACGCCACTCATTCCACCAATTGCTCCATCATCTCCTATCCTATCAATCATTTCGCTTTCATTTCATATCATCCACTTCCAGCCTACGGGCCCACCACTTGTTCCAGGTTCTTCATTCTCTGGTTTTATGCCATGGCTTCAGACCCCTAGGCACCCGAAGTCCCAGAATGCTTACGGTTAGGGTAAGCCGACTCCGTAACGTAAAATGTATTGATTGGGCGAGTAAACAATTTGAGCATCTATTCAATAAAGTCTGAAACTTGGAATAGATATTCTCGTACAGTACACGTTTTTTTTCTACTGAAACATGAGTATCAGCCGGAAGTTTTCAACATGATGGAAAAACAATGGAGGAAAAGAAAACAAATTATTAAAATAATGTTTTGTTTTGTTGTTTAAAAGCCTAATGATAGCATATTAAAAATTAAATGCATATTTTCATCACAATCGTTGAAACTGAATAACTAGTGATTATTGACGCTGATAAGCATTACTACCTACTATAAAATTCGACTTAGGTAGGTAAGCTACAAAATTAGAACTGTTTAAGGAGAAAAAATAAATTCGTTTTGCAATAATATGACGTCTTACTTTGCGCACTTGTAACATAAGCAATTTTGGTTATGTAAAAACTCGCATTCCTTAAAATTTTGTTGATTCTATGAAACTATTCTGCTATAATATTTTAATTTCATATCAATATTTCATTTGGTATTTGTTGCTGACAATAATACGAGTATGTCTTCATAGCTGTGTTATTATTTAAAAGGTCTCAGCACATACTGCCAATCGTCATATGGACTGTTTTTTTTTTTTTTTTTTTTTTTTTTTTGCGGGGTCTCATAGGCTCGTTTGCATGAAACAAAATATAATTAATATCTGGATGCATATGTTTTTGTGTGGTAGTAACAGGGCCCTGTTCGATATAAGTCCTGGGTGGCAATACAACATGTACTGTTTCAATTCTAGAGAAACAAAGCCATTTTAAATACTTGGTTCCTTGTACTGAGCATAGCTGATATAAAATAGGCACAGATATTTTCTATGTGGCCTTAGATATTACTAAGAGTATAGAAACTAGTTTTTGGAAGAACAGAGCGTTAACCTATTTAATCAACCCATTATGTATTAGAGAGATTTAAAATTGTCAGGTCTAGGAAAGAAAGGAACAGAAACACGTACCCTCTTGTTGTCTCTCTCTCTCTCTTTACGGTGACGGATGTATTTGCAAAGAGCATTTAGCCATTCAACAGACAATAGAAAGCTGGAAGGGGAGCGTGCTTTCCAAGAATGTAGACGGAGCAGGTAGAGTGTGCCAAAGACAAGGATAGAACCAAATTGTATAAGTGAGTATAATGCCAAAGCCTATCCATCCTTGAGGGAAACAGCAGTGCTTTAATAATTCTTCCTTGGCTAAATATTTATAGTTTTATATGTTTGTCATGGTATTCTGTCATAAAACTGTGTATTTGGAACAGAGACCACGGGAAGGCCGTGAAGTTTTCCTATAGAACATTGCAATTGTGAGGGAAAACGCCACTTGCAAGCCCTGATCCTCTTTCACCGACTAATTAGTGCCCCTTTATTGTATATATTAACATAGAAAAACCGTGTTTTACGTCAAATGTATTAATTATTTCAATCTACAAAGAAGCTTAGAAAACCGGAAACATAAACAAGTGATGTCGAACCCGTCACTGCACATAGTACGGGGAACACCTACAGCCATGGACATAAGTATTCGTACAGCTGCAAAGGTGAATGAAAATTTTCTATTTTGAGCATTTCTACTTTTAAAAACGTAATTGCCTCATATGTAGAAGAACGATTTGAGAAGCACGTAACACCTAAAAAATAAGACGACTCATCAATCGTTTCGGATACCATTCCAAGGTACCCAGAAGGAAGCCATGCATCTGCAAGAAAAATCAAAAGAGCAGGTTAGTGTTTGCTAAGGAATATGCAGGAAAAGATAATGCATTTTGGGACAGAGTTTTATTTTCAGACGAAAGTAAATATGATATATTCCATAGTGATGACCGAATGCGAATGCGGAAAAGGCCGAGTACACCATTGGATACTCAAAATTTACAAGCAACTGTTCAACATGGAGATGGTGTTATGGCCTGGGGAAGCATGACTGCTTATGGTGTTGGGGAATTAGTATTTATTGAGGAAATTGTGGACAGATATGCATACCTTGACATATTGAAAGGATATTTGAAGAAGAGTGCCGAATAGTTGCATTTAGGTAACAACTACTTCCAGCGGGATAACGATCCTAAACATATTGCAAAAATTGTCCGTTTGTGGTTGCTAAATAATACTCCACACACACTAAAAGCACATGCACAATCTCCAGATCTCAATTTCATTGAGCCCCTATGGAATGAGCTGGAAATGAGTACATATCCAGTAAACTGCAATTAAAACAGCTACTTGTGACAGAATGTCATAATATTGGTGCAGAAATAATTAGAAAGCTTGTCCATTCAATGCCCAATCAGCTGAGAAAAGTAATTCATAGAAGAGGTTTGCATAGAAAATTCGGGGAAAAAATACCTGTTATTTTTTGTCTGTATTTGCATAAAGAAAGCTAATTTTATGTTGTACGAATATTTATGTCCTCCTTAAAATGCACCATGTGAAAATAAACATTTTGTTTATTTGTGTAGATCAATGTAAATTTAATTCCATTATATCTATACGTTAGTGGGTTTTTTTAATATCATATTGAGAATTTTGTTCTAAATTATAACTGTCAAATGCTTAGAATAAAATATTTTTGATTGTGTTTGCAACTATACTGATACTTCTGTCCATGACTGTATGTATTTCTCGCTTCAACTTCCAGCCTAGCGGAGTGAGGCACACACGTTCACTCACTACTCTGGTTCCTTTAATTCTTGCAGTGTTCGAGCAACCCCCGCCATACAGCAGACGTCCGTACTGATATGTTCGGAAGTCATTATGTAATAGAAATTGTGGAAATTGGAACGTTTGTATATCTAGCGCTACATACCAAGTCTACAATGCACATTTCTTTTGTAGGAGGTTGATATTTCGCAAAACTCCAAAACAATGCATTGGAAAGGGCAGTGTATGGTTTATTAGATCAATTGTGATTATGCTAATAGTCTGATTGAGCCCAAATTTAAACCTGGACATCAGGAATTATGTTAAAATGTCGTTAATGATGCCCTTATTCTTTATTTTGAAACCAATAACCCAGACCTCGGTTTGGATAATATAGAACATTGCTTTCAAACGGCTGCCTTTACATTTATTTTGAAATAATTCCAAAAATAACCGAGAAATAAATATATTCTATACACTATGAGAGACTGGGAAAGTAATACATCACTTTAAACAGTCATTCCAAATTTTGATTTTCCGCCGCCTACGTACAAATCTGCACTATTTGATCAATCTAAAAAAAAAAAAAAAAAAAAAAAAAAACTCTAGACACTTAAGGCTCTAAGGCTCTGCAATATCAATAGGCTACCTACGATTCAAAAAACTACCCCTGTATTTTCAAACCCTTACTTTGAGTATTCATTCGTGCAAAACCGTGTTGCTGTAGGTATGTGTCGTTTTAGTAAGCTCACGATGCAAGTTGTATGGAATTGGTTTGATAAGCACAATTTTAACACCTAATTTAAGATTCAAGTCAAGATAAATGACGAAGGAAAAATCTACTTTACAACTAAAAACTCCTTTTGCTCTTTTTATACTATGATAATCGATTTAATTTAAATAATACAAATTATCTTTAGCGTAAAACTCAAGGCACTGCAAACATGATATCTCTTGTCTGTAATACCGTCTTCCCGTTTAGGTTTAGCACCAAAGCCTGTTGCGTGTTATTTACGAACCATGTTAACCACATAGCGTGCTGATATAGTGGTGGCCCCTAACGAGCTTGGTCGACCGATTTGGGTTGTGGTAATTAGCTACCGCTTTTTGTTTAGGCACACATTTGCTTTAAATCCCGCACTAAGGTATGTCATTGCAATAAAAATGTGCACAACATCGCATTTCTGTTCATTCAAATAAGCATAAATATTGATTCCAAATTAGGTTTGTATTTCTCTTACTACTGTAGCAGAGCTTAAGTAATGGATTACTCAACCAAGAGAGATAGATAAGTAAAGCCACAATTTGTAAGCTTAAATCCTTCATGAAGTAAATAAATAACTAAATAAACATCTTCCTCTGTTAAACATGTTTCGCTCGAATTTATTTCTTTTGCTCCATAAAACCTTGCTCGTGGTCAGCTTTTCCCGCTGAAATTTAGATAATTGATTAAATAAAGCCTGATGTAAAACACTTTTACGATTTTCTTTGCTCATTGCATCACTTTAGTGTTGTACTACCTATGTAGAAATTAGTTTTGGTAATTTTCGCTAATTACGATAAACGCTTAACTAAACATGGACGCGGATAGCAATACAGAATAACACCATAATCTCAAAGATAGATAATTTTCACCTGGAGAAGTCTAAGCATACAGTGAATATTTCAAAAGCGGTTAATGGCACGAAGAAAGATACACGTTGAGAATTTAATGTTTCAATGAGCCCTAAAATTCTTTTAAAGTAAGTGTTCACCCATTTCGTATGGTTGGTTGCCTGGAGAAGAGGGTCATGTCTCGTAGTCGATAGATGACCTGGTTAGAGCCTCCACTTCTGCGTAAAAAGTCTCGCTGCTTCAATGTTCAATTTGACTATACCTATACTTCTTTAGACTAAATCGTCCACCGGCTGTGAAATAACTGCACACAAGTTCCTCATAAATGAGTGACATTAATTAAGAAAATGTAACTTAGTTTTAGAAGAATTAAATAGCTAGAGGTGATGGATTTATTTTCTGATTCATTTTGCACCTTTTGAGATACATGAAGAGCAGAAATCTTCAACTTCAGCAGCTCTGATATAAAAGCTTGTATCCTGTGATATAATGGCTGGCCTCGTATTAGTTAATTTGACCATACGTATCAGTAAGGTAACTCTACCGAATACTAAGAATGTTTGTACCTTTAATAGCAAATCGAGCTTCAGGCATTTTTATATGCAAAGGGAACTGCAAAATAAAATCAAACTAGACTGTTTTCGTTAGTTATATTACACTGATGCTAAGCATGCGACCTTCTTATTTGCGTAATTTCATTGCTTACACTTGACGTTTTCTTAGGAGCAAACCTTGAAAATCTCTTCTCTACAGAAACATTAGGACAGGAAAGGACAGGATACTGCCGGAGAGGACTTGGCACCGAACCTGAGGTTACTGTCCCTACGCCCCAAGATGAGGCGCCCCCGGAAACAGGGATGAGGTGAGGGGAGACTCCAGGAGGCCAGAACCAGGCGCGACGGTACAGCAATGACAGATTGCAGCACAGCGAGAGTCGGATAGGCAGACTGTGATCCCCGCCCTACGTAGGATTCAATATCCCCATCAGGATGGTCCTCATCGCAGAAAGCAGCCGAAGTCGGGGGACGGAAATGGTCACTTTGAGCATTCTTCCACGCCGCACCGAGCAGCATAGCTGACACATCCTTTCCTGTAATAATCCAACGGGTTGAAGGATGAATGTAATGCTAATGGAAACGACATGAAGGGAAAGACATTCGGGGGATGAAAAAACCTACCCACCATTCACCTGGCGACCCCGAGAAACCCCCGAAAAACCCATGAGTCAGATAGGCTGGCCACGGGGACCAAACCCCCGACCTTTCGAATGCGGTCACAGACGAAGCCGCCTGAGCCATACCGCTCGGTATCACACATTGCTGGAGTTTGAGAGTAGTGCTTTCCATCATGGACTGATAAATCCAACTGAAATCCTAGATTTGCAGCCAGTGCTCTTCAGGCACTCATAATGTTTCTCATTCAGAAAAAAAAATCGCACAAGATCAAACCACATCGAATAAAGCTCAACATTTAAACTGGAAATGCTTACCTGTTTAAAGTAAAGTGCAACTAAAATAAGAGTTCAAATCCGTGGACGAATTGCTTTGGAAAACAGGAATAATAGTGCAGAGTAATTTGGGAATTCAAGATCTATGTGCTATGGAACTTCTGGTAGAAATTTAATCTGGCCCAAAAAGCAGTTAACAAGTCAGCACGCATAACTCACAAAGTCAGGTGGGAGGCATGCATATGCGAATATGGGAGTATATATAAAACATGGCATGAAATGCTTGCCGTTCGTAATCACTAGAACTTGTCTCATTAACGCCTTAGTACTCTTCCCACTAGAATCAGCTTCATTAAGAACATCTTCCCAGGAAATCAGCAAAGGGAGATGAACTCATGGCATATCCCTCCTGAGTTCATGGCTATTTTCCATCATATAGTAGTCACAAGAGCTTCATACATATTTCATTAGTAACTGGACGCTTATTTATCGGGAACCCTTTTCTAGTTATTGTCTGATAAGTGTATACCAAGAACATAACCTAGGGTTGTTGTAATGACAGTCATTTGGAAAGGGATATTTCTCTATGGAAGTTTGAATTGAGCTTATTTATTTTCACCAGAACTTCCCCCAAAGCCCGTTTTTATTATAATTGTGAGGAGCATCAAAGTGAAAATAAAATACATTTTATAGTTTCCAGCATGTGCTGTATAAATATGAATTTCTGTGAAAATGATTGCTCTCCACCAACGTGTTCTATTCTTTTTTTTTTTTTTTTTTGAAACGAATGCAAGGTAACAAGAAATAATAATGATTTTGTTGCATTACAATCATGACACTTCTCGCTCAACACATGTAAATGATGTAGGTTTGTTTGAACTATTTTCTCTTATTTCGCAAATTGTAACAATGCTGAATTCGCAGGGACCAGAAAGGTGTGAGGAAGGATATGAATAGGTATATTCGTTCTGTTCTTATCCTTCACTCTATTATGCAATATCGTCTAAGTAAAACATTGGTTGATTTTTTTCTCGAAATTACAGATAGTTTTATAAATTACTTTCACTAGCAATATACTGTAAATATGAAACATATTTAGCATGTTTGTAGTTCCACTTTGTAATAAAATAAAAAAAGTTAACTCCATGAACGTCACCCAACTCGTCCGGCTACCCCTAAATCTATGCTTAAAACTCAGCCGAAGCTAAAACATCCAGCTATTTGAACATGAGCTATGTAGAGCAGAATATAAAATAGAACTAAATACGGACGCATGTAACCATAATTTAGCTTTTGAAGGTGTGACCATTGGAACTAGAACAGTCGATGGCATAGCACTACAATGGTATCAAATAACCGAAAAAAAATCTTTAGAGTGCAGCACTAAGGTGGAGTGTGACTCCAACAACTACTGTTGTCATCGACTTTATGAGTTTCAAAGTATATCTTCACATTACTAATGAAGACGGGTGTGTTATATCCTACCTCTTTGTCTGAAACCCAGGACTTGCAGAAACACTGCCACCAAAGCGTGCCCAGATTGTTTCCTCCAAAGCTGACATGGCAATTATAGCCCTAGAGACCTAATATATATTTAAAAAAAAGACAATAAAAATATTCAAGCACCTTAGTTTCCTGGTTATAAAAACCTATATTCTATAGCAAAACAGTATAGCCAGTTAAATTATATCCAAGTAATGAACGTTACCTTAAATAAAATTTAAAAAGCGCAACAGGAGAGCGAAAAAACTATACCTACTATCTAAACTCTTGGTATAGCGGATCTATCACAGGTGCATTCCATCGCATTGATAGAAGAGAAACGATATAACTAGTAAGAGCTAACAAAACCTATGTGTCAAATGTATTGAATTTATTGATTTAACAGGGCTTGCTAAGTCAGAGGAATTAACAAGGCTACATACACTTCTCTCAGCAGAGGAGCAAACATTCTGAAAGCTACGAGGCATCTCAAAACAACCCTGGCCACATTCGAGTATTGTCTCCCATTGACTGTTGACTACTAATCCCTCGCAGTAAACTAAATTACAGTGCATATAGCTCAAATAAATGGCTTTAAATACAGAACCAGCCATATCTTGCAACTACCAGACTCAAATGAAGCTGTATATTGGACGCATTATCACCATCCTCAAGCAGGACCTCAAGGGAGCTGGCAACAAGAGCTTATCGAGGTTTCCTCCTAGAGCAGCTCTTTCCTCTTCTCACTCTGGATGAGTTTAATCAATTGCAAACGGATGTTTGGCAAGCTTCTTGTTCGTTCCGCATTAAGCTTATCAGCATTGCTTTAAGCTTCAGTATGGCATTCCATACAATAAGGAAGCTATTATATCTTATAAAACTTCGGCTTCCATCTCCTCGAACTAACAGTAATTAACCTACGGAACTTGCAGAGCTTAAAATGCTACAGTACTTATGGTTTCGGTGCTAGAGAAAACAAGCAAAAACAATATTAGAGAAAATGTAATGTAAATGGCGTCTTATTTATGGACGCTCTTTTAAGTACTGTGTTTCTCAGCATCCATTCTAAATTTGGCATGAAAGACTGCTTAATTTTGCTCAGAGGCTCCTCTATCATACTTGAGGTTCCTTTACGTGCCGTAAATCTATGACATGGGCCCAACGGCTAGAAGACATCGAAGTAAAACAATAGTATAAAACACGCAATAAGAATAGGAATACATCGTGGAGGGAGCTGATAGTTCTACGAAATAGAAAAGCTGGAAGATAAGCTTAGAAGGGGCTTTGAGAATTATTAAAGCTAGAATGGCAAACCTTTATTCTGGAGATATATTAAATTTGGATATTTTTTGTAGTGTTTAATGCCCGCTTATACTACTTGTGGCACCGCAGGCGATGACACTGATGATTCATGGGATGAAGATGGAACACCGGTGGAATACGATGGTGGGGGATACTGGAGAATCCGGAGAAAACCCGCCCCTGCGTCGCTTTGTCCATCACAGATCTCACCTGCGGATCGAACCCGGGCGGTCTAGGTGAGAGGTGAGTGGTCTAACCACTAGGCCACGGCGCGGTCCAAATTTGAATGCAATTAGCTCCGGGGAAAAATATGGTCCAAAATATGGCTTAAATCCCAAAAGACATATAATTATCTTTGATGAAGATCTGAAGGTAGGAAGCACAATGAAGTGCTGAAAATTCCGGTAGACAAGTATTACTGAAAAGGACTTCAAGGCAGTGAAATTCCAAGAAACACATCGGCACAATTGCGCAAAATTGTCATTGAAAATACCTGGAAGATAGTGGAGATGCCACTGTAATTGGAAAAGGTCATCAAGGTAGTGAATTTATAAGAAACACACCATTGGAGCACTAGATTGGCAAAGTAGGTAAATTGCAGGAAAAATATGTCGTTGAAAACCTACAAAGTATCATATAGCGTTCCAAAAAACATCAGTGATGAGCTATCTAACAAATCAGCAAACTCTGGACATTTCAGAAAAGTGTTAATGAACAGTAATATCAAACTTTTGAAGTTTCAAGAAATAAAATATTTCAAAGGATAAGCAAACTAAATTGATTGTTTTTAAGTTTGCAGTATGTGTTTAGTCTATTGAAGTTTGCTCCAAGTGGCAGAAACTGCCCAAAATATTTAAGAGTAAATTGCTTTAATAAGAAGTAGGAAATGTTTTAATATTGCGACAGGTGTCGACGAGCTAGTTCATTTGTAAGGAGTGGAAGGGAATGGGTATGCTCCGCCCCCTGCCCCCTCTTTAAACCCACGTGACGGCCGTATCCACACGCCTCCTCCTTTGTCTCATCCCATTTCTAATCCAAACAAACTTATGTTGTACTTGCGGACAGCTATAAAAAAAAACGGGTAGAGGCGGACGGTTTCTTCGGAAGGGGAATTGGAGAGAGGAGGTGGGCCTCCAGGTTACCCGCTTCTCCTACACCATTCACAAGACTATCGATGTTGGCGTGACAACAGGCACTGCAATTTCTGTATTAAAGCAAGGGCTATTCATTTGTCACGCTGCCCTGACGGTAGGTCGTATAAATTACTGACACCTCCAAGTAGCAGCACAGTTTTAACATAACCTAGATACTTGAGTAAATTTGTCAGTTCCCACTTTCAAACAATGCTTAGGGTTCTTTGCCTTTGTGTGTCGCATTTTAAAAAGGAGAAGAGCAAGCAAAACATACCGTTTGTCCAATTGTTTACCACAATCTTACAGCTCTCTCTAGTTTTTGTGTAAAATGCTGAGTTTCTCTTCTTTTTTAATGACTTTTCGCAATCTTTTCTCTCTCATTTTCCCCATTGCCCTTCTCTCATCTTAGTTCTCTCGCTCTCTTTTCCATCACTCCTTCTGTCCCCTTTTCGTTGTCTGACTGCTACCGCTTCACCCCCTCTTTCCTCTCTGTGGAGCTAAAATGTACCGTGTTTTCAAAATCGGTAATCAAATTGCTACTTCTATGATATTAACGGAAATGAAAGTGCAACCATAAGGTTTAAAGGAAACGTCCCACTAAAAATGTCCAAAATTCACCACTTTCCCCCCTTTTTATTTTCTCTAGCACACATGTGCAATATACATAGTAGACAGAGAAGGTGCTGTATTCCACCCAAAATACATGTTTTGAGGCCCCCCGAATAAAATATTGAATAAAGATCACTGTGTGTGTGTGTGTCGTGGACAATAACTCATAAAGGGAAAGTCGGTGAAATACCAAAGCTGCTATTTAAGTTCAGTATGTTTCAAGGATGCGATAACAAGATTTTCCGGAGAACCTCCCCAACCGTAACTAAACTTATAAAACATTTTTCAAAAATTTTGATTTTCTCAAAATTGCTTTGGCGATTTTGATTAAAATACCATATATTTAAAATACTTTTTTTTTTATGACAAACGAAATGTATAACTTGAATTTTCTGCGAATAGTTTGTGAAGGCCCCTCATTCTGAATGACTTTTGCATAACAGGTAAATCGTAAGAGATAGACAAAAAGATACCCACAAAAAATGAAGATCTCGCTAAAATACACAATTTATTTCCTGTAAATTTTTGATGTAGTGCTATTTCCGATATACTCCTTGTTATTGGTTTCAATTTGAAAATACTTATAAAGTACCTGCGTTTCTGAAAGAGGAAGTCCTATATGTTACTTTTGCTTTACTCCTAGCCAAGGAAGGAAGTGAATTTCAGTGGCAATCGCATTGTGATACCTGCTAAATATTGACTATCGCTTTAGCCATGTGTATTCCATTATTACCCATCTACTTATAAGCAATTAAGTAATAAGGCCATTCTACTAATATATCTCGATTACGATTAAATAGAAAGAAGAACGGTCTTTTGTAAGAAGTTTGTTTACCGTGCAGGTGAGAAAACCATGTGAATGCAACACATGAGATTGTTTTTAAAAAGAAATGTTTAACCCCCGTAGATTCAGAGTGGTTTGTCTTTCCGGGCCCCTTTACATTTAAATGTCCTTCGTTCAGTGTAGTTTAAATTGCCACTAACCTGATAATTTTAGTGGAAATTTACATCTTAGTCCCGCTTTCTTTGGCAACCTTTTTTTTTTTTTTTTTCTTTTTTTCTTTTTTTTTTTTCTTCATAGCTTCTATTGCAAATGACTGGCAAAGTGAAACTTTCATATAATGACTTTGAAATTTCAGTTCAGTTTCTAGAACGGTCAACAAGAAATATTATAAGACTTTTTTCTCTCGAACGCAGTACGACTTTATTTTGAAAACAACGTATTTGTGTTTAAAAGTGCTATTACATGTTTTACACCATTTCCTGTCAACTTAAGAAAATAAATCCAGATTAATGTTTAATTTTGAAAAAAGAATATCTGCGAAAATGACAGATTCCCAATGACTTCGAGCGCAAGGGGCTAAATTTGAGGTTTAAAATGTGTTTTAAAATTGGGCTATTAATGTGAGGCATTCGTATTAACAATTTTTTTTATTAAAATACGTCCTAATATTTCCAAATTGGGCTTTAAAATGACCTACATGGGGGTACCACCTCAATATTTTACAAAAGATTTTTTCTTGAAAAAGTAATTTATCACAAAGCTTAAAAATATAGAGCTGTAAAATCAAAGTATCTTACAGGAATTTAGTAATTTCAACTCCTTCTCTCCCAGCATGGACCTAGAGACGAGAGAAATCTGCGAATCGTGACCTCTAAAGTGTGAATTGCAACCGCTTACTTAGCGGAATTAGCGGAATACAAACCTTTCAGTTAATGATATATACCAAATCAAAAAACTAACTATATCCACATCACTTTCTGTACCCTCCATTGTTTATCTTTGTATAGTCTCTACAAACTATTCTTAAGAAAACTTAATTTTCTTATCTTAGTCGAGATAAATCTGCAGAAACAATTTCACCACATATTTTTGTCTTACGTACAAAAGAGATAGTCTGATATTTAAAAGCGATCTTAGAAATACGATACTTTCCCATTACATTACGGAAACAAATGAATATTAATAGGATTTTATAAAAGTCTGATTGTGATATTTTCACATGATTTCTCTGTCAGTGACACAGTAGTACTTAAAAGGGTGGCTCAACAAACACCCGTGTTAGGAATAAACATACCCTTTTTCAAACACAACAATTAATTTCTCAACATAGTCCACTGTTAGGGATATATATTTTTCCCAATGTTTCTGCCAAGTTGTTAAAACATAGAAATTGTCAAGTTATACAAAATACACCCCTGTCTCGCCGATGACCTCATTTGATCTAATTCTTTCCGTGAGCCATTTATTCATGCTTAGGGACAAGAAGAAACCTCAGGTAGGGCGAATATTGGGGGGGGGGGGTGGAGCAATGCAAGCAGTTTGGCGGCGACATCTCCGGATGAATGTGCTGAATCGTTGTCGTGGTAAACCAGCACTTCCTCCTTCAACTTCTTGTTGAATCCGACCAATAAATCACTGTAATGTTTTCTTATACCACACAGATGACAACATTTTAAAGGTATTTGCTATACGAGAATTGTGATCAATTCTTTGTTAGGTTAGCACGTTCCATATTTCAAAATACGATTGCAGCGTTGCTATCTTCATACTGGGCATTTTTTGTGTTATTGTATAGAAAACAAGCTTTTTCAATATCGACGTTTATTTTGGGAGGGGGATTTTTGTCGATTTGTGAATCGAATCAACTTCGATAGCTGTGTAACTATGTATAATAGTGTAGTTTTACTACACCAGATCTACTGAATTTGCTGTATTTTGATGCAGTAAGGATTTGTAACTCTGCATTGACAAAGTATCAGAATCAGTAAGTATTAATTTAACCTATCAAAGTTTATCTGAGTTTATTTTGTAAGTGCTGTTTTTTGTACGAGCGGTTATTAATGCAGAACGTGTAATTCCCCTCCCCCTGGTGTAAAGGCTATATATACATCCAACCTATTCCAAAATAGTTGTACAGGCGAATGTGATTTATTATTCTTTATCCCGTATCTGCTTCTTTCAAAACGGATTAACCTCCTCTTTGAGGACTTACACCCCCAAGGACTTAAAGCTAATATTATGTGCCAGTCGAGGAGGAAGGATATTTTGAGACACAGCATATCCTGGATCCTTAAACTCAATTCCTTGCCCAATAAAATAGTGCTATAAAATAGGAAATGAGTGCAACAATTTCACATGAATTCACAATGTAAAAATTATTTTAAATGAAAGAAAAGAAAGTATGAAGGCACATTTGAAGTGATTAATCAGCACAATGCATTATTGATAAGCATGAGCTTTCTAGCCATGTAATATCATTTACATTATCGCCTTCTGCGAGTTTACAGATTCCGTCACGTTGAACCTAAGTAGAGCTTCAAGCCTCTTCTATTTATATAGGTACATAATGGGTAGAGAAGTTATTGTACTCCACCCAAAAATTCAATACCGAGACTTCACCGAAATACGCCTTTTGAGCACATCCCAATAAAAATGTATTTTTAGAAAGAGGTCCAGGCGCGCGCGCGCGTGTGTGTGGGAGTGGACAGTATAACTCATTTTCCTGAATTTTCTGGTAATAGCCTCTGAAGACTTCTTCATTCTTGATGACTTTTTATAGCTGGTAAACCGTAAGAGAGAGAGAAAGAAAAATACTTCACAAAAATGCGCATCTCCTTAGAAGGACACAATTTTTGTCAAATACACTTTTGTTGTGCAGATAACCTTTTCCCGTGATATTCCTTTTATTGGTTTCAATTTTTAACGACTTACAAATGTCTCTTTAGATTCATATCCTTTTTTTTAAAACCTGGCCATATGAAAGAACCGAATTTCAATTTTATCACACAGCAGCCACTAATTAAAATACTTGAATTATCACTTTTGCCGATTGTATTTCCTTATTTCCGTTCTACTTGCATGGAAGCAGGTAAAATACTAATTCTGCTAATGTTCATCTAGATAATATGATGCACACAACAGAATAATCTTTGACAAGAGTAAATTGTTTGCAGAATAGGTAGAGAAAGCCTTGAATTTTCATAAAGAAGGAGCAGGCTTATTGTATTATCTTATTTTTAGTTTTAGTTAAATCATTCCGTATTAAACAGTGGGAGACAGTAGGTTATCAAATAAATGTTCTTTAGGAGGACTATCTTCTGGGTTTAAGTCTAGTAATTCATACCATTCTCCTACCCATAGCTCCGCATAGGAAGATTATATGAGAGGCTGTTTTTCTTTACATTGCACAACGTACGTACATACAGACTAATTCTTCTTTGAAGATTCCCATTGTACTCCTTAATCTGCAATGCCCCTTCAATTACCCTGTTATCAGGTTTATTTGAGATCACTTGGGTTTCAGTGCATTTTCGGTTAATAAGGAATATGATTCTCTTACTGTGCTTGCATCCTTCTGTTTGCACCCATTTTGTTGGTGGGGATATATAATCCAGTGATCAATGGTTTTTCGAACAGGATTTAAAGGGAAGCCAAAACTAGTTCAGGACCAGTGAATGATTGTAGTCTTCTTTAGTAAAGACATCTGCTTTTTCATTGCTTAAAGTTCCCTTGTATCCCAGCACCCACCCAAGAGTAACTTTGGTGTGTTTGCCAGTTGCACAAACCTTATTAGGCATTTCCAGAGTAACGTAGAGGTGATCTGATAAATAGCAATTGTTCTTAGGGCTGCCTGATTGTGAATGAAAATCCAAATGTTTCTCTCTTTGTAGCCCCTTCATAGGTTCTCCCTGTCACAGGTTTTAATTGAAAGTACTTCGGCTTGGAAAACAGAGGTGTTGCGACCAAGTGTAACATAAATATAGCACTCGTGCATTCCAGCTCCATTGTTTTAGAGCCGTATGTTTACCAAATCAGACTGCCCTTTGGCCAACGTAACCTTTCCTGACTCCATTCTACTCTGATATTGAACGGCTTGTCAAAAAATGATTTCATTTAGTCTCTCCCCATCTCAAGTTAGTTTTTTTTTATAATGTCTGTAATTATAGTACTCCCCGATTGTTAGCGTTGTACCATGTGATTGGAACTCTTATTCCCACGGATTTGGACGTTCTCAAGATGTTGCAAACTTACACATGAAATTGACAGCTGATGTAAGTTCGCATTGTGGGATGTAGATTCCCTTGTTTAAGTGGTGCGAGATGGGAGGATTGTTCACACAAACATCGTGTGACTACAGTGTGTGTGGCAAGTAACAAATTTGTTCATGATCGGTAAGATCAGATCTGTTGTGAAGGTAAATGATAGCAGAGTACCATGCTGCCCTTCCTATCAAGCTTGCATCCCGTTGCTAAGGAGTTTGCACGCCTTTTTGCTGCCATGTATCTTTTATATAGCTATATGATTACCTCTCCACTCCATTTTCGGTGCCTATTATCCTCTAGGCCACTGCTAGGAAGAGTACGCGGAGAGAGGAGTTTGGATAGGCAATTTTATCGGTTATTGCAAGGTGAAGACATTGTGTGTTTGGGGGTTGGGAGAGGGAAGCAGAAGTGGCCATATTGGGAAGTTGTGAAGGAAAAGTTGGTAACCAGGAAACGACTGCAATGTTTAACGGAGAAGGAAGTGTGGGCTACTTTTCCGTATAGGTAAGCTTAATATCGGAAAACAGTCTAGAATAGTGTGTCTGCTAATTGTGCATTGATTTCTACTCCTTCAAACTAATTTGGCTAATTTTGTTACAAAATTTGTACAAGCTAGTATCTTGTTTGAGGAATAAGTCCTGAGTAGTTGTTAATCTTTAATAGTTTTTTTATAACAAATAATGGTTTTCACATATTCAGCTGATTTGTTAGACAATTATCCGAATAGATGTTTCGATTTGCGTAAGTAATTAGAATTTACAGTCACAATTCTTCAAATTGTTTCTTTCATTTTTAAACTTTTTACTGGAAGAAGCCAAACCACCGCTTGCAATTTTGCGTTAGCCAAGGAGATTCTACCCTCTTCACCCATATCCCCGACGACTCCCTTACCTTGTCTCTATTATCTTTCTTTGCAATTTGCTTGCAATGTCATGTTTTGAAAGCCAGCATTAACACTGCTTCTTCTGCGATGTTAAACTTAATTAACACAGTATGAGGAGGTGACCAATCTGACGGTTGGTTAGAACCACGACGGTATCATGTGAGAGACCATCGCCCGCCGCGGCTACTAGGCAGGATGATACTGCGGTGGTTCACTAGAGCCTTCCACGGGATGTAGGTGAAGAGCTACAACACCTAGTCTGGGAAGCTCCGGGAAAGAATCCTGGTTGGGAAAAATCTCCATGCTCCACTGGAGATTGAACCCGGGTTTCCTGTGCCAGAAGCAGACGCGCTACAGCTGTTCCACGGGGACGGTTAATTAACGCATAACTAAAAGTGTTGTGCAACTCTTTCCTGTGGTAATGAGAATAAGTTATTTAACTGGCTTTTGCACACCAATAACAGTAGCTAACAATGGCTGAATGTAAACTGTAAAATGATGTACAAGGCTGTATTATTGACAGCGCAAACCGACAGGGTCAACAGCACACGAAACAAAAGTAAAAAAATCGCAGCAAACATGGGTCCACAAACAGGCTTTTGCGAGACAACCGCAAATGTGTGGTTACGAGCACCAGTGACTTCATTGTTTTTAACATCGTATGCGGTACTCCTGTGTTACCCTGTCCGAGTAGTGGGCCTTTGTTTCCAAAACTGAACATTGCCGAGAAGTGGCGTTTTACATCAACACACAGGACAAATATCAGTACGGTCATGAACTGTAACAATCACCTGTCTGAGAAGTGCCAGTTGTGCTCCACTGTAATCAAAATTAGCCTTACACCAACGAAGAGCATGCAGACACGTATTTCATGTATGGTAGGGTAACGGCAAATCAGTGGATACTGTACATGTGTACCAAGAGGCATATCCTGATCTAAGACACGCCAAAGTTGCATATTTGCAGAGTTCATCAGCGCCTCAGAAAACAACGAGCTCCTCACTGGGGGGAGTCAGCCTGCAGGCATTACGTCTGAAGTTAAGAATATGGTATTGGAAACAGCAAAGCTCTCTGGATGACCTTCACTTTGACTAATAGAAGAATAACTACCACCAAGGGTCTATACTAAGCCAAAGTAGTGCATTGTGACTTTGTCCGGTTTTTAATTGTCATTACACCAACTTCTCACTTCTCTTCGTTAATGTGGTTAGTTCAAAATTTCAGCATATCTTCTCTTGGTTGTAACCGTCACTTCGCTTTCTTCCATGACGTCATCGTGTTTTGAAATACCCACGATGACTCGTCTTCTCCCGGATAGTTCACCAGCTGGGGTTCAAACACAAGTCTTTTCCAGTATATCGCAAAACGGCATTCATTGCACCACACAGTATTCTTCACGAACTCGTCTGAAAACAGTATCTTCGTCGCACCCGAAACGCACCCGTCAAGTCGCTTACTCATTCACTCTCCACAGAACATTCTAGAATATTCTGGAAGCGTTGGGGAAGGCAATCCTCAAGAAAATTCTAGTTCTCTCTCGATAACGGTGTTTACGCTATGCGAGAACGGTGTTTATCGTTGAGTACACCCGACTGCACGGTGCCGACCTCCCGAAACTTGGGCCACAGCCGCTGAGCCACAGAATGGAGAATTTTTCCATATCAATTCATGCTATTCTAACTCCAATGAATTCATTGCATCAGTAATCCGGACTTTGGTAGTGGTAACTTTTGGCAGCGGAACAACTGACTATTCAACCCTCGTTTTGCATACTGTTAGATTAAGCGGTGTTCACAAACGATGGCATTTTAAATTACTGTAATTCACCTTTTTGGCGTGAAGTAAACCCACATGCTATTCATGGGGTACCATCTGGAAACTTTTCTCGCTGAAGGTGGGGTTAGGGGTAAAAGGTTATCGTCTGATTGGGCCAAACTCTGTTTCAAGAAAACTAAATGGATGTGGCTACCTTCGGTTTCTATAGCAGCATCTTCCAGCACTGATTAGAGTTATTCGCTTATGTAACGTGGATATATGGCATGCATGATGGAACACCGGCAAATTTTTCTGCTGTTGTGAGACATTCTAATGCGTAGATGTGTCACAGGATGAATAGGTAGAGGCGGACCTGCACCATGGCCATTTGAGTTAAATCCTTTAGTGTTTTTTCTAGGAATATCTACCCATAAAGTCGCCCTCCATGGTGTAATGGTTACCATGCTGACTTCATATACCCAAGATCGCGGGTTCAAACCCGGTGGAGGACGATGAATTTTTTCGGGTGTAAAAATCCTTAGCATGGCTTCCTTCGGAAGGAAAGTAGATTTACGGTACGTAAAAGAACCTCAAGCCTGATAGAGAGGCCTCTGAGGAAAATTAAGCGGTCTTTCACGCCCAATTTAGAATGGGACGCTGAGAACCATAGTAGTAAAAGAGTGTCCATAAATAAAACGACATTTACATTTCTACCCATAAAGTGTTGTGAAGCACTTCTGGGGGAGACGGTCGCAGACTTGGCACTGATAACTTTGTAAATTCACATCTCCTACATTTGTTATTTAATCTCACTGAAATTTTATACACTTATCTAAAGGACACCAACATGTTCTAATTTTTCAGAATGTTTAATAAATTATTAATGCTGTGAGAAAAAAGTTAATTTAATTTTCTTATACTGTTATTTTCTGGTACACTTTTTCACTATTTCCAAGCAAAATTTTGTAGTTTTTTGTACAGCAAAGTAAACTACACTAGCAAGTGTACATTTAAGGGGAGTATCTTTTTAGTAAATAATTGCAATTATTTTCTTTGAATTTTTTTATTTGAATGTTTTTTTAAGAAAAATCGTCCATGTTTTTAAACCACAAAAGTGTTTATACTCTATAGACTAGAATGTTGTTCCACTTAAAATGTCTTAGCTTAAAAGAAATAACTGTGCCAAATTTTATCAAAATCCTTCCAGTCGTTCCTGATACAGGTGTTCATAAAAGATGAAAGTTTTAATTTCCGGAAAAATCAATTTAAAGTTTGGATGAAATTTTCCATAATCATACCCACAGCTCACATCCATATTCTTGTTGTTCTTTACGGTCTTCTGCAGCTCTTTTAGCTCCTCTGCTCCTTAGTCTAGCAATTTTTTCTATATTCTGCACTGAAACCTCTGCCTTAGCGATCCGTTGCTCATCGATGATTCGCAGTATCTGCACAGTGAAGACTCCAGGCGTAAAGCCCAACTTCCTCAGGATGTGAAGTCTCCCAACATTCCCATCATTAAACACCGCTGCAGCTTCCAAAGCAGAAATCTTCACCACTAAATTGGAAACAAATACAGTTTTTGGACATCTCTTCCAAATAAGAGCATTGAAGCTTTCATTTGGGTTCTGTGTTTTGCAATGCAGACATTCTTCTAGCAGTTCTGGTGAAGCCAGTGATCAAAAGTGGGTTTAATTGCCATTGCTATCTCATAAAGAAGGCTATACTTATGGCTGTAAGCTTCCCCAGTTTCCTTGCTTTTCAGGAAATTACACCATTGGTTGGAACATAGGCCATGTTGGGGTGAATTGTTTGTCGACAAGTAATGAAACTAACTAGCCCACATTGCCTTCCTCATGTTATCTAAGTCTGTGAGATTATTTCTAATTGCTCCACCATAATATACTTGTAGGTTGTCTATTCTCTTATTTGTTAGCCTGTATTTTCCTCTCAGTGGCTTTCCATCCTTCAGTAGCTTGCCTTTATTGTCTGCGACAAGTCTTCTGATTTGCCCACCCATCCTCTTCTGAAAATGGCCCAAGCACTCCAATTTTGCTATAGTGCAGGCTTTTCCATAAGGCTGACTTTCAGCAACAGTCTTGAAAGCACTAGAGTCTCTATCTTTCTAGGTACTTATGTATCTTACTCCATACTTTTGCAAAGACCTATGAAAAAGCAGCTTCATGCCTGCAGGTTCCATCCCACCACTGGAGCCTACATGATTCCTGCTACTAACAGCTTTATGTGCTTCTTGCCATTCTAATTCTTTACCTGTATCATTATATTTCTTATGCAAAGAATATGCAGAACAATATTTTGACATTACCTGCAAATCTAATACTTTTCCAGTGTCGACAATAATGAATGTTGAAACACCATGCAATGAAGTATGTCCCCTCTTCAGCCATGAACTATTACAAGAAACTGACAACTTTTTGCTATTATTTGCATCACAATTTTCTTGAATAACCCCCTGAACTGCCCTTTCATACTCTCTTCACTTACATCTGCAATGAAGAGAGCAGTATTCATTGCAGTAAATTTTAGAGGAGGACCAGGCATGTTCATGATACCACATAAAAGGTTTCCACCTTCTCTTCCAACTCTTATACATCTTAGTCCATATGCAAACCTCATGTTAGCTTCATACATTCTATTACTGGCCTTTGATATTTTGAATGGTATGTCAATATCATAGTTTTCCCATAAAATGTGTAATGTACAAACCAAACCTTCTCTCTTTCCATCATACACCAAATTGACATTTCCTCCACAAACAGAGCACTTTCATACTTTTGTAAGTGCTTCTACTAGCAATTCCAGATCCACAATTCTGAAACCTGTATTCAGTTCTTGTTTTTCTTCTCCTGGCACAATACTTAGCCAAAGTTTTACTTTAGGTGCACTTGAAGATAAGTTTATATTCACATCTACAGGCCTAACCCTAACCTCAACACCATGTTGCCTTTTCATATTGGTAATATAGGACTTACCATATTTTTTAAATACTCTACCAGGCCTTGGCATTGTAAGAAAGCATCAATACATTCAACTAACACAAAGAATGACACAATAACACACACCACTCAAACTATACAATAATTCCACTAAACAACATAAATATTGTTTGTGAAGCATCACAGCCTTCTATATAACACTGCTCTGACCACAAAATGGCTGGTTCAACTACACAAAAATATTGATGGCTTCTACAGATACAATTTGAAGAATCACAAGCAAAATTAAGCAATAAATTGTTTTTTCCACTGGAAGCTTTAATGAGTGGCCTTGGATCATTACATTGTTTTAGGTTACCGTTAATTTATGCCTCTTGCAGTTCGAATTTCAAAGTAAAAATTCGGAATGATAATCCCAATTATATGTACTATCAAATAAGCAAACAAAAATATTTTGTGATTTTTTCACGATTTCTGCCAACATAATTGTAGAACTGGAGCAGAGAATTGTACATGCTTATCAACAACTCCAAAATGACCCGATGTGCTTGAAAGTACTCGAAATTATTTAGAAACGAATCCAAATAGAGGTACGACACTTTGAATACTTTTAATGGATAAAAGTGTACGGAAGTGTAAACGTTATCTTAATATTATAAAGAGGATATTTGGTAGCCTGATCTGAAAACCACTCAACAGATCCTCATAATTCTTCCATCTTTTAAAATCCCTGTTCTTTCTGATGGGAAGTCTGTTTGTTTACTTGAATACGAAGACACTGTGGTTATATGAAAAATACATTGTCATGCTTCGATTTGAACCACGTACCTTCGCTTTCCGTACGCTGCTCTACCAAATTTAACTACCAATTGCCAACTGACTATTTTGAAAATAGAGGACGCAAAGAACAAAGGAGAATAAAATGTTTTTCTAATTATTCACTATGACAAACATCGAAAATGTAATCGGCCTATCAACCGTTATAGATTATGAGAAAGTGTTTGGCAGAGTTGCTAGATCAAAATTATGGCTGTTATGGAATAAGATCGGCACAAAAGTAATATATTAATAATATGAAATGAAACGCAATGTATTTTTTTTGGCAGTGTTTAACGCCCGCTTTTACTGCTTTGGCACCGCAGGCGAACACAATGCAATCACTGGATCAAACGAAGATAAATCTCACAAGCATTAAGCCAATGTTAACCGTTGCAATATGTCATGACTAATTAAGGAATGGAAGAGAATGATATATTTGTTTCTGATATTCGTGACAGAAATATTTCGTCTACCATTTCATTTGGGAAACTGGATAGCGACTTCAAATTTTCTCATCTGATGTGATTATTCTCAATAAAATTTTGAACAAGGAAACCTCCCAAGAGTTTTAGCTCACAACTTCAAGGAAATGCCCAAATCAATACCTCAATCTACTATTTCCCTTGACTTTCGTTATTTTCGAATAATGTTTTCCAATGAATTTAGAATAAAGAATGAGTTTATGGTGTTGCAAATGTGTCAGAAATGAACTTAATCAGAAGTTGTCTGGCATTAATCCAGGAATACAGAAGCAACACGTTCCAACCGGAGCTCGAACTCTTGGCAAGCAGAGATTCCATAGCATTTCTTTGGCGATTCAGTTGAAATCTTGTGAGTACTTTCTCTGGAATGTATTACTCTGCACATAACATTAAGAACGTCTGTTACAGTACTGGCAAAGTCTTAAGCCAACCCCAGTAATGTTCTGTACTGCAGCACTTTACCAAGGAACTTGATCTAGTAATGGGACAGCTTGAAATGTAGCCAAGAGTGAGATTCGTGTTCATCTAAATGTGAAAAAAAAAAAAAAAATAGAAAATCCTATTTTCGAACAAAAAAACGGGAAAGAACAAAGCAAAAAAAAAAAAAAAAAAAAAAAATGGAAAAGATATCAAAGTAGTATGTTCGTATCAAACGTTGTTTCACACTGGCCATGATTAAGCTAAAGTTGGAATGTACCTCCAAGTATTGTACCGAAAAATCTGTGTAACAAGGGACTCGAACCGCAGTTTTTCAATTTCATTGCCCGAGCTTTACCGCTGAGCTATCGTGACATGCCACACGAACGTCACACAGAAAGCTCTCTCATATTTTTATGTCTCTCATCAGTCTAACTCAGCGGTAGAAAGTACGGGATTGCAATCGCAATTGTGGCAGTGGATTTAAAAATCAGTGAATAAAATACAGAGACACATGACCATTACAAGAAGCTGTATTTTTACTTTCTCCATACGCACTATGTACATAGTGTATAGAGAAAGTATTGCACTCCACCAAAAATTCGATACTGAGATTTCACCGGAAATATATGTTTTAGGGTCCCCAATATCCAAAAAAGCATTTTCACAAAAAGGTCCGTGTATGTGTGTGTGTGTGTGTCCGTGTGTCTGTGAACACGATAACTCAAAAACGAAAAGTCGGTAAAATACCAAACTTGGTATTTAAGTTTAGTATCTTCCAGGGATGCGACACGAAGATTTTGAGAAAAATCCCCCCACCCCAACTACCCTTTACATTGAACTTTTTTCGAAAATTTTGATTTTCTCAAAAATGGCTCCAACGATTTTGATTAAAGTTTCGGATATTAAACATATTTACCTGACAAATGAAATGTATATCTTGAATTTTCTGGGAATAGCCTCTGAAGAGTAGTTTATTCTGGATGAATTTTACTAAATTTTGAATGACTGCTAAACCGTAAGAGATGGACAAAAACTTACTACACAAAAAATGTAGAGCACTTTAAAACACACAGTTTATGTTATATACATTTTTTTCGTGGAGTTCGTCGTTTTTGTGACATTCCTTATTTTTGGTTTCTGCTATGAAAAACGTATACTTTTCTCATACAGGAACTTGTCAACTCCTATCCATATGAACAAAGGAACTTCATTGACATAGCAACCAGCTTTTGACTATCACTTTAACCTACGGTTGTCCCTTATTTCGCTTCTACTTACAAGGAAGCGAGTAATAAGACCATTTCTGCTACTTTTTTCTGATTAGCATAAAGTAAACAGAAGTATAAGCTTTTTAAGAATTATTTGTTGCAGGGATATGGAGAAAGTCATGTGAATGGTACACATCAGATTTTTTCAGCTTGTTAACGCTTGCTTAGGTGAGCGAGGAAATTATTTTTTCTGTGCTTCCTTACCAGAGGCCATCGATATAGCACCTAGTCTGTGTGCTTGACTTTTACTCTATCTAGGACGTATGTATGTACCATGTACATAGTAAATATCCACTCAACAATTTCAAATGTTTTGAGGACTTCTGAAGAAAACGTCATTTTTTAAAACATCTGTGTGCACGCGCGCGCGTGTACTCAGGTGTCTGTACAGCATAAAAGTCGGGTAACTACCAAACTTGATATTTAAATTCAGCATCTCCCAAGGATGCAACATGGAGATTATCAAAAAAATTCTCCCACCTCAAACTACCGTTTACATAGGAAAATGTTTCGAAAATGTTGATATTCTCAAAAAGGTTAGGAAATTTTCATTAAAATACAGTAAATTAAATGTATTTAGACTAGGTGTTTAACGCATATATGTTGAATTTTCATGGAATTGCCTCTGAAGACCTTCATTCTGGATGGCTTTTGCATAACCTGTACACCGTAAAAGAGAGACAAAAACTTAATACATAAAAAATGTGGATTTCGTTAAAACACACCATTAATGACATATGTTTATTTTCTGGAGTTAACCATTCAGAGCCATTCCTCGGTAATTTTAAAATACTAATACTATTCTCAAACGGGAATTTTTCATTTGGTTTTCTTTTGCTTTACTCCTGGCCATTTAAAGACAACAGAGTCTCAATAGCATAGCAATCAGCTGTTAAAAGTTTTGGCTATCGCATTAGACTAGTGTATTTTCTCATTTCCTTTCTACTTATAAGGAGCTAAATAATAAGCAAGTTTTTGCTAATGTTTATCTTGCAAGAAATAGATAGACGAATAAGGTTTTGTTGGCATAATTCGTTAAAGAATCGGTAGAGAAAGTCATGTGAATGGAACACATCAGATATTTTTTCTGTTTTGCTTTAATTTGTGTTACCTCTTAATCGGAAAATATACCTTAAACCAATCAATCGTAATCTGCTTCACAGCTCATTTGCTTGTGAAGATTTAGAGAAAATCCCACACTTAGTAAGAAAGCAGTCTGTGTGATAGAAGTTACCCTGGAATGAGGTTTGTTTAAAAAAGACATGGTACTTTTCTTAGAGCTACACTAGTTTTCCTTACAGTTTTATAAACTGTTACATCACGGTGTACCTATGTGTCCAAAGCCTGAATCAGCTAAAAAGCAAATGATGTATCCGAACAACTAAGGAAACGCTAGGATACAACCAAATAATAGGCATACCTATACTCAAAATGGGCGGTTTACAGCATTTCAGTACCGGGTGAATTATGCCGCATGCGTTTAACAATGTCATACAGTACTTTTATGACACGAGACTATAGTAAAGCTGGAACATTTAGTCCATGCTTAAATTCGTCTTAAAAGACTGGTGTATAAGCAGGTTTCGAAACGGAAACAGGCTAACTACCAGGTGGCCCAACCGCCACTTTTTAACACATGCAGATATCCCTTCGCGTATTAAGGAGTTGCAAAACTCAACGAGGCCGTTTCAAGTTAAAACTCGCTTGTTGGGGATTGCCCGGAGCAACCTTCGTTTAACCCGCTTTGGTTATCGGCGGAGACGGTGAGCGGGTCGCGCTCATTGCGAGCGGTAAAACGAAGATCACTCTCGCAAGTTCTTCACTGGCCAGTTTTAACTTGAAATAGCCCCGATGAGTTCCCTACTTGTGCACGCTAAAACTGAGGCTTTATTAGAAGAACTCGCAACACTTCTCGAGTTATAGCTGAGACTATGTTCGCTCCGCTCCCTATCTTCCTAGCCTTCTCCACTCTCTCTCGCTCACACTCTCTCTCACTTTTCCCTTCACCCTCTCTCCTTTTACACTATCCATTCTTCCCTTTTCTCCTTCTCTCGCTCTTCAATATCTCTTCCTGCCACAAACGTCCTTTCCCCCCTCTCTTTCTTTCTCTTTTTCTCTCTCTCTCTCTGCGTAACCTATACCTCACGTGGTGTGGAAAATAGGAATAAAACTGTATTTTCTCTGTTGTTAAGAAAAATTAAACTCATATGTAAAAGCTTTAGGCCGCGCCGGGGCCGAGTGGTTAGACCACTCCCCTCTCACCTAGACGTCCCGGGTTCAATCCCAAACGACCGCATGTGAGATTTGTGGTGGATAAAGCGGCGCTGGGACGGGTTTTCTCCGGGTTCTCCAGTTTCCCCCGCCATCGCATTCCACCGGTGCTCCATCTTCATTCATGCATCATCAGTGTCACCGCCTGCGGAGCCATAAGTAGTAAAAGCGGGCGTTAAACACTACAAAAAAAAAAGTAAAATCTTTAGCAGTAACTCGCTTGTTCTTCTCCCTCATGCTGTTATGCTGTCTGAGCTATCCTGTTTCTGCTGCTAACCGATTTACGTATACGAATAATAGAAAACAAAGAGATAAATGTATGTCCCATTTTAATATTCGGCTTATTGAAATTTTGTAAATAGGATAACTTTAAGAGGTATCATACGTATAAGCTTTTTGGAATCTTAATCGTTTTAAAACGGCTAATAACAAGTTAGTTATATACTACAAATATTTCTTTTGCGCCCCATTGAGCCCCTCCGTCTTGCGAGAGAGTAACTAAGATTCCAGAGCTCATCATCGGAAACGAAAGGATAACATGCATAAAGACATAGAAAAAGCTATTTTAAAAAATATATTTTTATTTCAGTATACTACATGATACATGCTGATCAAACCAATTATTCATACAAAGTTGAAAGATATACAAGATTTTCAGTTATGACATGTATAGATGTACAACATTTAATGAAGGGTGTGCTTGAAAATGTTGAAATGATTTGAGACAGCCCTTATCCCATTAAATTAATTCCAATGCTGGGTGTTTACAGAAGTGCGCACACACAGATATACACTTTGATATACAAGGATATAGTTGTTATTGTTACATCACTAATGTCAACTCATGCTGTCGTAGCTCAGAGGTAGCCTATTGTGTCCCGAGTTCGATTTGCAGTCCCTCCACATTAATCAGGAAGTATTTCCCCCTCTTCGCTATCAAAGTGACGCACAGTAAAGTAAGATACGCAGAATATTATGCCCGTACACCTTTTTCATTATAGCTTCTGGCTATCGTCGTGCCCAATGCGTACAGGGTTTTCCTTCTAACCTTTAAAACTTTAATATTTGTACTGACTTAGGTGATTAATGTGAACTTATCCAAATTTGTCCAAGGATCTCGCAAAATAGTACCTAGTTTTCCTCATTATCTACAGTATAATAAAAATGCAACTTCGTTTATTTCTCTAATGTTTTAGTTTGGTTATATAGTGAGGTTTTGATGCCGGAAATTGCTTTTCATGTAAGATTTACTTAAAATTATCATTTACGTGTTCACGCGCCTGTGTGTATATTTTTTTCGCTCCTAAAGATCCACAGGGATTAATATCAAGCTTGATGTATTAGATGCTAGGGGTATAGTTGTAATTTCTTAGACGATTCTATATCATCTAATTTACAGGTTTGTTAGCTTCACTTTCTTCCTTAGCACCTTGTTTCTCCACAAAAGATTCATCAAATCGTAACTTCGTGAAGTTTTATCGTTAACAGTGGTAGAATGTGACCACACACATAGGTCCAGAATTTTTGGCCGCTCGCCACCAAGCGTTCATATTTTCATAAGTAAAACCACAAGGTGTTTTCATCTTGTTGATAATTCACACCGGAGCGAAGCGAGTTGTATTTGATAGTACAATTCAGTGAAATAGACTATTAATAATTTATAATATTTAGGAGGGGAGATTTTATCGGGTTAGGATTATAATACTTACATTAGTTCTCAAATGGTAGATGACGCATTTGACCATTTTTATTTACCATTTTTTTTTTTTTCGTTCTTCACTACCTTCTGAATTACGATATGGCCAGCCCAATGTACGATCCAATGTATGAATATCGATAGCAACAATAGAAATGGGGGACAATTCTTTTATTTCAGCTTTTAATAATTGATACGTGAAATGGAAACAAACGTTATTTTATTTCAGATTATTGCACTCATCTCCTGCTAAGAAATGCAAATAATGATTATTTACACTCGTTTCTTGAACTAAATACATTATGAACTGGATAAAACTTTAAATATGCATTGTAACTGAATTAATTGAAAGTACAATTGTGAAGCTGACAGTCATTTAAAATGAAGGTTGGCTCGTTGGATTGTCACCTTGTTACCAATAACCAAAACAGGGGATTAAACAAACGAACGTCAGGTGCGGCGACAAAATTTCAAACAAATGAATATCAGTTGCGATAAGATATTTCGACAATATCACTTCAGTAAAATGCCCGTGATTGGTTGAAGTTGCCTAATCTGTCATTGCATTGTCTGTTTAATAGTTGAACTAAATTGTCGGTAAAAATTTCGTTCCCAATTCTAAATCGTTTAAATTTTCATTTATCTTTAGAAAAAATAAAATAAGTTGTCAGCCGCGTTTATTGAAGGTTTAAACTAATTAACTGCGGTTTATTACTTTTATTGTAAATGTTATTTAAGCTACCCATCTGTTTTTAAATGAATTTTTCACCCAACATATGAAGTCTGTAAGTTTCGATAGCTGGAAGAAAGAACTATACCCATTTGATTTTTATATTAGATGCAAAATAAGCAACTATTTAAAATAAAACGTCTTCCTTTATTGTTTAATCAAAATTGAACAAATGTATTTTAATTTCAGCTGGTTTCACCTAACAGTAAATATTTCGCTAAAAATGAACGAAAAACATTTCTCGAGAATTAAACACTCTTTGCAAAGTTAATGTCGTTATCTAAATGCATATTCATTTTCAGGAGCATAGGAGGAGGCAACGACCCCCAATTTTACCCATCAAGTGTTATTTTCGCACCCACTTTAAAGGGAACGGGACATTTTGTGAAATATATGTGCATTCGAAGCCGTGTTTTTACAAGGCTGTGAAGGTTAGGACTTCATAAATCGTTCTGTCCTTTTTGAGATATTTAGCTTAAAGAATGACATCTGTATTCCTTCCACTCGGTATAATCTACGTTAATTTTTATATAGAGAAGAAACTCGATGGCATCTTAATTATTTTCCCGCAGAACGCAATCACACAGATGGTATACATTATTTTTACTTTCTCTACACATACTATGTGCATAGTGTATAGAGAAGGTATTGTATTGCATCCAAAAATCCCAAACCGAAATTTACGTGTTTTGGGACCCCCTGAATCCTAGAAAAGAATTTTTAGAAAAATATCCTTGTGTATGTGTGTGTGTGTCTGTGTCTGTGGACAGCATAGTTCAAAAACGAAAAGATCGTTAAATACCAAACTTGGTATTTAAGATTTGTATCGTCCGAGGATGCGACACAAATACTTTCAAGAAAATCCCCCACCCCTAACTATCCTTTACATGGAAAATTATCGAAAATTTTGTTCTTCTCAAAAATGACTCTTACTAATTTGATTAAAATATCATATATTGAAGCCATTTCCAGCATAAATAAAATGTATATCTTGAATTTTATGGAAACATCTTATGAAGATCTGTTCATTCTGGATGAATTTTGCTGAATTTTGCTCAAATGGTAAACCATAAGTGATAGACAAAAACTTACTACACAAAAGATGTATTCTCGTTAAAAGACACACAATTTATAACATACATTTTCTTCGTGGAATTGACTGTTTTCGAGATATTCCTTGTTATTATATTCAGTTTTAAAATACTTAAACAGCTCTCATGCCGGAACTATCAACTTCTGGCCACGCAAAGAAACGGATTTCCATCCCATAGCAACCACATTTTAAAACATTTCACCGTAGGTTTAGACTTGTGTATTCCCTTATTTCCCTTCTATTTGCAAGGAACTAAGTAATACGGCCGTTTCTGCTAATGTTTATCCCGATTAGCATGAAGTAGATAGAAGAATAAGCTTTTAACAATAATAAGAGAAAGTCATGTGAATGGAACACATCGGATTTTTTTTAATTCTTATGATTATTATTATTGAGCCTTGTCACTGTAATTTGATTTCGGTCAACCTCGAAACATCGGTCTCCGTTCACAACCACGATTAACGAAATGATATTTTTGGATGGGTGCCTTAAAACTGAGGTACTCGTTAGGTTGCGTTTAAATTCAATTTTAAATTTAGAAAAAAACCTTTTTTCAAGCATGTAAATTTAGAGTATTTTTAGAGTGAAGTAGCTGAGTCAAATGCAGTTGCCACCTTGAAGCTAACTTTGGAGAGTACTACGTATAAAGGAGACTGGTAGTTTAGGCATAATGAATAATTAAAATAGGCAGGAAAATGCACTATAGGTAGCTAAAATAGGCTGTAAAAGACAACATAGAAAAACCTTACATCATACCTTTTATCTAGATTGCACTACTCAACTACACATTCAGCACCTTATGTAACATAGAACTGTACTAGCTGACCCGGTGAACTTTGATCTGCCTTTGAGGCAATAAATGAGCAGATTTTGGATTTTATTAATTTCAATTTTTTATTAGGATAATACATTGATTGCTTGACGTCGATCAAGTTATTCCTCCATGTTCCCATGAAGTATATTAGTAAAAATTTATGCTGTGCATCTTCGAGAGATTGCAATGATCCAATTCGATGGTGAATTTGTCCTTGTATCTACATCTACATCTGTTGAGAAATAAAATTGGTATTTCGTCTTATAGTTCAATGAACGCTCGCAAATTTTCACAAGGTATTTTACCATCAGTAGAAACTATGTTAGATAAGAAAGAATTAATGCATTTTTGAATTTTACTGCGCAAAGGAACAGTGCATTTTGGCATGTTACTAGTTACCTTGCACATCAACATCGCGATGAAAACGGAAAAGATGAGAAATTAAGGACAATAATGAAACCACGTTCTACATCCGGCACTGATTGCTATTTTGGAAGGAGGTATGATCTGAAAGGAAGCCAAGTAAATACAAGGAATAATTAAAACCCTTTCCCACTATTACCTACTTTATGGTGACACTCACTGTTCTTTTCAATAATAAAGGAATAAATAATGATCAGAAAGGCAAAGACAGGTATTTATTTCCGAGGTAGGCATTCTTGTAAAAATAATCAGAAAAGGTAACATAAAAATGCGGCGCTTCAGTTTCAAAGATGCAAGTCGTGCAGATTCACTTTCAGATGGAAGACATATTTAACACATTTAAAGATGCATTCTGCCACCCCATTTATTGTTTGGTGATCTTTGCGTATCCGATGTTTTAGCAGGCTAAGGTTCTTATTTTTTATGTTTACAGAGCAAATGTGTTCTGCTCGGATGGAAATCTGGCCATCAGAAGACAGCTTCCGTTGGCTAATGTGGTTGTGCACATCGAAGTCACCCCCCCCCTTTTTTTTTTTTGGCCTTTTCTTTTACGCGGAGTGCAAGCAAGGTCTGTTGACCGCCTGCAAGCCTTTTGAAGTGAACTCAGACGCGGATTTTGACTTGTGTTGAATGGGGTGATGTATACGCGGTGCGAGATTGAGGCATGCGAGCTGGAGCTGGTGGCAGCAGCTTGGGGAGAGCTAATTGGATTCCGAGGCACCAAGCAGATTGGGGATAGTCGCTGCCGACACCTCCACTTCCACCCTCGCCCGCTTCATCTCATTTCATCTCCTCTATGTATCTTCTATGTTGGACCGAACTGTCACCTACAGAGTTTCGTCTTTCTTCATGCTCTTATCTGTAACTGCTTTAGTCCTTACGAAAATACAACTTCTGTGAGCTGGTTAGAATATGTGAGCTTTCATATCCTTTGAATACCCTTATCAGTCGCGATTCATTTAATCCCATTGTTTTGATATGAACTTTTCTTTGCTTGGGAGTGTGCAGAAAATCCCCTAATTCTTTAATTCATAACCAGGATTAATAACTTTCTATTTGGTTGGGGTTGTTACTAAAACTATTTCATGTACTAAAATATTTTGTATTCGTACAGTAATAATTTCTTGTTAAAGTTTTGAAAGCATTCATATTTTTCTCTAATTCTTATTCTGTGCGATTAGAAATGGAGGGAGTGTTAGCACTTTGACTTTAAAGGGAACGTTTTGGGTAAGGGATTTCTCCGTTTATGGCATTAGAAAAAAGTATACTATGTTCGATTGCCAATGAGTAGGTAAGTTAACTATTTACTTTTGTAACCTAAATTACAGAAAAAACTTTTCATAAATTGTAAACAGAAATCCAAAACAACAATGGGAATTATAAAACATGATTAGGAAATGTTATTTTATATATGGTCTCTGGTTGGTATCCTGTTTTACTTAAAATGCGAAACTTGCACATTGTGATTCTACTAAGCATATATAATTTTACATTTAAATTCAAAAAAGAAAAAGGAGTTTAGGACTTTTTGTTAATTTTACTTAAAATACAATTTCCCTTTAAAACTAATGCACCGATTGTGTCTTTAGTTCTTATATATTTCTTTTACAAGACATGTCATGCTATTTCTAATTTATAAGTTACTAACCCAACTAAAAATATACCAGAACTGGTTTTGCAGCTCTTTATACACAAATTCTCTTAATTTTTACAAACATTTTTACTAGAACAGTAAGTTCTAATACAACATATCCTCTGTAAACGATTACTTAAAAAATCGAATGCAAGGTAAAAAAATCGCTGTATATATATTTTGCGATTTTATCAGTAAATTCATGTTCTGTGATCCACAGAAACAAAAAAATATATTTAGAAAATAGAAAATGATCTGAAACACGTGGGCGAAGGGGAGAGGTAACAACATAACTGGATGAATACCAGAAAAGCTGGATGAATACCGAATAAATTATAAACTAAAAAGTCCTCTGTCCATTACAAATTCGTATACGTATCTATTATAACATTAAGGGTTGATTAATATATATGCGTATAACGTTGGGAAAAGAGAACAGCTTATGGGCCATTACTTATAACAGGCTGTTCTATCTTGTGTGTGCGCCTAAAATTAGGGCGAGTAACTCGCGACTCAAGGGTTATACATGCAACATACAACACATCGCAGTATTGAGGGCAAACTATCTTAACGGCTGAATCAAATGTTGGAATTTTTTTGTAGTGTTTAACGTCCGCTTTTCCTATTTGTGGCACCGCAGGCGATGTCATTGGTGATACCTGGAAAGAAGATGGAACACCGGTGTAATTCAATGGCGGGGGAAACCGAGCTACCCGAAGCATACCCGCCCCTGCGCCGCTTTGTCCATCATAAAACTCACATGCGGTCGCTTGGGATCGAACCCGGCCCGTCTAGGTGAAAAGCGAGTGGAGTGTTGGAAATGAAAGGCAGGATGCAAATATTGTTGTGTGACTTTTTCCCAGTGTCTTATTGGCTACCACGCTGCCCTTCAGCTTTGCTTCGAGTGCAGTTGAGTAGGCGCGTGCACTGTTATTCTAGTGAGTCGATTTGGAACAGCCTAATGGTGTATCATCTATTTGAATTCAAGTTTGCTTTAATTAATATACGTTTAGTCCCATCTTACGGTTAGAAATATTAATATTTACCTATAGCACATAGGCAAGAGGCACCGCGGTAACGTGTGAGACTCGCATTTGGAGGTCCCAGGTTCGATCCCTGGCGATCAGTCTCCGTGACCCATAGGTCATTAATGGTTTCATCGGTATCGGTAGATGAATGTTTTGGAGGCTTCTCATCCAACACGATTTGCTTTCCTACCGTTTCCTTCTCATCTTTCAATTATTCTTCTAGATGCGTGGCTTATGCCGGACAAACGGTGTGGATGCATGCTCAAAGGAAACAGTACTCTCGTGGACACTAATGGGTTGCCTGGTTGACGGGTCGCTGATTGTGTCCCCTTGGCAGTTCCCAGAGTTGGACGGGTCTTCCAATCCTTACATTTTATGGAGTGTGGCACATCTCTGTGGCCTATCTACCCGAGTCCTGTAGCCTCCTGTGTTCCCTCGCTTCATCAGTTCCGCCTGAGTGTGTTAGAAACAATATAAATAGAAATGGCATAGTGTGTGTGCCGTGTCTTCCTTCACTGCCTACCGTAAATAATAAAAGGATTGTGTACATTACAGCCCAACTGATATTTGGTTTTTAATTTAGCTGATTTACCTTTAAAGTATAATGAACCCAAGACAACTTAAACAACAGTCTTTCAACGCGTGTATTGTACAGTATTCTCCATACTGTTTACTGGTTTTCCACCTATTGTATATTAGAAAGTGAAATAACTAAAAATGGAAAGCAGGAAGCGGGAGGTGCATAATTGCGGGGCTCATATAAAATTACATTCACCTACACAAACAAACAAACAAACAGAGTAATGTTGCCGCCGTGTATCCTTTCACAATTTGCAATCCTATTGCTATAAAATCTGTTCCATTTTCTCAACGTTGGCTGCACCACATCATTCACAGTTAAGATGATGCACGTTTTACATTTATTTTCATGAACTTTAACACTTTCAGATTTGTTTTGTAAAGTCATTCTGCGCTTGCATGTAGGTATACATATTAATTTTAATGTCACACTTTTAGGGGTTTTACATTGTCTATAAACTACCCGAAGGTTTCCCAATGTAATTAGTGACAACCCGAATATCCCGGCAAAGAAAAAAAAAAAAGGTTACTTGGAAGAAGAGGGCACTTTTAAAATATTTTCATCACAAGACATTTACCTACCCATTGTCAATTTCCGGTTTCCAAAGGAAATTGACAGAAAGGTTGCGTTGTCCCTAAAATATAATAAAATTTCAGTACTTGTTGTTTCCCCCCCCCTGAAACTTTGGGAAATCAAATAAAAGTCTAAGACTAGGCAAGCAAATAAATAACTAATCCTTACAAGTTTACATGTATCACACTGTACGTGAAACATAGAGCATAACATTGTCTTTGCAGTAGTCGTATACGCTCTTTTACTCTGAAATATGCTAATGTTGACAATATTTCACAGTTTTCAGACCTTAGTTGAGGAAAAGGTATAACAGAATATATCATTTAAAGTTCTGATTATACTAAACAGCACATTGCCTTTCTTTCTGATCAGAGAAACTTAATGTCAGAAAGTTTGTGAAATTAGCTTTCACATTTTAAAGGCATAACTAAATCATGTTAATTTTAACGCCCTAAGGTTTGGAAAATGACACGAGTTTCCAAATTTGCTCAATTAAACAGTTGGGAGGTTCTCTTGTGCATTATTTTGTCGCAGCTTTTTCGATTTTATATATCGATTAATATCTTTGGGCCTGCTAATGATAACGCTCTGAATGGTAAGCTGAGAATTTATGGCTAGTTGCCGCCACATACACAGCTTTTGCGTGGAGTTTATGTAAACCAGCTAAACTCTGCCTGGCAGTGGAATACGCTATTAAATCACATTACCTCGTACCAGGAACCTGATGCCAAATCAGTGCAATCTGGTCTAGAACGTTTGATCAGAATCTGAAAATGCGTATTATAATAGCATTAATGCTGGAACAGATATATCAGCGTAAATTTGTCACAAATTCGCAGATTAAAGGCACATTAAAGGCACATATAAAGCGGTCGCATGGGTTGAGCTGCAGTTTGATGCTGATTGTGTTTGTTACAATAATGACTTCCAGTTCGGTTACTGGATGAGGCAAACAACCTAGTTGATATTAATGGATGAGACAAACAGTCTGGTTGTCATTAAGGGGCATATCTTCCCAAGATTACAATAGTATCTACATTGTAATACGTTTACTCCAGTAGCTCATAAACTTTGGGTGTGCCGAATGCCCTATTTCAAATGTTTTCTGTGCGCTGTTCCCCCTATTTATGCAAGAATAGCCAAACCGATTATCGTGAAACTTGGTATAGGGTACTTCCGGCCGTGACGGCCATACAGAGGAGACGGCCAATGGCTCTCTTTGTTGCAGTTGCGGCGTGATATTTCTGAAATTCGACTGGCGCCAAGCCTTCATTTCTTTATATGGATAGTTGAACACTTGTGCTGTTTATGGTTACATTTGCGGCAGTCTATTTCTGTTGAGACTTTCCACAAACTCTATCAGTTTTCCACTGCTTAATGAAGTGAAAATCCGACTTCTTTTCAAGACGGAAATGTTGTGCACACAGCAAGTGTCTATTATTTATTTTACTGACATCGCGCTCATTATTATAACGTTCTTTTAGTTTTGTTGCCATCTCACTTCTACAAATGGAAGAGATGGAACTTCTGTTCAGTTCATAATCCAAACTGTAATTATGTTTTACATCAACTGTTTAATCATTCTTTTCGCTTAAACAAACTTTGAACTTATTTCCATAGCTTTAATATTATAGCTTTTAAATTAAATTTTGATTGGTTTATATACAGCTTATTTTCCTTCAATTTTCCATAAAATTTGACCAGCTTTTCGGGATACATATTTCCATAGTATTTTATATGTTTAAAGACATATTCTACGTTTTATTTTTATTGTGATACACCGCTTGTTATTATTTCTACTTTGTATCACTATTTTGTATAATCAGGTTGTAGTAAAATAGATCATTAATGTAGTTATTTTTTCATATTTGCACATGTTTCTTATTCTTATAAGATGCCGAGATAATACAAAACAAAGCTAACCAGTGTTCGCAATATTTGGAAAGCAAAAAGAGTTGAGGAGACAGTTTAGCTGTTACTAATGGAGCCGCAGTGTCTCGTGCATCTGTAGCATTCAATACCCCAAGAAATGCTGTGGAGCGAAAGCGGTATACTGGCAATGTCTTAAAAGGACCAATGGCATCAACTGCTTCTTTGGGAAGTGAAAATGGAGAGAAGCTGATGGGACATATTAGGAAAATACAGAAACATTGTTTTCCTCTAACAATTGATGATATTCGTACTCTAGCATATTATTTCACTGAAGAATCATTTTGCTTTATAGTTTTCCATAAATATTTTTCTGCTGGGACCATTACTTTTAAAAGGTGCATGTTAATTGATAAAACATGCTAAACATTATTATTGTATTTTAACAAATACTAAATTGATCTTTAAGTAAGAAAAATGTGTGATTATCTATCTGTGTAACATGAGCATATTGCACTTACCCAGAGGGAGAGATGGCCAATGCACATATTTTCAAAATTAGCGACTTTTTCATCCAAAATGGATTTGGGTTACCATGAACACTTACTGTTACACAGATTAATCTTCAAGGAATCTATTTAACTATTTAAAACATTTTTCTTTCAAAATTCATCTAATACATGTTTAAATGTATGACTTACCCTAAAACGTAGCTTATGTTCCATTTAGAAAATAGGTAACTTGTTACCTTAATGTCTTTCCCAAATAAATGAGATACCAATGAGAGCAGAATCATAAAATAATAAAATAAAGTAAAACCAGAAATACTTGGATTATTTCTTTTTAATTTTAACAACATTTATAATCATAATCTTCCTGACATGTAACGTATAAACTAGACTAAAGTGATAGTCAAATACTTTCAAGCTCTGAAATTGGGTTCTCTTTGCATGACCAGGAGTAAAACAAAAAAGAGATGAATCGGATGGGGGCTGCCCGTTTGAGAAAATTTTAACGACTTCAAAATTAAAACTAATAGCAGTGAATATTTCTGAAATGGTTAGCTCTACAAAAATACATATATCATAAGTGTTCTGCTTTAACGATTTCCACATTTTTCTTGTGGTTAAGCTTTTGCCTATCTCTTACAGTTTACCAGTTATGCAAAAGTCATTCAAAATGAAGGAGGCTTCAGGGCCAATTTCCAAGAAATTCAGGATATACATTTTATTTGACAAGCAAACATCTTTAATATTTGGCGTTTTAAACAAAATCATTAGAACCATTTTTAGAAAATCCAAAATTTAGAAAAAGTGTTCCATGTAAAGGGTAGTATGGGATTGGAGTATTTTTCTAAAAAATTTCTTGTCGCATCCTTTGAAGATACTAAACTTAAATACCAAGCTTGGTGTTTAACTTTTAGTTTTTGAGTTTCTATGTTGTCCACAACACAACATACACACAAAACACACACATTGACCATTTTATAATTTTTTTTTTCTTTCAGGGTCCTCAAAATATGTGTTTCCAGTGAATCTCTGTATCGAATTTTTGGGAATACAACACCTTCACTACCTACTATGCATATTGTAATACGTAGTAGAGAAATTAAAAAGAAATTGATGCCTATTTCCTATCGATAATCTTTTAAACATGGCTGCTTCGAAACATTATGTTTTTATACCTGTGCTGCGGGACATTTTGAAAACCAATAATAAGTGGAATTTTTGGAGTCTTTGAATGCATAGCCCTTAGAAGCCCATCTTTGGTAAAAACAACAAAGCATATACCATTTTCAACATGAAACAAACAGTACGTTGTATAGCAAGATTCATGTCAATCAGTTCAGTTCAGTTTAAAAGGTAACATACAAAACCTATGGTTAGGTACAGTGTAACTTAGCTGTTTATTCAAAATTAAAAGTTCAGTTGTAGCTCTATTTTGTGTGAGATAAATTTCCATAAAACTAGAAAACAGAATATGTATAGTGCTTTAAAGTTTGGTCCTCCATAAAAGGAAAGGAATGAGAGACAAAGCGTTTTACATATTATATAATGGAAAACATTTGCGGTACACAGAAAGTTAACTTTAGAAACCAAATCATTTTTGTAGGTGAGAGCGGGAACAAAGGAAGCTATACATGCGTATGCGCATTTTTGGAAGGGGGGTATATCTTTCCGGAGGTGTTGAGGAAGTATGCAAAAGCGTGTGCACAAATTAGTTCATAACTGAGCGACGCGCAGGAAGGGAGAAGCATATAAATGACAACAGCTTCACCATTCCGGCACGAAACCAAATCCAGGAAATATATATTTGATAGGGTCGGGTGGTGACACGAAACATGTTGTCGCGTTTATCCTAGATCATGTCCGCCTTCCGTGGTGTTAAAGGGACCGGGGTCGCTTCCCGGAAGAATACTGTGGTCCGGCTGATGCATGACTCCTGCCATCTTCCATCGGAATCCGGCGATCATTTATAATACCCTGAAGTCCCCCGTTCACTGTATGGTGCAACGAAAGCTCTGTTTTTTGAGCTGCACATCTGTGCAGACAGAAGTTCTTTCTCCTCTCTTCAGCCTTGCCTTTATAAATGACCATATCATTCATTCCATGTGAGAATTGAATTTTTATATTGCTTCGCATTCTAATTTTACATTTAACACTTTTAAATCTTGATACTCTACAGGAATACGGGAGAGACAACCGCAATGGATATTTTTACTATAGGTAATTTATTGTAAAATATGTCTTATAGTTGTGTATAAGTTTCAGAGATCCTACATTCTGGCATTGCGAAAAAAAATTGTTGAAACATTCCCTGAAATAAAAACCTCCCCAAGACGGTACTTTTTGATCTATTAATTGTAACACGCAAACGATTTATCCGTCTATAATAAAATGGCGTGCATCCGCTGCATCCAGCTTGACAAAGCGCGGCGAGTTGCTCACTTACATACCCGGCTACGCCTGCAGTATGCAATACGCTCAGTATTGAGAGAAAGCTGTTGTCAGGGCTGAATGAAATTAGAACAAGCAAAAACACTTGTGAGGTATTGGCTATAAGCTCCCTCTCTAGCCTGACTCAGAGGTTTTGTTGTTGAGTATGCACGAGTATCCTAACTCAGACGAGTTGAACTTGAACACCATACCTTATAGTATAGGTATATTAGTGCTATAAAGGTAATTCGTCTGTCCACGTTGCGCTACTCATGATAAATGTTTGCCTAGTAATGGTTTCAAATCAAGCAAAATTGGGATAGCTATCATAATATACGGAAAATAACGATGAACTGTTTAGTTTAAGGTGGTGTTTGTCGTTAACGAACTAATTTGAAGTGAAGAGATACGATGTAGCGTATCAACTTCTACTTGGAAAAGTTTAAGCATACAACAAGAAAAATTCGGAAACGACTGATGCAAAGCAATTATTATATTTAGCATAAATTGCGCGTTTAATTGGTTATAACTTAATACTATTTATTATTTATAGTTTTTCTTCCGATAATGCTTTCACTACTGTATAAAATCTGGAGAATATAGAGGTCTTGGCAGACCTCGCCAAACTGAAAAGACCATTTTAAATATCGGTGTTTCTGGTGAAGCTGCTTTTGACATGTTTAAAAAGTAACGGATTGATTTTTTAACGGCTTATATGGCATAAGGGAATTTTATGAAAAATCACTGGCTTGTGTCCTGGAAGAATGTAGGCTTAATAATGCAGTTCTATAGTTACCAGAAAATTAGTTCTTTAATAAGTTAATACTTTTCAGAGGTACAAACGCACATACATTTTCATGGATTTCCACTACTGTAGCCAAACCTTTAGTCGGTTTTTTTCTTTTTCTGTGAGTTTCTATTTTTGTCCTACTTGTTTTTGCCGCTTCAACTTATAGATGCGCATATATCTACAAGCACATAAACATCCATGCCAGAGGCGGGACTCGAACCTGCGATCCCCTGCACTACGAAAATAAAAATCTGATGTTATCCTTTCATTTAAACTGATCTACCTGTTCTACAAACAAACTATTCTTACTATTCTTTTATCTACTTCATGCTAATCGAGATAAATATTAGCAGAAATTGTCTTATTTCTGAGCTCCTTATAATTAGAAGAGAAATAAGGGAATACAGTAGACTAAAGCGATAGTAAAATCTTCTAAAAGTTATCGCTGTGACATTGAATTTGGGCTCTGTTTCACATAAATTATATGTTTTTTCGAGATCTTCATCTTTTGTGTAGTAAGTTTTTGTCCCTTACTGATAAGTTACACACAAGTTATGCAGAATGAAGAGGTCTTCAGAGGCTATTCCCGGATAATTCAATATATAAATGTGGTTGGTAATAAATCTTAAGCCTATGGTATTTTAATCAATTTTCGAGAAAATGGAAATATTTCGAAAAATGTTCCAGTAAGTGGTTGAGGGTGGGGAATTTTAATGAAATTCTTCGTGTCGCATCCTTGCAAGGCACTGAACTTTCAATTTTCGGTTTTGAGTTATGTTGTACACACACGCACATACATGCACGCATTTATCTCCGTCTCCCTGACTTCGGCTGGTTGCCGGGTTGAGGACCACTATTGGTGGGGACGTTGGAGCCTATGTAGGGCGGGAGCTCCAGTGTGCCTGTCCGACTTTCGGGGTACTTCAGTCTGGAAGCTGTAGGGACCCTGTCATTGCTGTGCAGTCACTTCTGGTTCCGGCCGCTCGGCGATCTTCTCACCTCATCTCTCCCTCCCGGAAACGCGTCATCCCTCGTGAGGCGTAGGTGCTGAATCCCGTCCGTCTGTATCCTATCGAATCCTGGATTTTAAATCTACATCAGCGAGTTTAAAGAATTAAAAAGCATTTTTAAAAAGATGTTTGAATATTGAGCTTAGGGGAGTATACCCTTATGTTTTGCCAGGTTGAAGTTAACTTCAGTTTGTCATCTATGTAGCTACTTTGAAAACGTGCGATGCTACTACTATTCAGTAATTCCTGTTGCATTTCAAGTATTATATTTGTATTTTTATTGTTACTAGTAGAAATCTTTAGAAAAGAGGAGATATTGATATAAAAAATAGAATTTTGGAAGGACTTCGTCATAGTGAAGACGGACCAATGGAACTAATTGAAAGTTGAGTTTCATTAAACACCCTAATCGTTACACACTACATATAAACTAACTGTATGTTATCACACTCGCTTCATGAATTGCAATGAACCAACGATGAGCAGTTGCCAGTGAGGTTTGGAAAGGGGGAAAAAGAGAAATGTATTCGTCAATTTATTAGAAACATTAGCCGCTTGTCAATAAATGCTGTCGCTCTCCCTCTTTAAATGCAGCCCTTTGTGAGAGATATGACATTGGAATGAAGCAGAGGATATCAGTGTTTTGAAGGGACTCCATGGTGTCAGGATTTATTGTTGTTTATAATTTGGACTTTTTAATCTACAGCACGATTTGGCGCTTCAACTTCCGTGTGGCCTTGCGGATTTGCATGATTGAAATATATGCCTTATGATCCTCACCCTCTGCACACTTCTTTCCATGGCTGCTGTTTGAATTACCCGGGGTATTTATTGCCATTGGTCTATTGGATACACATGAACTTATGTATATGGTAATGCACTTATAGGATTTAAACCGGCCGGCAGGTTCTAAAGACATTATTCAATCCCTTGCATCTCTCGATAGTGTTTATTTTGTTGAAACTGGCCTGTCAGCTGTAAATCCCGGCTACAGTAAATTTGCACGATAATTACACTTAACCCGTGCCTGTACCGATAATACGGTTTCCCTGCCCGCTCTACCCCTCTAACCTAGTGGCGAAAATGGGCAGCGCCGGGTGTGTCTATGTAATGTCGCAGTTATGCACGCGCCTGTGCGACATCTGCTTTAATTATTACACCTTTCGGTGCTAATCGTCCGAACTGATATTACTTCAAGTCTGCGATCCGAATCGCGTAATGAGTAGAGGGCTGTCTCTCTATCGATTCCCAAGTGGGGAATTCTCCATATGAGAAATCTCATTTGCTTCCTTCATTACTGGACAGGGTTTCCTGTACCTCTCTCTGATTCCGTAGCTGCCGATTCTTTGTCTAGTTCTACATGTTTACAGAATATTTTGTATGCTTCCAAGCAACACTCCATTACCTGGTACACATATCTATTATGCTACTCATAGTTCTACACCAGTGGTCACTTCTTTCACTAAAAGTGCTCTATAAAACTACTAACGGATATATTTTAATAGTTTTGCCTCCTAAACCCCAAAATTCATCGGACTAATCAAGTTGCAGCAATGTTCAGATTGTACGGTTTCGTCCAGAAAAACGAAAGTTGGGCGTAAACATTTTCGAAGCACATAATTGCACGTAATTTTCGTCCACTTCCGCGGTATGAGGTGTAGCATGTGTGTTTCACATTAAATATATGAATCACATATGAGTTCGAAACGCGGTCAGGGCGAATTAACTGGATAAGGATTTCTCCGGAGTTTTCCCTTATCCTGAAAACACTAATTAATATCTGAAAACTCTAAGCTCGAGGGAACTTGGGTCCATTTGTGCATCATTTCAATCACATTCATCCATCGTCCTTTATTATCTACTGGTTTAAAGGACTTTAACATTAACAAAAAATCAAACAAACAACAAAGGTCTTAATTTTCTCATGCATACATTAGATTTCGACTCGATTCACCTACCACATGCGCACAGATGGATAGACAGATTCAAATGCAAGTATCGGTTTGAAGCTTCCCGTTCGGCGGTGGCTGAGTTCACTCTGGCATGTTCTCAATTGGGAATAACGGTATGTGAAGTTAAAAAAATTCCCTGGTTTCACTGCTCCCAACAAATCCAGTATTTACAGATTGTTAGATAAATGTAAACATACTAGGTCCGTATGAGACAAAAAACAAAATTAAACAGGTTATAGGCGGACAAAAGTTGTCGACGAGATAAGGGATCTTAGAAACGGTGAAAGAAAATCGCTCCCTCACTTAGCACTTGAGAACGTAATTTCAGCTGGGCATGCCACATAAAGCAACAGTGGTGCAAAGACTGGTGGGTGTGGATAACATTGCAGCTGGCTGTGAATGATGAATATGTGGTTCTAGCTCCGCTATGAAAAGCTTTTTGGAAGCTTGGCCGCATTTAATGGATCACTGAATAGACAGAACAATAGGTGCTAGATTTCCAAAAATGAACACTTGGAAGTGTAATAAATGAAATAAATATGCCAGGCAAACTAGAAAAATTGACTGACTTCTAGGAATATAAAATTTTCTCCGTGCAGTTCAGTGACCATTTCTAGGCATTTTTCATTCCTTTCTTCCAAAGCCGACAATAGCATTTCTATAATATATCCTCGATATGCAGCTATTATAAAACTAGGAAATATCATACATCAATCAAAGAATTAAGCACTTCTCTATATAGAGAAAGATACGCGTATAAACCATTCAGGGCTGTAAATTTTAAACCTCTCCTTTTTCACCTCATTATTTAGGGACCTACTTATATTCACTGCAGATGCATGATCATTATGTTCTTTATGATGATGATGATGATTATTATTATTATTATTATTATTCAAATCTGCCTATGGCTTGCGCAATTTTGCATTTATGTATGTTGTATTACTCATTAATAGGTGGCATCTTAATATTAACGAAATTAATATCAGTCCATTCCTATTCCCGTTATTTCCCAATCACCTGTTTCAGGGTTTAAGGAGCAGGGGACGTTGTTTGGCGGATTGCGGCTGGATGGTGATTTGCACAGTGTAAAAGGTTATCCTAGCGTCGTTGTCGGGAACACTCAGCCGGGATCCACCTCCCGGTTTCAAGGCTCGGGGGCAGCTTAGGGCGGCGTTGGAAGCGTTAACCGATAGGGACTCCATCCATGCCTGCGCTCGTCGTCATCCGGATCTGATCACCATCAGGTCTCTACCCTCATCCCTTACGTGATCCCAGGAAGGATCACGTAAACAGTAAACGGCTTTCGTCCGATGCTCTGCCCTAGAGTCCTGGGGGCCCCATGCGTGACTAATCCTAATTCTACATAAAGCCGCGTAATGCTTAGCGAATACCACTCTGCGGTGCTGTTTGCCCATTATTATCAAAAAAATAAAGCATGTAAGCAGTAGAGCTAGCAGGCTTATAGGAAATTGAAAGGAAGCGACTAATACCTGCGTGAAATTCGTATAAACAAGTGTAATTTATTGCATGATTTTCAAATTTTAAAACTGTATCCATATCCATAATAAGAAACAAAAGGGGGATCAATGGCATCAAACTCGGATCATTTAGAACACTGTAAATAAATCCCGGAGAGCAATGCTGTCTGAGGAAAGAAGATAGGAGATCGAATAGAAGTTAACGACCTCGAAATAAAACAACATTCTGACAGTTGCAGTGATCCAGTAAGTATTCATCACTACATTAAACATTCTTGCAGGAGAAAAACAGTGTGTATTTTACTGTTCTGGTGGCGTTTTCCAGGAATTCTCATTTTACTAGTTTTAATACTTTCTGGAAACTTGAATCCATCTTATAACTTATTCGTGTCTGTACTTAAGTAATTTCCCATGGATTAGCAATTTTAGAATATCTATTTAAATTGCAATAAACGGGTTTTTATACAATAGAAAAAATGAATCTCGGGAATTACCAATGTCTTTTTATTGAATTTCTACATTTTTCTACGACTTTACATATTTTTTTCATCTTAAATAAAATTAAATATTTTGGTGATATTCTCAAATGTATACAAAGCTGGAGTGTTGCTATTGCTTTCTCCACCTAGCCTCCATCATTCATCTTATACAAACTATTCTTTTTACTTTCCTTACCATGTACTTAGTACGTAGAGAAATAGTTGTATTCCAGCTAAAATATCAATACCAAGATTTTACTGGAAATATACCTACGTTTTTGGTCCCTGTAACCAAAAACTAGATACTTATAGAATAAGATCTGTGCATGCCTGTGGGCGCGCGTGCGTGTATCTACGTGACCGTCTGTAAACAGTATAGCTCAACGAAAAATGGATAACATACCAAACATCAACCTAGGATATGACAAAGATTTTCAAGAACATCTTCCCACCACAAGCTACACTTTTCATAAAGCACTTTTCGAAATGTTTGATCTTTTCAAAAATGACTAACGATATTGATTAATTACCGTATACATAAGATATTTAATGAGAAGTAAAAGGTATATTTTGAGTTTTCTGGAAATAGCTTATGTGGCCCTTAGCATTCTAAATTAATTTTTGCATAAAATATAAGGCTATTAAAAATTCAAACCAATAATAGCGGATGCTGATGCACCTCTCAAAATACAAGTATATCATTGTGGACTTTAAAGAGTTATATATTTTTACTGAAGTACGTTTTCGTCTATAACTTAAGGTATACGGGTAAACTAAGTTACACAAAATTCTTCCGAAGGCCAACGACTTCAGACAATCCTCAGAAATTTCAAAAAACGCATATTATTTATAATATTAATATCTTAAACATGTTATATATTTATCAAAATCGTTACTCATTTTCGGGAAGATAAAAATGTAGAAAGTGTTTCACGTAAACAGTGGTTTGTGATGAGGGAGTTTCCTTTAAAATCTTCAGTGTCGCATTAATGGGAGATATAAAGCTTAAAGAGGAAGTTTGGTATATATGCAACATTTGGTTTTTCAGTTACGCTGTTCACACACACACACACACACACACACACACACACACACACATGCGCGCCTGCGTGCGCGTGCGCCCGCTGATATTTTTGTAAAATAGCTTGTTTTGGAATCGTGTTACCTCAAAATCAGAATGCCCTGTTAGCTCTGCTGTGAGTGCAATACTATTTCTACTTAATTGGATGTTATAGAGTAAATAATATGTTGTTATACGCATAAAAATAATCGTGAAAGCACCAAACATAAAAAGTGTTAAATATCGAGCCAGTCTTCAAGCAATTATAAAGCTATTAACATGACAAATCTAAACAATGGAAAATACAAATAAGAAACTGAAACAAAATAAATAAAAATGGCATTTGTTCTCCTTAAGGTAAAAACTGAGAGCTTAGCCTTCGTTAATTTGGATGTTGTAAATTGTGAAAGTGGGGAGAATATTTCTGTAGTATCTCTAGGTATATCCACCATCTGTAGGGTAACTGCTCGCCCTAGGCACTCTTAAGGACATGTAAGTTCGGTTAGCTCGACGTAGGGGCGTAAAAAATAATGGCCTAAGTGTTGTTTCTCTTGCTGGTGGTCACGAGAGAATGAATAATGTAAAACCATGGCTCATTAGTAGAGTCGAGCCATGTATAGGGATCCATTGCGTTTGTTGTGATGGAGCATATCAGTGATCGATACACAGCACTCGGTAAGGCACAGCCTCTTCAGTGGCGTGTCGTGTTTCTATAATAGGTTGTTAAAGCCAAGCACACTCGTGGCGTTTGACAATCAGAATATTCTGTTAATTTCAGAAAATAATCAAGGGAATTCCATTGCGTTAGTCATTAACGAGTTTCGGCAAAATCTAATCCATTCATCCAGTCTGTTTATCTATATAGTAGACATTTTAACTATGATTATTAGAGGAAGTATTATTGATCGTATATCAAGTTTTCGTCAGAAATTCAGGTGTACGGATCGCACGAAGCAAAACCAACACTTTTAGGGAACGTTTCGTGCGCGCGTGTGTGTGTGAGAGAGAATGTGATTGTGTGTGAGAACACCATAATAAAAATAAAAATGTTGTCTTAGGCTGTCACCGCCTTAAAGAAAGTATGGAGCTCAATGAAGTATCACCCTATCTAACGCATACATGTTGCCATTGGCTTCGGCCTTTTCTACTACTGCGCTTTCGTCAAGTTGCTAATAATGTGGTCTAAATATTTAGTTTCTATATTTTTCAGCGTTGTACACATTATTCTTTGCATATTTTTTTCTCAATCTAATTAAATCAATTTTAGAGCCCTTTAGATTGCTCTGGGTCCAAATTTCCAAAGAAAAAATGTGTTCAGTAAAAGTATATTTGCTGCTTCTATGCTTATCTCGTAGTAACTAATAAACTAAAACCCAGAACGCAACGATGTTTTTTCTCGGCTAGAGTAAACTGGATTGCTGATACATGCCTGGTTTGAATTCTCTATCTTTAATAAGATGAGCATTATAATTTTTAAATAAAATATTTAAGTAGAACTCTATCCCTATGCAGCAGAAAAGACAGGCAAACAGAAACGTTTTTGTTATTGAGTTTACAATCGGAATAAGCGAGAGTAAATGTTGAAAAGGGTGGGAGAAAGTTTATAAAACAGGGCGGAATCATGTAACCTCTACCACTATCCATTCAGCTCATAGTCGCTAGGCAGCAAGCAGATAGAGTCCTGCGGTAAAAGTTAACGTGTTCATTTTGTGTTTTACATAAATATTTATAGCTATGGAAGGATAAGCTTGGAGTAGGCGAAATGTTTGTAAACCAAGAAGAAACGCAAAATAATTATGAATAAGTTGGATTTTTCAAGCAAAATGAACGTTAGTAGAGGAATAAATGAAACTAATAAAGTGGCCAGGTGTTCAGAGATAGTAATGTATGGGATAAAACAGAAACGAATGAAAGGGCCTGTAAGGTGTCATTAAATAAAAAGCAGACGGAAACAAAACACGTTAGTTTAAAGCAAATGCCTTATTACAATGCAACAGTGCATCACACAATAAGGCGCTCGTTCTTTCTTTGCTCTTTTAAAACATTCCCTCCATCTGAATGTAATTTTGTTAAGAGTAAACAATGATGATGACACCCTAAACAATTTAAATGGTAGTGCAGGTGAAATATAAATATCTTACAACAACATTAAATAGCAGTGCAGATATTTAGCTTTGTTTATGTATAATTCACAAGGTGACATTGAATTGGTAGAACGCAGCTGAGCGTAAAGATCTAACACACGCCACGTGGCAACAGTGTGCTCCATTTAATATAGGTACATTGTTGAGACGCGCTTTAGATGTCAAACCCAAATATAACTTCAGTACCTTCAAGTATGTCATACAAAATTCCAGGATTTTTTTTTATATGGAATAGTTTAGTGATTCTTTATTTTTAAGAATGGATAAAGCCGAACGATTAAACCATATTCAATTAATTGTTTCTGCCATACTAGCCGTGTGTAGGACATGGGTTGGAAATGTAGAGTCAGACTGAAAAATGCTTGCCATTGGCGGGAGATCTCCTGGTCTCCGTCCAGGAGATCTCTAACCACTGAACTGCGATAGCAACATGCCAACACAACATTAAATTACCCGACTGAGATTTTCTTGGTAAAGCACAAGGAGATCTCAAGTGATTTTGATATGACATACCCAAAAGGCGACTTACAACTTCGTAAGTACTCTAAGTGCCGGACTTCATAGTGTAAACAATTGTTAGGAGCTCTACACTCGGCTAGTGTGAAAGAAACACTTAATTGGCAATCATTAACCTATTTCCTTATAAGGAAGTTAAAATTTGCACTCATGATAGTAAAAGGGTTGATTGAAGCTTAAATGTTCCTAAATGTAGGCTGAGTGAAACTATGAATGAGTCTGCAATGATGCCTATAAAGGCTACAGATTACCGTTACGCGTTTCTCGTCTAAGCAAGATTGCATTGAAACAAACGCTGTCTGGTTTGCTCATAAAAATGCAGCTAATGACTATTTTAAATGTAATACTCTTTAATTTTTAATATTTCTGGTTTACATCACGAGATGCCAATTACATTGTTCTGTGTCTTAAGCAAATAGCAGCAACATATAGCAATTAAACCAGTCAGGTTATCAAAATTTACTAATTGTATACTTTGGTTGTTATACATTACATTAAAATATTTAATAATTCCCAAATTTAATTCACCTACTTAGCTTGTCTCGAGTTCATAGTTCACATTTCGTGGGCGTTTTGCGCAATGTTTCAATGCTAAAGGCTGTTAGTTCTTGAGAACCTAACAACCATTTACATTATCCATCATTACGATATTCTGTACAGTAATACCTGAATGAAAATGACACAAAGAGTGCCGTAGTCATATGAATGTTCGGGGAAGAGGAGAAGGAGTTATAGGATTCCCGCTTTTAAAGAAAACACTTTTAGCAGGAATTGATGAGTTGCCTTTTACGCTTGCTAATGAGTAAGAAGACAGATGTGTACCTAGCTACCATTCAGATCTTCTATAACCCCTTTCTAGCTTTACATTGTTTGCGAGTTACATATGCCGAAATCTAAGAAATGAGGTTGCGTAGTTATTTTATCCGCTTGTGTTGACACAGAAATTCGTCTTCAGAATGTTTGCAGGAAGTTAGATTTTATTTCCGATAGCCTTTGTTGTGGTTTTCATCAGGGACAGTGTGAAATAAAGTATTTAATAAAGAAAAGACGCTTTAAACTTTTGACAATCAATGTAAGGACGATATTTGTTTTAAAAATATGATGTGTTCCATTTACATTACTCTGTCTGTTCTGCTAAGAAACTTTTCTTACAAAATATTAATTCGTTATCTACACACTGTTAATTAAGATAAATATTACCACAAATGGTCTTATTACTTAATTCCTTATAAGGGAAATAAGAGAGTACACTAAGCTTAAGCGACAGTCAAATCTTTTAAAAGATGATCATTGAAATTCTATGTCCAGGAGTAAATTAGAAAAGAGAGATGAAATGGATAAGGGATTCTTACTTCAGAAAAGCTCAAGTATTTTAAAATTAAAAGCAATAACGGGCAATATCTCTGAAATGGTTAGCTCTGCAAAAATGAATATGACATAAATAGTGTGTTTTAATGAGATCTACATTTTTGTGAACCAAGTTTTGTCTTGCGGTTTACCAGTTATACAACATTTATTCAGAATGAAAAGGAGTTCAGGGGCTATTCCAAAGAAATTCAGGATATAGACCGTATTTGCCATTTAACACCTTTAATGTACGTCATTTGAATCAAAATCATTAGAGCCATTTTTAGGAAATAAAAAAAATCGAAAAAAATTATCAGTGTAAAAGATAGTTTGGGGTGAGAAGATTTTCCTGAAAATCTTCGTGTCGCGTCCTCGTAAAATACTCCAAATTGGGTATTTAATGGACTTTGCTTTTTGAGTTTTGCTGACCACACGCACACACACGGACATTTTTCTAAAAATGATTTTTTTATTCACTGTAAGCTGAAAATAATGTAGGTACTCCTGCGCTTTCAAACTTGGGATCCGTCTGCTGCACGCACGCTTTTAGTTTACACGAACTCTTCACGTGTGCTCAGAAGCACCAAAAGCATCAATGTCATTTCCTCATTCGAATAAAGGAATTCAGCCTGATATTATTCTTATTAAAGTTAACCATTGCATTACTATGTATCTGAAAGACGGCAAGATTTGTTCTCATTACATATTATTAGAAATACTGCGCTTAAATAATTGGTATTTAAATAATTACATATTATTATAAATACTGCACTTAATTTAATAATAAACAACTTCACCCAAAATCATAACGTAGCTCAATAGATTATTGTATACGTCCGCGTAATGTTACAGTAATAATACTATTATTACTGTAACATTATCTGTTGTACTATGACAGTTTCAGTGATTTGCAGAATGCAAGGAAAACGAGATATTTAATAAAGCATGAAACTATGTTGTGGAAGATCAACGAAGTGCTAAAGCCCATCAGCCAATGAAGTTCATTTCCATGGTTCTGTTTATATCTACTTTTCATATTGCAGTGAACAAGATATTGTTTTGAACCTTGAACAGAGAGAAATTTTCCATCACCGAAGAAAGATCTCCGGCAGAGCTTTCAAACTCAAATTGTAAGCGGCAGCGTCGACCACCGTTATACAGCGGCGGTAACATTATCTTAAATAAAAACCTATTCTTATTCTAACGGTAGCTTAACGTTTAAAATGACATCGTTGGTGGCATTAATGAGAGCACAATTTAATTCTATTGTGGAAAACATTTACAGCGTTTAAAAGTTCCTATGTTTTCTGATGTTTTAAGTTAGACTCCTTTAAAATCGAAATTATGTTCTTATAGCAATACTCCATTATCTGTGTTTAATTACGTAAGTAGGGTATATGTCTGTTCACCTAGTTCAAAGCGACGTATGCACCATTATAAACCATAGTGGTTCTACAGCGCACTACAGGTTCAAGCCTTTTGTATAGAAAATAAGTTGTGCATAAAAATGACCTGATTTCGCTGCATAGTTTCCATCAGCCAATTTAACCACGCATTTCTGTGACAGGTAATTTCAGAAATGGGAATCTCGGAGACATTCGGACATTAAGAGATTCCATTGTGATCCAAGCTGCTGTCCTCCGAATTGCAGGCAATTACCTCGCTAACCGACCTCCTACCAGCTCCGACTTAGTGGTTTCGGGTAAGGCTTAATAGAGACATAGAGACGTGTCGTACTATATCATGTTGTAGTCTACTTATCAACCATACAAGCAATTTCGATAAGAAATCTCCTCCAAGAGATTATGCGTCGTGTTTGTATGTAGCCGCTAAGCATATTAGCCGGAAAAAACTGAATGCAAAACGCATAGGCTTAAAGCCATGCATGCCTAAATAAATAAATAAATAAATAAAATCTGAATACACAACCCTGGAACTTATATAACTCTACCGGGGCATAATATATTAAAATTTTAAATCTATTCCCAAGAAAACAAATTTGTATGTATTTAATTTTTTCAGATAACTAGCTAAACAAAAAAATTAAGATTAAAATCAGTAAATGAAAATTTAAATATAAAAAGAGTTGACGTATAATTGAATTAAAAGAAATAGAGATGTCTAAACGATGGAAAGACAACATCGTTTAGTACCTATATAATTTTGTTACTTTAGGTGGGTTTCTTAGATTATTTAGGTGTCGAAAAGGTGGTAAGCCACAGACTTCTGGCTTTATAAAATACAGCACGTACTTAAAACAGTTCTAAAATTTTCGCATTCTGTGCTAATTTTCTTTATTAAGATAATGCAGCTGTGAAATTTGAAAATTCTTCATTTTTGAACAGATTTTTCTGAAATTTGTACCTCTTATATAGCATCCTAGTTTAAGTTAAAATACTAAATTTCAGATTTGTAAGTGGAGTAGTTTTTTGGAATTTCATTTTTGAATGTTTGATCAAGGAGATATTAAGAACTAGTTGTACGATGTAATTTTAGAATTTATGTAATATAATATGAATTTTTATATTTCCATTAGGTCAGTAAACATTTCTACATCAAACCTTTGAGGAAAAAATAATTTAACATAAGTTAAGGTCAAAATGTTATTTTTTCAAGAATTTCTATTATTATTTTTTTTAGAAAAGAAATGGAGAAGAACAAAACCATATCATCATTTCCTTTCTGTATCTATATTAAACCTCTGTGAAAATTCTTGCTACATCGTCTACTGAAAGTGTGAAAAAAATGTGAAGCGAGAAAATTCAAGTTAGTTTTGTGACATAATATTTTAATTTTTCTGATCTACAATTTATTTAAAACTGTCCGGCTCCATAAGTGACACCCTCCTGCTTTTTATTTTCCTCAGCTTGAAGTTTGGAGAGGCGCAGCTTTTTCCTTGTTGACTTGAAGCTTGCTGGCAGGAAACATCACGCCGCTGAAGGCGTCGATCCTCCCTACATTATCCAATCTTCTGACTAGCTGGGCTGAATTTTATTTTGGTAACATGTTCCCTTAACTTTCCAGTTGCTAAGCAGTTCATATTGAACTCACTCACTGCTATTTTTACATTAATTTGTAGCTTTTTTCTTGACACAAAGGTTTCTTTTGGGCACTTAGACCAAATAATGCTATGAAGAGCCTCTTTAGTAGTTTGTGTTTTACCTGAAGTGCATCTTTGGAGACGTTCTTCATTGGCCAGTCTAAAGGAACTAGTTTTTTTACCACTTCACTGTTTAGAAGAGTCTTCATAGTTGAGATGTTATGTGGAGGGACTGGTTCACCTTTTGCAATGGGTCGATTATAAAAACACCATGATGTTTCACCACCTGGACACTTTTAATTTTGTGAATGTTGGTCTGTGGACATACAGCAAAACAATGTTGCATAAATTGCTGTCGTCATTTGCTCCATATTGGGTATGTTCCTTTTTATGGATTTTCCATAATAATTAATTAGTTTCACTGTTGTGTCCTCCTTCAAGCTGCCATGTTTCTTGTCTCCAAGAGTAACACCACTTTTTCTGTTATTTTACAATATTTCTCATACCTGAACCCAGTCTTTTTGCTACATGGGCTAAGTATTCATTCTTTTTTATTTCCAATTCGCCGTATACTCCCATATCCTGCAAGTGTTTGTGTGTTTTAAGACATCACCATCTGAAACTATATTTGTGTATTTTAGTTTGTATTTTTCCACGGATCTCTTAGCCAATATCGCTGCAGTAGCCATTTCCATAGCACTAGAAGAACCATTGTAGTTTCTTTCACATTTGTCACTTTGCACATGATTTGCATACCAGTGTTTGTATTCATCACTTGTGGGGTTCTATTCTTTTCTTGTTGTGAGCATGTATTGCAATATTTTGACAAAACCTGAAAATCTACTACCAGCCCTGTTATCACATCAATTACTATGCCAATACCATGCAATAACCCTCTCTTCATCTACGTTCCATCATATAAGACAATGACATCGATAACTCCATCCGCATCAATTTCTGGATCAGTGGCAGCATAACTCTGTCGAACAGCCTTTGCAGCTTCTTTCAATATACTTGTTTTGCTCTTTCTACCAAGTGGCACTAATAAGTGGCATACCCAGGGACATACAAAAATATTGTAATCCTGCATGACCTTTTCCTAGACTAAGAAATGCTTCAACTTCTGTGATTAGCTTCAAATGGAGATCGATTTGAATTTGCTGTATTAATCCTTGGACAAGTGTATTTTTCATTGCAAATAGTGTTGCAAGAGTTGCAGGTCATTGTTACCTTTGCAGCAAAACTCAGGAACTTGGAATGTGAGACTTTCAAATCATTTCCATCACAACTGGCACATACTGTTCCTTTATGTATATCTTGCCAGAAACTAATATGTATTAAAACATACTCTGAAGAAATATCTCCTTTTGTACTCTCTGAATTCTCATTAGAAAATATACATAGTTTTCTTTCACAAGCCCACTCAGTACCTTGGAATACTGATGCAGTCCTAGATTTTTGACAATTTTCCACGGAAGAAGTGAACTAACCTAGCTCAGTAATACAACACAACACTAATTAATAACCCTGCTATTAACTTAAAGTTAGTTTCTAGTTAATTTTGATAATTCTAAAATGCACTGAGAAACACTACACACCAAGACACTCATAAATAAGGAAAAACTAGGAAGACAAGCAAAACTTTCAGTAACAGCAAAACGTAAACGTACAGCAAGCGCAGTATAAACACACACTTTCATCTCTGTTTACTGTTAACAGGTTTGCCAACATATCCAAATCTCCTTGAAACTTTGTGTGAGTGCTAATTTTGAATCCATAAATTAGTAATTATTATTTCTGAGCATTGTACATCTGATGTGTACATATTAGGGAGCGTGGCAGGTAAGCTATATACACAGAGGCTATTTCATAGTCACATGAAGTCCAATATATATATATATATATATATATATATATATATATGCGCTAGAGTAAAACATCATTTTATCGAAAACATCTTAAATACTTTATGAGACAAACCTCCAAAATTTTGGATTTTTAGCGACTTTTGGTAAAATTTTAGAGGTGCATTTTCCTTAAAGATGAGTCTTTGAGGAATGGCATGTAAATGTATATGTTAGTTAGCTAACCGTAGCGAAGTTTAACTTATCTTCCCAGTCTTTTTCTCACTTTTTATATTATTATTTTTTTCCGTGATTGTGCTCGGTAGTGAAGACAAGCTAGTGGATCTCGCTTGCAGAAACATCAGCCGCCGCCTTTCGGTGAGCCTAGCGCTACTTCATTATTCATTGCAGCTTCCAGACTTTAAATACAAATGGGCTTAGTCCTTTCCTTTCTTCCCTCTTTAGTTACTTTGAGCAATGGATTACTCCCTGTCTTTGTGGCTTCTAATTTTGACGTGGTTTGCCGTTGTTCTTGCCTCACATTGTTCCTTATTAAGCACCCCTAATATTTTTTCTTTCCCAGGTTCCCCTGTCCATTTTAATTAAAGAGTTGTACCCTCCTTTATCCCGTACCTACATTGCCATACTTCTTTTAGCGGGAACGAGGCGTTTTGCTTCAAAACTAAGCCCCAAGCGAGTCAAAGTTTAACTCGTTAAGAAAATACAGTGTGCCTTAATCTACGTTGACAGAGGTTATGTGTTACAGATACCCTCAAAGATTGTTATTGTAGTAATCATGTATTTATTATACATTAATGAATCTCGTCGTTCTTTTGCTAGCATATCATTTGCAAATTGATTTTAAAGCCTCTTTAAACTTGTATTACCATTATAACGAAAATAAATTCTTTTTATCTTATCACTGTAAATAAAAGTAATTAAACAGTGGTCACCGTACATTTTTACTATCATTCAGTGAAGTAGGTAGCGTTGTTTCTCATTTTATGTTTTAGTCCTAATGAGCTAACAAATTAGAAAACTGGATGTTACTGAGTTGACGTCTTAGCGGTAGTCCACCGCCTCATGTTTATACAGACCTGGCGGATCGATTGGACGTGGATTTCGGCTCCTCCGAATTACCTGAAATTTCCGTTTTCACATAAGTGAATACCACTACTCCCTCTGAGATTTGAACTCGACTCCCCTGGATACCAAGTGCACTGCACGTTGCACCACGGGGACGTTGACTACGTTCTGTTTACAGTAGCATAAAAAACCCATATAATGGACATAAGATAATGTGTTATGATAGAAAATATCCGAGATGTACACAGTGAATCTAGATTTCTTATTGTTTCGATTCTGGATATCTGCAGAATAAACTACACTATATCTCGATCGTATAAATTGATGACTCGTTGTTAGGAATTTATAGGAAAAGGTATAAATAAGGACACTATTATACAAAACCTAATTTGAATGCTGCAATATAGATTATAAACCACAGCCTTTTGTCTTGAGCAGTTAAATCCGAGTCTTGAAATAGCTAGCGAAATGAAAGGTGATGGTTGTACTCTGCGACATCGCAGCCAAGCCGTAGCGATCAACGTCACTTTTAATAATGATGTCCTCTATTATCATTCCTCGAAACGGCGGTAGGTAGATGAGCAAATGGACACGGTCGGATACAGCTTGGCCTGAGGTATGCGGTGAGGCAGACGTTGCTCTTTGTTCCCTTGTTATTAAAGAAATAATTAATAAACCCTGCGTCATTAAAAGCGGTTAATAAGATCATGAGAGGCTCAGAGAGACAAACCTCTCAAATATTGTATCTAGGAGCATTCTTTAAAGCTAATAAATCAGGAAAGTGTGCGGTAGTTGTATAGGAGTTTTACGCTCTGTTGGCACGCACGACCCTGCCATATGATTTGAATTAAAACTGCTATCCAGATCACTGTGATTTTGAATGTATTCTCTATTACTTTAGTTCTTTTTCTTTTAATGAGAAACAATGGTACATTAAGGAAAGTTCTATAACTAACGAAGTACTTAGTTGTTTATTTTAAAGAAAATCTTTTATTTATTTTATAAGTAATTATATAGTTACTACAATATTTCGAATATACGTTTATATTTAAAAAGAAGAAAATGGTTATACTGTATTTAGATAATGATAAAGTAATATTAAATATACCATTTTTCTTTCATAAAATCTGTGCAGGTACCAAATTGGAAAGTTGAATCAGACTTGAAGAAATTCAGTGCCACGGCCTGGGCATAAATAAGGGATCTTTTGCTCTCCTCGCTAAAGCTCTTGTCACTTGAGCCATCATGGTGGAGATTGATGAGGAGATTTTGGATTTCATTCACTCAAAAAATACTAGTAATTATTAATGCAGTGTTGTAAATTTAATATACATAAATATTCTAAGAATGCATACTATGAGAATTAGTTTTTGGAAACAGATATGTAATTAATTGTAAAGTATGCAACATTCACACCTCTGAAAAAGTCAATATCAGAGTTAATCTTTGTAAATAAATGTATTAATAATTATCAAAAGTAATGAATAAATATAATTTCTGAGTTGATCTACATCCTAGACCTGGACTTCGTGTCTATCTCAAAACAGGATCCAGAGATCTTTGGTTCCTCCTATCATGGCCGTGGCCTTATATTTTTCAAGTTTGATGTAGTAAAACTACAGTTAAAGTAGTAAATAGCTCCTTTTGAGGCAAAACCAACGGCAGAACCATTGCATACTCTATATCCTCTGTACACAAAGGCTATAGTGAATATTGAGTGTGGTATATTTCAGGTCGTCGAGTCTCTGCTTATGCGCGGTGACTCAGACTTGGGAGCAGCAAATTTCATTCAAATAGTCCATCAAATCATGCCAAAGACTCAAGGTATTGCAGCTGTGAAAGTTACAAAATCCACAGTACGAATATGCAACATATCTTGTTGAAAAGTTTACTGTTGTTATACACAATACTAGTAATTCTGTTGTCGTGCATGGTTATTTAAATAATTTAAGCTCTTTAAATTCGTTGTTAAAACAAATGTGAGACACATGATGGATGCACTTTTAGAAATATTGAGATAAAAATCCGGTTTTACAGAAAACGAGTTACTAAATTAATGTGCCACTTTTTTCTATTATCCTAAATTATTGAACAAAAATATTAGTTTTCGTACTCTCCAAAATGTCTGATTTTTTGCTTTAAATTTAATAATTTATTTATCAAAATTGAAGTATTATTTTGAAAAAGAATATTACAATTTTAAACGTTTTGAAAGTCAGTATAAACATTTTCAAACAAATTAGTGAAAATTTGCATCGTATGGAAAGATGTAGGAAAAAGTTTTGCTGGAAAATAAGGTTTGAAGTGGGAGAGCCTATTAATAAAATGTGGTTATCCATCTATAGCTTCAGATAATCGATAGTTAAGGTACGCCAACTGGTAAAAGTTTAGAGTTCATATCATCATATTATGAAAAAAACAAAAAATGGTTCAATTCTTTACAATTTTGGATCAAAATTGACAGATGTATCACCTTAAGTACACCCATACTAGACACCCCAAAGAAAAAATCCCAGTCCTATTGCTTTCACATGCAACAGTATCTCTCGGAAGACGTATTCAGTTATCAAATTGAATAGTTTATTGCAATACATGTTATAGGTAGCAAAATAACTTTTCACAAATTTAAATAAACCACTTGAATTTTAAAAACATTTCGCGTGTCGCCCTTAGTATGTTGTTTTCATACATTTGTTTTTGGTTACGGAACCTGTTGAGAAAAGTAATGAAATATTTAAAAAGTTAAGATGGTTTGGCAAGTACAGAGTAGACGAAAGTTCATTTGCTTATAGGCACAAAACTGTTTATTGGTTTGCAGTTTTCTGCTGAGAAAATTAAGAATGCGTTGTTTTGTATACGAATTGGAAACTTCTAATACTTAAAAAATTAAATATTCCAATTAAAAATGCACCTCATTCTTGCATAATAGGAGTTACCAATGCTCGATGTGAATATAAGCAATAGTGAACTGCGCTGGAAGACTTAATGGAATCGGTTGATCATTGCAATATGACATCTGATGTTTGTGTTGGACCAAGTGTTTGAAATAAGCAGTGAAATCTGACTTACCTCTTAATTATAGCAGACTAATTACTACCTTAATTAAGCGGTAAAAAATCTTCAGAGTAGTGGTGTATAACTGCCATACATGAAATGTAGGAATTATACTTATGCAAGATGCTTTTAAAGACGCGAAACGAATATACTCGGGTCCCTTCCTTTGAAAAAAAAAAAAAAATCGTTTTTTATTTCGTTCGTTACAAGCAGCGTCTCGGCCCAGTCGTTAGACCGCTCACCTCTCACCTGGGTAGCCCGGGTTCAAACCCAGGAGGCCGCGTGTGGGATTTGTGGTGGACAAGGCGGCTTTTGGGTGGGTTATGTCAGTGTTCTCCGTTTTCTTCGCCAATCAGTCCACAAATTGCTCCATAATAATTTTTTTGCCATCCATTCGTCATTTCACATCATCCGCTTCTAGGCATAGGCCTGATCAACTAACCTGGCTTCTCTCTGATCCAGAGCCTCTGCTTCTCAAGAGGCGTTTGACCCAGGAGCTGGCTTGTAAGTCCTGCCAATATCTGTTTATTTTTGTAGCGTTTAACGCCCGCAGTAGTGTTTACTATTAAGGCACCGCATGCAATGACACTGATGGTACATGGTATGAAGATGGAGAAGCGCTGGATTGCCATGGAAATCCCGGAGAAAACCCGCCCCTGTGCTGCTTTGTCCACCATAAATCCTACATACGGTCGCCTGGGATCGAACGCCTTGGTGAGAGGGGAGTTGTCTAAGCAATTGGCGCCTGGGGTATGGAAGTCCTACATACAGGGGGGGGGGGTGGGTAAGCAGAGAAAGAAAGAAAAGAGAAAGAATGTTCTTAAATTTTTCGGAGAAGAGCTCCGTCAGTTTTAATTTTAACATATGATGTGACAATCAAATAAAACAGTAGAGTGTACCGCAATATTTTGAATAACGGGGAAATTGGATAATTTAACCGTTTGAAAGTGTTTCTGGGATACTTGTGCCGCCATCACGTTACTTGTAATAATAGCAGTGTTGTTTAGACTGTATACAACATAAATCGTACAAGTTTGCAGAAATATATGTGAATTCAAATGTCTATGGAGCCATTTGTATTTACCAAGTGTCGCAGTGAAGTCTTCTTTGTTTCTGCGATAAACTTTTGCGAAATCAACGCGTAAACAATGGCTTTACCATAATTTGTTTATATTTCCTGCATGGACTAGCAATAGACTCGTCTAGTAGTGGTGGCTTTAAAAAAATACAGATGAGGAAATTAGATATAATTTGACGGAGTAATTTGGATACAACGATCAGCACACTAATATTTAATATCATCATTTTAGGGCAGTCCCGTAACAGCCCAAAAACTAATGTTGTTCAGTTTACTTCAACGGCTCAGCAAAGTCAGTTGCCCAGCAAATTTTGCAATATGTAGTGAAAAAAGCTCCTAGGCCTAGGTATTCCAGCCAAGAAACCTTTAGACTGAAAATTTCACTACTGTTAAGAAAAACGTGAACTGCAGTTACGTAAATGTTCCTCAAAAATGAAGGCGCCTAATGCAATTAAAACTTTGCTGGCAGCCAGCTACCCAGTAGGATGTGCTAGCAACGCAGTCATCGATGTGGTGAGGAAGAGCTAGTTGGAAATGGAAGAGAAGAAAATTACAGCATCTCTGGATTTTGTGCAGTCAGCTGTTACTAGATGCATCCACAAAGAAGGAGACTGATCGAATACTGTAAAATTTGGTTTCCCAAGCGATGCCTTGGAGCAGAAGACATATCAATTGCTTTGTGGTTGTGCTCTGGTATGTAATAGTGAACTGATTGATTTGTTTTTTCCCCGGTGATTGTTTTGTTTTTCAGTATAATGCAACAAGAACACTTTTACATTCAAAGTAAAGACGAATACAAGGTTTGTTTTTGTTACAGAAGTTCCATTAATGTTTATTCTTTATTGCTCAAACTACAGCGTAGGCTATCCAATTTGGCCCACAAAATATTAATCTTGTTAAATTCATAGGGTAAATTGAATAATGGCATTAGAGTTTTACCATCTGAACATACTGTTTTAATTAATTTGGATTAATATTCCGCAAAAATGTAAATTTCCTCTCATCTATAAGTAGAAAAATAAATGTGTACTTTTGGAATAATTTATCGAAATGTTTTAAATTATTCAAATTACCCTGCAGTACTCTATATAGATTCGTAAATATGTGTAAATAATCAAATCTAAAAATTTACTCTTATCCTAATTAAGACAAAAATGGGAACACCACTATCAAGAAAGAATAAACCGAAAGGAGCCGCAGTAGACAACAAAAAAAAAAAAACATTTTGATGCATATCTACGATATTAGTGACGAAAGTATTAAACATGCTAGTAAATATGCCACATCGACTGTTCTGTGGTGTAAGTTTGAATTCCAGTATCGAAATGGACCAGTCTCATCATGGGTGATCTTGAATAGCAGGTACCCAGATTCTTGAGCTTTCTAGTGGCCAATTAAGTATCTACTTGAAAAGTAGCGCCTCCTGGTCTCTAAAACCGCAGCCAGGTGTTTCAGGATTCCAACCGCACAACCCCTCTCAGTAGCCCACTTTACCTTGGTGTTCTTAAGCTGCTGGAATATTCTGGCCATAAACTTTAGCTATGCACTAGATTAGCTGACTAACTTGACGTTGCACTGTTAGGTTTCTAAACTCCACTGATGAATTAAATAATTCTTCCCCATTCGTTATTAAATTATTGCAGAGTTTTTTTTTTTTATTTATTAATCTTCCCATTTACCCCTTATAAGTGTAATCTCTTAGAGTCCCGAGAACTCCAAATGATGGATAAAAAATACCCTGAAATTCTCACAAACGGAGTGAAACATCGGGGAACCTCCGAATTCAACCTTTCGCCGAGTCTTCCAAGTTCTGCAAATGCACATAGCTCATAAATACCCTTTGGCGGTAAAAGAATCCTCGCTCGGATTGTTAGATTTTTATAGATAATTATCTATAAGCTTCACATAATGCATTAATCCATAAGAAAGAAATGAAATATAATTCCGCATGCTTAGTTTACGAGTTAAACTCTTCGGAAAGGAGATGTAATATGCTAACACCGAGAAAAATGGTTCTCTCTTTATACAATCATTTAATGTACCCTGATGACTAAACTATACAACGGAAATCGACAATTTTCTTACATGAGAGTTATTAGGTTTTGGCAGAGAATCATAATAAAGGTTATTCACAGCGTTGGACAAAGTTTCATTATGAACATATTGTAGTTGATTACTGGTAATTAAAGAAACAGATGTAACATAGAATCAATTGACGCTTTTTAAACCCTGTCGTAACTTTTGCTGAAGTGTTACATCATGGTCCTTGCAATATAATATAATTGACTTTTGTTACATTTAACTGCAAGGAATTCTGTGCAGCAATTATCTGTAATGTGTGGATTAATAACCCTATTTTCTATTCCATGGCATTCCGAAGTAAATATCGAGGCATTCTGTGCAAGCATGATCCTTTATAACTCCAATGTGTTCGTACTCATGCACAAGGCCTCTGTAAATTTATTTTAATACTGTTTTATTACTTTAATAATAAGAAAATAAGGTGTTTATAGCTCCACGCCCATCAGATTGAACTGGGCTTTCCAATCACGAAAAATTATGAAAATCGAATTAGTAGATTTTGAGATTACCCTACATTCACCAACAACTTTTCTTCCTTTATAATTTTAGTATAAATAAGGGGCAGTTCATTTGAAATTAAACTCTCATTTTCGGTATCACTGAATGCCGTGGAATCTTTGCGCTAGCAAAACTATGTTTGTGTCACATTGTTCATACTTCCTGCTCATGAAAGATGAAGAGAATTGCATAAACCTCTCAGTTATCTACAAGGGTAATTTTATAAGGCATGACAGTCGTGTTATACTACGCTAGCTCGCTACACTAACGTGTGCTAAAAAGTGTGTAAAATTATTGATGCGGCCTGTATGGATTGGTGATTGGTTATAAGCACACCACAGTGTTAGCGGACTATGCCATCTGTGCCCAGACGGATGCAAGTAGAGCTGAGTTCATTCATATAAAACTATATTTTCGATTTCCCGATTTCATAATGCATAGAGCTCATAAAAGCATTACAGAATAATGATTTTCTGTGTCAAAATATAGCGCCTTGGGTTGAGGCATTCAAACATCTAGTGCCATAATACTCGATGTTAGCTCCTCACAGCATATTCCCTCAAAGATCTTATAGCCCACCTCTGATATAATGAGCAGCTTGTCTGCATAATAATCTGAATTAGAACCTCGTTAGGAGTGCGCTGCCTCTGTAGCTTCTTTCGCTCCGACACTGGTTTGATTTCCTCTTCATCGTCCTTGTGTAGATTTGAGACGTAATAAAGGACGTTGAAGTTAAATGGAGAAGGCATTTTACATGGATGGAAGTGAGAGCCTTAGAGGAACTAATTTCTGATGTTTAAAAAACTTGAAATACTGTGAAAGGTGTTTTCGTTTCTAATGTGCTTACGTATTCACTGTGCAAAATTATTAGATTGCCCCTACTGTCAGCTGCTGCAATCAAAATCTGCTTCAGGATTATTTACATTCCAATTGCCTTCAAACGTGGGGTACTATGCACGCACATTATCTTGGGTGCTTGGCTCCATAGTCCTCATTCGGTAGGTTTTGCGCAATTTCGGAAGCAGATCAGAACAACAACGTTGATACACGAAGTGCGTACACACCCTGATATATAGTGGATTCAAAGTTGAGGTTGAATTCTGTCTGCATATCGCAGATTTCAGCCACATGCTCGTGATCTGTATTTCGTTTAACAGTTCAGCTGGTTCGCGGTAAATTAGATAACATATTCATCACAATGACTGAGGGCCTCAAAGAAAGAAACTTTCTTTTAACACTACAGAAAGACAAGCGGGCGACCCCTCTCTTCTTCACTCCGACCTCGCTTCCCCGTAAAACTAGCGCCTAAGAAAAGGTGCGCGCATAATATGTATATTCTATTACTCCAATTTTAGCGCGACATACTTACCTCAAACTTATTTTGACTTATAAAACAATCACATATTTTCACAAGCATATTGGAATTGTAATCTGCGTTATATAACTTTCTTCAGCAAAGAGAAGGAGCATTAGTAATGGGTTCATAAATAGCTTGAGCATGGTGTTTTCCCATTCCGGATTTCTTATAGTTTGGGGTACATAGGATTATTGTTCTATTCCAAAGATATCGGCTGGTACTGCATTGATTTACAGCTCACCTGAGGTTTACTGACCAGCATTTCTTACATTAGGAGAGGCAGAAGGTAGTGATACACATTTACGAAATTTAAGGCTTATGTTTTTAACATCATGTGTCTTTTGGACTAGATTGAGATGAGCAGATTTGGTTTATCAGAGATAAGCAGACGGCTCCTATGTATTATTTGTAGCAGATATACCTACTTAACACTCCTGAAGGCTACAAATGCAAGTTTCCGGCATGTGCAAATTACAAATGCTCACGGCATGCCAGAAAGTTTAAATACTGCAATAATGTCTCAACGGTGTTGTCAAAATGTTTAAGAAGCTATGAACCCTATTCTCGTCGTTAAGGTCTTCTACAGAAGATTTATTTAGTTTTGTAAAACATACAGTATTGCTGAATGTTTTCACAAGCCCTAACTCAAGAACCTCTGTAGATCACAGTTTAATACTATTGTATGTAATTTAGCAGCGTTTGAAAGGTTTGTTCTTGATTAAGGCTCTAGATTTATTTGCCACAATATCCACCTCAGTGAGATCAGTAAAACTGAGGGCAATAACAATATAGTGCTATGACAATAAAACTCGTTGTTGCTTTTTAGTCGATAGTTGAACTTTGATTTTTAGGGAGTAGTTGAAACGCTATTTAATTCTAGCTGTTGTCGGAGTTTGGGAAGGTTTTCGTGGGTAGTAATAAAGCCTCGATCCCCATCGCAATAACTCACACAGGATTTAAGGCCAGACCCTTCCAAAAATGCACGATTCAGATAAATCACTCTTCTATCGTAAACAACGCGCCTCTGTAAAAGCGTTTTGAACAAGTGATAAAAATGATTAATTTATTAAAACTTCATACAAAAAAGCAATAACTTCATGGTTTGTCGAAGCAAAAGGGGGAAATGAGCGGAAAATGCGAATGAGGGTGAAGCTATGTCAAGATGTAATAGAGCCCGTAAAGAAGGGGTGAATATATTTGCTGAACGCCTTTGTGAGATGTACCTATTTCGTGAATAAGCATTTTTGTGTGAAATGTTACAAGGATCCTATTTAAGTTTTTTCTATTTTCTGGTGTCAACAGAAAAGAATGCTAAATCTATTACGGTGTACTACGTTCATACGAAACTAAAACATACAGATCGACATACTAACCGTATTTGGTCAGCTATCCGAACGGTTAAACTTACATGAGTTAAGTGATTTAGAAATGCAGTCTTCTACTTTAGTTATTTATCCTCCTCAAATGGAGGACATACACTCCCAGGACTTTACTTGGGGTGAGATGCCTGTTGAGCAATGGTTTCTGAGACCTTAAGCAAGGATGGGTGATCAGCTGTATACCTGGTTTATAACTCCATGGCACGACAGCTCACGGGGAACCTTGGCCTACCGCCCGGCCGCTGCGGCCCCCATCTCGGTCCACTACAGACGTCATGGATGGGGGGCAGTATTGGAGGGTGAGACGTGGTCAGCGCCTCGACCCCCTCCCGGCCGGTTAATGCGGTCCTCATGACCTGGAGCCGCTACTTCTCAATCAAGTAGCTCCTCAATTGACCCCCAGGGACCTTACGAGGCTGAGTGCACCCATGTCAGGTCTCCCAGCGGGGGAAAAATCCCCACGCCGGTACTGGGGATCGAAACCAGGTCTCCCGCTTGGTAAGCAGCTGCGCTACCACCGCGCTAAGGAGACGACCGTATACCTGGTTTATAAATTCTTAATATTATACACAAATATTGAGAAAGCACCTCGCACTCTTTAAAATTGTATCTTGTAGTACTGTTGCTTGTTTGTTATTACTTTCTCTGTTACGTATAGTAGGTAGGGAGAGTACTGCATTCTATCCCAAATTCGATACCAATATTTTACCGAAAATACACTTTTGAATCTCCCTAAATCAAATAAAAAAAGTGCTTTTAGAAAAGATATCCGCGGTTGTCAGTGAGCAGCGTAAATCTAAAAAAATGACGGTTCGGTTAAATGTCAAAGTTGGTATTCCTTCTTCCAAAGATGTGAACGATGGTTTTCATGAAAATTACCCACCCAAACCACCTTTACATGGAAGATTTCTCGAAATTTCGATTTTGTCAAAAATGGCTCTAACGATTTTTATTGAATTACCATATATTATAGATATTAACATGACAAAGAAAAGGTATACTTACTTTGAGTTTTCTGGCATTAGTTCATGAAGTTCACGAAGAAATTGTGTTTAACCTTGCTTAAATGTACACATTAAGAGATAGATGAAACCTACCACGTAGAAAATGTAGATCTCTTTAAAACACAATTGATTCCAAGTAAGTTTACTTTAGATTGCCTCTGCAGTAGCGTGGTCAGCGTTCTGACTTCTCAACCCAAAGATTCCGGGTTGGTTTCCCGTCTGGGGCGGGAAGTTTTCTGTAAATCTGAATCAATCTCTATCCCCACCCCCACAGAGTAAGGGAGTGAATGTGTGTCATGTCCAGCATTATAATACTGAAGTAAACAATGCTAAAAATCCTTCAATTCAGCGAGCTAAAATATCGACAGTTATTTCCCAAGTTAAAGCCGCCAATATAGCATAGAAGTTAAAGAAGGCTATATAAATGAAACAATTTTTTTTTTTTTGGTTGTTCCATAAGCTATTTTTAAGATATCCATTATTAATGTTAACTACTTGGTCATTTTAGTTCCTTTATATATTCATAACCTTTTCTCGCGATGTCATGGAATCAGTATGGAATGATAAGGATGCAGTTCGTAAATATTTTGACTATGCTGTTTATTTTGAGTCTACAAGGATATGTATAAGGTAGATATTTCTAAAGGTTTAGCTCAGTTAAAATGAAATAGGTCGAAAATATTAGAACATTTGAACTTTAAGTGTTAGTTATCTAAATAAAGTCAACACGCCAAATACCAATACCAGTAGTAAAACAAAAATAGTTTATATACCCAGTAAAATTAGAGGGTGGAGAAGGTCATGCGAATCCATATATTTTTTTTTATCCATGCTGACCTAAGGGTACTCATAAGTCAGACTACAAGCAAGTTCATCCATGATTAATCGGTTCTGTCATCGCTAACAACGAAGAGGGAAGGGATTTCTATTTAATTCAGATTAATGGAGATGAAATGCAGATATAGCGTATTGTTCATTTAGTTACAGGTAAAAGGGAGATATAATAAACCAAATCGACGGTAAAATACTTAAAAGTGAGTCGCTATATGCTTGCGTTCAAACTCCATTCTCTCTGTACTTGAAAGTGTTAATGTGATACATTCGCATGACTTTCAACATGACTAACTTATAAATGCTGCTATAACTCTAGTAAGTTATTTCTTAAACCATACTACACTACTCCAGATATGTACCTATTTAATTAGCAATGACTTAAAAAAGCAAGATTCAAATGTTTAATTGAGGTAACAGCTATTGCAATCGAAAGAAAAGAATGAATTGCCGTAAGCTAGCTTTGACATTCCTTAGTTTTCTATGTCGCAGGCTTTTAAAAGCTCAAATAAATAAATCTCGAAAATGGCTGATGCCTCAAAGAAGGCTACAGGGCAATAATTGTGTGTTTTTAACAGATCTACATTTGTTGTGTAGTACACTTTGTTTATTACAGTTGACCCGTTATACAAAATGAAACAGTATACCTTCGGGATAAAGGGGAAATCATTGTCTATTCCCAGAAAATTCAGGATATATACTTTTATCACGTAAATATCTTACAATTATAAAATTTTAATAACATTTCTTATGACTAGTTTTGAAGAAATAAAAAATATCGATAAGTTTTCCATGTAAATAATTGTTTGTGGTGGGTGAGTTCTCTAGAAAATCTTCATGTCTTTTTCTTGGAGAATATTATATTTAAATTCATGGTTTTGTATTTATCATACTGTTCGTTGCTACTCACACGCTCACGGAATGTTTCTAAAAAAATGTTCGATATCACGTTCCTGAATTGAATGTTTTAAAAGTAAGACTTAATTTTGGTTTACAAGACCAATGTTTTATTATTAAACTATTAAAACATTTTAATATTAATAATATTTCATTTTATATTTTTTGTGGTTTATGAGTATTCTTTTCTAAACGTAAACATTTATTAATAACTTTATTAAGATTAGAATTTATTGTTTTGACTTTATTTATTATTTCATATTAACACTCCTCTACATACTATTTGTATTGCAGAGAAGGTTGAAAAGCTCAAACAAGTATTAAAAAACAAAAACAAAAAACAAAAGTGTTTGCGAAATAGCTGATGCCAGAAAAGGTAGCTATTTATTTTAAATAAATCTTGTTTAAACCGATCGACATGTATTGTGCAATAGGGCTTTGTCTATCCCTTAGCATTTGAGTTACACAAAATTATACTAAACTCCTTCGGAATGGAGAGGTCTTCAGGGAATATTCCCAGAAATTCCAAGTTATACATTTTGTTTCTCATTTAATATTTAAATGTTTATGTGGTGGTATAAATAAAAATTGTTAGAACTATTTTTCAGCTAATAGAAGATGTCAAACACTTTTCCACGTAAATGGTGGTTTACGGTAAATAATTTACTTAAATTGTTTTGTCATATCTTTGGAAGATACTGAACTTAATGCCAAGTTTATTGAATATTTCATGTTTAAGTTATGCGCAAGCCTACATACATACACCTATTTTCTCTATTTTTATGTATATATTTTTTTTTAATCTGACAGCCACAACATGGATATTTAAGGTCTTAGAGTCATCGAAAGTTTGGTTTGAACGCGTTATTTCATTTACCGATACGTACACGGTAGCGAATATAAAAGTGCTTCAGTACATGAATAGTGGCCTCGAAGCTTTAAATAATTGTGTTTTAATATTTAGAGAGGATTGTTTACAAAATCCGAAAAAAAATCTACCTATGATTATTGCTAAGCTCCGTGGAATAAGCGGCTCGAAAAGAATGTGTAGTGTTTCTTCCATTTTAAGCAAGACTTAATTTCCTTAAGTTTTATTAACGGAGTGATAAAAACAGTGCCATAAGAAATAGGGCTTATATATCATTATCTAATAACAACTCGCCGTTGTAATGTAACTTGTCAACTATGGCTTACAATTTTGTGTTTCTCGAATTCATTTTTAGTGTCACTTTCAATTACATATAAAGGCTTTTCAAATAGAAAATGTGTTTATATAATCTTATCATTACAAAATGGTTGTTAAGGTATCAAATGTTGTGTATAATTGCTTCATTATGACACGTCTGCCAATTATAACAATGCAATACCGGTATTCCAAGTTACCCTGGCTTATAAGAGGAAGATGCAGCCCGTTTGTGAAATTCTTCTCTAAGGAAAGAAGGTGCTCAAACTTCTATATATTATTAAATGTACAATAATTGATATGTGAGTTTATAATTTCTATCCTGTACTGTACGTACGTCTAAGTTTGCTCGTGTCTATCCTAAGAAGTGGTTGCATGTAAGTGACTATCTTATTTATCGTTTTAATACACCAGGCAGAAAGAAATAAAATATAGGGAGAAAAAATAATGCCTCCTAATACATGAGAATGCTCTCGTCTGTATCATCTATGGATGCCAAATTATTTCGTGATTTATTTCTTACAATTTATAATGCTAAGATTGCATCTAATGCCTAACTCGTGAATAAACTTCTATCACACTCGTGAAAAGTGTTGGTCTCACTTCGTTTTTGCGACACACGTTTACTCTTGCCATAATCATTAAGATTGCCTAGCTGTATAAATTACTATTTTACCATGAGGTATGTTTTAATAGTTTATTATCAGAAGCTACAAAGGGCTAAAGACTTATATTTAAATGTCTCAAAAATGAAATACAATTCTTTCGCCTAAGCTATTAAAAGGATAATAAAATTGAATCCAGAATTTTTTGCCGGTACTTATGCAGTATTGATTTTCTTAGAGTTATTGCGTTAATGCCGATGATGTATACAGAATTTTAATAGTAGTATGTCATGTGACAGGGAAGACAATGTAATATCAGGTTAGTACTTCCTTGAATGTTATATTTTCTATTTTCAAATACACCCACTTATGTAAATTTTTCTTCCACGATTTTCGCGATCTGTGTTTGAAGAGAGTGGGACGTTGCCACGCTTTCCTACTATAGAGTAATATGTACCAATAAGTTTCTTGGCATTTTTTTTTTTTCAAGAAAAGGGATGCCTCTGAATTCCTTGCAGTAGGACATGTAATTATCCTCCCTACTTTATGGGTGAAGATAATTTCTACATTCTTTTTATAAGTAAAGTTGTTAATCCTCTTCTAATCACCACTTGCCAATTTCCAAGCTGCAGTAAACTTATAGCCAGTCAGTAGGGAGAGAAAAAAAAAACAATGCGAAAGGAAGAGTAAGAAAAGGGCATGCGTGCGTTGTTGACCTGGGAAGAACAGCTTCCATGGTGGTTGTGAGAGGGTTTCTTGGTCACCTGCCCTCAACATAAACACAAAAGGTGCAAGTCATGAGCTTAACTGCCCTTTCCTCTAGGTGGCTTAGGCGAGAGGTAGTTAGTTCTGTTTAGAACTACATAGTATTTATTAAAACTCTTACCCGTAATGGTAATGATTTTGAAGATCTTTGATAGGCAAGTTTAAATTTAGTCCTTTCTTGATAAGGAATAAGATCGGTAGAAACAATGACATTTCTGTTCTTTGTTTTTGTTCTCTATATATGAACAGAGTGCTAAAAATACCTTGTTTTTTCCTCATTATTTCTCTTCAAAATATCTATACAGGCGTGAGTAGTCTTGGCATTTTCTAATTTTATGGATGAATTAACTTTATAATTGTATCAATTTGTGCTTTGATAAGATTTACAACCAGATGCTGGTGGTGAATGCGGCTATAAAAACGGCATACAATAGAGTAAACAAATGAAAAGCGCAGTATATATCTCTTATAGTACAGAGAGGGGAAAATAAAGAGAGAAGTTATGTTTAAAACGTTTTCTAAATGCAGATTTGAGCAAGACTTCTGTAGGACAGATGAGCTGAAGACAGATGAGCTGAAATGAGTAACGACCTTGGTACTGCTGACGTAAAGAAGCTTCATGGCTTACCAACAGCTATAAGTGGTTTGTGGTTATACTGATTCTACTCGTTTTATAATGGCTTTTAAAGATTTCAAAACATCCCCAGATTTCTCACATAAATATTATAATAATGCGGCTGTACATCATTTAGGACATTCAATGAAACACAATTTTGAACGAAATGATACACAGCATGAGCTTGTGCTTCTGAGGAGGAGCAATAACTGAGTGAGATCATGTAGACAAAAAATAAAGGGAAAGACAGTTATTTTGAAATACACGTCTTGGAGCTTTTATGCATTTAGGTCATCGGAGTAAGCAGAGAGCATGTAACTTAACAAGATAGCCGACTGCAAAAACAAACGGTGTGTGATGCGTCAGCTAAACTAACTTCATTCTCAACGCAGTTCACGGTGGAGGCTACACGAGTACCTTTCGGTTTACTCGAGGTTTTTAATGTTTTAATGTAGATAAAATACCGGATGTAATGACGTTTGAACCACCAACGGTAAATACACTCATGATTTATGAATCCCACGATATGCTGGTTACATTTGCTAGGCAACGACATGAAGTCTCATTCCCGTTCTATTCCCTTCCTCCCTTTATTACCAAATGTAACGCAACAGCTCCAATAAATTTGTGCGGAATGGAGATGCAAACATAGATTTTAGACACGTCGAAAAGCTATCGAAGAATTGTGAAGTGGGAATTTACTACAGTTCGACAGTTTTGGGACTTTGATGGTAGCGAATTTTATCCTGGTGTTGACCAAGGGCACAGCAGAACTTTTTCCCTATTGTGCACTTAAAAGTTGATGTCCACAATAACATTTTAATAAGGATGGAAGGATAGAGTTGGACTGAAAAATTCAATATCATAGCCGGGATTTGAACTAGGGATCTTCTGGTCTCCGTCCGGTTGCTCTAACCAATGAGCTACTATGGGAACATGCCGATAAAACATTAAGTTCCTCAACTGACTTATTTTCTCGGTGAAACACACAAGGAGATTTCTGTTTTGAGATGACATACCTCAACGGCGACTTATAATGTCGTAAATATTAGAAGTCCCGGGCTTGATAGTTTCCAACCAACTGTTGGGTCAGTGAACCTATATTATAAATGCTGTAGCGTTACATTACATTTTTCAGTCTGACTCTACCTCTCCAACTCCCGTCTTACTTCTTGGCCAGTATGGCAGTAACAATTACGTTATAATGAAGGATGTGTGTGTGTGGAATATAAATGCGAGCATTAAAATTTTAGATATATCGAAACACTATGGAAGAATTTTGAAGTGAGCATTTATTACCGAGCATCGAGAGCGTCGAGGTATGCATGGTTTCAGATAGATATGTGGTCTACGCAGGAAAGTTCCTCTGAGTCCTGTTAGAAATGTTGTTTGGCCAGCACACCCATTTGCAACGCACGTCCACATAGTCAAACCGTGGTTGTTGGGCATGTGCTTAATAAGCCTTGTAATTTGAAAGCCCAAAACCGAAACCACTCATCAGCCCCAGTTTTGTGGAAGAAGTGGAATTGATCATTTCTATGGGTTTCGGTCAACTTTCATGTGGAATTAGCGCCATAAACCGATGGATAAACCATTGAAGTATCAGTTAGTGTCAGAAATGTAGTTTTAATAAAGCGTTGTGTTTGGTTTCCGTCATTAAAGCATTAAAGGAGCCATCAGTTCAAGTACATGCAAGTGCATTGTTTACATACACACAATGGTGGGAATTTGGATTTCTGCGCTTGTTTGTCTTCTCAGTTGTTATTGTTTTCGCCATGCTTTTTGGCCAAGGATGTTTAAGGTATCTACTAATTGATTGGGTTCTACTAAAATAATAGCAGATCCCACAGTTCTGTTCGCGTTCTTTGCGTTTACTGCTTTAAGTTTTTGTTTTATTATTGCTATTATTATTGTTATTATTAGTATTATTATAAATTTGTCACAAAAATAATCATACTGGTAAGTAAATACTTGCAAACAGAAGTAGTTACTGGAATTGACAAATACAGCATTGCAAAAAAAAAAAAAATCCTTTTGTTTGATTTTTCTACTAACCGTATTCGATTCATTACATACAGACCTGTATGTCGCAAACTTAGCACAGCTTGCACGCTTATTTCCTATTGAATGACAACAATCAATCCATACTTTCCTTCTATTCAATTTTAATTTATAAGTAACTAACTTTTGCTCACTCCTCCCTCTAAGCAGAGTCGCAGGTCCTGTTTGTTTACACCACTTGAAGTAAAACTCATTAAGAGAGGCTATTTCAACCCTTCCTTTGATTTCATTGAATATACCATCGCTCACTGGTTCGTGTGTTTGTCTTGTGATTTGTTTCAAGTCAGTCATAGAGAGAGATGGCAAAGGTTGAATGGAATGTAGTTTTAGTGTAATAAATATGGAATTCTTACAGAAGACAGATAACTGTTGTGGTCTATGAGAATCGTCCATATTTTTTCACCCAAATGAATATGCCACTTGGAGTTTTGTAAACTATAAATAAAATTCTTTTGCTAAAGCAAGCAAAATTTGAGACATATGTATTAGATTTAAAAGTAAGCTGAGGTGTGCCTGTTCTTTATGTTTGCTATGTCGTTGGGGATGTACTATTTCTTGCAATAACCAGAAAATACCATTAAAAGGCTCAGATTTTGAATGCATTTAACAGGAATAAAACTAAACATGTTATATATAATTTCACAATTTTCTAACAAAATCATAAATATAATGCCTATAAATATTTATTTCATAGATTTTTTTCCGAACTCACCTTTCGAAGTTTCGCTTCATACTCACTTTGTGAATGCCGCATAGCTTAATGTCTAACTTGAGTCTAATTGCGCTCTATGCCAAGTTTCTAAGCAGTCGCTTCAGTCATTCTTAAACGAAAAGGACACATACAAATTCCAGCCCCATGTGAACATCCACACACAATAAGGACAAGTTAAAATGCTATCTTTGGCTTCAGTGTTTGTCACTATGCAAGGTAATATCAATTATTCAACTAAATGTAAACTCGACAAAAATAACGCTGGTTAAGCTTTTGTTATTCGTGTGGATATATTGCTTTTATGGTACAGACCTAATACGCCGGTCCCTATGGCCGCGCTCGCTAAGGCTTTGGTGCTTCATAGCGCTGGGGATCGTGGGTTCGAGTCCCACCTTGGGCATGGGTGTTATATGTTTGTGTTTATGTGTGTGTTGTAAGAAAACAGCAATACAGTAATAATACAGAAAAACAAGTTAAAAAAAAGTAAATAAAAGTAGGGTATACAGAGCCGGAGTCCCGATCAGACTCCGGTACCGTATTTTTAAAAAAAGAAAAAAAAATACAGGAAAGTTAAATTGTTTATTTCATACCCGATTAAATTTTGAAATTTACTGTCGAAAAACAATTCTTATTTCAGAATCATACTTAAAATAATCATGCTCTTCACTTTGGGATTAACTCAAAGTTATTGGATGTCACTTAAACTTCTAAGTGATTACGAATTAACAAGTGGGCCTATTTTTGACTCCGTGCCAAGGCAAGTTACACGCATGGGGTAGTTTCTAAAGTTTTCCGTCAGCCTGAAAAGGCAGATAGCAAGTGACTTTAGGGCTACACGGTCTCTGGGCTTATTTTTGCCATTATTAATTCATTCCATTCATCATCTCGAAGTTCCTGGTAGCCGGCGTGGGACGTTAAAACAAAAGAAGAAAGAAGTGCTAGCTCTCGTCACAGTCCACAAACGACAAACTTTGAAAATTGGTTTTAGTGTCTTAAGTGGATCCAAAGTTTAAGCAGTATCCTGGAAGGCGTGGTGTGATCCAAAACTTCCTAAAGAGGGTTATATAAACATTTTATGCTTATTTTGCTGATATGATCTGAATTATACTTGCTTTAATGCCCACGGTGAACATATGCACTCATAGGTGACGTTTCAACTAAAGGGATCTTAAATCTATGCTGTGAATTTTTTTAGACTTAGAAACATGGTCTTCATTGATTTTGTTGAAAGAATACAGATATTCTCTCAAATTACTTCATAGCGGCACACAGAAGACACAGTACCTACATACTAGTGTCGTGCAATGTTTGAAGTGTAGACTGGAAACCAAGGCGGGGCAACTTGAGGTTTGTATGCGACCATCAAAACTTATGAATGGAGTGTGTAATCTAAAATGTCAGAGCGCGAACAAATTCGTTCGAAGGAGAATATTTTGCTGACTGGAATGGAAGACGTTGCTTAATTCAAGCGATGTAGTCATTCAAAGCCGAATAAACCTTTGTTTACAAAATATTGCAAAGGTCGGCAATTTGCTGGTATGTAAGGATGATGGGTTGATTCACCCAGACCAAGTGAACACGTATTTTATTAATTCATGATATTCAACATAATGAATAAGTAATTTGTAATTCGTTCCATTTGGAGGTAACGTCTCTGTTCTATTTATTTTCCTTTGAGTATGATACTGTGCAAGGAGAACTTTTTTTCTGCTTTACTAATTTTGATATGTTTGTTTGTATTTCTGTTAAAACGGCCAGATAATTTTCACCGTCACTATTACACAGTTCATAATAGTCGCTATTTTTCATAAACATAGTTCCATTAATTAAGGAGTCTTTATATAAAACACATCTTTAGTATGGCCAGTAGTGAACTGTGATTTAGCATATTGTATAATATACAAGGACAGCCTAATTATTTGTATTTATTTTCCGTACATAAGAAAATACCTTTCATTGGAAAAGGCGTGTGACACTCCGTGAGCTTAATTAACCATTTCTCAGAAAGCCGTACAGAACTTCTACCTGTAACTGAGCTATCAGAAAAGGAGTCTGTCTAATAAACAGGGGATAAAGTCCAACGAACGTAGTTTTCCGTCTCTGTAAGAAGTGAACTTCGGTAGGGTCACACTCGACGATCATGAACAGAACACAAAGCCTATTTTGCATGACGCTTACACTAAGGTCTTAAGGAAGAATCAATTTTACAGTTTTCGTTGCTGGCAAGTATTTTACTTCCCTCTTCAGTATATTATGTCATTGTTTAATGACGTTGGTTATTTGTAAGCAATTGACAATTCCAACGTACCAAACACTGCCTCCTTAGTATTGCCGGCACTAGGTTTTAAGGCGTTGCTGAACTAATAAAAACTTCCGAAACTACCATGACTTGATCATTTTACAATATGGGCATTCACTTGAAACATATCCTCCTTAAATCTTTCCTCTTTTCCGCTTCCGCTATATATCTGGACTATTTATCCTGATACAAAATATATTATTTACTAACAGAGGTGGCCGAAGCCATCCGGTCCCCATGGCCGCGCTCGCCAAGGCTTTGGTGCTTCGTAGCGCAGGGGATCGTGGTTTCGTGTCCCGCCTTGGGCTTGGGTGTTTATATGTTTGTGTGTGTAACAGAAGAAAACAGCAATTCAGTAATCATACAGTGCACAAAATAAAACAATTAGGTAATAAAAGTAGAGTATACCAGACTCAGGAATTACAACAAAAAAAAAAGTCGTGTAGACAAGGACTCTAAACGGGAGGTCCGCGCTTCAAATCCCACCAGGACCATCCTTCCTGACAGAGGCTTTTTGCAGATTTTTCTCACTCCTCATAGCCAGCAAAAGCCGGGGAGGTAACCCAAATTAGTGCAGGAGCACTTATTTTAGAAAAGCCTTTCTCAAATACATATAATTGTACTGCATGTGTCATCAGTGTTCACCGCCTATGGTGCTGTATGTAGTATAATAAGAACGTGCGTGAACGCTACTAAAAAGTATTGGTACAATTTTCTGCTCTAAACATTTTCATTTCGCCATTCTTTCCAGTGCATCTAGGTAGAAACTTAATCTTATCAATATAACAGACAGGCTCCTTAACTTTCAGTTACTCTTTCTAAAGCAGTTCATTAATTATTTTGCCTCTCCGTTCCATGTTCTGTGTACTCCATATGTATTTCCAAATAATTCTAATGCTTCCTTCTAATTAACAAAGTCAAAACTTTAATTTTCCAGTATACATCATTCCACGGTCTGTATAAAGTACTTCACGACATACCTTCTTAACGTAATGCATCTGTGAACTTGGAAAATCCGCAGTATATGAAATATCTGATTGACATTTACACCACTTATATAATAACAATAATAGTAGTAGTAGTAGTAGTAGTAGTAGTAGTAGTAATAGTAGGAGCAGCAGCAGCAGTAGCAGTAGCAGGAGCAGCAGCAGTAGCAGTAGCATGTGTCAAAATTCTAGCTTCCGTAGTGATTTAAAAATAATTCTGCTTTGTCTAAATTCATTGTTCTATTAAAAGTGAGTAAAATAATGCATATTTAAAAATATCCACATTAAAAATTCAAGCTATACAATAAAAATGTTTAGAATAAATCTATCATATCATATCTTTTTTAATATTACTTTTCGTACTCTTCAAAACTCTTGATTTTTAAAAATATAGTAATGTATTTCTCAAAATTAGAACATTATTTCGAAAACGCAAATGGCCTTTTTCTTTGATGTATGTTTGAAATGCAGTATAAATATTATGAAATAAATTGGTAAGAAACCTGTATGGAGATTTTGAGTATGGAAAGTGTTGGAAAGAGTTTTGCGATAGAAAATGTTTAAAACTGGTCGTGCCTATTAATAAGCATGCATTTGTCCATTTAAAACTTCAGTTAATTGGTGGTTAAAATACGCCAAGTGGGAAAAACGATAACTATCTTAAAGTTTAGAATTCATATTATTTTATTATAAAAAAGATAATTTTTCATAATTGGTGGTCAAATTTCACAGATACAACATCCTAATCCCTACTTAGGTATCGCTGAAGTGTTCTTTTTCTATTAAAAGCCGCCTTGGTCACTGCCCCTTAGCTTTTGGACAACTGCTAGGTTCAGGGATTTCAGTACATCTCCAGGATCTAAATCTCTGTAACCGTTAATTATTTCTAGTCAGATTCGGAAGTATATCGTGTTTGCTTTTCTTCTGTGAACAAGATATTTGCGTTGTTTACTTTTATTTTCAACTGTACTTTTCATCGTTGGCATTTATCACCGTTAAATATTTCCTAGTAAATATAGTTTCTAAATTTGGCAGTAATGCCATAATATCAGCCAACCCTATGCAATTATTACAGTAGTACTACTGCATCTTATTTTCTCCACAAAAAGTAGGGGCACTCTGCAGATCGCCTTATTAGAGAGGGAGAACAGCTAGAGAATTTCAGTGAGTTTCCAAACTGTTAGTGATTTGCAAACTTCACACGACAGATGTTTAACGCTCGTTTTACTGCATACCACAACACAGGCGTAAATGTGCCTAATGGAAAAGAAAGTTTGCAAAGGAAACGTTCCAGGCCTAACTTTAGGTAACTCCCCGGCATTTGCCAGGACTGAGGAAAACCTGGGGAAAGCTTCGTTCACGTAGAAGAGCCCTAGCTCCCGCTCGCCAGTCTGTGCTTTAACGAGTTCGGGCACCCATGCTGCAAAATACATTTGACGCCTATACCCACTAGATCGCAGTAGTGACTTTCCCTGAACTAGGTTTACGGCTTCAGGAAATCAGCCTTTGTCTCGTCCAGCCGGTATCAGTTTTTTTAGTGGCTGGCCTAAAAAGCAATTCAGGGAAAAAACGAACCAATGAACGATGTTCTAATCGATATGAAATGTAGGCGTATTTCAGATAACACCTATAGGAAAGAGTTTCACCAAGATTGGTACACACAGAAAAGTTCAGCCAATTACAAATAATTCGGACTTGTAGAAGAAGGGGTGAAGACCTTTTTGCATGTGTTGTTTGCACCGGGCGACAGCTACATGTATGAGAGCTTTCATTAGCGATTTTATTTGTACTTTGTTATTGCATTATATTTTATTTCTGCACCAAAATTAATTAACTAAAGCATTGCCATAGTGGTACTCTGCAGGTAAGAAAATATACGACTAGCTGGTAGGTTATTCCTTGGCAGTTCGGCCATACGGAGACAAAGAACTCCGCCAATCCACTGCCTGAATAGATGCGATCAAGCTAGTAAGGGGCGAGCTAGATTTGCTGCTGCCAACTTAAACAGCCGCGTTCCATTGGGGTAATAGGTATTTTATGCCAATAAGCATAGTACGGAATCGTTCTACATTAAAAATATTACTGAAGAAAATCTGTTGTGTTCCATTCACACGACTTTATCTACCTTTTCTGCACACAAACTATTCCTACAAAATATTATTCCTTTGTTTATATCATACTAATCGAAATAAACATTAATAGAAACTGTCTTTGCTTGCTTTCTTATAACCAGAATAAAGTAAGGGAACACACAACCTTAAGCGACAGTCATATCTTTTAAAGAAAACTGGTTGCTACATGAAACAATTGAAATTTGGTTCGCTTTACATAGACATGAGCAAAATATAGGAGCTGTGAAACGAAAGATGAGAAAAGTTGTAAGTGGTTTAAACTTGAAAGGTATAGCGAGGAAACGAATACCTCTACAAAAATGTATATGTAAATGTTGTGTTTTAACGAGATCCATAGTTTTGTTTAGTAAGCTTTGCCTATCTCTTACAGTTTACCAGTTACACAAAAGTCACCCAGAAACGAGGTCTTCAGAGCCTATTCCCAAAAAATTTAAGATATATGTGTCTCATGAAAATATCTTACGTATGGTATTTTAATCAAAACGTACGTTATTTTAATCAAACTATTTATATATATTTTTTAAACTCAAAATTTTCTACAAATGTTCCATATATAGCTAAGGGAGGGGATTATGCTGAAAGTCTTCGTGTCGCATCCTTAGAAGATGCTGAGCTTAAATATCAAGTTTGGTGTTTAATCGACTTTTCATTTTTGAGTTATGCTGTTCACCACACATACGCGCGGACCGTTTTCTAAAAATGCTTCTTTGGATTCAGGGTCCTTAAGACATGTATTTACGTTGAAACCTCGGAATCCAATTTTGGGTGGAATAACAATACTTTCACTACCTACATGTACACTGAACATACGTGCTAGAAAAAGTAAAAGGTCTGCGTTGTAAGGGACTGGTATAGCTTACTCCATAAGCTTTGATTTGGAAAGGCTAAATTCCTTTGGTAATTTAAGATGGGTCTGTCTGCCATTGAAGCTAGTGTGCTCTGAAAAGAACAAAATCTTGGTTTTGGGTAAAAATCAAGGAAAAATTAAACTAATAGGTGCTGATCTCGTGCAGTTGAATACATAGATTACTGCTCAGTGCTTTTTTACTATTAAAGGTGAAAATAGCATTCTCTATAGTTTTGCAGATAGAATGCTGTACATCTCCATGATGTTAATACAAATCCTCTTCATAATACTGTTATCATTACCAAACTATAAAATCTGTTCAGTTCACAAAATAGTGTATAAATTTAAATATTAATATTTCTACAAACATTCATTGAAAGCATTCTGAGCATTTATATAACTCTTAGAATTTTAAAGGAATTATTTTAACCTGAGTTTAAATATACAGCTGTAATGTGTATGATAAATACATAAAATAACTGCTCCATAATGTTGTTTCTGTGGCCATGTAAGAAAGCTTAAGGGATGATGCAGTAGCGTAACCATATTCATTTAATGTAAGGCATTGGCAGTAGGTGGTGTCTGGTAATCTGTGATTATGTTATTGAGTATAGTCGCTTGTGTGGTATTGCCGTTGAAGAACATGATTTAGAGCACTTCTTATAAAACATACTGATTTACCAACTCTGGTCTGTATTATTATTCTACGTTCATAAATAACCTCCCAAAAGATTTGGTATATTAATTGGCACCTTTCTGGACGAGGGTTTCCTATGTAAAATTGATACTTCCTCCATCCTAAATCAACTATGAGCGTTTGCAACAATGTCATAGAAACTTTCTGAGTCTATCTATATAGAAAATGAACATTTTTATATGGTGAATAAGACGAGTATTATAACAACATTATAAGAGTAAGAAACAAAATTGCAGTTTAGGTTTAACATACTTCTTTTTAACAAATATCAGCCTTCAGGTGTACTATATTTAGCAATCAGAAGGAGAAAGTCGCTTGTGTACAAACTTAGAAAGACACAACACTAAAATTCCATGCCCATTGCGGGATTCAAACCCGCGGCTCTTTCGCGGCAGAACTTCAACGTCTAACGCGCCAAAGACAGGCTCCTGGGCTGGTCAAGATATGTATATCTATAAGCACATTAATTTTGATATATCTTATCTCATAATTGAAGCAGGAAATATAAGTTGAACGTCATAAAATATCTAAAATTTATAGAATTAGATTTTTAAGAGTTTCGAGATGTGTGTCCTAACAAATACCTCACAGCCATTTTATAGAATATAATGTAAGGAGCACAACTGTGTGAAACTGAATAAAACTGGTAAAAGGATGCTTATGACCATTATAATTACGGTACGATTTGTTTGTCGTAGGTTTAAAATCGGAGAAGAAATTTAAGGATGTATGGTTCTAGTGTTAACATTTTAAGATGATAGGGGACTATTAAGGCATCGGGCTTTCCAAGAGTGTTAATCACCCTTACATTTTACGCAACAAAGTCTTAAATTTTTATTACATTTACGATTCTTTTCCCTCAGCCACACATTCAAGTGTTAAAGGTCCCAGCCATATATGTGGCTAATTTCTGACATCGGTTATGCTTACCATTTAGCTAGTATTTTAGAAGCAATGTCTACTTACTGATGAAGTTGTCGTGGTAATCCAGAGTGGTGAAATCTTGGCAGCACGAGAACCACAATACCGTAATTTTGTTGATGTGGAAAAGCTTTTGAATCCCACACTAACAAAATTTTCGTGTACAAATGATGCAAAAGAGGCAGCGATAAGAACTGTGTAAAGAGGGGGAACGAGAATTAACAATAACAGTAGGTACTTCCTTTCTTTTCAGAGGGTGAAACAAAAGAACATACAGCTATTTGCTTCTTAAGGGAAAAAATACAGGAACAAAAGGTTGTCTACACTTCCTGTTATGCCGTCTCTGAACCTAATTACGAAAGTTCCTGCTAGAACAAAGCTTTTTAAGTTTAAATATATAGTGAGCTTGACAATTTCAAATGTTGCTATGTTATGTTCTTCTTTCGGCTTCAGTAATTTTGGGTGGGGCACTTCTAGGTGTTCACTTTGAATGTGTTCTATTCTATTTTTTTTTTTTTTTTTTACATAATTGAATAATTAAGAGATGGAGGTTTTAAATATGCCAGGTGACCCAAAAGTTCCTTATTTGTTTTATAATTATTGCCTTGAGTTGACATTCTAGAAAACAAGTAATCGTAGATATGTGCTTCTATTCAGTATAGAGGTTAATCAAGCCTTAATCCCGACACAATGAAAATAAGCGCAAGGGAATACTGAAAAATAAATTACATCTGCTTAACTATGCCTTAACTAACGTGTAGCACTGAATCTAGGTGCACCAACGCAGCATTGGATCTTCGGCAGAACTTTTCTTTCATTCTTTCTGTTTTTGAATAAATTATCCTCAGAATTCAGAAGGCATAAAACACGTGAAAGTTTGGGATGATCTATATTCAACTGTTTTCTCCTTTAAGTGGACATTCGTATCCTTTGTCCAATGTTTTATTTTCCTCAATTTATATGACCAACTAGCTGATCATAGCAAAAGTAGTGTGTATGGAACGTACTTTGCTTTTAGATGGAACTAGACGTCATAGAGGTAATTAGTTCGTGTATCAACCCTTCGTGCCAAAACCACCTTGAAATATCGATACTAGAAGTCAGATTTCATCACAGGGTTATATGCAGAAAGTTATCTGCCAGATTTTATAATAAGGCTCATAAATTGTGCACTACAACAGCTTGTTATAGTGTGTACAGGAAAAGAATTCTTACATTGACCGAAACGGAAAGCCCTGGTTACGTAGTGGCACGCGCGAGAAGAGAGAATCGTGCAGTAACACAGTACACTTCAACCAGGGATATCCATTTCCGTCATTTATTGGGTTGCCGTAGCACGGTTCCGGCTTTGATGTGTAGACTTTGCAATTGAAACTGGCACCCAATTTTCCTTATACTGCTAAACTATATTTTAATTCAAGCAAAAGACGTGTCCCCTGTATAAGGGAAAGTAGAGCAATATCGATGTAATCAATTTTAGAATATTGCATTGCTGCATATCTGAAATACAATAAGGAACTGATGGCTCATGCAATTTATGGGAATAACATAATTGTGAAATACTATAAAAGACAGGACTAATAAATCCAACGTAATTACTAATGACAATCCATAGCTGCGTCATTAAAAGTACCACCCCAGGTACAAAAATTTAGCATATAGAGTAATATTTTGAAAAAATAGCATATAGAGTAATATTTTGAAAAAAAAAATAGCATATAAAGTAATATTTTGAAAAACTTTAGCATATAGAGTAATATTCTGAAAAAATAATGTCATTAAAAAGTCATTCCTTGATAAGTTATGAATTGTACATATCCATTGTAATTTTTTAAGGTACACAAGTAAATTTTACAATAAGTTGAAAATAAATAATCCTTGTGGCTTATGTTCACGTTTAGAGCTGTATGCTTGGAGAGGCACAGTTGATTACATTCCGGAGCGAAAGTTTGACGATTAATGCGCATATATCTCAACTCCAAATAGCTGTATGGCAGCAGTTCGCGCTTATCTGAACCCTAGCACTTAACACTTTGATGTGATGAATGTGTTTCAGCACTGATACTTGTTGAAGCTAGCAGGGAATGATTGATTTCACTACTGCGTTGATAGCTTCGTTTCACGTTTCTGCTGCCATTCCATATTTGCGGAAGAGTTTAACGTACTTTGATCGCTGCTTAGAAAATTTCAAACCCTTAGCAACCTACCTAAACCAGAGAGGGTAGTAGAACATGGAGCAAACTCGAATCGAGAATAGCATGGTTTCCCGATGAAAGTAATTGCTAGCCCTTGAATAAACCAGAGGTAAAGCATGAGCTAGACCACGTCGTAGCATCGGACTAACCGGGTGTTTCGTGCAACTTAACTTTATTGGAATTAACTAGTCTTGGTGCCTCAGTCTCCAATTGCTGCGAAACTGGTCGCTGTGGTGATGCCATCATCACACATTGGAAAAGTTGCCTCTCAGGGAATCTTTTACAAGTTTCACGAGTCTCTTCCAAAGTATGCACTCTTGCTTGACAAATGTGAACTGCTTTGTTCCGATACCTCTGACTCATGCGATGCACGTGAAGCAAACAAATCGCCAATTACCGTAGAGCTATTATTGTTGTCATCACCATGTTGTTTTTGTTAGAAAACAACTAAAGAGGACTATCAAATTCCCACTGTTAAAGGCTGATAATGAGGAAAATGTAATAAATGCTTGCTTAAATAATAAGGGAAAATAAATGACTATAAAGTTAATGCGAATGTAATTGCATCAGAAATAGCTTGAGTCGACACCGCCGCTGCCGCCGCCGCCGCCGCCGCCGTCACCACCACCCAAACCGCTGACGTGCTACATGGTCTAAAGGTAACATGCTAGCCTCTTGTTCTCAAGGTTGCGGGCTCAATCGCTGCGGAGGGCGATGGATTTTTTTCGGGGGTAAAAATCCTTAGAATGGCTTCCTTCGAAAGGGAAGTAAAGCTGTTGGTTCCGTGTCGTATATTTTCGTTGCGTAAAATAACCTCGAGGCTGATAAAGAGGCCTTTGAGCAAAATTGAAAGTGTTTCACGCCCAATATAGAGAGGAGCGTCCATAAATAAAACTCAATTTCTTTAACACCATCACCACCACCACCACCACCGCCGCCGCCGCCACTATCCCCACCAGCACCCACCCACCTGCCATTAACGCGTTTCTATTTGGTGTTTCTTGGCATTGGGAATGCAAGTTCGGTTTCAGCCACAGGCAAAGGAGTGCGTGATTTTTAAAATAGCAGTTAAAGCACGAAGCGAAACAGAAAAATGGAGTAAATAATATCCAATACCACCATCATGACGTTATCATTCCTAACTGCGGAAATTCCTATGAGTATTTGATGATTTAAGTAAAAAGAAATGGCAATGGATGTATGTCTGCCAACATTCGACGCTATGTTATTTTGAACCTATATCATTACTTGCATAAGACCTTCAACACTTATCTTAATATGTGCGTATACGAAAATATAGGATTATACGCATCCCGGCATCTATCGTGATAATTTCTAAATCTGTATATCACAATTGTGCTCGCGTTAGGTGGTTGTGTTGTGTTTCCCACCAAAGTAACATAATATTGTGAACTGTAAGGGCGAACACGACATTTTATACTTCAGAGAACTAATAGTTAACCGAATGCAAATAACGCATTATGTGCAGTTAGGGCTTTTGAACTTCTTAATTACGGGTGTAATACAATCAATCAATTCAAAGCTCTCTGAAAGTGGCACGTAGCCAATATTCTATGTTGTTGTTGTTATTATTATTATTATTATTATTATTATTATTACTATTATTGGCAGTGGCAACGCTAGCACTAGTAGTGGTGGAGGTAGTATGACGCCCTCTTATCCTGAATTCTAACGGGCACCAGGTTTGTCCACGCTTTCAAACGTCACTGCGGAACACTTATGGGTACAACGTCACGTCTTTTAAATGATAGCTGTAATTTGTTCCTGAGAAGCACAACATGTAGCTTTACTGGTGTTCCTCACATCCCGGGAAGGGATTTGCGAAGCGGGTGTACCTACGAGGCCCCATCCACAGGCTGACGTGATGAGCTTACAGTAGCACGTGCGAGCGTGTATGAAATTGGACTGTACTAGCAGATGTGTTCTCATAGCATACTGCGCCGATAATTAGATTTTATCCCAGTACGTTCCGGTTACAATCTTAAAAGGCTGTCTCAGATTTTGCGGCCTATTGTTTACTTTGTTGAGATGAGATACTTCAGCTCAAATGAAATGAAATGAAATTATTCTTTACATCAAATCCCGCTTTAAACTTGGGAGATTATACCTCGGTGATAAGTATCCTGAAACCATAACTGGTACAATTGCAAGAAATATAAAAATGGCATATCTGACCAAATAGTTATTAGGCTCAAAGTAGCATTTGTTCTTTACTAAAATAGGTTAATTAATCAGTACGTGTGATGCTTATCGTTAAAGAAGGGGAAAAAAAAAAAAAAAACAATTCAGCGTCATTAAATCACGCCCTCAAAAAGAATACCTAAGAGATTTGTGACAACAGACTATCAATGTTGTTTTAACCAGTAGGTATAAATACATATACCATTATACATTTGGAACATCATTTAACAGTAGCATAACTTGATTTATCTTAATCTATTTTTCACTAAGGACAGTGAGCGTAATTAATAAGCTTTCTTTGAAACAAACAGTTAAGCTTATTCTAAAGGTAAAGAAGTTAACCAGGAGCTTGTTGGAAAGTGCACCTTTGTGTAACAGCTTTACAATCTGCACAGGTGAAAAAGCAACTAAAAATATATGTGCTGCCTTTGTTAGGAGTGGCCTCAGCAAAAGTGCTGCCGATGAGGAGAATTTATATTTTTAACTGTGCGAGCTCTGTTCAATAAGTACCCGTGTGTGAAAGTAGATGGTGTTACTAAGGCAAGTTTATGTTACCATCGAGAACTGTCATTTGTTACACGTCACCCAAACAAATTCGATAGGTTATATTCATGTGTTAGATTGGATTTGGCAGGTTTTTCGTTAGTGTTGAATGTGTTTTCACTAAAATGTAAAAAGTGCAGTATCCTCCAGGTTTCGAATTTTTTTCTGACTTACTTAGGTACTTTCTTTCTTTTTTTCTTTTCTTTTTGGATGGGAAAACCTGCAAGGAAATGAAAGTGAAATTTGATGCTATTTAAGGGGACGTTTCATCATGTACATCTATATCACATATTTTGGTTCAACGATTTTAAATATGATCGAACATCCGCTTTTAAATGAAGAGCGCCCAGAACGTCCGGCAGATGGATGTACCGTAGAAGTTACTGAAAAAGCCCACCATATGATTCTGTTGATAGTCGAACGAAAGTTAGCGAAGTGGCAGAAGTCATATGTGTGTCGACGCATACGGATATTCATATTTGGCATTATAAGTTGAAGATAAATTTATCTGCCCAGTTGATGTCGGGATTGCTCACCCAGGACAACAATTAGGTGTGGATTTCAACCTTGCTTTATTACGTAAGCTCTACTGTCGTTACAGTAACATTAAGCTGTTTCGTAATGATGGATAACTGAAAAGTATTGGCTCTAACCGCATGAAACTTATAGATCATCCATATTCTGTGCTGTTCTTCTTCTTGTTCTTCTTCACTTCAGGGATTAGGCATTTCTACCTGTTTTGTCTCCATATTAAAATAACTACCTCCATCTTATTCTACATCTTTTCCACTATGAGAATTATAATCTCTTCTTATTAAAACTGGTATTCTTGCTTCACTCATTCCGTTCATATGTTCCTTCCAATTCTGTTTATTTTCTTCTATTTTGTCTTGTAATTTATGTACATCTAATTCCTCTGAAATTCTTTGATTTCTGATTAAATATTGTCTGGTGCACTTTAACTCTTGTTATAGACCTAATTTCTGCTACCTGTAATTTGCTTTTGCCTTTGTCTTTTGATAAAAGCTTACAGCCCAGAGAGTTGAAATTTGTGATATACTTCAGGCTTTTGATAACACTACTTATTTTTGACGTTACCTAATATTTTCCTAGATATACCATCATGTTTCTGATAATGCGCTATTCAACAGTTAATTATTCAGGACATGTTTATTATATGCTTTTTAAATATTTATGTAAATTTATTTTACAGAAATCTATATATTATTTTTAACATTAGAGAACTAAAATTTAAGAATCTTCTCCAACGTACTTTTGAGGGTGTTTGTAAGCTTCTATTTAAGAGACTAATATCGCTACTTTTTAAGAGGTTACTGAAATTATTACTTTTTGCATTAGTGTCTGCATTTATATTGATTTTCAATGTGGGTAAGGAACAGGTTGTTCTGAAAATTAAATCAATACCTTAATACTGATTTGTGTTATTTGAACATGATCACATATTCATATACCTTCGTGGTAAATAACATAAAAACGTAGGATTTTCATATGCCCTCCTCTGCCCTTAGAACCATTTGTCTCCGTCTTCAGTTGACACTGTTTGAACACGTTCGTGAATTATGGTTGATTTTTTTAACCTGGAACTTGCAGGTATTAAGGAAATAGGTTACATAGATTGGCATGGAAAAGGAGCTTCACGGAGAACGGACTTCAGAAATTCTGCTTCCCTTTTGTCTCTGCCACTGCCAACTGTTATTTATCCTGCTGTCCTTTAAGTATTCATGAATCTTTTGGATGATGACAGCACTGTTTACGTCGGCATGATGTTCCTCTAACGAGTTTCAGCAACCAAGGGTTCCCGTCTATAAATTTATCCTACCCGCTTTTTGGAGGGGTTTCAGTTTCTAAATTAAAACGGTTTACAAATCGGTAACACACGCGAATGCTTATTTAGGAAAGAGTTTACGTTAGACGATAATTGTTTTGGTAGTGGATTAAGAAAACAACCCAACATCCGAGCAGTAGAGAGTTTTACGGTTTAAAGTTGTTTTTCGTGCATGAGCATATTCGTTAGCAGGTGGCGGTTGTTGAAATGATAGAACTCTAATTGATTATTTTTTTGGAATGACGACAGATGTTCCAGAAATTGCTAGGGGCTTTATTTCAGTGCATAATGCTCTTATCACTGAGAATGATCGATAGTCAAAGCACAATTACCCTCTTTATTTTTCCTTTGCCCTTTGTCAGTCTAATTGAAGAAAAAAATATGGTCTAGCAAGAGAGAAGTGGCTAATTGTTAATTTCTAAAATAACTAAATACAAGAGCACATTTGCTTCTGAATCATAGCTTTGGTTATAAAGGAGAAAAATTGGAAAGCTTAATATGAGTAGCACTGCTGATTCTGAGTCATGCTTTCATGTTTTAGACTTACAGCTTGTCTGTATCGATTCGTGTCTTTTATTGTTGTTTTCTTCTTGGAGTAAAACCTTCCAACCTATCATAGGGCATCCATGGCCATTCTCCTGCTGTGGTCGATAATTACATGGTATGTTTGGTGGGAGGGTAGCCTTTATCCGTACATGTTTATGTCATCTATTTCTACGGGCATTTTAGAATTTGTGGTCGTTTCAGTTTAAGATATGTGTGTTTGTTGGTTATTTTGCTGGAATAAGCTACATTTATATTTAAAAGTTTAATTTGATCGGCATATTTGGTTCTAGCAAAGTTTTTTTCCTAACGATAAGTATTAAAGGTGTAAAAGAGAGAAAAAGAAAGTGGTCTTTCATCATTTCCTCTTCGTTTTTTAAAATATTTACAATGTAGAATTAGAAATATACTAATTCATCAAAGTACTTGATCATCCATCGGCATGTCCTATGGTTTCGGGATTTTCTTTTTATTTTTGTCCGATATTATTTTCAAGACTCCTCAGGCAGTGAATAGAGGGATCGTTAATGACGACGTAGGCGAGTCTACAGTTTTTGCAGGATGAAGGGAATCCTCAGAAAAGAGGTCACACGAGTCATTTCCCCCCAATGATAATTGAAACCTACATGCTGGGAAACAAGGGTTTCTTTGCTGGTTCAAAGTACATTTACTTGCATAATTGCGAAAGAAAGGCTGTATATAAATTGTTTCGATTTTTTTATTTCTTCTGCCAATCTCTGATTCGTACGTGCCATATCACTGGGACATTGTGGTATGGAGGAAATCGCGCACCGCGTATTTTGGTGGCTTTAACGATCCATCCAAATACACCTCTGTTGTTTGTGTGTGTAAATAGTGAGAATTTGCATATAAAACAAATTTTAAAGCAGTATTTGTATATTAAAACAACGGACAGGATTATAGAAAATGATTTTTAAATGAAACGGAACCACTCTGAAAAACAGATCAACTACCTGAGTGGGATGAGTAATATCCTTCCTGTACAAATCGGCTGCATCTTCAGAACGTATAAACTGACAGGTAGTTCCGTTCCCCGAAGAAACTTACATGGTTTAAACCTCCATCAGATAGTTGACCCAAACGTTTTTCTAAGCTTTGTGCTACGCCTAGCTCTATTCTAGGCACGATAAAGGCCACTGCACTTTTCACCACGTTCTCTTGTGTTGTGAACAATGGTTGGTGCACTTTGGTGTGTAAGTATTAAAACAGAAAGTGTTGTTCCATGTCTTTTGTCGAATCTGAGTACGTAACTAACAAAGCAAGCTTGCTGCCAAGTTCATCTCATTCGTGCTCGTTTTTTTTTCTCTCTCTCTTTTTTTATCTGTGTTCTATGGTTGTGAACATTATACTCCCCAGAAAGTGTTACTTATATATTTGCAACAGACGTGAAAGACAATTAAAAGTGTTAAATTAGCCTTACTGGCTACCTACCTTGTTTTCTTTTATTGTTTGTTTTTTGCAAGGTGTGTATGACGTGATTCATATTATAATATTGTTCTTGTTTGGAGCCTGTCACCGATTACTTCTGTTCTGCTTCTTCAGCATGATACGCTCCCGACTAATTGAACTACCAACTGGCATACGTTTCGTTGGGCTCTAGCAGAACGCTTCTGAAAGATTATTAAAAACATCTGGCCGTGAATAGGAGTAGAGCAAAAGAGGAATATTAGTGTACATCATTGTGATCTACAGCTTCATTTCAAAGTCAAATTAACGGGAGTGTCTCGGGTTGTGTGTGTGTATTTTTATGCTGTCTCGTTAAGCACGAATTTTGTTTATGCTGATGAACGGCTTTGTATAAACACCAAACACACACACAACCAAATTTATTCCCGCACCACAACTTCGCCGCACTATGAACATCAGACTTGTACACCTTTAGCTGTGGACAATTGCACGCTACATGTACACATGGATTGTGCCAGCAAACGTTTCTTAGAATCATAATGAACCTCCAGTCTGCCCCTGAAAAATGGCTTTGGTAGAAAGGCTTTGTCATGGGTGAAGTCGGGAGTCGCCCATGACAGTGACCAGCCCAAATATTTGGACATAGTTACGTATTGGTGTGTCTGAATAGAAGTTCCCTTGCGTATGGAACTGTGTACTAGTAGATGATGTGACAGATTTATTTTAAAACTAATATTTGACAATGTCTATAATCAGTTATTTTGCAATCCAACTTGTACATCCATTACCTCTACTGCACCGTTTGATTTCCTGCGTTTGGGACGTCCATTAAGCCCCTGATAACCAAGCGGGATGAAAATACGGCTCAGCGTTTGTTTATTAAAAATTATACCTTTATTTGTGAATGAAAATTGTCATAGTTCGTTAATGTGTCTTTTAGTTCACCTCCGTGAGGCTTTGGCCACTCATTTTAGTTTCTGATGAAGTATTATTGGCATGTGATGTGCCTCCACCCCTATTGGTAAGTAGGTATTCGAGTTCTCATTTTTATGGTATATTTTGTTTTTCCACTGTCTTCAAACTAATAATTTATTATTGCTGCGGATTTTTATTTTAGGTTTATTTTTCCATAGTTATCTTCAAATAAGCAGTCAATTAATGCTAAAAATTTATTTTTTCATTCATTCTCAGTGATTATGTAGTCCTGGTTCTATATAATAGTTTATTGCGACCCATGTAAAACTTGGTAAAGAATGTCTAAAAGGAAGTTTTCAAAATTACCAGGTTCGTTAAAGTTTCTCAGAACTGAGAAATAGATTGAGTAAGGAATAGGAGAAATCCAGAAGTATGATTCCCAAGTATCAGAAGTTGAAGATCCTATAGAAATCTGAAAGACAGGTATGTGATGTAGGTCAGAGTGTGAATGTAAAGGTAGAAGTATACATTAATGATGCTAATAATATATCAGACTATGACAGTGGCATAAACTAATCAAAGTGAAATTTATTTTTATGAGAGGGATGGTGAAATGTGGAAGATGTCATTTTGTTCAACCAGACGAACAACCTTCCTGTGTTACCGTTGTATCATAATTTGGTCACCATTTTCAAATGTTTCATTGACGAAGTTATAAGTTGAGATTATAGTGCTGCATGCTAAAAGGCTGATGCAAAGTATCGAAAATAGAATAAAGTGAGAATAAAGTGAAAATAACAATGCGTGGAAACCAACAGAATCTAAAGAAACATACAGATTTACTATACATATTATAATAGGCGTTTGAATGCTGTTATGGAATCGGTAAGCATGTTATGGAGTAATGACCTTGTTTTCAGAGACCTATTTTTCAGGATTCTTTCTCTCGCAACAGATTTCAAGCATTGTGTTCGTTTTATTCGTTTCGGCGGTGTGAAAATTCCAGTAGATAGGACATAATGTGATAAATTAGCAGCTATTCAAGTTCTTAGGAAATATCTGTAGTTCACTGCCCAAACAATTATAATACCGGCAGTTATATAGCTGTGGATGAACAGTTAATTCCATTTTGAGGAAAGTGCCCCTTCAGAGTGAAGTCCAAACCAGCAAAATATGGCGCTAAGGTTCGGGCCCTAGCTGACCACGAAACTTCATATCTAAAAAATCTACAGGTATATATCAGAAAAGAAAGACGCCCAGAGATGCTGGGTGCTCGCTCTGTGTCTTGTCTTGATCAAGGTTAAGGAATAACCACGGAGAATTCTTTACGAACTTTCCGCTTGTTGAAGAGCTCGTGCCGAGGGGTCTGTGGCACGCTAAGGTAGAACAAAACCAAAATTACTCCCGAACTCCAGTATGTAGGAATAGAAGGCGATTATCATCTTTAATCTTCCAAAAAAGCATTAAATTGGTTTATTTGTCTCAAAAAAGAATGAAGCAGCCATAGCACTGTCAATTGAACATCTCAATGACATCATTGATAAGGAAACCAGTAATAGAAATTATTCTAATCCACAAAGAAAAAAAAAAAACAAATTAAAAGAAGCTGAGAATAGACGAGATCAGCAGTCAAGGCAAAGTTCAGTATTGAGAATCACTAAGAGATGGATTTTAGTTATTTTCTTCAGCATTATTGACATTACTGCAATAAACTCACATGTTGCGTTCTCAAATGCTAACCAATGTAACAAACACAACACTGTTGTTCATAAAACCGTATGTCACAGAAAGAATGAAAACTCCCAATCTACATACCGATATCAGCGCAATGAATATGGTTGTAGAATGTAGAAGACAAAACTGAGGTATTGTATCAACAAGACAACTTGCGGAGATAACAGCTTGTCAGATTTATTTGAAGGCTATGCAGCACTGTCAGTTTTTGTTTCAGATTTTGACCGTTGGCACTTCCACAACTTATTTTCTAATAGTTGAATGATAAAGGTTCAGAATTACTATCAGGTCATTGTTATGAAATATTTGATTCAAATTTGCGGATTATTACTAGAATGGCCTACACACAGGCATACGCGCATTGCTTATCAGAAGGTTAACCTTATTGAAATTGGTATTAAATGGGATAAATGTGTTGAGAAAGTTGGTGGCTATGTCGAAAAGTAGGTAAAACTATAAGTTCATTTGTGATTTTTTCTCTTTTTTGTTTTTTAACTATTAAACTTCTTTTCTAAAATTACTGTGCGTTACTTTTCGATCCGCACTCGTATTAAGCTAATAATTCACTAATTAATAAATAACGGAAAAATAGAGGAATAACCGTATTAAATAAAAAGCGCAAGTTTTAATGCTGTTTGTGATGAGTCATAGGAAAAGTATTAATGATTAAGCACGAGTAACAAAATCGCTCTAAGTAAGAAGTCGTTAGTAAACGCAAATTAAATTGGAAGAAGCAATTAGTTCCATGTTATAGTGAAACTAATTAGTTCCAGAAATCTCGGTGAACAAGGAAATTCATTTGGCTCAAGTTCATTCATGGAATAAGTGTCGTCACAAATCTATGGGACGCTTAGAAGGCTGTTAAAAGTGCACGTAAAAGCTATTTCTAAGAATTAGAAATCGGAATGAATACTTAGGACTAGCAGGTCAGAAAATGATCCGTGTGATGTGTCTCAGCTGATTATATGAAGGGTAAGATTTGAGAAAGTAGAACAAAGAAATTATCTTGAGGTATTAAGTAGTTGGCCGGACTCGGTTACTATAAGGATATGTATTTCGAAAGTTTAGATGCTCTGCTGCATCCTGAGCTTCAAGTCAGACTCACACACACACGCACACACGCTCTCTCTCTCTCTCTCTCTCTCTCTCTCTCTCTCTCTCTCTCTTTGACGCGTCCAATATCCCGTTACTCTTGCATTTCATGTGCTTCAAGTTATTCTTGCTACGCTACAGTGATCGTAGCGCAGCGCTAGGTTCATCAGTTTAACGGAATCGGTGGTGATTCGGCGTATAGTAATTTAGCAAGTCACAGGAACTTAAAATTTTTACTTCAGGACAGAAACAAATTTGCCTGCAACCTAAAGTTTTTAATAATCTGGAAGACAGTAGATTTAATAACTACGACACAATTATAATGTATCGTGCTTAAATCCAGGAATAGCCTAATGATTAATTTTCGTAATACAATCGGCAACTCGTTCCTAACAGATCAATTATTAATCTCCATTAAATGTGCTCAGAAAATTTAATTGGTGTTGTGCATTCTCACAACATCTACGCTAATCCTGAGAGAAAGATTTCGCTGTCTAACTCTGAGGAAGGTAGCAGCAGAAGAAAAAGGAATGCAACCATGAAGACATCTCTATTTTAATACCCATCATAATATATCCTGCTGTTACAACCCATCGTTTACAGACTGCTCTCAACACTTTGATCACCTGGTTAGAGACGTGGAGGATTGTACTTAATCGCCGGAAATGCATAATTAGGTCTTTACACAGCCCCACTGTCTACCCTCCTGTAATTTTGCAAATTATCCCCATTCCCTGGATATGTTCTGACCAAGTAGTTAAATACCTTGGTGTACACTAAATATCGTCGCATCTGGCATTGTGAAATAAATTTGAAATTAAGCCTAGGAAATTCCAGATTGTCTACCCTCTACCCTATTCTCCACCGCCAGTCCTTTTAGGAAATACAATTCAAATCTATGTTATACACATCGCTTTTATATTCTTTAGTCTCCAAGTCCTGCCCGATTTAGGGAGGTTAGCCTGTTAGCGGGAATCATCGACTAAATAAAAGTTGCAAGAATTATACATGGTTCATACGCAAGGGCCAACTTCATCGCGAACTGAGACTCAGTACCGTCTCTGAATGCTCCTGATCTGAGGCATGTGCCTTCTTTCTGAGACTATCCTATGTGCCTGGTGCTAACATATTTCTACTTATCAAGACCTTCGAGTGCGTTCTGTCGGATCTGTTTTTTTCTCCCCACTAGACATTTTGATGTCATCGGACACTGATTCCAATACAGAGATTAATAGTTTAAAAACAATCAGAAAATGATGACCTAAGTTAGTTTGCAACAGAAGGGCCCGAAGCTGACCTCGAGTCATATTCCTTTTCTATTGTTCTTCTGTGTATTATTTATAGTTTATACTCCGGGATCTCTATAGCACACATACTGCAGGTCCATCTAATAACAGTATAAACAAACATGTCATATAGAATGCAATTTGCACAAGCTCTGCCCAGAAAATCCAGTATACCTATGTATTTTATATTCTCATATTTTATTTTAATGATCTTTAGTGAGAGAGTTCAAAACTTGGATTTCCGGTGAAATATGGATTTCGAATTTATCGGTGGCATGCAATACCTCCTCTCCTCTAAATGTTTGGTTAGAAGAAGATAAAGCAAAAACACATCGATGTACACTGGATCCTTGCTTAACCGATCTGAAGAACCGTTGCAAATATCGCCTTTTGATTTTATTTTATTTTTTTTTTTTTTGTTATTGATGGTAACAATCTTGGCAATGAAACGGAGAAAAACATCCTATTCCAAGTGCATGCATTAATTTAGAATAAAAACTACACTCAATACAGTATCGAAATAAATATTACGTGTTTTTTCAAAGAATATTTTGTAAAATTATTTCTGAATTTCCGTGAGCAAAGTTAGGGAGGCGCTTTTATCACACCAATGTTTAATAAGCATTGTGTGTTAATGTTGATTTACTGATTTCTTTAGAAAATCCAAAGCAACCTTGAAACAAAACATGATTTCCCCTTAAGATTTTGCTAATAATGATTTATCCCTAAAGCTTTTTTCAGTTGAACGCTTATTGCGATCGTACGATCGTCACAGCCGTACAACATGATTTCTTTACCCTGCGCTGATAACATAAACACAGATAAACCACACTAATCCAAACTAATAGTAAAATAACATTGGGTCTCCGCATTCAAAGCCTATGCAAGAAATTTAACATTTGCTACAACGTTACAATCTTCTTGGAAACGGTGTAAAGGGTGAGATTTAATTGCATAATTAATCATCCCTAATACTACTATTGGCATTTAAGGTTGGTGCAAAAAACATTTCCAATTGTCACAGCAACATTGTTGAGCATCTTGCATTCTTTCGTTTTATTCTTTCACACCTTTCCCTCTCCACTATTTCAGCAGGTTTTGCTGTGCCTCATTTTAGCTACGGTTTTGGAAAACACTGCGTGATGAACTTTTATAAACATAGTATTTTGATAAGCTCTGTTATGTACAATATTCCTATAGACTAAACATCCATCTGAAGTTTAATACGCAAGTTTTTAATTTAAACTTCAGGATGTAAAGCTTCTACCCTGCGTTGCCTAAAAACTTGCCAATTTATTACCCTAACTCTTTTCCATAAGCATTATTATAGAACATTAAGAATGAAAAAACTGATTGCTATATGTATAGCAATCTTTTCAAAAGTTATTCTACATTTTCTGGCTACACATGTTTCCCTCTTCCGCAGACATTCAAATAAAGGACGAGCTGCCCAACTTCGTTACGCTGCCTTTTTCCCTTTCTTCTTTGCAGTGGATCTAACAGCTGGGTCGTCACAAGAGCTTCTTAGTACCTATTATATGTAGTTTCCTTTCAAATTCGGAAGGAATTGTCACTTTCGTCTTCTTGACGGTAACCTGAATTCCGTGGTAAGGGGCTGAGAAAATCGTGTTGAGGATTTTCTGCTGTAATAAAATAACTTTTCTTTGTTATAAAGGATAATCCCGGTTGATGTGAATGGATCTTGAAGATATATTTGATTCAAATGCATAATATTCTATTTACCACGTTGATTGATCCACAGGACATTTAATATAGTATGCTCCATAAACAGCTGAGATTACCAAAATCAGGTAGATGCCTTTAAAGTCACTTTCTTTAGAAATAATATTATAACCTAAGTTTGTGAAAAGAAATATAGGGATCTACCCTTGTGTATGTATTATGCTGCATTTTTGAAAGTTTAACCTAAACAAGCTCAATTTGTAACCAGATTGATTTTTATAGTAATAAAATATAATGCTGTTCGTTTTTTTGAAATTAAAACAAAAATAGTATTAGAATATATTTTATCATGAACACATTAAGAGAAGAGTATTACAATACTTTCCTAGTCGTGGCCAATGATCTTGAGGTGCCATGCTGCCTTTCCGTTCCCAAGGTCACAGATTTAAACCCGACGGATGGAGATGGACATTTTTGGGGGTACAAATTCTTCGCGTGACTTCCTTTTTTAAGGGAAGTAAGCCGGTGGTTCCTTGTCGTAGATTTATGGCATATTAAAGAACTTCAAACCCGAGACGTCTAAACAATATTTCCAGACTTTTGTGGCCAATATCAAAAGCGACACAAGGACACATAGCAATAGAGATTCCATAAATAAAACTCGATCTCATCTCATTTCATTTCTTTCCAAATATATCTGAATATCTACGCTCTAATGTATATAACGGAAGACGCCTTAGCTTAATTAGAATAAGGTTTAAAATAATTTTAAAAAGAAAAGATTTCACGATTAGGGAGTTCGTATTTCCTAAAGCAATTATTGTTACAATAATTAAATACAATAAGAATACAGAATTTGAATTTTTTTGGCACATCATGATCTTCTTTTGCTATTTATGTTTCTCTTAGGGCTTAACGCCCCCAAGGGCAATAAAGCAGCGCCTGGGGTCAGATGCTGAGGAGCAGACTGTCTCTGAATTAAGGAGAGAGAGAGAGAGAGAGAGAGAGAGAGAGTGGGTGAGAGTGAGAGTAGCCTATATGTATGATCAGTCCAATGTCCAGTTGGAGTGTGAGGCAGAAAATATGATTGAGATGAAATGTATGAAAGAAAAGGTGATGTTGGAGCAGGTGGTGGAATGAACTGCGAGGCAAACCGGAGAACTCGGAGAAAATACACTTTGTCCACCGTTAGTCCCACACATGTGGCCCCCTGGAATATGTCTCGAGCTGCCTTGGCGAGAAGCAAACGGCCTAACCACTTGGCTACGGCGCCGCCACCCGATTCTTATACAAAATGCTAAACATATGTACGAATTTTGGTTAGCGTTATACATAAAGCTCTTGAGAACCGTTGCATCAAAGTAGTTAACCTATATATATATATATATATATATATATATATATATATATATATATATAGGTTAAAGAACAAATAAAGATTCTGATAATTATATTGGGTTTGAGGAGTAGCAAAGAATGTCACTTTAAAGTCTCAAGAATTATTACCGTTCAATGTTAATATGCTATGTAATTGATTAACACATTTATAAGCAGTCGTTTTAAACATGTTCAACTCTTAATTCTGCAAACGGCGTAAGATCTTTCAATTTGTTGAGAATATTACATAATAGGAATATGAAAACTACATAGATTATTGTGTATTTTAGACGAAATAACACTGTTTCTTTTCATAGTACATCCTTGCTTTTGTTTCTTATTTAAAATCAACAATAGACGTACAGCTTTATACGAGAGTTTTAACCTACGCATGTGCCAAATATGTGTAGGAAACGTGTTCAAGATTAGCACTGTTTTTTCGCCGCAAACCTCGGTGTATGATATTACAAGAGATATCGGCAAAAGAACGTAATTGGCCTTCCATATTGAAGTGTTAGCAGTTTGGTTATTGTTTCAGAGAATGCACAAGTATGTATGTAGATCTCCTGTTGAATAATTCCATTTAGGTATAGGAGCCGTTGGAATGTAGCACTGATTCACTTATCAAGGTCAGGTATTCAATAAGGATGAACTCAACTCAGCACATTTTCTTTGAGAGCGTATGACATTTAAGTGCCTTTGTCGTTCAGCTACTTGATGAGCGGGTTATTTAATAACAAATCCACAATGACCGCAGTGTTCCTTGAAAAGTGGTAGTGTAAAGTTCGCTCTCATTGCTAGTTATATCCAGCGATTTTCAGCATCACCAAAGATTCTTTTGGAGAATGCTACGCAAGAATAAAACTAAGTCTGATTTCTAGAAGCTATGTTTGTTGCTAAGATCATTACAGTAAGGAAGCTTCCGTACTCTGCAGGGTGCGCTAGCGTATGGGTAATGAAGGACGTACAAGTGCTTTTCTTGGATAGAAGCTAAATCGTACGGTTTCCATCGAAGAAGGGTGGTGGGTGGACCTGTTCCCCTCTCATTGGACCCCCTACACTCTCTCCACACTTTTATCGTCAGAAGAAGATCGATTTGGTAATTTAGGAACCTCCCTCAAACACTAAATCTCTTCCCTTTTCCTTTGCTTCTTTCTCCTTACCCAGGAGTCAAGCTCTATCTCCTTCGCCTGTTCCTTTCCTGAGATTGCATTTTCTGTTTCACTCATATATTTCCGTTTTCCCCTTATTCCTCTTCGGCAGTTACACGGAGCTCCATTTGGAATTCGTGAGGTTCGGGAGGAAGGGAAGAAAATTTGTTTTGTTCTATTACTTTACTGGAGCTTGTCGAAGTCGGAGGCTGTGGTAACGGCATTTATCTCCAAGGAGCTGGTAACCTTAACTGCCTACCCTTACCAAGAGGTTGATGAAGTTTGTTGTTACCTTATGATTTTCGTTGCCAGTCTGTAAGATACTAGCATCACATTACAAGACGAATTCTATTGATTGCGTTTCTGTCGTACGGAAACAGACCGATGTTATTACTTCATGGATGGTATATCAATGTTTAATGTATAAGCCACACGGGGGTTTTATACGATAATCATAGACGTAGAGTAATATATCTTCAAGAAGTGATGAGCAAAATGCGACAGTTTACCATGGTGCTATTTTTGTTGCTATAAAATGTATTGAAATTGCATTGAGGATCAACAACTTTATTTTCGAAAATTATTAGACATTAGTTTGTTTATCTACTTGTGCTCATAACAGCAATAACCGTCTTCTTAATTAACGAACTATGTGCAGTATTTTAAACAAAAAATTATGGTTTTAGACCCATCTTATAGCATTTCCTAAGTCCATAGGTAAAACTCAAAGTGTTCTTAATGTAACCCAAACTGTTAGCTAAAACAGTACACGCAGCTACGTACTTGTGTACATTTTAGGGGGAATACTAATATAATAGTATGTCACAGTTCACACTGTCTGGATCACAAATGCAGTATGCTCATGATTAAACTACGGGCTTCTTTTGAATTACGCGATTGGCAACCGTCTGCTCCTACGGTCAAATAGAATCAGTGGACCGACCCTCCGTCGCTGCGCAAGATATCGTTAACTCTACGAAACTTACTTTCCTAATTCAAATCTTAGAAATTATTTCTATAAGCCTAGTGTTGTTGACCTCATTATTGAACCAGTTCGTCAATCGTTTAAAAATGAATTCCATTAAGGTTATTTTTAAGAGCTGGTCATAGTAATTCTTACACTGATTTAGATCTGGAGACCGAGCAGGTCAAACAGTTATTAAGCCATTAAAACTCGTTATGTGTGGCAGCAGTTTTATTGACCTTCTTTTGACAGCATTCCCTATTTTTTTCTCTGTGCTATTGACTGATCCAGCTAGTGTAAAGTTTGTCTAACAACCTATAAACCTGGATTCGTTAGAACAGTGCACCAGAGAATACATGTAACATTCCAGCTAAGAATCCATTTTGTGACTCAATTCGAACAATGCTTAACACAGTAAACACACGCGTTGGTCTGTAGCATTTACATTGGTAACTACACACTAAACACAATCCATAGAAAGCGTCATAAAAGGATGTTCCACTATACACCCTTCCAAACAATGTTAGACCCAGCCCTCCTTAGTCGCGGCAGCTAGGCAGCCGCAAAGAATTATCAGTCGACCAAATGATTCAGATTCGGTGGACGCTGGTCTCATCATTCAAGGTAACCTAGGAATATGTTGATGGACTGGGAAGTCCTGAATGGTGTAAGGGCTCAAAATAAAACATTCTCGCTAAGTGGTGTTACTAAGTGTTTAATAATAAGTTATATAAGGTTATTCATTATGTTCTTTCAGAACGTTTAAAATATCCGTGTATGAAATACTTTAAACGTTAGTTCCTTTCTGTACATGATTCTGTTGTTTATTGTTATATAAATTTTGCACAAAATTTGTCCCATAAAATGAAGAAAAACACAACTGTAGCATGTTATGGGAGTGAAAACTAAATAATGCAATTGTTCTTTAAAAAATAAAAAAAAACGATAGCAAAAGGACACACACTTATCCCACTCTAAACCAGGAATAGCGACATGCGTGTCACTCAGTGGCACATGGCGATTTCGGTGGCATACCACATGCACCCATTAATTCATGGTCGTACGTATTGAGTATTGTTGAACACTTCCGGGACTTATACTTGATCCTCTGCAGGGCATCTTTTAGGTATATTTGTTTAGTCCTGCAATCATCTGAGGAAAGAGAAGATGCAGCTACTGCTGTTTATTACACATCCAATGAATGCCCATCTTCAATTTTATCAGTAAACATTAACTATTAATTACAGGATAGCCGCGTTCACTCCTAGCTTTAATGCTTTCCTCTTTATGCCCAATTTCTCCAAGTTAAGTCGTATGCTTGTGCTAAGAAGAACATGTATTCCGGAGCAGATGTTCATGTCATGCAACTCAAACGTATTTAGTTTTCAAAAAAAAAAAATTCATGGTGCCAGGTGCGAATACATAGCTTGTTTATATTTAATGAATTGGTCTTTGTCCTAATATTCGATTGTTCACCATACGCTATAGGAGTTTTCTGTTAGTTTTCATTACAGAGTTAACTGACTGATGCACATGTGTGCTCTGATAGAAATTGCGACTTTGAAGCTTTCTCTAGTCACTATTATGAATGTATTTGTGCATTTTACTTTATTATTTCCCAAAAGTGTGGTTCAATTTTCGGAATAAAAGTTATTTTAATATGTTCAAACTGTCTCCCATTTAATTAAATGCTGAAATTTGACTCTTGGGTATTGCTGAGCTAACCTCAAAGTGCCACGAGTTGTGGCTGAACCTCTGCGGATTAAATGCTCACATTTTGAAGTTAACTGTTTAAAATTGTCGACCTCCATCTCTAATTATATGGTTGAAGACAGTAGCAGGAAATTTATTCTATGGAATTTGTCGTTGGTGCACGAATACTTAATTGGCACTGAGTTGCACCAAATCCTAATAAAATAGTATTTAGCAGCAATGTGTTTTTGAATAAACTCCTTCTTTCACCAACAGTTAGAAAGATAATATTTTCGGCTAAATACAGCATTTTCTACGTCTCTAAATATATTGTGCATGGTCACAGCATTTGCACCAGTGCAAGATGAATATTAAGCAAGAATCACCCTTGCACTCTATGATTCAGGAATAATATGGCGGATGTCCCGTTGAACCTCAGGTCAGGGAAGTAAAGTGTAAAAAGCTCACAATGCAACTTTACCAAAAGGTATATTGAACGGCCTATGATGACCTGGTTTTTAGGTTCTAAAGTTGTTAAATGTGCATCAGCTGAAAGCATTTTAGAAAGCTTCCCGACTACGCAAATAAAGATATGTCCATTGGCGAAAGTCTTGTACTGACGGTATTGGATTACAGCCCTTAAAAATTTCCCGCCGTTTTTTCAAACCAAGGCTGTTAGAGCAGGGCGAGGGAATGCCGTGCGTGTGCGTCGGTCTGGGTGAGATGATTGTACTTGGTGCCCCCTAGCACCGCTGTTATCGTTTACTGACAGGCTGAACCGTGTCCGCTTTAGTCCATATCCAGGCCTGTGACCCATGTACGGGTCCTGCTCGGTTGACAAACTAAAATCTTCAAACCAAATGTAGTTTTAACTTATTGAAAAAGAAACAGCAGAGGATTTGTCTCTTAAATGTTGAACAATAATACATTATACAGGTTATTTTTAACATCATGGAACACTATTTCAGGAATATAATCCCCATCTGTGGAGAATAAACATGAATGTTAGAACATGGTCCACAAAAGCTTGATTTTTGAGCAATAATGCGTCTTTAGGACAAACAAATGTTTACAAGGCCATAAAGGATATTTCAAAATGTTCACCTCCCGTTTGCTCACTGGCCCCACATAGACGTCTCATGGTCATGCGAAAATCCCAAATTTCTGGATCATTAGCTATTTCGTCGCAATCTGCCATAATTCTCTTCCGTTGATTTTTCATGGCATATTGTAGAGAAGAATACACCAGCAGTTTTGAATGCCCACATAAACAACGACGGATTTCAATAATGTAACCACGAAGGTTAAGAAGTAGATCTACTTCTACCTCTGCATCGAAAAGGAAGTTTTGGTTCCAGTAAATTCGACGCCGTAGGTTAAACTTTCCCAATATAAACATGGATGGTCATAAACACGCTTAAACATCTTCGGACCTAGACATTTTTTGTTTGCACTCTTTTTAAACAAAATGCATATCTGCTCACATTTTATGAAAACTTCATATTCATAAGATGCCATTTTGCTCCATCAGGGCAAGCCGCCCCCTGGATTGATTAGAGGACTCACTATTTCTTGTCTATTCCAGTTCAAATTCCGAAAAATTAAACTACGTATTTATTAATATTTTATATCGTTTGAGAATAGGCACTGTGCACTTCTTGATTTCAGTATAGCTTTACCGTCCCATTTCCGTCAATCTGCCTACAAAAGGATACAGAATCCCTGCAACTGCAGCCCCCCACCCACAGTCTAAATTGAATGTCACACTGTTTGGATCACATTTGACTAGACTTACCAAAACATTCTTATTTTCTTCTTTCTCTTTTCCTTTCCGTGCGGAAATGGTTTCCGATGTTCGTAAACGGATATTATGAGTAAGACTTGCATCACTACATGACCTGTCACTGACCGTGTGCTTTCTCAGAATTGGAAGTTGTTTTTTCACTGTCTTGGAAACCGTGCGAATATTTATCAATAATAATAATAATAATAATAATAATAATAATAATAATAATAATTTCAGTGGGCGATAGTAGGGTATAAAGTACAAAAACAGGAAAAATGAAAGTACTCTGTAACCTTCATTGGCCAGTTGTTAGAGATGTAATTGATTACAGCCCTTCTGGTGCCAGCAGCTTCTATTACTCATTGTGCAGAATATCAATTTTAGCTGCGTTCAACGCTGTAAAGCAGTTTTCAGTCTTCACGTATTTTGCCTATTCAACTTAGAAGGTGTAGAAAAGCATGTTTTCAAATTAAAAATGAGTTGAAGTTAGTTTGAAATTAAGGTTGTTTTATGTGAACAAACGTTTTAAATGTGGTTGTAGTTTAGTTACCAAAATATTTTCGATATAAATGTTACAAAATGTTGTCTAAATATTTTGTACTACGAGCCGAAAAAACTGAAATATTACTTTGAATGCCTGATAATTTGGTGGTTAGGTATTCTTTTGCAAAGTTTCATAGCTTTAGTTGCATGTTATGTGAAAATTCTAAAGCTATATCAAAGTGCAAAACTTGGCGCATTCTAAAAAGTTTGTTAAAAATGTAATGTTTAAAGTTAAATTGTTAAATAATAATTTTTTATAATTGTTTTGAAATTTTTAAGTAGGTTAATAATCCCCCCCAAAACAGCAACACTTGGATTTGTCAAACATCAATGATTAATATTTAAAAGCCTGACGCTCTTTCGTAAAAACATATCAACAACCCCTTTAATGTGTTTCTTATAGCTTATAAATGAAGCTTGAAATAAAATTTCGGACATTTTGAAATGCCAAAATTCCGAAAACAAAATCAGAAAAAATCGGTTTGACGATAGAGTTAAGAATAATGCACTTATATACTTAAAAAGTTGCATTTTTTGGGTTTAATATTCCCAAATTCAAAAACCCATTGCATTTGCTTCATTAGATACTTTTAATAAAGCTTTATTTTTCGAAGTTTCGTGCGTTTTCGCTATTACAGTTGTATTTGACTCCATTTTCTCGCGGTTAGTTTCTACCTGGTGGTGGAATTGTACATAGGTGGCTACTTGAGGTGTAGAAAGCTATCAGGCTACAATGCTCAAAATTGACCAAAAAAAGAAGAAGAATAAGTGTATTCCTGTTCTCGTTACCAGGTTATTGAGAACCAAAACCTTTTGTCGTGTAGGCTTCCCATCCTGTGATTATTGTGAACTAGCCTTAATTCACATTCTGATATATGTTTTATTAGAACAGGATTAGCGAACATGGGGGGGGGCCATGGAAGAGTATTGCAGCAGCGCATTTTGGTCTGCGTAATATTGACATACTATTGGTTCTAAGTGTTTGCATTGTGTTTAATTCACATTTATTTAAAACTATTGAAGCTGATTGTGTAATTAGTGACATGGTTGTAGTTAGTTTCACCGTACATTTTAAGTTAGTCATTTTCAAAGTGACTTCGTCAGCAGAATCGCTGGGAGCCAAGAAACAAAAGCTTTCATACGATTCTCCATTTGCTTCAGTAAATAAATGTTCTACTCTTGAAAATTTGGAAGACATGAATACTGTGGTATTCATGTCTTATATACTAGTGTATATAAACAATCGCCAATTTTCATTAGCAATGTTACCAAATATGAATCGCTTGTTAGCTCGGATTAATAAACTAAATCCAGGGCCGTGTAAACACTCCACTACCAGTTCTGATAAGGCTTTGTTTTAGTTTGAAACGATTGAGGGGTTATAGATCAGCTATTGTGTATCTAGAATCAGCTAAGGCAGAATATCACACTTTCGAACTAAAAAATGCGAAAAGTTTTCGAAGACTGCATCAATCGTGCGATACAAGATATATGATGGATGAATTACGAGAGCTAGTTGATCAGCCAGTGCAAATGCTGCCTGTATTTGATCTTGTTTCTAAAACTTATTTTTTCTAGACTTAAAACTAAACGCAAATAATGAAAATATCTATGATCTCAGTCTACTCGATGGTGACTTTATAAAAGTGGAGCCTCCTAAGACCAAAATATTTGTGATTCAGTGTATGAAATGCCAACAATACGGTCACAGCAAAAATTACTGCCGCAAATCACCTCATTGTGTTAAATGTGATGGCACAACAAATTGCACAAAATTCTTAAACTTACCACTAGTGTGTGTTAACTGCAATGGCAACCACAGCTAATTACAAAGGCTGCCCTGTGCACAAAACTATAAAAAATTCCAGCATGTCAAAGAAAGAAGATGTAAACCGTGTAGTGAAGTCCACAAGTTCCTTAGAAGCCCTAAAAGAATATACCCTTACTACACAGCAAACAAATATTTTTCTCAAGTAGCTACGGATAGATAAGATGTATAATATATCAACGCAGCAGTTAGCCCTACCAATAGGTCTAAACCTAATTCTGGCAATAGTATGTTAAATAAATTCGTAGACAGGATAGATCCTATTTTGTCTATTCTGTAACCATTAATACAAACTTTACAAGTTCTTCCACTAGTTCTCAGCAAAAAATAAATCACACGCTTAAAGGAGGATACTTTTAAGTATGCACTTTGAATTCTAGAGGAATTAATAGCAAATACTCGGTGTTAAAGATATTTCTCAACAGCCATAAGATAGATATGCTGCTCAAAACAAAACAAAAAACTTGTATCTCATATAATTTTTGTCATGCCAGGCTAAAAAGTTTATAGAGACGATCACCCTGCTAATACCAGAAAGAGTGGATCTGCAATCTTTATTAAAGGTGGCTTTCAGCACAATGAACTGTTACCGATTAGAGAAGACGAATTCCAGCTCTCCGGACTTAGTTTGAGCTTGAATAATAAACTGTCTCAAATAGGATCATTCTACTCAGCTCCTGAAAATAGATTAAGTGTTGCAAACTTGTGTGACGTTATACACGTAATGGGTACAAACTATTTAATCGGCGGAGACTTAACTGCAAACATCCTTAGTGGGACTCTAATACAGCCAATCATAAGGGGAGATTGCTTCGTGATGTGATGTTAAAGTTTTCTCTGGAGTTTATACATCCAATAGAACCTACTTACTACTCAGATACTGGTCATTCCACCGATGTACTAGACTTTTCCCATGGAAAATACATCATTCAACAATGCACTATACCTATGGTACAGTATGATTTACGCTCAGACCATCTTCCAGTAACTGTTTAATTTGAACGTAGCTAGTGTAGACAACATTTAACCTTCTTTAATAGATATCCTTTTGATTGGAAATGCTACCCAGAAACATTAAACAGTGTCACAGACATGAAGATGCCATTAAAATCTCTTAAGGGCCTTGACGTAGCAGTAGTTGCTCTTACTCGTAACATCCAGCATGCTGCCAGTCTTGCTTCACAACAATGTAATATACATCCGTTTAGGCATTCTCCCATTTCTTCAAGAATCGCACAACTACTGGAAAAAAAGAAAGCATATCGTAGGCTATGGCTACAAACACGGCACCAACCGCTTAAAACGGCATATAATAGAGCGCCCCGCCATCTTCGCGAAATACTGCAAGACGAAAGAGACCTGTTAATCATGCTGAACTGTCCCATCTGAATTGCAAGGATGGTTCTCTTTGGAGGAAACTAAAAAGTTTAACGAAACAGAACGTCGGCATTTCACCTTTATATATCCATGGTAATTGGTATGAAACATTCCAAGAGAAATTGTGATGTGTTCCCAGAAGTGCTAGTACAACAGTTCCAGCCAAATCCTGTACAACAGTTTACATTTAACAACAACATTGAAGAAGCGATGCAGACGACATTACTGTTACCTTCTTTTAAAACACAATCAATATATCTTCAAAAGGAAAGGCTTTTGGATATGACTAAATAGTTGTTCCGGTATTGAAAGCACTCCCAAGGAAGACATTGGTATTTTTAACCCAGATATACAATACAGCGAACAGTCTACTTACCACAGCAATGGAAACATACAGAAATAGTTGTGATACACAAGCCGGATAAAATCAAGAAAGGTCTAAGAAGCTACAGACCTTAGTCTTCTTCCATTATTCTCAAAGTTATTTGAACGTCTTCTACTTCCTAAGGTAATGGTTCATCTGAAGTCCGTTATTCCTAACATACAGCTTGGTTTTATACGCAGTCATAATTGTCAGCAGCAACCACATCGGGTAGTAGACGCCTTTCTAAGCACCTATGAAGAAAACTTGGTATGTGATAGCTTGTTCTTGGATGCTGAAAAGGCCTTCGATAAGGTTTGGCATGAAGGCCTACTTTATAAACTTAAATCCAAAGTTCCTTATAAATTCTACAGGATCATACTATCCTGCCTGCGAAACGGAAATGCTTTAGTTAAGTGTGGAGAATTTCGATCTCAGCCGTGCAAAATCAAGTTTAGTGTTCCTCTGGGAAATGTATGGGGTCCTATACAATATCTGATCTATGTCTCCGACTTTCCGGCGTCTAACGAAGTGAAAGTTGCTCAATTTGCCGAAGATATGGTAATTCTCGGCAAGGGAGACAGTAGTACATCTTCATTTAAATTACAGATTACGTCAGACCACTTTAAGATTGGTGCAAACAATGGGGAATAATAATAAATGCCCCCCCCCAAAAAAAATTGAAATCTGCGAAATTTTGATACAAAATCAATGTACCAAATCACTGCATAAGTCTTTGTGGCGAGAGTGTCCCAGAAACCGGAACAGAAAATTACCTTGGGCTAATGTTACATAAGCGATTAACGTGAAAACCGCACATTACTGACGATGAAATCGTTTTTTTTTTTTTTTTTTTGTTTTTTTTTTTTTAATGCACAATGCTTCGGACGATGGGTCCGCAAATTCTCATGTTATCAAAAATAGCTGCGTTTTCGGTATAATCTGGTATAGAGAAAATAATAAAGAAATTGAAAAAACTTATATTTCTATTTCAAATTGTAGCTATAAAAACGAAAAAATAATGTAACACCTTCCTGATACCCTGTGTGTAACATGACTCTATAAGGCCGCCTTAGGACTTGGTGGTGCAGAGTGCATCTTCATGTGGATTAAGTTTTTTGTGTTCCATTAGTCCTCACCCTATATAGCAGACACTAGTTAATGTTTCCTTTTCTGACTACCTCTATAATCTGCTTTTTCTTCATATTGCCAAGGTAACTGACATTGCGTGTATTGATGTAATAAATCAACTGATGCACGTTTTTCATTTAAATTATGCATAAGCGTCGAGGTAACACAGAGGAAACCTCCAGCGAAAAAAATACAAATATGGTTATTTGGTACAGCAAATGTGAAGAGGTCTTTGATTTCGAGAATCACCCCACATAATAGCAATATACAAAATGATAAAGAGCAGCTCTGAAAGAGCATTGGGGAGGGGGACCACCTTCCTTTATAGCCCGTAGCATGGCAAGTTCTTATGTCCTGAACGCAATAACATTCTAGTCCCACTAAGAGCTCCATGGCTCCGCGCTCATAAAACTTGTGCCATAACTGACAATTTTTACATTACTAAAGCAATTTTCCTCTCCGAGATTGTATTTCGACTGCAGGAGAGACTAGCAGAGAATTTTTCCTACTTGATTGTCGTTTAACCAATACAAAATAGCGTGCAGGACATTGGTTTTCGGTGGCGCTTTATTGCGGGACTTCCAAGCTGTAAAAGTCGCGATGTGACAAATGTGTAAGCCGCAAGCGTCAAAATGTTTATCTCCGAAGCTACAGAATATAATCTCTCTTAAGTAGGGACATCCCGCTACATTGCGGGTTCCAAAGCGTTCCGCCTGATGGCATAGAAAACGTTGCTACGATGGTTAAAGTAGTTGTAAACACGTCCCCCATGGCCACTGCCAGCAGGCTTTCATACTACGTAGGTATAAAATCCAGAACCATTTTACTTTGGGAAAGTTTATCAGGGCGAATCATACTTATTTGTGAAAGGGAAAAGAAGAAACTACTTTGGTTTATGAACCGCAATTCAAAGTTATCGTAGCTTTCCAAGCTGAAATGCATAGACTGAAGAGCATATTTAGTTCAAAATACAAACGAGGCTCTTGATTTCCTAATTAAGACATCTAAGGTGCCCGTTGCGTGTAACAATTCTAGAAAATGTCGAAACACAATAGCTTAATTAGAGTTAAACGTTCTATTATATTTGCTTTAAGAAGCCATTTTTTCACTCAATAACCTCTATAGAATTGATGTACTCGATTACGATTTTGCGACATAAGCAAGAAAATTAGGCGTTAAAAATGTTTCAACCTCGGGTTCCGTTGAAGTTTCGCATTTCCAAACATTTTAAATGCCCAAATGAGACTTTAGTTTACACCCAAGTTGCTTTCTGCAAACATGAATGAACGTTTTAATAAAATGTATGATATCTCGATTAAAATACCAGACGTTTAGGACATTTCATGATAAATGAAATGGATATATTAATATTTCTGGGAATAACCTCATAAACGCTCTTTATTGTGGAGGACTTTTGTGTAATCGGTAAACCGTAATAAATAGACAGTCTTACTAGACAAAAAATGTAGATCTCGATGAAATACACAATTTATTGCCTAAACATTTATTTTTCGTGAAATGAATAATTTCGATGATATTCCTGGTTATTGGTTTCAGTTTAAAAATACCTATATTTTTCTCAAACGGAAAGTCGTCATTCATTTCAGAATCTTTTTTCTCTCTTGGCCATGAAAAGACAACGGAAATTCAATGTCATCACATGGCGACAGCTTTTAAAAGATTGAAACTACCGCTTTAGCTTAATGTATTCCGTTATTTTGTTTCTACTTACAAGGAAATAAGCAGTAAAACCATTTCTGCGCATGTTTATTTCGATTAACATGAAGATAGAAGAACAAACTTCTGTAAGAATAATTTGTTACCGAATAGGTAGGGAAACTGGTGTGAATGGAACTCAATTATTTTACTGTAATTTCTTAAAAAAAATTGTTAATATTTCACTTCTCCACAAAGCGAAATACATAGGTGTTATACATCTGGCTGGCTGAGTGCGTTCCGGAGATGTACTGGCTTCATAACACTATGATACACAGTTCTGCATTTTTAATTCACATCATGACACAAATTGCTTTCACCAGAGAGGGCGTGTTGGAATTGAAAATACTATTGTGGTTTGCAGACAGCAAGGGGTAATAAAACTACGTTTTCTAAAACATAAGTTTCCACACACAGCAGGGAAGAGTTCTGAATGTCTCTAGATGATATATGGCAGAATGCGTGTATGTGCAACTCAGCTTAACCACTTCCTCTTCTGGAGACACAACATTGCTTGCTTTAAGTGAGTCAAGGGCGAAGGTGCGAAGGGCCAGAGCAATAAGGGAGAGATACTGTGAACTGCATAATGATGTTCCTCACCAAACTTTGTTTTGAAAGTCACCCACAGCATCCCCTGACAAGCAAACCTTTAAAACTTGAAAGCGGAACTCCAGTCTACCCTGCTTGCTTGTTCAAGGGAAAACGCTCGCACGAGGAGATAAACAGTTTATTCCTTTGTTAGGAAATACTACTAGCTACAAGCTACCAGTAAAGCCCGCGACTCTGCTCGCGTTGTTGCGCTAGCTACTGGCAACTGGTCCCTCCCCACCTCTCTCAATCCTTTCGCTTTCCACTTTCCTTTTCTCTTCTTGTCATTCTCTTCTCCACTTCTGTTACCTATTGATCGCTGTCCCCCTATGCAATGTGGATGTTCTGCTGATGTTTTGAGAATCGTTAATGCAATATTGTTTCTTTTGATGTATTTAGTGAACTTAAACATTTGAATAAGGCTTAATAGCACACAAACTTGTACTATTACTCATACTTATGTGACAGAAACGGTATTGTTTCCATTGGAAGCTGGCTCACCTACATGAATAAAAGTAAGGAAGTATTATTCATCATATCGAAATTTATATGTAACAAAACTCGCTAGAGATATGTTTATATAACCTTGTTATGCAACGCTTTGAAATGAAGTTCAATAATACGGGATATAATTTTGCTTTTTAATGTTGTGCATCATAAGAACATCCCCCTCTCAAGCGAAAATGAATAAGATGCAATTTATTCTTAGTTTCTTCAGTAGGGAAACCCTACCTAAGATTATGCCATATATTAAACCGCCACACGACCACAGGAAACAAGGGATCTGCAAATGAAGACCAAGAAAATATTTCAAGAATCAGCATTGTGAGTTTTCGGCGTTTGCGAACAATTGCTAAACCGGTAGGAGGAGATTAAAGAAAAGGAACTTTACATTAAAACTGATAACATCCAGAAATGTTGAAGCTAAAGAATCTTCTCTCGGAGGTAAATGAGTGAGGTGATGGCAAGGTTTTCTGTAGGTAGTCTCTTCTTTGTGGTAAGTGGGATCAGAGGTGTACGTTACATGCCAAATTTCATTACAGTTGGTAGTATCTTTAACGCAATGTTGCCTCTTACGCTATGACCGCAGTATCGAATTTTTCTTGGATTGAACTGCATGTTTTAAGGCTTTATTACTTTCTATGCCACGAGTATAGTAAGAACAGAAGGTATTGTATTGCACCCAAGCATTCGCTCCGAAATTTTAACATAAATACGTGATTTGAAGCTCCCTAGAGCAATTTTAGAATAACGTACACTCCTAACTCAAAAACGAATATTTGAATGAATACCGAACCTAGCATGAAACCAGTCTCATCCAAAGATGCAACACAAAGGTATTAAAAACACTCACATCCCAAACTACCCTTTACATGGAATATTTATCGAAATTTTTATTTCTTCAAAGAGGGCTCCGTCTATTATTAAAATGCCGTGTATTAAAATATTTACATGATAAATAAAATGTGTATATATATGTATATATATATACATGTATGTATATATGTATATATATGTATATATGTATATATATGTATATATGTATATATATACATATATATATGCAATTTTCTAGGAATGGTTTGCAAGGTCGTCCTCATTCAGAGGGAATTTTATATAATCTTGTACATCTGTTAAGCATTACGCTACAGAGAAAAAACACTATACACAAAACTTACCTCTTTAAAGCGCACAAACCATTTACATGAACCTTTTTCTTGCGGCATAAGCTATTTCTGAGATGTAATTTATTAATTGTTCAGTAGTTTGTCTTTCTATTAAAGTTCTGTCGAAATTCAGTTTCTTGAGATTATATGGAAATAACAGGGCATCTTAAGTTCAGCATATGTCATCCAGTTCTTCAATAGTTCACTATGGCTATTTCCTTTGTATCTGTAACACAATCTGTAATGATGCTATTTCTGGAAATATTTATCTGGAATAAACTGAGATGGCTAGATGATTAAGTGAATAATTAATAAGAAGGTTGGTCGTAGGCTGCAGCCTTTTCTTCTTCTGAGCCTGCATTCGTCTTTGTTCACAAATTAAGGCATTCTTTGGAGCTTGCTTTACAATGCATTAATTTATTTATTTTCGTGTGTGTATTTGTTTATAATTGTATAAACAATGTGACACTGCTATTGCATATTGCACTAATTTCTTGTACCTACTACTCTGGTATATAGACACAATACTACTGTTGTCGGGAAGATTATGGACACAGCTGAATCCTAGTTTGGTACAAGTGAGTACCTTAGTTTAGGAAACATTTCTGGGATTTGAATAATTATTGACCAAATGCAGACATGTCTGTTATATTCTCAGCACCATTATATATGCCAGGTGAGTCAGCCGACGCTTAGAATTTTGAAAGGTAGGCCACCCATCAAACGGCATGTGCGCCATAGTCCAGCTTCGCGCATACTTAAACGTATTGCTTGACGTTCTTGGAGAGAGGAATGCGCAAAATTCAAAGGAACAGCGGTTTAATGGACAGAACGTTCTCTTCACTAAAGTACACCTCAAAAACATACGACTCGCTTACTGAGAGCAAATTCTGGTTTGCAGCCGATTTTACAAACTTTTTATTAGAGTATACATAGCAACGTAATTCAGTAAACGTCTCTGAAAAAATGCACCTATCATATCAGTACTCTGTTAACGGTCTTAAAAGGCTAAATCAAGCACGAAAACTCGCGAGGTAGCAATGGCATAGCGCCTGGCGTACTTGTCGTGCTATTCAACGCGGAACGTGTTTAGTCAAGTCTCGAAATAGCTGAATAGGATTATGAGGTGTCCTGTGCGCTAATCCCGAGTGACACAGGTTCAAGTCTCAGCATTGCACTTTTTTTTTTTTTTTTTTTTTTGTTGCTCATCAAAACTTGGAAAACAAATTTACAGTAATCTAAGTTTGTAGTCCCTGGAGTTCAGGAAATTATAAGTTAAATTATTATTGGTTGGCTGCAGTTTCTAATAGGTAGAATACGTTTAGTGATGTCTGCTCCATTAGAATGCCGACCCCCTTTATTCTCCAAAGGGATGCTGTCGCACGATATTTTGTGCCAGTCTTTCGTTATGTATTCGACAGACGATTACATAGATATGCTTTTGATCTACGGAGAAGCAAGAACAAATGCATTAGCGGCTCAGCATCCATACCAGGAGAGATATCCGAATAGACGAAAACCAACAGCCAACACCTTACGGAATGTTGAAAGACGTCTGCATGTAACAGTGTCACTTGCGAGAATGCCTCCTGTTAGACACCCACCAGCATCATTGGGTGTTAATGCAGAAGCTGTTTTGAACGCTAACCAGAACAATCCGCATACTGGTACTCGGGCAGTTGTTTAGGAGAGATTTCGAAACTCAAGCGACCTTTTGTAAAAGGTTTCTGGAGCAAGTAGCAAATGATACGGGATTCGTATCCAGGATCCTCAACATGCACTATTGGAGTGTTGATAATCCTCATTAGGTAAGGGAGGCAGCATTCCAAGAGCATTGGGGAATGAATGAATGTCTGGTGTGGAATTTTGGGAGACCACCTTGTTGGACCATGGTTCTTCGAGAGGCATCTAACAGGAGCACGCTACCAGGAATTCCTCCGTAATAAGCTACCCTTATTATCAGAGATGTGCCACTACAGGAGCCAATGACGATGTGGCTTGAACACAATGGCGCTCCTCTGCATCGGTCGAGGATCGTCTGCTATCATTTGAATGCTGCACATCCTGGTCATTGGATAGGAAGCAGAGGACCAATTTCCTGGACTGCTAGATCACCTGATCTGACATCCCTTGACGTCTTTCTATGGAGTTATTTAAAAGAACTCGTTTATGCAGAGGAGCTAGGCAAAACAGAAATCCCTCGCCAGCGTATTATAGTGGCCTGTAGATTTGTTCAACCCGACATGCTACACCGAGTCAGAGCCTCCATTCAACAGCATCCCCAGGCGTGCATTACCCAAGAAGGTAAGAAGGTCAGAGTCGTATTCCAGGAATAGAAAAAGGGTCATTCCATCGCCACAAAACACAGCAAAATGAAACGATATTTCTAATAACACAATAATGCTAGTCTCCAAACTTGTGTTTAACTTCCATATTAAACTCTGATTATATGATTTCCTTCTTTTCTGTGTTCAAATATGGGCCTACACATAAATGATGGTTATTTCAATTGCACCTACCTATAGTTATGTTTAAACTACTACCTACTTGTTCACCAATAAAGAAACATCAAACAAAACCACAAAACATAAATAAAACAATTAAAATGAAAATACTAACCGCTTTCAGATTAATAACCGTAATTTGTAAATATTATACACAGTATACACAGGGGATTCGAACCACCTTCACAGCAAAAGATCACTTCGGAGTCTTGCGCTCGTTCCAACTGAGTTACCTAGTAACTTCGGACATCAACATTCCGTTTAACATATCATATTCGCTGGTCCCAGTGAACCTTTGCAGTGGTGCAAACGTCAACTGTCTAATTACCAGTATATTAAAAGGCGATGCGATAACATCTATATTAGTTTTAATTTCCTCATGTGTTTAACATACATATTAAATACGTGGGTAGAACCTAGTAATGGGGTCGATATTTTCATGTTGAAGTAATAATGCAGATTGCACAAAACTCGAATATGAGGGGCAGCCGACTCACCTAGTATATATAAATATATATTATATAAATATGTAATATATATATTAAATAGAAAATGTTATTTTCCTGCAGCATAATATACATTGTGACTTATTCTCCTGCTATACAGGAGCATTCTGCTTCCACGCCTCTATGCTAGTTTACTGTGTTGTTTTAATAAGATCCAACGGTGTTCTTTGTTTTTTGTTCTAGAACAGGGTTTTGCGAATACCTGTGAACTTCTCCACTACTCGCAGGTTCTTTGCTCACCTTTTGATGTAGCTTCCTCCTCCACCACCACTTCTTCTTCTTCTTCTTCTTCTTCTTCTTCTTCTTCTTCTTCTTCTTCTGTGGCGCTAAGGTCCATATGTTTTGAACATGACATCGTTAGCATTAGACAACCATTCTAATAGTTTCTGTATAAATATTGTTAAAACAGAAATTACTAATAAGAATTTCTTTCCTTCTGCATGGCATTACTTCCAATATCTTTAAATCTTCTAACACATTACCCAGCTACGTTCACTTTGGCCTCTTTCTTTTCTTCTTGAATTCACAGTTTTGCACCAGAACTAATTTGGGTATTTTATTTCCCTCCATTCTAACGACATGTCATTTCTATTGATTTTATATCCGTTGTTATGTCCCCCCCCTCTCTCTCTCTCTCTCTGTTTCTGTCTCGCTCTTGTTATAATTTTATTCTTTTGTTCTTATACGCCAAATTTCTTAAAATTTTCCTTTCCTGTACTGCTAAAGCGAATTGAGCCTACAATGTCCATATCTCACGGTCATAGAGAATTATTGGTTTGTTGACTCGGTTTTATATATTCTGCAACCCCCTCCACAGTCACCATTGTATTGCTACGACAAAATGGTAGACTAGCTTGCCTCTTTATTTAATTTTATTTTTAAATACATCAGGGTGATCGGATCTCAGGTGAATCTTAATAATTATCAGATTAAGAGCTTTAAACATGTATAATACAAAATAGCAAGGTTAACAAAACAGAATGTTGATGATACTGCACATATGTTGTGCCTTTTCTTTCACACTAGGCAATTTTGGAGCTAAACCCTGTTTCACAAGTCCTTGCACAGCTTACATATATTCTTCCGCGTTCCCCTTCCTTCCCCATTCCCCTGATTGGCTACTGTTTTTGACGTCACATACTGGGCTTCCAGAATACATGGAACCCTGCGTTATATGTCATAATTGCTAGGAACACAAATAAATACATTCAAATACAGCAAATAAAGGTGTGAGAGCATTAAAAAATAAGCACATAGAATGAAACTTGACTCCCATTAATTTGTGGGCAATCTGCTAAGAGCATAATCCCTTCAATCTCAGAATATGGTTCTGTAGCGTCGAATTATCTGTCACTCTATGTGATGATGCTCTTACGAATCAAGCATTATGAATGCCCTAAAAGCAAATTTAGAACATAACTGTTCGACTTGTCTCACTGGTAAGGATGGATTCTTCTCTGCTAAAGCATTAAACACATTCCCCCTATTAGTTTTCGCCGCTTCGCAAAAATTTAAACTTGTGATGTATTAGAGAAACAGCAGAGGTAGATTCTTCAATTAGAAAAAGAAAATGTTAATTATTTCTTGCATTTAGTTAAATATACCTTCGAATGGCGATATAGCATACGAGCTCTTTGCAATGCAAGAACAAATGATAAAAGCGATAAAAGCATTTTCATTACGGAGACAGGTGCTTTAGTGATTCTTACTGGCAGGCTTAAGCCAAAGGATTCCCCCAGCTAGTCGTTGACAAGAATTTACCTGCACTCTAAATGCATTTTACTCTTGTCACATAATAACATATGTGATACGTATGTCTATGAAAATAATAAGTGGGTAAATTATCTTCGAATATATTAAGATAATGGATCATGTTAAACAAGGGTATGTTTGTATACCACAGAAACATCTTTCACAATAGCAGCTATAAGAGATACAGTCAAAGACATATGGGACAGGGCATAGTTTCCTTTACTTTTTTTTCAGAAATGACTGTTCTGTTATTACTATTACCGTATTTATTATTACTGTTGGTATCATTTTTTTTCCTCTTCATATTGTAGGAATGACTCCGAATCACGCACGGTTGAAATCTTAAATAAGCGTTAAGACATTTGTTTCTCATTTCCTTTAGAGCACGTAAAAGGGAGGAAATTCAAGCAAAAACATTAGCTACCGGAAAACCTTGAATCTGAGGGTGAGGTGGAAACTTCCGACAAGAGACAAGAACGGCTTCCTTCACTAAGTTTGAATCGGCCTTAATTTTCCGACGAGATAGGGTGATTTCAGAAGCGGAGGGAAAACAACCTAGAAACAAAACAAGGCAGAAAAAGGTCTGGTAGTTACGTTGAGCAATTTTTTTTTGTAGGGGGAGGGCTCCTCACACCGTTATCTGTTACAGACAGGGTTACAGTACACGGAGGCAATGGTCGTGAATGGCTCACTGTATAGCGCACTCAGCGTTTCTTTTCACAGATTGCCTGGAGGGACCTCAATTGAAGTTGAACAGTGGCGGCTAGTATGGCTTTCTTTTTAGTGTGCAGCAAGTCACTTTGTTGGAGAATAAGTAAATTGAGAAACTCATCCATCTTGTATGAAGGTAAAACAGACATTTTGTCTTTATAATCATTATTGGGGGAGCATGTATTACTTTGTGCATATACTTCAGTATCGTAAGAAATGAACTGATAAGGGATAGAATATGTAAAACTTACGGAAATATTGGACTTACAGGGGATATATTGTCTAAAGCTGTCTAATTCATGTGGTGTTTTAAAGCATATAGTTGGTTACGAGGAATGTAATCTAATGGTTGTAATTCTGAAGTTCAGCTGGGTAAAAGTGAACAATAATTTTTCAATTATAACCTTGTGAATTAGCGAAGTAGTCTGAAAGCCGTGAAGTGGATTGTTATATCTAAACGTGAGAGTTTTTTATTGCTCCACGCTGGCCTACATTAACCTTTTTCATTTGTTCTGATTTCTTACTTCTGTTTACTATGTTTATTTTATCGCTTGCCGTGAGTAGAATTTCTGTCACGTTTAGGTTAGTCATCTGAATAGCAATGGACTTAGTTCTTAGCGTTCTGTGCACCCTTTTGTATAATCTTTCTTCGCCATAGGCACTTATATTTGTAAATTAGGATGTTGTTACCGACTCCCTTCTGCTTAATATGGCATTCTATGCAATTAGTTCTTTCCAATTCTTGAAGCAATAATCCGTTGTGTTTTGGAAATTGTTTTGGTTTTTTTATTATACTCCAGCCAGCAGCCAACCGTACTGGAAGGACTATGTGATAAATGCGAAAAAGTGTCAGTTATTATGTTTGGATGGCGTACAGTGAAGTTATATTTTTTACATTTTTTGTGGGATGCCTTACTGCAGGTATATGTTCAGGAATAATAACCGCATTTGAAGATGTGTAGTACTCCCGAGAAGCTTCAACTAATGTAAGAAATTTGACTTATTCTCACATGAAACCAAACTTCACCCCCTCCCCCACTCTTATTAATATGTAAATAACTCGCGAAGAAATCCCTCTCGCGTTATAAAAAATGTATATAAGCACTAGTTCTTACGTTACAAACATGTTGGAAGAAAAAAAATCACATTTTTATCTACCCTATGAGAATGTTTGATTATAAGTCTCAGTTGGTTTGATATTATTCATTTTTAGATTATGCATAGAAAATATTTAAATAGAGGATTGACATTGTCACATAGAAATCAAACTCCACAGTATACAACATTGATGTATCTGTCATTATAGTGGCATACGTAATCAGCAATGGTGAATACGTTCAAAGAGAGAAAGCAAGACCTGGCATGAATGTCACTTTCAGAACCACTCGCGTGAGGCATCTTGTAACATACTATTTATTTTCTTTAGTCATTGTGTTTAAACAATATTGAACACGGCATAAAGGAAAATACTTTTTTCCGCCGTTTTTTTTATCGACATTTTTCTGTAACCCCCAAAGAAAGCGTAGGTTTCAAATGCAATCCTTGGCTCACCTTTGTCTCAGTATTGCGCACGTAGGACTGATGCTTTAGTTCTAAAAATGACTGTCGAGTTCACTGTTATTATAAATTACATTTTCAATATTATGGCAATTACTTTTGAGCCCTAAATTGCATGCAAATGTACTTGTGTGAAGATTTTCGAGAGTATAAGTACAGCATAAATATATATTGTTGCAATGACATTAATTTATTAAGTAAGTTAATGTGCATTTTTTTTGTAAATGTTATTAATTGCAATATTTTTTTTCATATATTGGTTAAATTTACACCAACTGGGAGGGACTCGGCCCGCTAACCATGTCCGTACTTCCAGTACTGCACCCCACTCAAGACGTCTTAATGGGCAGAGGTGGGGGATGCAGCGGTCGGAAGATAGGAGTTGAGCTGACTTGAGGCTGTTGCGCCGCGGAGTTCAGAGTTCGAGTTTAACTTAACTTTACAAAACTCTTTCCCAACTTCCCTCAAATTTAAGCGGAATTCCTAGATGATCACGAATTTGCAGCGTATATATGGGTTGCAAGGGCATTTGTATAGTTTTGCCATGAGCAGTCCCATGTAGTGAGCCAAATTTACACCCCTTTTCGTACAACAACCCAAGTAGGACAAGGCGTAATATACGGCCGCTGCGTCCTCCTCCTTCAACCATACAGGATATTAAGAGCAGAAGGCAATTGTGTCGGTAAATATGGTCAGAATGATTCTTGCCTGCCGGCTAGGTATGTTTGTAAAACAGGTGACACAAAAATACTTTCCATTACTGCAATGCACAGATTTTGTTGACATATTAACGGACTTAAAATTGTATCACGTTGGTATCGCCTGGCAATAATATAATAGGAGGGATTAATTGTATTTGTGACAGTTACGTAAACCTTACTGGCTCAAAAAATTCAAGTTGTGTTTCTTCTTTTCATGGATGATGAACTATCTAGCAGCCAATTCTACCATGCAGACTACTACGCTGTTCTTTGGGAACACTTCCTCCGGTTCTGAAAGGATGAGATGCAATATTGTGGAAGTTTGCAAAATGTCATAATTATGCATAAATATGAAACTATGGAGAAGAAAAATGGAAAGTAAAGCGTACGTAATTTTCCATTTCCTTTTTAGGTAGGACGTAGCACCATATATTCCTCAGCATAAAGATCTCTCTTTCTAAATTGGAAACCGAACTTACGCCGTCAACACGTTGCTCTTGGCATTCGTATGTCGTCGCAAAAGAGGAAATGAGGCTGTTTTAAACCTTTATATTTGAAAAAAAGGGAATAAAATTGTTTACGAAGTTGTGCTTGTGCGAAAACTGCTAAGCGAAATATCCCTGCTTCCTGAATATCAGATTTCCCTCCTCTTATTTATTTCGTGTACCTAAAGGCCTGTTGTCCTAGAATTTTTCTTGCGTGTTTCACTTGCCATTTTCAGCCCAATAATGAACAGTCGAATCAGTACACATACATCAGTATGACTTCATTCCTTCAAGAACGAAATCAAACTGGCAACAAAATATGAACGTCCATATTAAACGAAATACATCACAGTAACACACACTGCAAATTCAGCTAGTCTGTTTAAGATAAGCTTAAAAGCACTTTATGTCATCCGGCATATTTAAACTAGTGTCATGTTTACTCAATGACAATAAATGTTTGAAATAAAACCAGGTCCATAACTTATGTCGTTATAAGGCTATACTAACGCTAAACAAGCTGTAAATGGGAAACCCAGTTCTAGCGTAATGAGCATAATAAAGATGACGTCATGAAGTTTTGGACAACAGCTATTGCGTGTGTAACATTTGGGCATACTGACAGCGGCATTTATTTTTGTGTTTGCAGTAATAGTTGGTAATGTCGTTGAAAATAAGCCACGATGTCTTCATTCGCAACTGTGTCAAGACTGTTACTCCCAAAAGAAACAAGATAACTAAACTTTTTTCGGTGTACAGCACAAGCAGAATCTTTAATGACAGTTATAGCTATCCTCGTCACCCTGTTGAAGTAAACGCTGCATGTTACTCCGTGCCAAACGGAGGACAAAACTGGGCTATCCGCACCTGCAGGAAATACAAATAGACACAAAAAACCTACAAGACCTTTTACTTGCTTGTAAATCATAAAAATTAGCATTAGATAATGTAATCGGTTGTATATTTGTTGTACCACAAGCAAAATATTGAATTAACAAAACGTTTGACTTTTCCATGAGTATTGTAAATTGCACTATAAAATAGTAACATATTTCCATATTATGGTGATTTTTCAGAAGGAGACACCCAGTACCATACTTAAGACGTTAGAACATGAATCGCGTTTAGAACGGTTTGTGACTCGCAAAATTAGAAACAACTACTTTCATTATACAGCCACCCACCCTATTTATTTTATCCGTGTTTCTGTTGATTTCCGCTTTCTGGTTGCTTTCCGTTTTACTGCCATACAGACACACAAAATCACTTGCAGACCCATGCCCAAGGTGGCATTTTCACCTGCCATATCCTGCGCCACGAAACATCAAAGTAAGGCTCTTATGTGTGCACAGCCTGTTCGTACATATGTTTCGCATGCTCAAACATTCGTTCATCGCAATATTTCACATTTCAGTAGGTCATCGACAGTGAGCACTTCCCAAGTAAAGCAATGTAAAACTCAGCACACCTCTTGCGGGAGGGGGGGGGGAGAAAAAGCTTTTGGTTTAAGGAAATGTACGAAGGTGAAATAACGTACAGAGAAGCTTTATTACAACACACAGAATTACTTCACCCCACTCATACCAACAATGATCAAAATAATCACTCTGGAGATCAATTATTGCCTTGAATGTTGTAATAGATTCAGAATATCCTTAAATTTTCCTTTGATATCCAAGGGTATTGGGACCATGGTTTTATTTAGGTTATTTAATGTAATGCACTGATTCTGAAGTGAAGTGTTTCAGTTTTGGTAGAACGCCATAGTCACATTGACACGCATGCAGACCACAGGCTGTGCCAAAGAGTGTTTGTAATCCCTCAACATATTCCTCAACGGCTCGCCAATGCGCGTTGTTCCACTGTATCGGACAAGCTGCACACAAAAACCGCAGTAGCTTGATCAGTTCAAGCATAGTTAGAGCGTAATTACTTTCTCTAATGTTTTAGGTTTGATCAATGCCCGATTGTCGTAGTATCTTAATAATTTTTATTCATTTATAGCCTTACTGTTCCGGGACGTAGATTCAATTACGATCTACAAGGAAGTTTTGTGACCATTCAGAGAATAAATAGTATGGTCTAGACTCTAGACCATGTCGTTCCTGCTTGGCTGCGCACCAAAGAACACCGAGTTTCACACTTACTCACAGGGCATACGTACAGCATTTTCCACACCGCCCCATTGAGGCCAACCTATCATCACGGCTGCACCAGGTATTGGAATGTAAGCGAAGCATTGTGCTACGATCTTCGCCCCGTGACTTATTGGCTATCACTCTCCTTTCTAGCCGTGCTCTGAGGCTTGTGGTTGAGTACGCACAAGTACTACGGCTTAGACGAGCACTGGTGTAGTATCAGCCCATGTTTCTCGAAACAGTTCTTTAATGCATGTCGGCATATGTCAATATAGAGTTTCAGTTTTAATGACATCTTTCATATCTAAAACTAAAAGTGACCTGAATTTTTGCCTGCATTTCAGTACTTTTAGGGTAAAAGTTTTACACGATTTCACAACTTACTCACTAGCGAATATCAATAACTAATCAATAGCCGCTTATCTCCATGGCGACAGAAGTAGGTGCATGTTGTGCATTTTCCCACAATCGCTGTTGCAAGATTCCACATTTTGATACCCCGGCGATTTTTCACCTCGTGTGCTGAATTTCTCATATGAAGCATACGCGCAGATACAGGTAGAGGTCATTCCAACTGCACCAGCGATTGCAATGCCAGGTCTCGCTCACCTAAATAGCTATCATTACCAAAATAGATAGTCGAAATCTAATTATTCACTCTAAACTTATCCCTCGGCGTACTTCACACACGCTTTATTAATTTCTGTCTCAAAAAATGCTGTCTCAGGAAACACAGTACTAAGCTACTGGCTGCACTGAGATCCACCTTGAAACTGCTGTGGACATAACAGCAGTGTGGCAGCAGTGGTTTAGACCAAAAGAGAGATTTCGTCTCTGGTTTACCCAAACTTTCAGGCGGTTATTTTGCTCTACATTTTAAAAATTCCTGTGGAACTTATTGCAATATTTGCCATAAAAGCTTATCTGTTTATAATAAAGATATATAATGCATGTAACATAAAACACATATTTTATGTAACATGTACTACTTGGGGAGTACTGTTTCCCTTTAGCATACATTCGCGCTATCTGTTCGGCATCACCATACGCCATGAACCTAGATGTACACTTGAGGGATAAGAAGGAAAAGGAATGAAGGGCAAATTATGAAAGGAAATAGGTGTCAGTAAGAAACCATCCCAGCATTCCTTTACCAAACCCGGGGCAACCACAAAATGCCATGTATCAGAGTGGGCAGTTGCCGGAGATCGACCCCGGGACCTGCAGAATGCGAGTCGAGATGTTATCTAGCTCGGTTATTTATAAATAAATATAATCTGTTTGAAGATAGTTTGTGAAGAATGCAACTGAAAGCATTTCCAGCCATTTTACATAATTTAACTAAGTTTAATCATTTTTCAATACATTATACCACTTCTAGCCAACTGCAGTTTTCCTTGTTTAATTTTTAAGCAGAATTCTTAAGATATAAAGGAGATGTTTTAAATATGCACTTCAATGTAAAATGGATCAATCGGGTAAAAGTGTAACTCATTATCTCTCACCTCCAAATTTTCACACTTTAGTTCTGCGTTGAGGAATGTGTAGGGAGAGAGCTGCTAAAGTAAAAATGTTCTACTGAGTTATAGCCTAAATGAAGTTTAACCTACAAGTTACAATTTTTGTGGAAGAGTGTTTGTATGTATGAAATCTGCATGGTCGCTAAGAACTAAATTGCCTCAGTTTTTTCCTAGATTAACCATACTACTTGTGCACATTTTATGATAAAGGAGAGAAAATTACTCCGGAATAAAACACACTATTTTACCAACCTGAAGTATTAGTTTATAAGTTTTGGAAATTTCTGTCACCTCTCGCCAAAAACACTTGGCGTCCGCCAGTCGCGTCATTCAAGACAAAACCGGTTATTGGACACATACATCAGATTTATGATTGACAGTAAGACTTAAACATTGAACTTGTAATGCTATTGGTACTGAGTTTCTGCTGACCAAGCTTATGGTTAAGGTACACAAACACACACACACACACACACACACACACACACACACACACACAAACACACACACACACACGAGTTATTTATTTTTAGTATGTTTCCAATGAAAACTAGCGACATGATCCCGAACGTGGGTATAATATTCTTGCAACTACGACAAATGGCTGTTTCAAAAGCAAAATGCATTTTGATATAGCTACACACTGTCTATTAAAGTCATCACAGCATGTCTTGTCACACTGATATTATTGAAACGTCCTACTGCTCAAGTGCATCTTCTGCCGTCCACGTATTTATCTTCTTTTTCTGTTTTTAATTAGAAGCCTTTTCTTTTGACTCATTTTTAAGAGTATCCATATTAAGGCCTTTGTGTATTTATATGGGTTTTTAAGGGAAATTGCTCCCTTTTATTAATATTAAAAACGAAGTTTTTTCTTTGCCTGCTGGTTCAAAGTGCTCAGAAAGAAGATAAAATTTCTTTTCTCTCAAATTGCAGTTAAGCAACCACATAAATAAAGCTAATAAAAAACACTCACTGCTTCGGCTATACCGCTAGGCAATACCGCGGCAAAGCTTTTCAGCGCAGCTTTTTCATTTAATACTTTCCTGCCTCTTCTTTGCTGGCTACCCCACATAATTTCGTGGGCTTTCATCGCCTTAATCTAATAAAAATGACGTCCATTCGCAAGTTTCGTAAAAAAGTTTACATTGCAGGCGAAAATGGTTGCAGGTTTCTGCAAGACCTAGTCATTCACAAGATGCATGCCTGCCAGAGGACATACTCTTGTACACACTGCTGGAGTTAGGACCACGAAACGCATAGCAAATACTGAGCGCTAACCGACCACGATATGAATGCTTTCGATGGTAAGAGGAACTAAACCGTTACGGGAAAAGTGAACGGAGTGTCGAAAGTACACGATCAGGTAAAAAAAAAAAAAAAGGACACAACAAATTTAGAAATGCTGCTTCTGAGAAAACTAATGTGAAGACAGCATCAGGCTAGTAACACTTTCATTGTCAACTGTACATTCCCACTATCACATTCCTATCCTCATTCCTCTCGTTCTCTCCCAAAGTCTTTTGAGGATGTCAACAAAACAGTGGCGCCCGCTACAAGTGCATTTATAACTTGGTCGAATAGTACCAGTAGTCGATCCAGTCTTAGAACCGGTCTTGTCAACAAAACATTTATCGCTCCGCGTTAATCTCGCGTTGTATCAGATGCGAGGAACAAACAAAACAAAATCCACGTGGACTCATGTTTCCTTGTTATAATGCAAAGTAATTGTACACTGTTCCATTAATAATCAAATAATATTAATAATAACATAAACACCAAAGTGAAGGCTGAGTTGAAACTAAACTCAGAATAATTAAAATAAAACTCAATTATAATCTCTAACTTCATCCCTATCAGAAAGCGGTATAAAATTTGGGTATCCATCACACGATATCCTCTGTGTCAATAACAATTATATTCACTTTATTCTCTTGAAAATTATAAATATTTTCTTCTCAGGTGTTCGCAATGTTTTACTTGGAATGTTCCATACGGAAATGTCGGTAATCTGCAGTTAGTTTAAGAGTATTATTCATAACCGACAGTTGGATTTTCCTGCGTTAGTCTAATAAGACATATAACAAAATTCCTTTCTTGCTGCATTTAACGACTTACTTATAAAATGCTTCACGATTGCACCTTTATTGTCGCACGCCAAACTAACAGAATTTTGTTGTTGTGGTATGACGGCCTTTAACCTGGTAGGCGATATAAGAAAGTGAATGAATGAGATGAATGAAATGGTTTTCAAATGAGCGCGGGGTCCATAGGAATCATAGTCACCCGACATTCATCTTCTCGGGGTAAGGGAAAACTTCCGAAAAAAAAAAATTACACTATAACTCGCCCGAATGAGATAAAACGTGGAGCTCTTGGATATGAGGCAGACTTGCTATTCAAACCCCGAATAACTAACAGCGCTTGTAGGAACAACTATGTATGTATTGTCCTCCTGACGATTCCTTTGTTGTGTGAGTGCAGAACCGATCAGAATTAAACATTGCACACCACGTTTAACTCGCATACTTCTTCTAAATCCACAGATAAATGCACGTACTGAGTGAATATTAGAGCTTAGTTTTGGGTTCCGAATCTTGTGGAGCAGGGGATCGTGGGTTCGAGTCCCCGCCTTGGGTATGGGTGTTTGTGTTTTCGTAAATGTGTATATGTTTGTGTATTTGTAAATAAAACTAAAACGGTAAAAGAAATAGGTCAACATAGGAAATGCAGGGAAACGAGAAAAGAGGAAAAAGAAAAAGGAATACAGCGCCACGGTCCCGACAAGAGTCCGAAACTGTATTTTTTTATGTATAAAAAAGCGCATACAGTATAAACCACAGACTAGTCAGCGATGTAAATAGAGGGCAGTGGGAGAGCGGTTTGTAGCGTAAACAGCACACGTTGAGGTATAATATGTTCCAAAAGTAGCTCGTTATATATATTGACATTATATGCATCGTTCTAGTTCTTACAGTCACACAGTAAAACAATGATTTCATAATATTATTAAATAAAAATGCATTTTACAAACAAAAGTATAAAGCTTGATACAAAAAATTCAGGATAATAATGTGCAGAGCTTTGACAAGACAATGCATATAAATCAAGCAAAATCACCCAAAATTCATTGCAGGGAATTACCAGATACATCTTATCTCCATCGAAACAAAAGGCTCTCCTCCTGTCACACAGTGAATCGTGCACAATTTTGTTCAATTCGAAGGCCACCCCGTTTGTATTTTTGACATTTTTCAATCTGCACTCTCTGTCAGTGTTCGCTGGTTTATTTGCTAACAGGAATTAAACGAGTGCAGGCAGTAAGCAATGCTAGATAGTGCAGCACGTTTCAAAACGGGCTGTAGAGACTACGCCTACTCCATCATTCTGTGGTTACACTCTGTGTGCTATGGGTATCATTGGGAGCACCAATACGGGTATCTTGAGTAGCATTTATTGTAAGTGCTCCCTCCAATTTTCCGCATTCTATTGTCAATAACCTTGGAGGGAAGCTGTGATTTTTGTTGAGAGCGTTTTCGCTTTAATTTTTCCCCGCTCTTAGTATCGTGTTTCTTCCACCTAAGATCTTTCTTTGAAAACAAACTAAAACGACGAAACATTCAATATATGAAGGTAAGTGTGATGTAGAAATATTTCATTAATTCAGTTTAGGATTATAAGAAATGTGATACTCATAAAGTTGTGTAGTGTCGTGTAATTTGGACCGAAGATGAAGTGTAATTTGGTCCGGACCAAACATTCAAGTTGGATATTACATTCCAAATGAGCATGTGTGTATATATTTATTTATTTATTTGAAGTCACGCTTTAAATTTACCTTAGTAATTTATTTAGGTATGTACATTATACAAGTTGCGTAAATTACCAGATGACAACAGGAGAAGTGCGCAAATTTAAGAGTCTCTACTGTAAATGGAAAGAGGAAGATCTGAGAAAAGCTCTTGAAGCTATAACCGAGGACATGTACATTAATGAATGTTTAATATACCTCCAAGTACAATAAAGCCAAGGTACTAGCACTTATTGTGAGCATTGGGAGGCCTATCGATCTGCCAAGAGAAGTAGAGGATGAACTTATGCACCACCTTCTGCACTTAGAGAGAATGTTCTATGAGTATGTTATAGTATTAAAATTATAACACCTACATAATAAATCTGGGATAATAAATGTCCACATCCGGAGAGTATTCAAAGAGAAGAAGAAAAAGAACTTTAGCGTCAGGTGTGGTCTTGATAGGAACAACTCATAAAGAAATGTTAGTGAGAGCCTCTAATACCTCTAGAGTCAAGGGTTAAAGGAAAATTAATTTTGTTAAAGATGAAAATGAAAATTCAGAAGAGACTTCTTGTGTTGTATGTGGGGAATCTCACGAGGAAGACTGGATACCGTGCAATACATGCAAAGGATGGGCTCATGAAGGCTGTGCTGATATAAATGATTCATTTTATTACTTTTGTGACAGGTGCATTATGGAGTGAACAGTGCAATCCTCCTTAATTTGGAACAAAAACTAGAATATATTAACAGTGTCTACAAAACTTTGGGTGAAATTGATATAAGGTGATCTTAATTTTGTTAAAGGTAATGTGCTCCACTCGGATATTTTGAATAATAGTAATAATAATAATATTAATAATAATATAATAATAACAATAATAATAATATACATAATGATGTTTCCAGGTCTAAATTAAGTGTTATTGTGAATTTCAATAATTAAAAGTGAATGTATTATAAATGTATTATATAGTGGTCCAATTAACACGCCCTCTCAGACCAAATTACTCGCCCCTGGTCCAAAATACACACCTTAGAAAAAAACTACAACTGTAATTTACAAATTATGTAGCTGAAACTAAACCTTGAAAATTCTCATCATGGTTTAAGTTCATCTCAATAACACGTTAAAATTAGTTGTGGACTTTGACGAAGGTTTTCTGTCCAGATATTAGCACTTAAATTTATAGGGTCCAAATTACACGGACTACCCTTTATATGTTTATATCTGGTTTGGTTCTAAGAGTGCAGCGACAATAAGTGAGTAAGCAAAAAGCGTTCGTCCTTTGTATTTTAAGCAAATGTATCTGTGCCAATACAAAATATATAGTTTTCTTTTGATTGCTTTGACTTGTTTACTTTTTCTGTCATACACCCAGTGGGAAGAGAATATGGTAGTAAATTGCATCCAAACTTCGATGACGATGTTTTACCAGAATTACATGTTTTGAGCTCCCTGAAATCGAAGGAGCATTTGACATTCTACGCCATGTGCATAATACCAAGAAAAGTATTGCGTTCCACAAAAATTCGACATCGAGCTTTCAGCTGAAATATATGTTTTGAGATTCCGTAAGTACAAAACAAAGCCATTTTTAGAAAATGATTCCTGTGTGTGTGTGTGTGTGGTGTTGTACAAAACGGACAGTAGATTAAATAACAAAAATGTATCTATTTTCAGTGTCTTCCCAAAGATACAACACGAAGGTTTTCGTGCATATCACCACACTCCAAATTACATGGAACGTTTTCGATTTTCTCTTTTTTTATTTCCGAAAGTGGTGCTAGCGATTTTGATTAAAATACTATATGTTAAATACACTTACGTTAAAAATAAAATGTACATCTTTAATCTTATTGAAACAGTCTTAAAGTCCTCCTCATTTGGAAGGTGGTTTTAATAGTCTTGTATATTTAGTAAACGTTAAACAAAAGACGAAAGCGTATTTACTACAAACATTTTAAATCTCTTTAAAACACAACTTATTTAAAATAAGTTCTTGTGAAATAAACCATTTCCGAGATATCCGTTATTAATTGTTTGATCTGTTCAATACTTAATTGTGCTTCTATAGTCCTTTAGACACTCAGTTGTTTGTGGCAATTGTATGGAAAGAATATTGAATTTTAAGCCCAGTGTATAACGCACAGTTGATAAATATTTAACTGTCAGTGTTCCCTTTGCATATATAAGCAAATGTGTAATGTGGGTATTTATACAAAGCTTTATCTCAATTAAAATGAACTACATAGAAAAATAAGCTTTATAGGAATAATTTGAATATCCTGCAATAATTGATACAGATGATAGAGACTGTCTTAACGCAAGATTTTTTACATGTACCTATACAGAAAATAAAACATAGTCCACACAGCACTATCACGAGCTACGTATGTGAAACCATTTTTAAAATATTAATTTTATTCATAATTAAGCGCTTTTTGATATGATCAAATGAAATACTTCTTGGACTTACGGTACTGTATTGCTTCCAGATTTTTGAAGTTCAGTTAGTATAAAGATATTTTATGCAGGAATTTCTTAATTTTAATTTGTGTAGGAACAAAACAATTGTTGCGTGCAGTTATTGAGTTCTTCCACATTTTTAAATATACGTTACGAAAAAAGTTTCAACTGATCTGTAAAATATTTATAATTAGTGCACACTAGTTTTTAAATCCGTAATTCCTGATACTCTCCTGAAACTTTCAAACAAATTAGGCAGAATCTGTGGTTCAGGACTTATTTTTAATACTGAAATATGCTAAAATCAAAAGAAACTTAAAAAATTAACTTTAAAATTCATCGCGTTCTTTTCCTTAAATCATTCAGGACACCACTTATGGCTTCAAGAGTTTTATATTAAAACGTTGTCTTGCATAGAAGTACAAGCTTACAGCGTACTAAAACTGCAAAATGAAACAAATGGAATATTTTCACATAATTTTAGTAAATTTCACAAATAAATCGCTCTAATTGTTCCAAAATAAATTTGAGTTCATAAAAACAAGTTGAAATATGCCATTTCTATTAAGGGAAGTCTGTAAAGCCATAACGGCTATGCTGAACTATTTTATTTTCATGTTATAACTTTTACTCCAGCTTTAGGAACTAGACATTCTTACACTTTTGACAACACTTTAGTTTTAAAAGGTAAGTAGGTAGTATTCGGAATGTTTATTTAGAATTTATAAAAATGCTTTAAATATTTAAACATGCTTGAAACATGTTTTCTGTGCACTAAAATTGTGTTTTAACCGCTAATATACAATACAGTACAGTATTGGACTTTTATGCAATTTAAACGTTATAGGTTTCTCAATTTGCGAGGCGAAAAAACACCAATAACAATTGATCCTCTAGAATGATTTAAATATGAAATATAAAGCTCATGCACATTTAACTTGACGACCTAAACAGGTTTTGGAAAGGATCTGAAACCTTCAGAGAAGTATATATACGCCTCAGTTTCGTCATAGGTAATATTTTTATGCTATACTCTTAGTAAGTAACCGTGATTGTGCACAATGTGTAAGTAAATGTGACGTAAGAACCGTTAGAGAAAAGAAGAAATAATACTCCCAAATCCAGTAGTAGGGGCGTTAAAAGCTATAAAACACAGAAACAAAGCATTTTATCGAAATATTTTGTACAGTGATTTATGAACTACAATAATCAATTTTTATCTGAATAGTTAGGTACTTTGGCTAGATAAAATAAACAGGCGAATGGACGACTGTAGCTCTAAAAATGGTGATGGATGAAAGCTTTTGGTTCGGAACATTCTGAACCGGATCGATTAAGTGGCAGAGTCTACTCTTGACATGCATATCGTGTCCTCCATCGATGAAGACATATTTTTTCCATATTGGTTACTTAGGTTTATTGCAGAGACCGCTTAACGTAGGGCGTTTTGTGTATGTACCAGATAGCGGAGGGCTCGTTCATCAACTCGCGCTCCAGTTCTCCTAGCGTGCTGATATAGCGTGATGGAAGGAAGTTATGTACTAGCGTTGCACTCTAAGACCAGTACTGGTTTTAGCCAAAGAAATTGGTTTAGCGTTCCTCAATTGAATTGCGTTCTTCTTGTATATGTGAGCGGGAGGAAGAGAGGGCACAAGCGGCAAAGGCTCATACTTTTGTGATGAAAATTGTCCAAAGTTGCCTCATTCTTTTGCGATTAACAAAATTTTACGTTTGTAATTCCGAAACGCTTCATTCGTAATATTTACAGCATTCTTTATCCGCACCTTCAGATCCTTTTATGCATAGAAGTTTTAATACAAAACTTGCTATAAAATACATTTCGCTTTGAACCAGAAACAATCACTTAGTTTGCTGTGACGATGTGATAAGGTACCTAAAATTATTTTACACGCAGACATTATGTAAATGTTTAAAGAACTATGCTGTGTGCTCTTTGTTGAAATCGTGATGAGACAGGCTAGACTTCAGGAACTCTTATTGTAAATACTTATTAATCCTAGTCAGGTTCACATAAAATTCAACCCAATAGAATATCGTATGGCCAAAAGTTAGTTGAAGATCGCAGTAATTTTCAATTATTTAAATATTTTAAAAGTGAACCATTTCAAATATTTGCAGCGCTTGTTTAAGATTAAGAGCCAATGTAGGCGCTCAAAATGGTATCCATCAATAAAAACACCATGATTCACTTAATCTCAGACATCAGTACTCACATTAGTAAATGCAAGTAATGGAATATACCGAATAATATGACGCATTCTTTCGAAGATGCGGGTTGAGTCCGGAAAGCATGTTTTGCATATTGCAAAGATAAAAATGTTTGTTGTCGTCAAAGCAGGTCAGCGATTAGACCAGGGTGTGAGAGCACCCCGTCCAATCCATCGATGTCCAAACTTGCGGCTCAGATTGTCTCGAACGATTGGAGCATAATGAATAGTAGCTCCGATTTGCTAAAATAACAATCTGTCCCGCCTGTTCAATGACAGGCCATGTAGAAAGTATTAATGTGGTAGAAATAGCACCTGAGTCACCATATTGGTCCACGTTAGCTTTAAAGAAGTGGTGCCCAACACATTAGCAAGATTACACACCACACCATTACTCTGTGTGCACCTCTGCTCACCATCCAACCCGGATTTTGCACAAACCAATGCGATGCGTTTTAGTGTTGGCATTACCATTCAAGTATAATAAACACTCATCACAAATTATAACACATTTAATAGAGCTATTATATATCGCTGCCGATCTGATTGGTGATCTAAATGCAACACCGACGCCATAGTCATTTTGTTTTAACTTTGGCTTCATAGGCACTGCAGGTTATGACACTGATGATACTTGGAAAGAAGATGGATACTGGTGGAATGCGATGGCGGGGAAACTCGAGAACCCGGAGAACACCCGCCTCTGCGTCGTTTTGTCCACCACAAATCCCACTTGCGGTCGCATGGGATCGAATCCGCACCGCCTTCGTTTGGGGCAATCGGTCTAGTCACTCGGCCACGGTCATTGTCATTGAGCAAAATTAAGCGGTCTTTCACGCCCAATATAGAATTGGATGCTGAGAACCACAAAAGCTAAAGAGTGTCCATAAATGTAACTCAATTTTTGGAACATACTGCAGCTAGCACGAACTAAAATGTTGTCTATTTTAAATTCGCCAACAATTGTTTTTCTCGTTCCACCCGGTCTAAACATAGAGGGAATTAATCTGTTAGGGCTCGCAATTTCCTTTGCAGTCATGTTAATAGTATTACCTTCATCAGTAGCTGTCTTTGGTCTGCCATTCGTTTTGTATTCAGTACAGAAGAGACTCTCTTAAATTTAATTAAATGATTGATGTTTAAGGGCGCTCAACTACTAAAAGCGCATTTAAAAGTTTACTAACATTTGAAATGATGATTTTTTGAATTTCCAAAATGTCTTATTGCCACCGGTAAAAAGATTCTTCAGCCTGTTCGCAGTTGTGTGATCACGTCCACAAAGCAGTACAGATCCAATTCTTTGTTCAGGAGTGAGCGTGATTAGTTTGAATGTTTTACATAAACTTCTAAACAAAATTTGTCATTTGGCCACAGGTCCCGCTTTGTCAACTGACTCCTGTTTCACAAAGAAGTACTCCATATGTTTAATTTATGTTCCCCTATGTCGTACATTTCCATTAGAATAAATATGTAAATATGTGCCAAGTTCTTCACAATAGCACGAGGTTGGAACAGTAAAACTAACTTGAGAGAGACTCATTGCACAAGATGCGGTGCTGATGCTTTCACGGAGGTGGTAAGCAATCAGTGTTTCAGCCCCATTGCTTTGTATAAAACAAATGCACTAGCTGTATTTTTGCATTTAGATTAAAGCCATTACTTTTCAATTGCAAATCATTAATGTTTTACTGAATAAAATGTTCACCATACATGGCTACTAAAGAATGTAAAAGAGGCAATGAAAACAAAAATCATGTTTCCCAAACTCAAGAATTATAAACTTAGTAATGCTTTAAATTTGAGGTACTACTACTTAACAATAATTCTTAAAAACTGCCACTACTAAGTTTATAGAATTGGAGTGGAGGTTTGGCAACCAAACGGAGTTTCATAGAATCTCTTAATTGGAATGACTTGTATTCTCTCATCGTGTACATCTTGTGGAAATCATATTTTGACACCAAATCCTGTTTTAAGAAAGAAAATTTGATTTCAAATTATTAGAAACGGGGACTGCACTAATAAGAGGGCATTCTTCTAGCTCTTTTATACGTTTGTTTCTTCAGAAACACATTTTTTCAGGTTTGGACGCCACTTCCATTAGGAATATTTCTTGGAGAAGAGGTGGGGTACGAAGGGATTCATCTCTCCAATATTAACGTCAAATAACAAAGAACGTGCCAGAGATTTATAACATTCACAATACGAGCACATGGTCCTCTCTCTTCGTTACTGCACCCCCCACGCAACTGCTTTGACTTCGTGAAGTTTCTGTAGCAATATTCCTTAGAATAGTTTCCCAAAGCACAGTATGAGAGGAATGCATGGTCTGTGGCCATGGGACATGAAACAAAAAGTAGTAAAGGTTCTCTTGAAATGGAAAGTGCTCGCTTCTCATCTATCGACACTTGCTTCGGCGGGGGGTGGGGTTGAAGAAGGGGAAACTTTCCCCAGTAAACTTCCTATCGGCTACCAAAGTTCCGGTAATGTATTGGATGCGATATTTCTCGGCTGAGGTGCATATATCAATGTAGGAAAAGTTTGAACCCTGTCGCTACGGTCTTTCTTGCTACGGCAAAGTGGAATATTTGATGTTTAAAATTGACTGGACGGTCAATTATGAGTAAATCTTAAGCGTGTCATAAATCTGTACATTTAAGAATACATTAAAATATTATGACCTCCTGCGTATTATTATATGTGTTTTTTCGATCACTACTAACAGTATGATTTATCATATTTTCCTTAATACTCCGTGCAACAAAGAGTAAGCTATTTTTTATGAAAATATGTGTCCTATTTAAACCAGATGTTAGTTTTTTAACAAAATAGCCAACAGGGGTCAGTTTTGAGGTATAAAAGACATGTGTTTCTTCCTTCAGCTGCAAGTATTGGAATTCGAATTTCCGCCAGTCTCAGAGCAATATAGTGCGTTCCTTGAATTCCCGCGTCGCAAATTGCATTTACGCGTGCTCTCTATCCTATCTCTAATACCGGGGAGAGAGTTCTATAAACCCTATGTTACTTACACAAGGGTGATAGTAATACGCAATATGATGTTAACTAACCTTGTTATATGTGGGTTTAAAAGTGGTGTCCATCTGAACTGAGCTATCTCTGGAATTCCTCATCGCTACGAGATTGTAATTTCTGAACAAAGTACTCTGCAGATTTCAATTTTAAAAGTTTATGACTATGAAATATTCATTTGTTGTGCAACACATCTTGGATAATTCTTAGGAGAACGTTCGAATAATGCACCAGTCTCGTCTCTTATGAGGATTCACTCTCACTTTTTAGCTTCAGCATATAGCGATGTCGTTGCCCTAAAGTTATTTACCGATATCTAACAGTTTCTCTCCTGGATCTGGAATGCCAGAAAATTTCTTCTGAAATAGTGTACACATCTGCCTACATGATTCTGTTTTTGTGTGTGTATTGTACATAAAATAAGCGTGATTTTCCTTAAGCATTTCGTTGGACTGATAAGAATAATGTAATGTAATCAAAACACAAAGTTGAATAAACTTTCATAATGAACAAACTCAAGTCTTTGCAGCTCGAACTGGAGGCAGTAACTAACATAGTATAACTCAGCTGTTAAATATAGCCTTGAGCGAGTAATTCACCTCTAGTGCGACATAAATATTGAGGTCATTGCAGGGAAAGCGAAATATGGATTTAAGTGATCTACGGCCAGGCTATAAGTGAAATGCATAGCACTATCTAACTTTTAGCTCAGGAGTTTTCGAACATATTTGAGATGCATTCCATCCATTTTGTTTACATCTCGAGTATAACCAGAGGTATTAGAAGGGACGTTAAACATTTAAAACAACAACCAACAAGATTGTAAAATGCCATATCATCAATAGTTACAAGCATAGATGATGAAACTATGCAGTTTTCGTGTATATCGAAAACAAATGTGGAGAAAATATTCATTTTTCTGAAAGTTTTTCACTGATTACATTATTGTTGTGTTAAAATGAATACCACATTTCTTTTCAATGGGGTAAATATATTGCTTCATAAATTTTATTATGTAAATGTAAGGCAAAATCAAACTGAACATGCACCTCATAATTTGAGAACATCGGTTGGCACTTTCTGAACTGGAGTCACATACTAAAGATTTAAACAGAGATAGTTCAACAATTTGATTACTGAATTATTATAGTTTTATGCCCTGAAAATGCATCTCCCTCCGGCGGGTTTGAAACCGCGACCTTGTGAACCGCAGGCTAGCATGTTACCCCTCAACCACAGAGTACGACGAAGTAAGGGGAGAACAGCTAAATATTGATTCTCTATTGACGCTCAAAGTTTCCATCTATTAGTAAAAAGAGAAACAATTTTCGACTTTTTGACCGATTGTAGTGAACGTCTCACTCCCAGTGCCCTTAAATACCATTCAAGTCTCTTAAATTGAGCAGGAGCGAATTGCAGTGTTGGCTAATTTCTCAGGGTCAGCACCATTATATTTAACAGTGTTTGTCTCTTTTTCCATAAGGATATTGCAACCATTTCTTCAGCAAGGAATTACGTGCAGCTAGCTGTCGAGGGTGGCAAAAGGGAAGAAGAGAAGATAGCAATAAAGCATAGGACAGTGCAAGTTGAGGGAAGAGAGGGCCCCGTGCTGGCAGACAACCTTGCCTGTGATTATAGGAATTTGTTGAGTGTGTGTGGCCTAGCGAAAGAGGAGGTTCGTCGGAGTAATCAACTGCCAGTTTTACGTCCTTAGGCGCTGGAAGTCACCTTCCTGATTCCCAGTTTCTTTGCCTTATCCACTCTTCCCCAAATATCAGTCCATTTTCTTATTGCCTTCTCCCTAATCAGAAATTAACGTTAGATTTATGTCAACCTTAAGTTAACAGGTGAACATTGTTAAAATATGCATAGTTACCTACTTGCCAAGTATAGTGCATCGTAGCAAGTCGCAGGCCAGAGTGTGATAATGAGAAAACAAATATGAATGAATAAGTTGTTGGTTTGTCTTTCGCAACGAAGACTACAACATTTATATTAGTTCGTGCCTGAAACACAGGTGTTGCAAACCATTTTTGAGTTGGCAATTATTACTGCTGAAGTGTATGTGTGTTAACGATTACAGGTATAGCTCGCGCAATCGTTCTTGAACACTGGAACATTTAAACGTTAGCTTGGATGTGAGTCCCTACCTGGCTTTATAAGCAAAAAAGATATTATTGTAATAATGGCGCTCACACAAGTGTCACTGAAATGCTCTATAAAGTTAATTTTTACATTCACTGCATAATTAAATTGCATGGTTCCAGTAACGATTACAGTTTCACACACAGACACTGCACACTGAATATAACAATAGTTTAATCTTTAATTATTTGCATTTTTCTATGCCTTCCTCTTCGTCTTCTGTGGATCACTGTCAATGTCATTATCCTCATCACTACTTTCCATCGCATCATCCTTGATTCTTTCAATTCTTTCTTCCATTGAACCTCCTTCTTCCATCTTTCGTAAATTTCTCTCATTCTTGTCGGGAGGCTTGCTTTTATCTAGGAGTCCCAAAAGATTCTCCTTATTTTGATGTTCTTGTTTTTCTTGCAAAATTCTACAAACAGAACTGCGAGATTGCTAATGGGTGCAGCAACTCCTTTTTGTAGTTTCTGGATTTGTCTGAAAAGCCCAGGGGGGAAAGCAAGTATTGTTATGCTTTACCCCTTCCTTCATATATTCAAAAGCGAAAGCAATCGCTTCATGAGTTTTATTATTAATTGTTTTTTTCTTTTAACTTTGAACTTAAGGGAACAATTATCACAAAGTTGTTTCAACTTACGAAAAAACATACTAACATCCATAGGACAACAATTTGTAGTCAACTGTACTCACGAGAATACGATTTACATCAAATAACATGAGCCATAAGTTCGTGGAATACAGGAGAGAGGGAGAAGAATACACTCTGCCTCGCTGACTGTTTTCTGAATCAAGGCCTCTGTTCAAAAACGAATGCACGAGCTATAACAAGAGGTTAGACGGGATCTGCTACTCTCAAATAGTGTCTCAAGATAAATTATATAGATAACTGCAACTTACTCAATATATTTTCAAAGTCATATATTGAAACAATTTTATAGAAACACTTTTTCCCCATAAATAATTTTTGCTTATTCATTATCTACAAATGTTAAATAGTTCAAATTTTTATTTTCTTTGAGTTATTTATTTTGTGTGTCTTTGACCATAGGTTCTGGGCATGTACAATAACATCAAAATTAGCAATGTCATGAATTAAATAACAAATGTTTGTGTTACAATCGCATTTGTTTCCCTAATTGCATGCATACGGTAGTCATAATAGTAACTATTTTAATAAACATCACCTAACCTAGAACATTAACATCACCATTTTTCACTCGATTTTCACCCTTACAATTCTAACTAGAATGTATGGTATAGCCCGTAGGAAGAGGTGGGATTTAGGCGCTAGCAGCGGCGTGTGCTTCAACTATAGCACGCCATGCGGAAAATTCATTGGAGGCTAAGAACCACCATGTCCAGTTGACCTACTGATTATGTTAGTATTTTACAGGAAGAGCTGTGAGGTATATTATGCATTATATGACTTATTTTATGTATAAGTATGAATATTTCTGGTTTGTTGGGAATAAATACATGAATTCATGGAGTGTATTCTATGCCGTCAAATTTTATCTATTCATAATAATTACTTCTTAATATCCAAAAGTGTGTTGGTGTGTGCGCGCGCGCGCTTTTTACAGACTACAGTGCAGCGTTGTACTAATTTTATCGAAACTTGGCACGGATAACCTTTGACACAAGGCAAAATTTAGTATAACTTAGAATTCTAGATTCTTTCCAATTTCACAAGGTTAATTATTTCATATTATGTAATGTTTACAATAGCTCCCAAATCCATCTATATATTCAGTGATTGTCAGAATAGCTGGAACATTACAATGTAAAACAACTAATTACCTACTTAGGTTTTTACGACCTCATAACATAACAAAATAATGGTGGAATTTTATATCATTCGTTAATCTAATATCTTAAATTGATAATGGAGTAATAAAATAGCCAAATAATTAAAACAGCTCTTAAGCTCAAACAAAATCAAAGGCGGTGTAGTCGCATGGTTGAAACATTAGCAACATTTGGAAATGGATTATTTTAAAATGTAATAACAGCAAAAACATTAATCCAAACACTATATTTTTCTTCACCATTATCATCTTATTTATTTTAATATACCTATTTATTATATATTGATATAAAATAACACAAAATTATTTAGTATTATCAGACTAGCTACAACAATTCTGTTTTGCTCAAATATTACTAACATAGAGTAATGGATAAGTCGGTATTAAAATCTGCATATTCGTGAGGATATTCCCAAGTTCGGACTGTAACTTATTATAATGTTTAGTTTTTCAATTCTTGTATCCAGTGGATTTCTTCCTCTATGGGAAGTTTGCGGTGCTTTTATAACCAGAACAACAAAACTAAAGACATATAAAGCGATAAAGCAGGCGTGCAATGGCATCACCAGACGAAGTACCCTTCTTCCTCTTTTCTTTTATATGTTGATTTTTATTCTTTTATTTTCTTTCTTTCTTTTGTTTTCGTTTACTTAGTAGTCTTATGTATTGTTAGTTACCGAAAATAAACAATGGCTGCTGATATTAAGTAAGCGGGTATTAGTACTTCCCAACTGAGAAATTGCTATCTGTATATAGCAACGAGTAACCCAAAATGTCACAATGCAACAATCAAGGTGCATACACAAGAAACGATCATTATAAACTGATATTTGTGGTTCAACTTTGCCTTTGCGTACTGTTTTCTCAGTTACTTAATTTAGTTTCCTGAGTTTAATGAACTATTTGTGTGTGTTGTTGTTGTTGTTGTTTAATGATTTCTATATACGTTCGAAGAAACGCACGCCTATTGCACGAGCAAACTAAGACAAAATATGGAAAGCGTAAACCGCTAAAATACGGGCAAGGCATTATTTAGTGTATAAATGTAGTGTTTGTCAAGAGTGTGACGTCTTATCAATTAAGTGATTACGCTTACGATGTTTACCGTGCCATGCGGTTTAGAATCGCCGCACAAGATATAAGCGGTATGGATGGATACGAAAGTTACCGTTTTATTGGCGATATTAAAAGTAATCTAAAGACAATTTTGGCGGATTTAAAGTTTTAGCTTGGTAAACGTATTAACCATGTATACAAGCATTCCTTCTAAAACGGGTTCAAACCCGGCGGAGGACGATGGGCGATTTTTTCGGGTGTAAAAATCGTGAGCATGGCTTCCTTCGGATGGGAAGTTAAGCCGGTGGTTCCGTGTCGTAGATTTATGGTTCGTAAAGATACCTCAATCCTGATAAAGAGGCTTCTGAGCAAAACTAAGCGGACTTCACGCCCAATATAGAATGGGACACTTGAGAACCACTGAATTTAAAGGGCGTCCATAAAGAATACTCCATTTCATTTTCATTTCTTCTAAAATAACGAAGTGAAAAATAAATCAGTGACATAGTGTGAATGTTACATAATGACAAAAATAGTTGACCTCCAAGTGGTACACATGCTGCGAGATAAAATTCGTTTAAAGAACTGGTAGATTTAGCATCAAAATTTTCTCACTTTCATTTTCAATTGAAGGGTTAATCATTTGAAAACTGTCAAAACAAGACTAAGGAATATGTTAAAGTGTTTAACTGTGACTGATATACTGAATTACAGAAATGTCTTAGGATTTTAGGAAAGATGTGTTATTCGTACGAACTACCAGAAAATGCTGTCCATAAAATTGACACACATATTAATCTGTGCTCCATTGTAAGAATTTTAAACTCCCTATGTTACAGTTACATCTGTTATACATTATACATAGCGTTGCTAGAGAAACGTAAATGGGAAAATTAAACACATCAATAACTTAAAAGCTGTAAAGTACTTGCAATAGTATTTATATGTTAATGCAAACATATTGCAACATCGTTATTATATAAATGTTATGAGCATTTTCTGGTAAAGTGTGAACAAATGCCTAGTTTTGAAAAGACACTTGGAAACTTCTTACTAGAAGCAAACTACAATCGGGAAGATGTTAGGATTAAAAGAGACCTCATATAACATATTTTACGACCTTCTGACGCTTATCTCAGTGATTTCAGAAATTAGCAAATATTTCCGTTCTTTTTTATTAATTCTGCCTGTTTCTTCACTCTGAACGTAGCCTAGTTGAGGAACATTTGCATACAGTTCTCGTACGTGTGCCGCCCAGTTACAAAGGCGCCATTGATTATTTAAAATTTCATATGACAAGGCTTTTAATACTAGACATAGTCTTTTTATGGGGTTTTTTATGCATCAAGTTGAGACTTTTAGTTAATATGGTGTAACTGCAGCCGTAGGTCGCTTTAAGGCTAGAGTGAATTAAGTACTGAAATAGAAATGGAGCTGCAAATCAAATATTTCTATGTTTTGTTTTCGTATGAACAATGTGCATATTGATATTTAAGAAATGTAAATTGTATAAAACATTGTTACAAATCTTCTGGTGAGGCGAGCCAACCCGTTAATCACGCAGAGTTAGTACATGTACACTGTGAGAAAAGGACTGTTTATCGTTTGCTTCGTGACGGAGCCGAGTAGAACTTCCAATGTTTTGAGGTCTCTGATAGCGCTCTTGCGTGTGGCATTTCTCTCCGAACCTGAATGTGAAGTTATTCTTTGTCATTTCAAGATAACATCACAGGTATCTTAGAGGCATGAAGTGTCCACTATGTAAAGGATCCGTAATGACCATTAATTAATTCATGCATGAATCTCTTCGTTGATATGTATTTGGAGTTTCTATGTAAAAGTGCTGACTAGCAATCTTAACGGGAATTATTTTTGACGACTAAGAAAATAACTGGAATAATTTGCATTTTGAAACGCAGATTTTCATAATGGCTAATTAATTTGTATACCAACAACACCCACAGCTATTAGTTTGCTATTAGTAGCGAAGACATTACCTCATTTTCGCCCCTTTCTCTCCGCCACTGACTCACTGTGCACTTTATGCTAAATCGTAATATAATTATATTTTCAGTAGTTGTAAAAAAAAAAAGAAAAAAAAAACTTGAAGCATTTAAGTCAGTTCCTTATCTTTGTTTCGGGATCGCGTTATATGTTTCTCGTTGCAAACGTATTACGTAAACTTGAGTGCAAATATCTGATGCGTTCCACGGACATGACTCCCTCTACATGTTCGGTAACATTATTACATAAGCTTATGCTTCTATCTGCTTCATGCTAATCGAGAGAAACTTTAGCAAAATCTTCTTCCTTATTTCCTTGTAAGTAGAAAAGCAATAAGCGGATGCACTTGGCTAAAGCGATATTCAAATCTCTTAATAGCTGTTGACATGCGGTGCATTGAAATTTGGTTGTTTGCATGGCTAGAAGGGAGCAATGAAACGAATAACGACTTCCCGATTGAGAAGAGTATAAACATTTTAAAACTGAAACCAATGACCAGGAATATCTCGAAAATGGTCAACTCCACAAACAAATCTATAATACATAAAGTGTGTCTTTTAACGAAATCACCTTTTTGTCTAGTATGATAATGTATATCTCTTCCGGTTAACCGGTTAAGCGCACATATTTCAGAATGAAGAGCGTTTCTGAAGCTATTCCTAAAAATTTCAAGATATATATTTCATTTTGCAAAATATATCTTAAAAATATTTTATTTTGACCAAAATCGTTACAGCCATGTCTGAGAAAATAAAACATTTCAAAAATGTCCTATGTAAAGGGTAGTTTGTGGTGGGGGAATTTTCTTCAAAATCTTCGTGTCGCATCCTTGGAAGGTGCAGAACTAAGTTTCATTTAACGACTTTTTTGTTTTTGAATTATGCTGTTCAGAGACACATACAGACACACACGGACCTTTGTCTAAATTTTCTATTTTTATTTAGGAGAACCCATGCCGTGTATTTCCAGTGACATCTCGGTATCAATTTCTGGGTGGAATGTGATACCTTCTCTATTTACTATGTACGTGCTAGGGAAAGTAAAAGAAGTGGCCCCTATAGGAACCGAGTGATTAATTTGGTAGTGAAATGCCTAGCTCCGCCATTTCCAAGGGTAATCCTATTACAGAAAACGGAGGCTGTTGTGCTTCACCAAAAGTCAACTTTAACACAGTCCCTTATTATCGCCCTCTCTGGACCTTCAAGCCATTCCGCTGACATTAATATCTACCACCAACTGCTCCTCAAACATGCATTTGGTAAAGGTATAGCCGTACCTGGTGTTAATTGTAGCTATTATGTTAGCAGCACGGGTATTGTGTTGCAGGTACATTAACTCTTGAGTCATCTGTATCACTACGAGCAGGTTTATTAAGTGAAGCTTCAGGTGAATGGTAAAACGTTCTTACAACAGACAGCGACTTTTTAATGTGCAATCCATTTAAGCTCGAAGAAACTTCTTTCAGCTCAAGGGATAAAATATGTAGATATATAAACGCTGAAATTCTCAGAATGATGTACGTGCTAGGGAGGTTCTATTTGCCCACTGACCATTAATAACACTGTTCTGTGCACAATAATGCAGCTATTTTCTTTTGGATACCCTTTTTAGTTAAATCATTAATTAGACTGTAAACAAATGTATTTTTGGTTACCAAACCTACAAATAATGTGTTACACCAACAGTTAAGGTAGCAGTCACCTTACTTAAATATTATTGTTTATGATATCCTTCCGATATTTTTTGTGTTTAAAGCATCAATTAGACTCTCAAAAGATATATTCCTGGTTATCAAATCTACAAATAATGTGCTACGCCAACAGTTAAAGTAGCAGACTTTCCTAAATATTATTGTTTATAACTTATCGAAATTATTCTTGAAAATTAGTGCTTTACAAAGACTTTGGGATCCAAAATAATTTTCAAGCCACTAACTGCACGTCTGAAGTGAAATTATGCATTTTGTTGAGCATTATTATAGAGATAAATGCCCTAGAGTAATTATGGTGAAATATCTGCGCAGCATCAGTAACATTGCAGAGCAGAAATTTCGGGCTACTTAGATCGAACAGCATTTCCAGTGCAGTGAACATGCTTTCTAAGCTATGCGTTTAATTAGCGTGCCATCTCGCATCCATCCTTTTCAAGGCTTTTAAAGTTCTATACTGACAACCGAAAGTGCAGAAAGGATGAATTATGTACAGTTAATTACATCCCAGGTGAGATAGAGAGTAGCTGGGCATTTAACTTTCCAAAACAGGGAAAATCCACATTCATACGCCATATCGACATTGAAATCGATCTTGCACACTGTGGGCAATATTGTATTATCTAAACCACAATGTGGGATGAATTCATTCATTTTAAATGCAGTATGTCGTCCTGTGTTAGTCCTTTAAACAATAACATATGAAGCAGTACAGAGCTGTAAGTGAGAGTAGCGTTCTTGCATACACCTTTCAGAACCTTACAGGAAGAGTGACTTGTGAAATAGCAACTTAATATTCTGATATAATAAACTTACCCGCTATATTCATGGAGAAAATGTGTAGTTTCCGATTGTTTCCTCACAAATAAACTTAGGTTGCCAAGTTGGTAGAGTCAGTGACTAGATGACCAGTGCAATTCAGCCCCCATATTAATCTTGATTGTATATTATACACAATGAAGGTAGCGATGGAGACAAATATTTAGTTGGCCCCCAAGATTTGGATGAACTGCAAAAAGAGAGAACACACTACATAATTGGAAACCAAGCGCCAAGTACTCCAGAAATGAGTCATGGGACTTCTCTTTTTAGCTATTTATAATATTATTTATGACACAAGTGAAAAAAGGAGAATTTTATTATGCCTCCAGGAATGTTTGCGGAACGAGGTAGCGAGTGGAGCAATCCTGCGAACAGAATAAAATTGCTTTGAACACGAGTGACATACACTATTTTTAGACAGTCCTGAATATTTATAGATATATTATAGATTATAGTTTATTTTAACTATTCCACGAACATGATGCTCAATGCGCTGCAATGTCCAGTTGTAGGGTTATTTGGCACCAGTGTTGACATGAGTTTTAGTAATGCAAAATAACGGAGAAATTGGAAAAAATAAAATAATTAAAATAACGTAACAACATTTTCATTTATCAATAGGTTACACTTTTCACCAACAACATTTTAATACATTAAGTGATCACAATTAATTAAAGTTACTAATCTTTTCACGAAACTGTAATGTTTATTGTACAATTACTGTAATTTGAAATAGTTGCTCTTTGGTCAGAGGAAGTGGGAATTGTATTGGTTATATGATCATTATAGGCTAATTGTTTGGGTTTGAATAGTTGAATGTGTACGCAGAATTCTCTTCTTGTTTGGGTGGAATCGATACAAACATTCTATAGGTCAGATTCACGGTCTACTTGAATGAGGCCGTAGTCACATTCCACAAGAAACCAACAGCAACTATCATGCCTTGTTTTTAATACGCTACAATAGGGCTGCATTTTCAAATCGATAAAATGTCCAAAGAATTCACTCGTTTCATCGGAGGGCTAGATTATATCTGCTGCCAGCGAGCATCTATTTAACTGGTTATGCCGGTAACTGTGCTTGAGGTATTTCTAAAATCCAAGAGTATGCCGCTTCTTGTGCGCAGGTCTGTTGTAATTAGCATATTTTGTGCTCCTCTGCTATTCACAGGTGGGGATTTCTCCTCATTACGTACTTTTCTTTAGCGGACATCTCCTTTTGCAATTTTTTAAAATGTTTCGGACAATAGCCTTGGGACATCCTTTCATCCTCGCTGTCTGTTGTGTGCGAAAATGCTGTATATTTTTGCGCTCTTTATTTTCGGTACACTTGGTGGTAGAATTCTTCTTGGGATGTGTTCCGATCACTAGGCCTGTTGCCGGATTATCCTCCTGGCTACACGCTACTGAATCCACAGTATGAATATTACCTTGCTTCCACGTCTCTCCAAGTTCCACGAGTCTTTTTGCTTTTGTCTTAAAGGGAAGCTACTATTTAGGTTTCAGGGGAAACTAATATAACAGTTTGTGCAAAGAATGTGAACGGTTACGATCTAGCACAAATTTTAAATATCTAAAAATATTAACACACTGAGATTTTTTATCTTTATTCAATTATCTTGTATTTAAACAACATGAAAACAAAACATTTAAAAGAAAAAATGTACTGTGACTATATACTATTAATCGCCTGCAGTTTGTTTATTAATTCTCCTGAAAGGCTAAACAATTTGCCTGAAATGTTTTGACATCTTACAATTGCTTTCAGGTATTGTTACCGTGCAAGCCAATTGTTTTATAAGACTTGCTATGTGCATGAAAATCAGTCATATTTTGCATATCTAGGTAAACATTTTTAAAAACTACACGAGCTCTGCAACTGAAGTGTTGTACCAAGGTCGCGTAACACGCAGTTTCACAAATTATAGGCATTCTTTACTACATTATACCATTCAAGAATGCTATGAGCTCTTGTAATCTAAATATAAAAGTGCCTTATTTGTTTTTCTTCAAAATAGAAAATAAAAATACCACTCATTCACCTGATGTGCCAAAAAATCACAGATAATTAAGAGGATAAATATATCTACGTTGTAAATGGTTTCTGAGCAGAAAATATCTTAAAATAGACCAGTTTTGAGCAAATGTAAACCTGCTTTATTCTGCAGATTGCATTTGTACTTTGGCCCACAATGCTATTTATTTTGGCCCGTCTGATTGAAATTGTACAGTAGGGTAAACTGTTGAATTAGTCAAATTTAACAAAGAGTACTTTATAGCTGTTTTATTCTATTCTGGATTGGAATAAATTTAAAAGTTTGTTGTATGAAGCCTGCCAAGAATTTTATGTGTGAGAGCATAAACATTTTTTCTCATTAACTTGAAAAAGGTAAATAGTGTTTGCCTTTAACTTATGTCAATTTAGAGGCCGTGTTAAGAGCGGTCACTTCAAATATGATACCAAACTTTGAAGAAATAGTCAAAACAAATAAATGAAATCTGTCACATTGAACTGTTGAATATTCTTAGTCCAAATTTTATGTTTATGTTTAAATATTCTTAGCACAATATTATTAAAGCTTTATATGTAGATTTAAATGTTTTTATTTTCAAATGCTGGTATAATATGTATTTGTATAACATTTTGAATATAATTTTAATTGAAAATCTAAAAAATAATAATTTGAATTTGTATTTACTGTGCAGTGTAGCACATCCACTACCAGCATTAGAGAGTTTAGCTGTAGTAGACTGATCTAAGATTCAAGGTCCGAATTCATACAGCAGAGTAAACGTAAAGTTCAAGACTATTTGAATTACAGGCAACTAACATTCTGAACAAGGGTGGAATGCAAGTTGAATACATTGCTACTATATTTCTATGAAAGCCACTTGAATAAGTTAGATTTCAGCAGAATAACCATCAAGTGAATATTTGAATTAAAGGATTTTGGTTCAATTGTGGAATGCAAGTAGAATACACTCTCACTATATTCATTTCTATGAAAGCTATTCGAATAAAGCCTGCGTTCTGCATAGTAGCGGTAAAGTGATTGTTTGACTTAAAAATTATAACTAACATTTTGATGAAGGATGCAATGAAAGATGGCATACACAAAATCCACATGTCCTGAATGTTCATGCACCGTTTTCTGACACAAACATTCCCAGCAAATGTTGCACTCTATAATGTGTATTGCCCCAAAACGGTTCTGTAGTAAAATAAATGAAACGTTGATCTTATTACAAATGACGCATGGTTATGGCAATTACGGGATATAACTGCTGTAAATTTGACTATTTGGGGCAACATTTTTAACTGGTGCGTCTCAATCTGAATGAGGAATAATTCATCTGAAGAATTATCGTTATCATTATCGTTCTAACAGTTTTGCGGAGATATCCTGATCATATCAACATTAGATCAGCAGTATTATTTTAAGAAATCAACTTTAAACACAAGAAGGTAATCAATGTGAGAAAATAGGCATGTAAGAAGCGTTTCAGCCATCTATATTTCACGCTCGCGAACCTTTTCCTGCCGCCCAAGAATCATTTAATAGATTCCTGCTTAAAATATTACTTAAAATGCGTTCTCCTCCATTTAATCCTTTTCACTCATAAATATCAGTTTGGCACATTTAAATACGTAGTCTCGCTGTTTATCGGTTCTCGGCTGAAAAATGTAAGTAAATGCTATGTGTGAATGTACTCTGAAGAGGTCCTGTCCAAAACGAAGTTTCTTCCTTAGGAGAAAGGCAACAAATTTGTAATAATGCATATCCGATTTATATACAGTTTAAGGGAATTATTAGTATTACTTTGCAGTACAAATTACACATGTCAAAATTATTGAATCCTACCAAATGTCATATGTTGTGTAATTACGACCTTGATCTTGGCATTCACTTCCTAGGATGACCTGAGTATTTATTAATATCTCATATTTTGTACTGTTAAAAAACAGGCCTGTGTTTCAGTTTCAATGCTAATGAGCAATTCGTTCTGGATATAGATATTAATTTATTGGTATTTTGTTGTGGGAAACGTACATCGCTTTTTTTTTCTGTAGTGCAAAAGGCTTTTACGCGTGCTATTTACAGATAAAAATTATGCATTGTATTCAGATATTACTTATACTCCTAAGTTTACCAATCGTAAACGATCAAGGATATTGAAGGCACACATGTTTTGTGCTGTCTAAAATGTCATAAAACCGGTGGTTGGCATCTATTTCAAATCTGGTTTGTCTATAGCTATCTGATAGAACTAACTATACGCCCAAAATGGCCTAAAATTGTTTAGTGCACTTTTAGTGGTATCTTACTTGGAAGTGTCCGAAAATTTAATATCTAAAAATTGCTTCATTCATATCTGACTGCCAATAATTATCACGTCTGTAATCATCATTTGAATGCTTCAACAGCAGCAACTGAAAGCTATTTTAAATATCGCTTTTCTTTGTGAGAATTTAGCTGCTATTTTTTCTATTTTGCAAGGCATAACGATGTGAGGACAAGCAACAAGATATCTTTAAGAAAAATACATTGTGCCCTGCCTGTAAATTTTAAACACCTTGCTTCAAGACGGAGAAATCGAGTCCATACGCTAATATAAGAGAATTCGCATACACTGGGCTTAGACGAATGAACGAGGAATTATCGAATGAAGGTTGAAGAAACTTCTAATAATCGGTTGCTTTGAAATTAGATTCATGATTGACATTTTGAATAAAAAAAAAATATTCCGGCCGGCTGTTGAAAGGTTTCTTTAATTGTGTTATTAAATGTGCATGTACGTGAAGGATTAGGAACGAAGAAATCAGAACATTTAAGTTCGCGGATACAGGTCACCCTTTAAGTTATAAACTGGTTTTAGGAGAGAAAAATCAACCTAACTGTGGAGAAATTTCGAGCATATCTATGTAATAAACAGTCTTCCAAATATTACGAAAAATACTTCGTTGTATTCTTACCATGCCTAGGAGTCGTGCTCAAAGTTTAAAATGCTTTACTACATACTTATAGAGAACAATACATTTATAGCCTAGAATTTTGGTTTTTATGAGGCTCCAGCGACTGCATTCCATACACGCACATATTTTCATAGTGGTGGACGTTTTCAAAACAGCAAGCAACGGAATTCGGTTTCTCTCACCCTCTCGCACTCCCTCAAACAAAGAAACAAACAAACAAACAAACAAACACACACATACACACACACACACACACAATTAATGCAAAGCGACGTTAGGGTACGAAAATGAAAATGCGTTGCCAAAAGAAAAGAGAATGGAGTTAAATTCACAAAATGTCGCAATTATGTGAAACAAATTGGCATTGCTAACAAGACCCATTAGCTAGCTTTAGACGAAAGACAGCTGTTATATCTCATTCAAAGTCCGGCAGTATTATTTTGTTTAATAAGCCTGTAAAATTGAAAAGAAGTGTGTTGAAAATAAATTTTCGGAATTGTTTACAAGTTGTATTATATTAGAGTGAAATCCTGTTTATTCTCTTGTCTGTAAGATGAAATTTCTGAGAAATTTAGAAAATAAAATAAAGCTAGGAATGTTCCAACGTGTTTACATAAATAAGTAATACATTTAATTCTAAAAGTTCACTTGTAGATTGAAATAAGAGTGAGATATTCAGGAGAGTTTAAAGGTTAAGTGACATACAATGTAATTAGAAATACTAAAGCTGAGTTTGATGGTGCACCAATCATAACATTTTCGCCTTTGTTGGAATGAAAGATTTCATCCACTGTGTCAACATAATGGGCTTCCAAAGGGAATATTGCATGTCTTCCGGATTCTGCGATTTTAACTCCATTGACTTAGAAAAATCCTCACATAACAAAGGAATGGATTGCTGAATGTAACGTTTGGATATCAATTCTGGGGCTGGTTACGAACTACAGTTCAGGTTGATGGAGAATCGCTTCCGGGTACAACAGGTTTATGCAAGGATGCTTTGAAGTACTGGTTGAGAATACGCCTCAACGTGTGTGGTCTTCTGTCTCCTTGACACAGTTCCTCCCTCAATTCAGTCGATGGTATTCAGAGGGCCATTAATTAGGTGATCTACTAAATTGGGTGAATTAACTCGAAGCACCGCTGCACTTTCTCATAAGAAGAAGGGTGACGGTGGAGTACCTAATTAAATTTTCAACTACATGTTAACTTTCAATATCCCTGTGATAACCAAAAGACGACATGTCCGGTTACCAGCGTAATCTGGTCATATGCTTATTATTTGATAAACAAACCTATCGTGATACGTTAAAACAATTTTACACATTTAGTCTCATTCGCAAGTGAGCCTATGATTCAAACAGCTGTTGTGACAGATGGTTCTCTAGTTTCTTGGCATTCTTGTTTTCAGGGTACAAATACATCTTCACAAGTCTTCCGTAGTGACACAGCTGTAGTGAAGCAAGATCTATGGCCATTCTTATGGCAAGTGGAGACAGCTTTATCTGTGTACATACAAATATTACATAGTTGCAATACAAGTGCATACCTCAACTGGTACAAGAAATCTACTACATGACTCCTGCCAGCGCTCCCAAAATTTTATTCCATAATGTTTAGGATGCTGTGAGAACATTAAACATAAAATTTAAATCTTTTACTTTATCTACCACACACAATACACACAGTAGGTAGAACAAGTTATTGCATTCCACCCAAAAGTTCGTTACCGAGATTTCACTGGAACTGCATATTTTGGTGAGACGTGAATAAAAAAAATCATTTTAGAAAAATGTCCGTGTATGTGTGATTGCGAACAGTATAACTCAAAAACAAAAAGTCCATTAAATACCAAACTTGACATTCAGATTTATCATCTTTCAAGGATGCAACACGAAGATGTTCAAGAAAATTTCCTATCGCAAACTACCCTTTACATGCGGCGTTTTTCGAACTTTTGGTTTCTCAAAATGGATCTAACGATTTTGACTAACATACCGTGTGTTTTAAGATATATTTATGAAAAATTATATGGATATATATCTTGCACATTCGTGATCATTTCGGTAGTTTGTTGTTAAGTCCTTTTCATTCTGGATGACTTTTCCTTACTCGTAAATCGTAGGAGGTAGACAAAATCTTAGTATATACAATATGTAGATCTCACTAAAACACACAGTGTAAGTCAAATTCATTTTAGTTAACCATTTCCCGAGATTTTCCTTGTTATTGGTTGAAATGTTCCAATACTTAACATTTCTCAAATGCGAAATCGTTATTTTTCAACTTGATCGTGCAAAGACAGTGCAATTTGAAATCCATCACATAGCGACCAGCTCTAAAAAGGGCTGATTCCCTTGCTCTGTTTTATCTACAACAAAACATGAAATAAAACAATATCTGCAAATATTTGTTTCGAAGAGCACATGGAAGAATGCGCTTTTGTAAGAATAGTTTGTTATAGAATAGGAAGAGAAGGTAATGTGAATGTAACATTAGATTTTTATCAACACGTTTATTTAATGTATTTGATCGTACAGGCCTCAAATGATATAAGGTTAAGATTTAAATAGTGCAATAATATACCATTCTGAAAACGTTTCGTTAATTTAATTTTCGGCCATCTCAAGAATAAACCGAAGCAAATAAAATATAGAGGCTTAGAATCCTTTAAGAATTACTGCAAATATTGCACACTCGTTGTAAGGTCTTTGATATTAGCTTTGGAAACTTTCAGCTTAATTGGTCATTTTCCATATATATTTTAATAATGTCTTTCTACTTCTTTAGTTAATAATACTTCTTTTCCCTGCAGAGTTTATAAATCGTTGCTAATGAATAAAATTATCCACAAAATTGGTTGGGCTTTGTATTATGGCTACTTTTATAACATTCAGATACATTCAAAACATCAAAGGAAACTGAATAAACATTCATTGAGAGCCCAAAATGTGTTAAAATTATTTTTTTTACTTTCCAGGAGTGTCAACTTGTATTCATTAGAATATGTTGACTTAAAATTTTAACTCAATGTGTCAACTAGCAGAACTCGCACATGCACATTTTTAATGCCGCTGACTCATTCACGTCTGCGTGTGAGTTTGTGTGTGTGTGTGTGTTTGAGCGCGCAAACAACACAATATAATCCAAAAAGGTGTTTCAAGAAAATTCTCTCAATCCAAAATATTCTTTGCAAGCAAGATTTTTTAAAATTGTAGATTTTCTTAAAAATAACTTCAGGTTTTGATTAAAACGTCATATTTTTAGATCCTTACATTTCAAAGAAAATGAATATACTAGAATTTCTGCGACCAGCTTCTGAAATCCCCATTTGGAAGACATTTTCAACAATTTGTGTAACTGACTGCCATTAGGAATTGACAAAGACATACCTTCAGTAACAAAGATGTAAGCTCAAAAGATACAAGATATTATATTAAATCTTGTAGGATTAGCAATTTCCAAGAAAGTTGTACTTATTGTTATTGTTACCGTTATCGGTTTGAATCTTGAAATTATTCTCCGTTTTGCCGTCGCTCTTCAGATATTTTTCGCGCTCTCGTAGAACAGTATGGAATTTTAAGACCAACATACAACGACTAGCTTTTTAAAATTTGGACTAACCATTCGGTTTCCTCTATTCATCTTGTATCCTCAAAATTACTTCTTTAAAGGTTAATGTCAAATAACATGAAGCAGGTATAGAAAAAATAAGCTTTCATATGAATACTTTGTAGACGCCTTATAAAATAAAGGGTTGTAGGGGAATGTAGCACATAGGATTGTTTATTACTTTCCATTTTCATGTTAGCAGGTTTAAATAAGTGTGTTTTCCTTGTACTAGGTATGTGATCGAAACCAAAACGGTTCTCGCAACAATTTTGGGTAGCTAAATCGTAATAATAATTATTTTATATAGCTTCCTAAATATTCATACTATCGAAAAAAGAGAAACAACAAAACTTGTTAGAACACTAAGATTACACATTTTGTACGGGGAAGTAATTGGGATATTTCACTCTTTTAACTTTACGCCCCATTAAACCTTCCTTTGGAAAAAGCAATTAAGATCCATATAGCCTTAGTATATGTGGCCCTCCGTGGTGTAATGGTTACCTTGCTGACTTCATATACCCAAGGTCGCGGGTTCAAACCCGGCGGAGGACGATGGATTTTTTCGGGTGTAAAAATACTTAGCATGGATTCCTTCGGAAGGGAAGTAAAGCCGTTGTTCCCTTGTCGTAGATTTACGGCACGTAAAAGAACCTCAAGCCTGATAGAGAGGCCTCTGAACAAAATTAAGCGGTTTTTCACGCCCAGTTTAGAATGGGACGCTGAGAACCACAGTAGTTAAAGAGCGCCCATAAATAACACGCCATTTTTTTGCCTTAGTATATACCTAGGATATACCAAAGCTCATAAAAGTAGCTTCATTCTTGTAACGTTGGGATACACTTGCACATACACTCGCTCCACACATACATGTCCAGAAAGTTTAAGAGATTTTTAGCTTCAAGACAGTCTTATTATTGCAATTTATTCGCCCAAAATCGAAGATTAGGTGCCTGAATAATTCAAGCACTAACTTTGTGTATGCATCTTCTCATAATAGTTTTTAGAATTTTGATGTTAACATTTTATTTGAAAACCCGGATTTTAAAGCTTGTTTTGCCCACTTTTGCTATCCATTTAAATAACAATAGAAAGGCACACCCGGTGAGGATAAAAAGGAAAAGAAGAAAAAGAAATGAGTCATATAATCCACGAATGTATCGTTTATATGGGATATTGAATAGCCTTAAAGCATATTACAGATGAGGGGAAAATCACACTGTCATAACACTTAGCAACGTTAGAAAATAAAAATGAAATGCCATATTCACTGAAAACTTGCTTACTATCTGGCACTACAGCTTCTGTGAGCCATGTGTTGCTTCACAGTCAGTCTCCATGCTTTCCTATCTTTAATTTTGTCTCTTTATCCTTTCACCTGCATAATTTTTAAATCGTCCATCAATCCATCTCACTCTGAGTTTTGTTGTTTCCTTGTCGAGTACAATCTTGCTTTAAATACTGCTAAAGCGCTTCTATTCATCTCCATTCGTTCTAGATGACCCATCCATAGTAGAATTTACTGAAAACTAGAATGTTTTTTTTTTGTTTTTTTTTTCGTTTTCCTGAGTATTACGCTTATTTTTATATCATTTTCGCCTAATGTAATTGGTCGAATGGCAATCTGATCATATACGCTACCTTTAATGAGTATATTATGCAGCTAATTACTACTATCGGAGAGCCATAGTAACTTTTAATTCATATTTTGTCTCATTTGGGTATTTTACGGTCTTGTAAACTATACTGTAATTTTCACAAAAGGAACACCAATATTACTAACATAGGGCAAGGGAAGATAGTAATATATATTATATGCAGAAATCCTCATTATTACTTCAGTTTATTTTACAGTAAACAATTTTCCTGCATAGATGGACCCAAAAATAGGTGCACTGCCTTGATTGTTCTTCGAAATTCGAAAACACTCCGACTCATCCATAAAAGGTCGCCTTCAGTCAACTTAACACAATTTTGTGTTTTATCATCATAGTTGGTTTTACTGATAAATCAGCAGTATTTTTAGCTGCACTCATACTGATACAACTATCACGTTAGAAAAGAGTCGATACTTCAGTACTGCAGGAGTAAGTATCAGTATTTATCAATATTTTCCATAGCACTAGCTGAAAACGGAAGTAAACCATGTGTTGCAGTGTAAATGAGCTAGAGGCGCGTATCTACATTCTTCATCCTGGTGATAGTTGTGTAGTCTGCCAAAACAGCTGGCCTACCATCCTGTATTCTATCTCACCGCCGTACTACCAAACGTTGCATCTGTCTAAATTTGGCCGTTATCCAACTCGCCGACAGTTTGATTCCGTAAAATATATGCGAAAGCAGGATGCCGATAAACTTGACACCTTGCGGTCAATGGTAATTTTTTATATATATTTATTATGGAACCGATCAGCACAGACACGTGCTATGCAGATCCGGAAGCAAGGGCAGTAGGTAATAATAAGAACGGTCAGCCAACAACCAAAAGCAAAACAAAACAAACAAAAAAAAAAAGCGGGAACTCTTATGTATAAACCTCAATTAATTGTTTGCGAGATAATATGTAGTTTTTAGCTCTTATGGGCCAGGAAATCTTGGTTATCTCAGCACCTATGCAACCTTATATTCTCTTACGTGTACTTTGTGGCTTAGCGCAGCACACATATTAACTACATGAGAATAATGTGTGCGATTGTGTTAGAGAATTAAAATATTGTGAGTTAACAAAATGCATAACGGGGCGTCTGCATGGATTAAGTAAGGCCCCTTTGTAATCCACACTTTATACCTTGTTTTGAATGGAATCTTAAGAAGCAGTCTTTAAGAAATAGTAGCTAAATGTACATCATAAAAGGCAAGAAGGTTTATTGGTATGCGCTAAATAATTTTGCAATTTAAAAGAAATTGACAATGATGCAACAGTCAGGTTGAACTTTAGAGGATATAAAGGCAAGAAAAGTAATGTTACGCTGAGGTATGTACCAATACACAAAGGGTCTAGAGTTAGATAGGACCGGCTGTGCAGCGGCTTCGAACTGAGCGACAGCTTCTACAACCTGATTCCGAATTACGTATGAAGAAACAACAGATAACGGACAGCGTAACGGAATTTGACACAAAATTTACGTGTTTGGCTTAAATGTATTACCTACAACAGATGCGGAACATCATTAAGTAAATCCAAGCACTATCTTTTCAATCTCCGTTTAGCCAGTTTTCTTCAGTCAGTATTGTTGAGGCTTGAATTTCTTTTACGTACCGTAAATCTACGACACGGGACCAACGACTTCATTTCCCTTCCGAAGGAAGCCATGCTAAGGATTTTTACGCCCGAAAAAAAATCCATCGTTCCCGCCAGGTTTGAACCCGTGATCTTGGGTATAAGATGCTAGCATGGTAACCGCTACACCACAGAGTGTGACCCATGCCCAGATCGTTACGTGTGTCGGCACTTTATGATAGCCACGGCTGAGCCATGTGACGTCCTGGATTATTCCTTCCAATATCTCAAAAGGCTGAGCAGCGTACCTAGCAACCACTCTGGACAGTTTTGTTCGACTTGGCAGCAGTGGCATGGATATCCCATCTTATGTGCTAGGTACGCGGCATTTTAAAGTAAATCTGCTAATGTAAGTGCAAAGTACTCTTGAGTTTTGCCATATTTGTATCATAATGCTTTTGACTATAATATAAATCCTCAAATTAAAATTAAGTTGCAAAGATATGGCGCATAAGCTCTACATACTTTTTTCAACGTTAGCTGCGCCAAATTCTTAATTTCCTATGTACTATGAAGGTGTTCACATTGATAGAAAAACACACCTTAAGAAATTGTTCTTTAATTAGTGAAGTAAAACGACTTAGGGGGTCTTCATATTTTAAACGCGTTTGTTAAAATATATTAGTTTCAATAAAGCAGTCGATAATTAGAAATACATTTTGAACCGTTTACAATGAGTATACGTGGTAGGTAAAGTTTTATAAAAATAGGACTGAAAAACTGTAAATCTGAAACGTTACTTGCTATTGACCAAGTAGTCCTGTCAGTAGTACAAGAAGTCTGATCACTATCGGGAAACATTTGTGCCTTAGGTTTTCTTCTCCTTTACCTTCTAAAAACACAGTGAAAGCAAAGATGCAAGAATTTCTGAAATTTCACTTGCCATAAAACGGTAGCCTCAAATCCATCTACAGTATCACACCCATGATGTTCCTTTTATGTTAGCTCTTCAATATTCATCAGTACCATCACTTATGTTCATTACGATAAATGTGCCTCATGTTAGGTTAAACGGGCACACTGCTTAGTTTAATAATTGAAAAAGTAGACAAACTCACTGATGAACACGCAAGAAGCTGAGGATATTCAAAAGCTTATAAACCGGAAAAATACAAAAAATATTTAATTAAACTGAGGACTGAATCTGGATTCTAGAGTGGCAAGAAGGCATTCATCAGTTGCGCTAGTTATACATATCCAGTGGTGTAAATATAGGTAGATATTAATTGGTCCATGCTTCACACATCTCGGGCTCTTAAAATGGGATGTAACATCTATATTATTGAGTCTATATATTTTCGTTATCTTAAATGAGATGTATGCTGACGTGCACAAAATGTGTTCCAATATGTAGCAGATCTATTTATTTTGGTTCCGACGGAATCTTGCTACACCTTCTACAAACGTGACCACCTCTTTTTTCTGAGCATAATTCTAACAACTGGATTTCCAAAATATTGCCAAACTTAGTATTTTCATGTTACACGATGGTTTTCTTTGTATGGGTGTGGTTACTCCCATTCGATGAAATATGTTTACATATTTTATGAGCGGCATTGTTGTAGCTCAGTTTAATCTCACATGCAAATAGTTCGTCAACCCTTCCACTAGAAAGCCGAATAACGTTGTATTTGGTTTAGAATTTTCTTGTGTACCAATCGTAGCCAAATTCTTCCATAGATGTCGAATGTGACAACAATTATATCATCGGGCATTAGTTGGTTTTTATATCCCTGAACTATTTTTCAGCGATATAATCCATGAACTGACATCAGCAGGGAGGAGTTAAAAGTTTGGTCACTTGAAGGTGGAAACCTTAGGAGAGAAAAATCACCATCGCAATTTAGATTTATGGGACACTTTTTATGCACGCAAGTTTACCTTCATAGACATTTCAAAATGAGCTTATATAAGCTATGCTTTTACACAGAATATCACTGTTTCATCAGTTTCATTTTCAGGTGTAAAACAAAAATGACTAAATGGACCTTTAAATTATTTAAGGAGATCATCGATCGCTTTCGAAGTTAGACTAAACCGGTCATCAGTATTGCTCCATCTTACGTGCGTATCCAGGTATCCCTAACTATAAATATATAACTTGCTGACACGATGACCTTATATGGCAAACCTTTAGATAAATACTCTTTGGCTGAATATTGAAGTAGTTATGTACAGAGATTATACATTTCGTAATTAAAACGAAAGCGATTTCTGGTGACATTAATTTTATTATGTTATTGCCGTTCATGGTTGTTAAAGTATTTAGTATTTGTAACAAAACTTTTTTACATTACTCGGTAGCCTCAGCGTGACTATGCGCCATTCATTAGAATGTGCGTGTTCAGTAGAAACGGAGTCACCATCGACAATTGAAGACTCACGCCGGACATTAATTAATGCCAGAATATTAGCAGCTAATTTGGTATTCCAGCTACGTGACTTCAAAGCATTTATTTTATCATGCAGCGCTAGCATCACTTGACAATTGAGGTATCGTTTGAACTCTTTAGCTCTACCAACCGGAAATGCTCCCAGCACATTTTGTATGTCAGGATTTATACTCAATGTGAGATATTCAAACTTGCATCTTGATAACGAGTAAAATTTGACCTTAGTTTGGTAGGTTAATTTTTATTGTTCCAACAAATTTCTTTTTATTTCTCCATGTGTCTACAAGATTTAGTTTACGCTTAAAACAAGAACCACGTTTTTTTTTTGTAGTAGTCTGAACTTATGTTGTTATTTGAGATAAAAAAACATTGTTAAGCGAGACTTTAGCAATAATGTCAACCATAAGACTCAAGTGTATAAACTGAACGTAGATTTTTTTTAAAGGTAATAGTTTGTTCCTTTCAGATATTTTACTGCTAAAAGAAATGAGCGGTAAAAGTTAACTCTCATTTCTGTATGTTTGAGAATACAAAAAGCTATTTTATACCCAAAACTTAAGATAACGCACTGAAGCAGTTTTCTTTAAATATATTTAGATTTCCCAGTTGTCTTAACTTCCATTTCAATGATAATATGCGTTTAGTGTATGTAAGTTATTCTCAAGTATTGTTGCTTGATACAAAAAATGTCTCTAAATTTAAAGCTCTAGAGGAGCTAATCCGCTAAAAAGAGCTTATAGAGCTGGGAGCCGAACACGAGTACCTTGTTTTCTCATCTTTAGAGAGTAATCTTGTACTCAAATAGCTACGCGACTAGGAACTTCATAGTCCCCCTACACGACGACGGACTGGGGTTTTAGTTCTTTTCGCCCAAACGTTTGTTGTTCGCGAATCCACTATTTGTTTATTTGTCGATATTCATCTGGTGGCACGTCAGACTGGGGACTTATGGGTAGACCAGTATTGCGCGGGGAGAGGCAAATGACAAGCTACAGTATGCTTAGCCCATGTAAACGAGTATTTTGGCCAGATAAACAGCAGACGTATGTACCGCACGTTGTAACCTTTCTGCATTCGGTGGAAAATAATACAAGACAACGGCATGAAATAGCGACGATGGGAAACATGGTGAGGTGTCTTGATAGTCGAACTAACGAGAATGGCATACTAAGTGCAAGAAAATGAAAAAGAAATACAACTTCTTCCATTGCTGTCCCATTTCAGCTCGTCGTGTACCCTCCTGGATGGTCACTACAAACATATTTCACCGGAGACAGCATCCCGTGTGACTGTTGACAGGAGGAACGCGAGAATAATTGTTTTGGCTTAGCTGTCTTAGTCACAAAATATAACTCGTGTTTTGTTTCAGAAGAGTAGAGAAAACCACTGGCTCTACATTTCATGAATCACTAAATCTCACGTTGCCGTAAATCTTCTTTATGCCTAGGGCCGATGTTATGAAACAAGTAGCAAGGATGAGCAAAATTACTTGTAGATTTTCAAAACAGATGAGTCGCATATTCAGTAAAATCTGACACATCACATACAGTAAAAGTACGCATCTTTTGTGACCTTGATATTGTCCACTGATGAGTTATTTATAATGCATTTCAGCCGCTGAATCAGGAGGTGTTGTTATCACTACAGATGTCCGGGCGTTTTCTTAGAATCCGCAATTAATATACTTGAAATTTTGAAAATGTGTGACAACACATGACGGTATTAAGAACAGTGTGTTAAGTTGAGGTTTTAGTATACCAGCTCCTCCCACATTCATACCTCTACCTGCTTCCTAAACAGAATATTGGCTTATTGTTTTTTCGTGATGACGGATGCGCACCAGAGGCCAGGGTCGAAGATAGTTTTAGATTCGTTGTGAAAAAAATCAATTAAGCTTTACTGATTGTTCTTACTTAAGCTGGAAAAGTAGAATTAGAATAAAAAAAGTATGTAAGTCGAAATAGTATGCTATCTCAAGAGAAGAAGAGAATGCTTTGCTTTTTACCGGTAAATTCTAGTCAATGGAAAATTTCAATTATGTCAACGACGCCGTTTAACTTTTGTGGGTAAAACTTTTATGCAAAGATCAGATTTTGAAATAAAATAAACCATTTGAAAACAATGCACCTAGGAAAAAAATTCTAATCTTCTCCTTGCATACATTTGTTCCAGATGATTTTTAAGAATTCTTTCCATAGAGTTATATTTGCCAGGCATTAGGCTGCACACGTTCTGGATATACTCGGCCTGGACAGGCCTCGGACAGAAGCCATTGGCGTAAATCATTAGGAGTGTAAGTCCTACATATGAGGAGCGTAATCTGTGAAAGAAGACGACTTGTAGTTGTGGAAAATGCCAGCCTACCTGTATATTTTTGGTAAAGGGAGAGGAACGAAGTTTCGCAATGGAAAATAATAATTTGAATTTGAAATTCCTGAAAATTTAGGCTAAAGCATAGCATGTGGCAGTAAATCTTTTTCTTCGCAGAATGTTTCTTCCATTCAAATTTACACAATAAAACACTTCTTAATGCCGTCCTTTATGCTGGACATCTATTTCTGGTCGGTGGAAGAAAAGATGCTTTAAGATACCATTACACCGATAAGATTTTTCTTTCTTTCATTTTTTCCTGCAGCTGTTGCCAGTGGCCGCTAGGTGAACGGTACTATTTGTCGTTTCTAATGCGGGGCATACACGCAACGAGGTCGTCTAACTTTTCGTTCATAGTTGATAGACTGGCAATCGTCCCTCACTCCTTCTTGATAATATTGTGCCTGAGAGCGTGGAGAGCACGAAATGCTGGGGCTCTTAAAGCTTAAGCCAAGCGCTCTGAAAGAGATTAGAAATACAGATGTTTCGAAGCTATGTTGTCTTTATTAACTTGAGTAAAATGATAAGTAAGCGAATCAAAAGAATTCCGCTCCTTAATCTCAGCGGCAACCAGCAGAACTCTGAGATAAGTTGTCAGTTCATCTATTAAGGTTCGAAGGCTTGAATAAACTTCGTTTTGCTGCTTTAAACTCACATGGATATATGCAATTCAAATTTTATCCAATCCAGAGCAGAGAAAATCATTGAAGGAAATGTTGATGTTTAGAAATAATGTTACATAATTATTCCAAAACTAATATCAGTTATACAGCACATGCTTAAATAGTTTATTTTTCAATAATAAAACTATCTAAAATCGCAAAAATAGGTTATTCACCTGGCATTGCTAATATTTATTATTTTAAATTTTAATTCTCTTTAATGGCTGCTTGTAATGTATTTAATTTTTATATCTAAGCCTTCTGTCGAGATTAGAAGTATTAATTTTTTTATTACCATTAATGGAACGTGTTTATGGACACTATGATTGAATTTCTCAAGAGTAACATGTAAGAATAGTAACGGTGTTTCAGGTCCTACATACCCATCAATTGAATCTACATTTCCAGTATTAAAACTAGTCAAGAAAGCGAATTCAGTACACTTTACCTTGTATTACTAGTTGCTTGGAAAGGAAAGAAAGTCCCGGTTTTAGAGTTGGGTATTGTGAATGAAATAATTATTTTATTCTTTTATTTTATTATTAGTTTATGAATTCTATTTGCACGTTACGAGGTACATGATTAGCCATACTGAGGTAGTGAAGATCATACTAATTGAATTTTCAACAAAGTTGAACCGAAAAAAGTTTTAGTTCAGAATATTCTAAAGCGTATTATGGAATGCAAACAATAATGTCAGGTAGATAGTGCATTTGGCTGCTAAGCTCTCTGGCCGCATACCGCCATAATGATTGTTTAAATTATGGAGAGTCCTGAGTTAATATAACAAAAGAATAGCCTCCAGTTTAAACACTATTTATTTAGCTGTTGAAGTGCTATTTTTTTAACTCTGTAGAAGTATCTGAACAGTAAATCGAAAATCGACTAATACAGTGTAAACTACAAGAAGTATACTGTTCCAGTATGTTAGACACAACGGAAGAAATTAAGGTTTTCATAATCTGAACTGCTGTAGATGTCCTCAAAGGTCACAGTTAAAAATTGCAGCTTGGCTATCGTGACTGTTTAGGATAATAAAGATATGGTTTTATTTTCTTAGCTGTTAATAACCGGAACATTTTAAGTACGTCACGATGTTTTTTGATAAAATACAAGCACTGTAATTTGAAACACTCAAGAAAGCCGTAGACATCTTCCCCCTTCAGTGAATAGACTTCACAAAACCTTCATAGGTATCACGAAGTTCTACAGTACAAAAAATTGACATGGAAATTAGGTTTCTTGCCTCCATTTGGTTCCATGTAACTCTAAAGTTCTTTTTCGTGCTAGTGTCAAACTTTCTGGAGTTAAAAGTTAAGGAGCATACAGTTGCAGATCGCCGCATGAATGGTTAATTACATTCATTTCGAGTTCTCATAACGTAAAACGTTTTTGCTAGCAGCATCCTCATCAAATTTGTTAAAGAAGATTGCTTACGTCATGTAGGTACTCGGAGAAATGTGCGCAAAACTTTGTGTGCGGTCTGGTATTGTAAAACACGAAGTCTGAAAGCTTTTGAGGTGCCTTTCTTTTGGGCTCACTATTTCTTACCTTTATTATCTTCAAGAAGTAGTGGTTCAAGTATATCGGCATTTTATAGCATATTCTGTGTGCTTCCATGTAACGTTTTTGCGAATTTCTTTTGATTTCGTCCTGGCACTTTGAGAAAATATTTGTTATTTATTTCACTTTAGAGATCAGCCCTAAAATATATTAGTTTTGATCAAACTTTTCTTCTCTTCTTTTTCCAATTTTTGAAACACTCAGTTTAACCAGTTTTAAACCTAGAGAGACAGAAGAGATTGTATCATTCTAGATGTGGCATGGTGCTCTTCACAAACTTGATACCTGCTCTAAACTGCATTCAGGGAGGAAAATTAACCTCCTAAAGGAAAACAAACAAATTTTCTGCTTGGTGAAAATTTTAGCTTAGGATAGGCAGAAGGTGTCGGAAAGAGTAGGTAAAATCGTTCTCCAATACCACCACCACGAATAATAATAATAATAATGATAATAATAATAATAATAGTATTGATGATGATAATAATAGTAATAATAAAATAATAATAATAATAATAATAATAATAATGAAACTCTATTACTCTACTGGTTGGTTTGTAGACTACTTTATAAACATCATCCATAAATTTTGTGAGCGATGTAAGGTGTTGCTCATGCCCCTGAATAAATGCTATTATGCCCCTAAATGCAATATGCTTTGTTATTGTAATTTTTAATCTTAAAATTATATAAAGCTTTACAAATGCTTTTATTTTCACGATTAGAGCCAAAATTTCGTGCGAATGGAACTAACTTTTAGAATATTCATGAGTGAAAGACCACTCCATACACATAATACTACTACCATACAAAGTCTGTTTATACACTGAAGTAATCTGTCTTTTTGAAAATATTCTAATATCCGCGCACCTCTTCTTGTGCGCTCAGCTCCCTAGAGTTCATTCAATAGGTTTCGCGCAATTTTCAAAATTGACCACAGCAACAGCATTGATACATGAAGAACGATATACACCCAGACATCTAGTGACTTCAATTCTAAGATTTCATTGTCTGTAGGTCTCAGAGTTCTCGCATATGCACCTGCGCTGATTCGGTTAATAATGCAGCTAATTCGCGGTAAACCATATAACCTATTCACCATAATGGCGAGGGTCTCAAAGAAATAAACTTTCTTTGGTTGACAGCACTGCGGAAAGACAGGCGGGCGACCTTTCTGTTTTTCACCCCGACCCTCACTTTCACGTAAAACTAGCGCCCAGAAAAGGTGCGGGCATAGAACTCAATTACTCAATAGTTTTCAGCAAAGCAATACCCTAAATGCATCTGGACCAATGTGTGTCAACTGTTTCTCCTCCCTAGACGATTAAGAACCTGTTTACAACTATAAGGTGCAAAATTAACACCTATTTTTCTCTGCGACCGAAGGGTGTTTTTCATCTGGTTATCTCGCACTAAGAAAACGCGACTGCAGGGCCTTTCATCGTCAGAAAATGTGTATTACATCGATCAGCGTGCGTGTTTACGGCCTACGTATGCTTTTGCGACAAATGGTGGTCTTGCGTTGAGGTACCTACTCAATCACAGGCATCCATTGCATGTGCCTGTCAAAGAAAGTGCAATGTCGGAGAGGGAAAGTCCAAATTACAGAGCTACGATGGACGACCGACCATTTCTTCCACCATTTTACTATAATTAACTTCTCTAACATCCATTTCACTGACGTGTGATAGGCAGCACTTCGCGTCTCTGACGTTAAAATATACCACAATTAGAAAATTACGGCCTTTCCCTCCATTACGCTCATGCATTAGCACATCAGCAGCACATTTCTTGCGAACGTTGAGGAGTTCCTTGTAACGTTTGTCAAATGAAAGAATGAAGTGTGACGTCAAATTCTGCTCGGATGTTTCTGTTAAAGAACTTTAATGTTTACTGCATTTTGGTCCAAAAGTTAGATCCTAAATAAACCTTGATCATCGCGTTTTCGAACATATGTTTGGCATGTATTTGCATTCGTTTTACTAATGATTTATTGAACGGACGATAACTGTGAAGGTTTTATGCGCCATAATAATAGCTATTAATGCGACTTTTCATTTTAAAGTTACACTTTTCACATATACGCAGAGAGAGAGAGAGAGAGAGAAAGAGAGAGATAGAGAAAGAGAGCGAGCGAGAGCGAGAAAGAGACGGCTCATTAACTAAAATAATATCTAATTAGGTAACGTCAAAACGTGCATTTACAGTGTAATTTTGGTATAAAATCTTTTAGTGGGATGCACTATTTCCTTTATGCACCATAGAAGACTTTGATTGGTCAGCAGCAAAGGTGTAGGATATTAACGGAATAATATAAATTTGCTTTGTAACGGAAAATGTCAGACCGCTATCTGAAGCCAGCAGAAACCCAGATCATCCTCTGCTTTGGGGCTAGCATATCTGTCTTCCAACCTAAGGGTGCGTTTTTAATCTCAGTTGGATAAAATTTTTCTCTGAGGTGCCCGTTTATCCTAGTAAGAAAATCAGGGTAAATGTTAGGTAATTTGAAACAAAGCATCATGCACCATTACTTTAGGATTAAGAATTCAGACGGATGGAGCTCCTATATTCCGGATCGAAGCACCGGGCTTAGGCCATTATAGGCCATTTGCGTCTCAGTGACCCCCACGGAAGGAAGGATGGAAGGATAGACCCGAAGGATGACCAAATCTGTATGACAATGAGAGCAAGTATGTACGAGGTCCGTAACGTTTTCAGATAGAACGTGTACGTCACCCGACGCACACACACACACAAGCCCTGAACCCCCGTAAAACCGCCTGTGAAGTAGCACCTCGCCCGAAGGATCCCGGAGGAAGATTCTGACGGGACCCCCGCAATGACGCCAGGAAGAAACACTTGCAGATCGCTTATTGCCCGGCCGCAACCCGTCGAGCACCGCCGCCTGGTCCTTCAACCCTGAAACAGATAACAGGGAAGTGACAGGTACAAAAAATGATCAGGAAGGTTGCGGTAGAAGATAAACGCCGCAGCATTCGCCTGCCGACTCGGTAAACGTCGAAAAGTCAATGTGTCAGAGTAGGCGGTCGCCGGGATTGAACTCGAGACCTCTCAAACACAAGCCACAAGTTAAGCGCCGGAGCCATTTAGTGCAGTACAATTATCTTAGACCTGAATTGTTAAAAGGGACGCTAAACACATTTAAAAAAGAAAAGAACGAAATGTAATTTAACCCATTTTTTTCGTGCAAGGGGTTTAAGCACTACGACCAGAAGCCAATAGCGCCGTAGGCAAACTCCAGTAGGAATGGATGAAATGAAAGGTCCGAAGAGTAACTGCCCGGACCGGAGATTTCGGTGTCCCTTAAAGTTCACAGATTAAGATACTCCTGCTAGCACCCTGCCGCGGTCCTCCTGACGAACAGGTTGCAATTGACCTGGTTCCGTACCAGGTGAGGAGGAAATAATTACATAGAGCATATCCACCGCGCGTACACACCACCAAACTACCCAGACAAACCCCGTACACCAAAAGGTCATATGAAATAAAATTGGGAATTAGGGACTGGAAAATCCATGGCAGTACGTGTTTTCACTTTCACACTGATTACTCTCCATATTTTTAAGAGTACGCGTTACTGAAATAGCTCATTTATACAACTTTCAAGAATTTATATGAAATTTTAATCATGGATATATTCAACACAGTTATAGCTTAGCATTAATATTTTAGTCCTCTTTATACTTTCCAGAAATCAAAATTGAGTCTCGTGAGTAGATATAGAACCAGATAAGGAAAGTTTGAAAATTTAAACTTTAACATGTGTATATTATTTTTCAAATATATTAACAGGTTCAATTTGTACATCAGTAAAACCTTTCCTGGACAATACTGCTCCCAATTTCCTGAAAATCAGTCATGTATTAGGCTAATTGCCCCCCCCCCCCGCAAAAATATGTAAGAAAATATGATTAGCAGAAAATTTAATCTTATTTTCACGAATTGATATTATACGCACGTCCATTTAGCTATCACGTTTGTGCAGTTAGCTGCCTATGCTACAATGCGTCAGATTTATTTCACAACATATATATTTTTTTCTCTTTCTTCAAAATTTTAGTATTAGCGTAAATTACACGTGGATATTCTGCTTTTTTCTTTCTATTCAGATGTGCTCAATGTATTTCTAGAGCACTATTTTTTATGTGTTGGGAAAATCATTTTATATTTGCACATTTTCTAAGCCGCAATACACACATTTTCACATTATTCAAGAAAGAGAAATGTCTCCTGACAGTGCAATTTTTAAGGAATTGGTGACCCGAGTGAAAGTTTTAATTACCGCGTAGTATAAGTCTGGTGGCATTGAGCATCAAATCTTATATATTATTGATTTAAAGGCGCTTTACAAAGTGAGAGTGTTGATTGATTCAATCAGAAGATAAATTATCTCCTCATCAAGCAAATTAATGTGATTGTTGGGCAGTAACAATAAAAAATATGTGCTAAATATTTAAATTCCAAATAGAATTTATAAATTCATCTTATATGCCATGTCTACATATGTCTCTTAAATGCATGAGGCACAGGTAGAAGATGCGTACGAAAATCCACTAGCAACGGCCGTTTTAAGTGGTATGACGTAGAAAAGCCGCTAGGTTGTCTGGAATATAAAGCTCCCATGCTGATCTTAATGAGCCATTTAGTGGTGCAGGGCTTCTTGTCGGTGGAAACTGAAGTAAACGTTAATAATTAAATATGATTTATTCACAACCTGCGTTGTTCAACCAGAACCACTAAGAGAAGCTTGTTCTTTCAGCGTCACTGGAGTAGAGAAACCTCGCTCTACAGAGTGATATAAATAATTTACTGGCGCTTGCTCAGTTATTCATCCAATGAACATTGTCTTTGCCGACTGTTAGAACTTGGAAACAATAGAATCTTTGATGATGTGAATGGTATTTACGCTTGGGAATAACAGTATCTGATGTGCGTAAAAATGGTTAATCTTAGTATTGATGATGAACATAATAATAATAATAATAATAATAATAATAATAATAATAAAAACAACCTCCAGCAATTAGCCTTCTCATAATAAGTGAAAAATTCTAACACGCTGTTCAAAATATAGTATTATTCTTACGCTTCAACTTCGATTTGCCATTTAATCCGCATCATAGATATAAACTACACATTTCCAAATCTATTTGAAAGTCCTCCATCGGTCGCGAACTCGGACCAAACTATAGAATTCATTCGTAAGACATTGCATTAAACCGCTTTAGTTGTTTTCAAAAACAGAGAGATGATGAAAACTGTTTGCTGTGAATGCATCTCCTTTATTGTATAAACAAAATTGTAAAATCTGTGCGGATTATGTACTGAAAGAGGTTTGCTAAGTATTGAAGGCATATTATTCAGATGTAAATTTTCATAAAGTTAACGACTGAGCAATAAATAAAATATCTGACACACAGCCATTTGTTAGAATGCACAACTAACTTTCGGCTTGTTTTATAAAAGCTTTTTTGTAAAGTAAAATGCATTTTAATTATATTTCTTAATATGCTATGTTTTAGTGAAGGAATTCCAAGGTTAATAAATTAACTTCAGTCAGTAAAGTTCTATTTGCAGCTCACATATTTTACGTAACATACGTATTGCTTTCTCTTTTGATAATGTATAAACATGGAACATACTTACCGCCAAACGTCCTGCAAGTATTCACATCTTCTTTACTTCATCCTAAGTGAAAAATAATTCATAGTAGACATTTAACTAGCCATAAATTCTTATTATGGCTTTCTTCAAAAGGGAAGTAAAGCCGGTGGTCGCATGATCTACGGCATGTAAAAGAAACTCGTCTGATAAAAGAGACCTCTGAGAAAAGTTTAACGATATTTCACGCAAGGGTCAAGAATGCGACGCTTAGAACAACGTCAGTTAATTATGACCCGATTTAATTTAAGGAATAGAGATGAATCGCTGATTGCAAGAACAACCCAAGTCACATTGCACTAATTTTAGGAAAACCAAGAAAAACAGTATAATTACTGCATGGATTGCTTGAACGAGATGGAACTTAAACTGAGTATCAGGTAGCACTCAAAGAATTTGCTGTTAATATCTGGCCTGATATTTTTACTGTAAAATACATTTTGTGCTGCGGATTTTGCGATCAATGTATGTTTTGGGTAACAACTTTTCAAGAAATACAAAAGCCAATTAACTATGTTTATTAGGCCACAGTACCGTGTTCTTACGTTTCTTGCAGAAAAACAATACAACCAGTTTATTTTTGCAAGTTATTATGTTCATTGAAGTAATATTTTAATAGGTAAATGCTGCTCATCTTGAGACCTCCCTGAGTTTGTTTATTTGTTTTTCACTGAATCTTTAATATCAAGAAAACCTTTAATAGTACTCGTGTTTCACTAACGAGTTCGGATGCTTAGGAATAAAAATGACGATTTGTTTTTCACATATAATCCATTTTCTAGGTGGTAAATATCTGGCTGCCATAATTCCTTTCTTTGATAGGAAATGATCCAATGTGTTCTGTAATTTTGACAATTTCCCCTAATGGCATACAATTAACGCTTAGATTCCCTACATCTTTTGGCGTCTGCTCACTACACAGCCGATTGCGAATCCATTTCTCTCGTCAGTTATCTACTGCATAAATACTTAGCAAAGCTAACTACTAAAATCGTTTGTCTGCAACCAGGACATATTAGCTAAAAGAATTTTCACGACTGTACCCTGTCTCACTGGCTATGATCAGTCCTTGCAGTTGAAGCTCCTGGTCATTCTTGCTTTCCATGTTCAGAAAATGTGTTAACACCAATAATACTTAAAGAAACTTTTCAACACTATTATGACACATTATCCACATGTTCCTCACAATACACTTTAGCCTTCTTTATAATATTTCTTCAGTATTCCGAAAATGTTCACTGTTTTCTTTACTTAACTACTGATACAAGTCTCTTCCCTTTTTCTCACATGAATGCTAACATGTACAAAAGATCAACTCCTTCTTTACAGCAGTACATACATTATTGTGTTACCAATATTTGGGAAGAAAAATGTCCTGAGCTTGGGGTGTTTCTGTACCCAGTTAACTACCTACCTCTGTTTGCATGGTAAGAAAGGGTGACTTTGTGTTGTATTTGTGCACAATCTAAAGGAGCTACTTGCAAATTATACGTTTCTGCCCTTCGTTTATTTTTCACCAAAAGTGGATGCTCTTGCCATCATTGATTCATATGCAATTCTACATGGCTCGCTTAACAAGAATTGCAACTTAATTATGCTTTCCGTGAAAGCTGCTGCAGTAGATACCTAATGTATAGGTCTGAAAGACAATGGGATGTGCTTCTCAGCACTACTCCAAACTGATTCTAAGTGCAGGTGACATAAGACAGGGTGTAATTGAAAGCCATTTTTATTACGGATAAGTAGAATACAAAAATAGGTAAAATCAGATAGAATCCTTCAGAAACATACTGTGAATATAAAAAAATAATTTTGCATTAGTGCTAAAAATAACCTGTTAATATATGCTAAACTGCTCATTTAAGCGTTAGTTATTTACAACCATTTTGGAGCCAGTCTGTAGCAGACTTTTCGTGCGCTGTTAAGCAATTGCCAATATGCACAGACCACTGCTGTGTCTGATATATTCAGTAGATTTGTGCGGATATATGTATATAAATATGTAAAGATTCTGATGTTTATTTTGCTCTCATAGTTGAAAACCGAATTAAGAGGAAAAGTCTACTTGTTTTGATGTCGGTTTCAAACGTTAGCAATTACGCTGTAAATATTTTCAGTGCACTATCCTAAATAAATCTGGTACTGCGTAACTTCTCATGAAGTCAATGCTGCGTTTCATATGCGAGAGTATCATTGATATTGAATGAATCCTTCCATCACCGATTTTGAGCTCTGTGTAACCTATCTGACAAATAAGCTTTCTGAGAATTCATATTTGGAAAAGACAAGAATCACTATAGTCGTCTCAATATACTATGTTTCTTTAACTAATACTTTCCATTTTGCCTATTTCGACCCCGTTGAAACAAAAACACGTTGCTAATACATGCCTTAATTTGTTTCTCATTGAACTTTTCAAATTCATTCCTCGTATTATCGAGGAGTCCATCCTCCTGCTGTAGTAAACATTTGTAGAACGTCATTACCTGTGCCTTGTTACATAACTGGAACCTTAACAAAGTTTTCCTAATGCGATAAAAATTGTTGTCGCCTTTGCTTTAGCAATGGAATATATACAGCATCACTTGCAACAGCAATAAACTATCGCCATGGTGGAGTATACTTATGCTCATTTATAGAATACTGGGAGTCAATTAACTGTGACCCAAATGCCTTAAAATCCCCGCCTGCTCAGCAAATCGTCGAACTGAATTGCCTATAAAATAGAGCAGGACATGAAGCTGAAGAAAGGCTCATCATGTAATCAGCCTGCAGTCCATAAGCGATGCTATCCACTCGTTTCGGACGATTAATCCTGCAAAATTACTCTAATATACTTTATAGAAAACTTGAGCTGAATTACTCGTAAATGTAAGGTAACCATCTTTTTGTTATTTTACGTCTCCTGCAGCTACATTTTAATTGCGGTTTCAGCTATTGTATTCATTAAGTACTTTTAATGCAGGCGTATGATCGTATGCTCCGTTAAAGTAGTTCATGCAGGAAGATTGTGTACATAATAAAAATATGGGCTTTGTTAGCTTACAGGTAATTTTTATTGTCCCCTGAATATCAAGGGAAGACTTTTCTATTACGAGATTCTCCGTCACCCAAGGAATTGACCTTATTTGTTGGACAGGCGGCAACCGGACACATGCCAACCGGGGGTAATGGTACATAAAGTAAAGATCTAAACCATGGTGATTTAGATAATTATTATGTATCAAAAGACAGGTTTGGTCGCTATCCTTGACCGTTCCCAGTATTGCCTTGGATACGAGCGTGGCCTTCTTCCATCAAAAAGCACGCAACATGTGAAAATTGTGGTTGTGCGGCAGAGAACGGTTGGGCCATAGAATCTGAAACACCCAGTGTCAGGTCACTTAGTATGACAGTTTATTTGGTGCATTTGTCTGCAATATAGTCTCTGTGCTTTTAAACAGATTATATTTGAAAATACGGATATAAATGTTCACATTTTGTAACGCTAGCTTCCCAAATTTGAGAGTTGTACTCTTCTGAAAGTTATGAGCGATAGAGTTACAGCATTATCTGCTTATTTAAAATGTAACTATAAACAACATTCCATAGGAAATTTGTACTTATGGCTTAGTATACAGCTCTGAATTAATCCATCAATGCACTTGCTTGTCATTAGAATTCCTTCTCCAAATAGTAACGTTCCAGTCACATATTAAGACGCACTTGTATTCTGTAGCCAAGTCCTTTGAGACATTGGAAGAGGAAGATAAGTACGTCACGTGATTTCTCGGCGGCTACTACAAAGAGCGATACAGGAACCGACCTGGGTACGAGCAACTGTTTTCGTGTCTTTATCCTTTGGACTGTCTTAAAGGACTTTGACCAAAGAATAGTACTGTTTTCTTTTTTTTATCACTAAAGTTGTTTCAACGCCAGGAACAGGAAAGCTTGCCTTTCCTTCGATAGCACGTTTAACTAGTTGCTTCGGTAGTGGAATCTGATTTTCCTCATGCTGGAAGCTTCGATGAAAATTTCAGAGGCTCTTGGTAACCGATTGGCTCTTGGCTGCTGCATCAAGAGTTGGCAACTACTCGTCTCGTAAACCGCGTATTAAAGGTGTTGTTGAACTATATGCCACGTATAAAAAGCTTTTCTCACCATGCCCTCCCTTTATGGGCGGATGCAGTTGGCTGTGGTTTTTTGTCCTTTAAATCAGTTAGTCCTTTGATTCAGTTATTATTTATACTCTGCATAAAATAATTATATTGTACAAAAACTGTGTGCTGCATTTCTATGATCTTAACATAGCCTAACACCTCAAACAATTTCTTCTGTAGTTTAATATCTGTTAACGTGGTTGGTCCAATCGGACGACGCATGAAATCGGTGATACGATGCTCAAATAATTTCGAGGTCCATGGAGCTTCAAGTTACTCAGCATTAGTCTTCTCAGAATAAGGAAAACACTGAAAAAAGTATAGAAAATTACAAATCCCTTGGTACGAAAACAAATGTTTCCACTGAAATGTCTTTGTATTGTACGCCTTCTAATATCTCTAACATAAACCCAACTTGAATATAAACTTTTTTTCAGACACAAGGCAATCGTGACGAAGACACAAAGAAAATAATTGTGGATGTAATAAACACTATGGAAGAGAGTGTATTACATCTCAGAGATACTAGAGAATATTGGTGTTATATAGTTCACTGTAATAAATTAACAAAGCAGTGATATGCGCACGAAATTCTTGCCGATGGTACCCTATGTATTACATACTATTTGCTATGCACTTTGGAAACTTTTAAAGATGATGCCGCAAAACTAACAAATATAATGAAAGTAAAAAAGGCTCCGCTTTAATGTTTTATCACATCCTGCTCTTAATTGCCTGCAGTTCAGTACTAATTATCGTTTTTATGTCAGAAAACATCTGGTTCTTGTACAAGGGCGCCTTATTATTTAACCATTTTATACTGCATATCCATATAAGGATAATTTTCTTTTTCAACATGTTTGATAGGTTTTCATATTTGACAGCTCTTTTTATTTGTTACTTGTAATTGTATATACATACCGGTGCGCTCGCACGCACACATTTATTCCGTCTGGTCTCTTAGAAATTGAGTTCGTTTGAAAGATAGTTAATGAACTATGGTTGTTTCATGTGCATACGCTCAATGATGTTTATGTATAAAATTAACCCAGTGGGGAAGTAATCTTGTAACACAAGATTATAAACAATATCACACGGTTTCTAGTTGCAGGGAATAAACTTGCATCAAAATTTCTGATTGTCACTATCATCGTCAAATTGGGTATAATGAGAGGGAAAATGCCGAAGGAATAAACACGACAGGGAATAATGATCTGGTACTGCGAGCGACAAAAGCGGCAAGTAAACGCCAGCTAAAATTCGACTATTTCAAACTTCAGTTCTAAGTGCAAGAAACCGAAGTTATTTCCTATGCAGAAAAGTGTTACCTACTTTTTATTATGCAGCGTTTAATTTTCCATCATTTGAGCCGATTACTATAATTATGCTTCAAGGTCACTCACAACATAAAAATAAACACAAAATAAAATAATCGTAATATAGTCACTCTGTGTAGTATAGTGGCTACCATAATAGCCTCTAATGCACAAGGTTGCGGGTTCAAACCCGGCAGAGGGTGATGGATTTTTTTTCGGACATCCTTAACACGACTTCCTTCGGAAGGGAACTAAACCCGTTGGTCCTTCTTAATGCTTCTTTGCTCGTAAAAGAACCCGATACCTTTATCGAACAATCAAATGCTGCAGACAGGATAAATGTCAGTAGTGAATGAATGAGTTGTAAAGCTATAGCTTTACGTTGGATAGGATGTTTCATTTTTGAGTGCTACCAAACCCTGTTTCATAAAACCTTGCCTCACTAGCATGCATTATTCGACATTTCATTTTCCTTTCCCCTGATTCATTAATGTACACCTTTGATTGGCTATGTAGTATATTTGACAAGCCCTGTGCATTGCAACGTAAAGCGCTGAAAATAACTATCATGATGGTGCCCGTGCTTTCGTCATCCAGAGACACAGGTCTGAACCAAAGAATCCTCCTACGTATTTGTTGATAAGAATTTACATGCATTCCATTTTATTGTGTAGTCTTCGAATATGTTAAGATAAATTAAAGTTAAATAAGGAATTGGTTTGTATCGCAAAACCCATTCTACGAGAACAGCCACGTGACTAGTGCACGTGATATTTAAGAGATACGGGGTAAAGTTATATGGAACAGGATTAGCAACTTTCAACCGTGCCTTGCTTCTGTAACTTTATGGAACAGAGAACGCGCGAGGCTTTTGTCGAGCACTCATTACTAAGTTTCCATTCTCTGCGTAGAGAGTTTGACCAGGGATCACCTGACTGGAAAGTGCGTAACTCTATATAACCAAGGATGATGCAAAGAACTGGAGTAAACTATACTCTCTCTCTACATAAAATATGTCATGGGCAATTGGTAATGAATGTACATATGATAGGTTCTGCAGATAAACATTCTCCTTTACCTAAAGTGTATTGAACGTGAATGCTTTCAATGCGATGATGTTTTATTTAATATTATGTAAACTTGACACTCATTAGGACAAGGAGATTCAAGAAGATTGACAGACACAATCATAACTAACAGCATTTTGTATATACTTCATATAAAATCCCAAAGTAGTTAAGGGGAATTAGAAGTATTAAATGAATAGATAGTAACATAATAGCCGTAAAGGAAATGAATAGGTGGATGATTGCTAGAGGGATGTGATTCGAGAAAATATAAGGCAGCTAATGAAGGTTTTGGCAGGATGTGAATGAGGGGTTATTTTTAAAGTGGGGCCCGTTTGGCAATAAACAACGCACTATTAAATATTTATGGATGGTTTATTTATAACAAATGTTTCAAAGTTTTCGAACAATTCTCTTAGAATAGTATCCATTTTTGTAGAACCTCGTCAGAGATTTCCGCCTCAATCCATTAAGGAAACGTGTAGTTGTTTCCGGAGTTGAAGCTTTGCGTACTGAAAATTAGCTTTATTACTCTCTTACGGGATATTCGCGCATATGCACAGAAGCTTCTTAAAGGGCATAAATAATAGCCGTCTATTTTGGGGAGTATCAGTTTAACAACATTCTACGAATGGTGATGAAAATCGGACTTCCACACAACGAATTTGAAGCTCACCTAAAGCGAACTATAATAATACCGGACCTTCTTCTGGCATGCCATCTTACATACAGAAAAATGCATGTCAGAAATAATACACGAGTGTTATATGGATTGGCGGCGAACTTCTATGAGAAGAAACAATTTAAATGACGGCGAAAACCGTGCAGAAAAAAGGGGGGGCCGGAAAAGCCTAAAGCATATAAAATGCAATTAATATAGATTAACCAAAACAATTACTAATTATTATTTTATTATATAACGGACCCTACCTTAGAACAGTCCTCGTAAGACACCAATATCATTTGAGGGCAGAAGACAAGCAAACAATAAGAAAGGAATATGATAATGGGGTAGTGACTCAAGCTTTTGAAACCTACAATTAGGAATAAAATAAAATGCACATGGAAAAATTAGAAGGGTATTTGAATAAGTGTTTGAATAAGTTTTACCAGAAACCATAAGAAAATGTCAATTTTACAGGAGAGAGAGAGAGAGAGAGAGAGAACAAATTTTTAAGGTTAATATAATTCAAAGAAATCTATTTTTTTTTTTTTAATTTGCTTACTAACCCTTTCAAATATTCTGTAACTTATGTGTGCGGTAAGAGTATTAGTGTAGCCTTAATATGATTTTTAAAAAGTGACTTATGGAGGTTTTGTAATAAAAAAATAATAGAAGGATTTTGCAGGTAAAAGGTAGCTTTAAGGTGAGACGGTACACCCTATCCAGCTCATGTTAAATTGTACAAATAAATGACCCATTTTCTCTGAAGCTATTACATGCACATACATGAAACTTTTACAGCATGTTATATGCTCCTTGCAGAGAGCACTGATCTACAATGAAGTTTGTATTTGTAGCCTGAAGCAATTTATATATATATATATATATACTTGTAATTCATTTTTTTTTCTTGATTTTTAAGATTAAAATAATCATAACGTGGAGCTCAATAAATAAATTACTGTGTTTGTAGATCCACAGCTTTCCTGTAGTTGGTTTTGTGATCTGTGAAAGTTTCATGCATATATCTTGAATACTTCCTGAGAAAATGGGTCAAATGTTTAACAAAAATGTAATTTTGAGAAAAACAACTTTGAAGTTGTTTGTAACTTCCTCTTAGAAGCACTTGGAGGAGTTGCAATGGTGGAGTGCCACATGGTTGAGTATGATTATTTTCATTGCCTTCTCCAGGCAAGGACACTGTTTTGTAGAATCTGTTGCACTTGTTCTTAAGTTTCTTAAAATATCTTTAGTTTTGTCATCTTTTGACACAACTGCACTTTCAGTTTGATAAATGCACAAACAGGAATTTGTTTACGAACAAAACTCAAGCACACAATAACAAACTCAAGGGAATCGATACTTTCAAGGATAATAGAATAATGAAGGCGGCAGTGATGCCAACAAAAGCAGCAGTAATCGCTCTAAAAACCATTTCGCAGTTTCCTAGGTGAAATAGTTCTAGATTTACATTTATGTAGTTTTTGAGCTCTTCGTCAACATGCTTCATCTGTTTATAAACATGTTTAGCTCTTCGCAAATGGACAATCATCTCTGCTATGGCAACCTGGTGTGCTCTTTCATTCAAGAACTTATTCTTTATTTCCATCTCAAGCTCCTCACACGTGCTATATGTATCTACCTGAGGGCGTCCAAATTTTAAATTGAAACGCTCAAGAAAAACTTATATAAAAGCCATACTGTGAGATTGAGTCTTTCACTTAAGTAGTTGTATTTCCTGTTTGAATAATGAGACATTTTGAAGAAAATGAGGTAATATGTTGCATTACACAATCAACTGTGCCATTATCTTTTTGTATTTGCTGAGGTCCCCATTCCCCTGATGTCTCTTGGTGAATGTCTTTGAATGAGCAAGGAGCATAGTCTACGTATCCTATCGAGTGATGCCGTGCATATTCACAAATGCTGTCTAACAAACTAAAGTGGATCCTGACGATGTAGACACATGATAGCTGAATGATGCACTTATATCTGGTTGAAATGATTTTGTAACAATTTGCCTAAGACGGCGCTGTTTCACAAGTTCCAAAGAAATCAAGCTGATGCGGTATGCACATTGTTCATTTTTGGACTCTAAGGCAATACATTTTGAGTATATCTCAATCTGTTCTATCTGTGTTACATTTTCACAGCAATGCTTTTTGCAACTTAAACAGAAAGAAAGAATAAAAAAAACAGATTTTTTTAGTTCTATTACATTGTTTATATATAATGTTCATGGTGCAGTATTTAACTTTAATAAAAGTTCTTAGGAGTAAACTATTACTGCACACATTTTAATTAACATTGTAATTAACCTCAAAATGAAGTTGAAAGTATAAAATGAAGGCATAAAGTTTATATTTACCTGCACTCTCCTGATTTTCTTTCTGAAGCGTATTTCCCTTTGTAATTCACATAAGGCAAACCTTTAGCTCTTACCTCCCTTACTGCATCAGGTTTGTATCTCTTTTTTCTCCTTTATTAGCCATTTTTACTGAACAAGCTATCTCATCATTCACAATCACAATGGTGTGCAGAATACCACATGTGTTCCGCTATTTTTGGTAAACAATTGGAATAGTTCAGGCACTAGTGAAGTGTCGTTGAAGAAACAGTTACGCGCGAAAACTCCACAACTCACTCACTTATGGTTTTTTGAAAAAGAACTTATTTCAACAGATCTCATGTGCTAGTGTGATTTTTCTCTGACTTAAGGGATTTTTGCATACAATAGAGAGCTATCTAACCACAGCTAAGTTTCATTTTAAACTCATTTTTGCAAAAAAATCATATTTATGGGGTTTCTGTAAAAACATTCATTTACACGATAGTGTTCAGTATTGGGTTGGAAGACAGAAGAAGGAATTTGACATGAACTTGTGAGTAGGCAGCTTTATGTATAAACCATAAACTGTTGTAAGAACAGTTTTATTCTGTGTTTATTTCCCATCATTATCTTGCATTCTATCCTGAGACCAAGGAGGCTGAGCTGAATTGGGACAACCAGAAAAATTGTACAGTCGTAACCCTCCACCGCCGCAAACGTTGCCTCACATTCACACCTAAAGCACCCATCACACGAAGCAATTACGGCATAATGGAAATGCTTCCCTTTGTTGCGTTCTCCTGTTCTCTATCTTTGTTGTGGAACAGGTACAGACCGAAGTCAATAATAAAGCAGAAGTTGAGATGCTGAAAGAGGCAAAGTGCATCTTTAGTCTTGCGTTTAGTAGTGATGATTGTGTGATAAACTGATATCAGCCGTAGTTGCTGGTTCCTGAAAATAAGTATTCGAATCGATATACTTTTTTTAAATAAAACGAGTTGCAGCTGATGAAATTTGACGGTTTAGAAATAAAAAGGCACGATGGTTCCGAAATAAGCATAGGTTATTTCCTTTCTCATTTCCTTTAATTGGAAACATTTCCTCCCCTGTTCTTCTTCTATATATACCTTTACCGTTTCTCATTTTGTCTTCGCCATCATTCCCAATCTGATTAACAGTTGGAGGGAACAGAGCTGGAGCAGAGTAAAAGTGGAGGCTGTAAAACGAATTGTCACTTGCCTCGTAAGGGAATGTTTCTATCGGCTTTCACATGTACTGCTTTCAGACTTATTCTTTAGCTGTGCCATTAATCTTCTCAAGTAGCTGAGCATTGTTTGACGGTGAAGTAGCTGTAGGATATCTTTTTTCATTATATTGACCTTCCCCTTTTCGTTTTTATGTAGTTTGCTTTTAAAACAGCTGAAACCTTCAGAGACGATACATTAAGCCAATAAGAGTGAGATATGAAATGAGTGCGGAGTTGAAAGAAATGAGGCGCATCTGGTGTATTTTCTATTCAGACAGCTTTTCTTAACCAAGATTCAAAATCTAACCTTCCAGATTATTTGATACATATACCCACTACAATATGCACATTTTAAGATAAAATCTAAACGTTGCACAGAAGGGTGTTTTGCTCCAAAAGGTGGCCAAAAAGCTCATTTTAAAAGGAGAGTAATTTTCGGAATTCATCCTTTCCTGTGATAGTCTATTAGATAGGGCATTGTTAAGGCAACAGTTTTTGAGAAGCAAAGATTAGTGCAAAATTTTTGCTATAGTTCTTGTATACTGTGTGAGTATAAAAATTAATCCTGTACTGGAAATTTAAAATAGTAGCCGCAGCATACGGCATATTCATTGCACTTATGGCGGGGACAACATTGCAGCAGATGCATGCTCAAGAATTTCTTTAGTTTGCATGCAGACAGCATTTAACATGGAAGAGGTCGCCAGTGCCCAAGAATTTGATGAACTCTTAATCTCAAAATTTCATCCTCATTGTATTCCACATAATATCATTATCGGATGGTATGGAACGCCTATGCGATACCTGTCAAGAAAACTTCGACTACATATGCCCAAATAGTACCAACAAAGCAGTGTTAACTCCATTCACAACTTCTCTCATCCTTATGTCCCATCTACCTAATAAGGAAAAGGTTCATTCATCCATCAATGAAGAATGATAACAGTATCTTATCATGCATACCATGCCAGAGAAGCAAAATTTCACAGCACACTGACAGTGAAATTGAAAAATGTCCATCATTAACAAAATGATTCAGTCATATCAATGTCAATTTAGTAGGTCCGTTACCGTCATCACAAAAGTACATCTTCTAACAATTATAGATTGCTTTTCATGTTGGACTTAGGCAACTCCAATTATGGACATCACGCTAAAACAGTTTCATAGTGGTTAGAGAAAGTCATATGAGTGTAACAATAAGATTTTTCCTTCTCGTAATCTTTAATTCAGCTTATAAATAAGAGCATACTATAACAACTTATTAAGCATATTTTCATTCATTCTTGACCTATGAAATAATATTTTAGGGACATTCAGTAATGCTAAGAAAGTGTTCATTCTGCAAAAAAAAAAAAAAATAAAAAGTTGTAATAAAAATTACAGGGGAAAGACGATCAACTCACTGTAAATCACTTTTCAAAATGTTTGGAACTTTACCATTAGCCTGTGTTTATATTCTAGCCATATTGTAATTTGTAATAAATAATCCAGAAGAGTTTACAAAAAATACAGATATTCATAACAAAGAGACCAGGCATAGGCAGGAGTTACCTATACCATAAAATAATTTGCAGTTATTCTAAAACGGGGTTTACTACAAAGGAATAATTTTGTGTAATTCACTTTCCTCTTGTATAAAAGATTTGCAAATGAATATAAACCAGCTTAGATCAGAATTAAAAAGATACCTTATTACTCACACCTTCTATACAGAGGACGATTTCATTCATTCAAAAAACACTGGTAATAGTGTAACATTGTAAATATAATAAACATGAATATTCTAAGAATACAAGTTTGCGAGTAGGCTTTTGAAAACCAACATTTAATTGAAGATTTTGCAAAACTGACACCTCTGTATGGTATGGTATGTTATGGTATGATAGGGTATGCTATGGTATGTTATGTATACATGTTTGACAATTTTGTTTTACTTTATTTGTTAGGTGTCATAAAATGTCACCTCCAACATGATTTTGTTTTATCCTTCGAGAGTCAAAATTATGACAAGAAAAGGTCTCAATGACCTCACAAAGAGGTCCTCTGAAAAACATTTCGTAAAAAGACTGGATTTTATGGAAAATTATATCACAGACCCTTTCTTCCCTGACGAAGAAAAGAAAGACTTTGAACATAAGCTCTCTTATATAAAGTGGCAGCTAAAGAAAATATGGTTTACTTCACATAAAGTTGAAAGTACCGCCCTAAAAACTAACCATAATTAGTTGCAAAGTACCATAGAAATTTCATGCAGTAAAACTCCAGTTGGGTGGCCGACAAAGTCCTTCGTGGAGTTAAGTGAACGCAGCAAAAGGCATAAGACTCAGCATTTGAAAACAAATTTTGAAGTCACGGAACTAGCTTATGCCAGTCAATTGATGCTCTGAGAATCTAGAAACGTTGACGCTTCGAAAGTAGTTACAAATATTACTTCATCTTCTACCCAAGAAGCAAAATGCAAACACTAGACCACCTGCGAAGAAAGACTTAGAGACTTGCAAGAAAAGACGCGACTTTCATCTATCCAAACCTTGTCAATCTATGTGGAAGCGTCGCTGAGAAGGAAATAATACAAAATAATACGAACACGTGCCAAAAAAGACTATCCCTGTTGCAGTGTTATTCAAGAAGCTGAAAAATAGTGCTACCCTTGAGTGAGTACTATCAGGTGATTGCCACGTATGCGGAGATTAAACTTCAAGCCTTACTGAACCATACCAGTGAGCGATTGGGAGGAGGTTCTTATGCAATCTTCCAAACAATAACATATATCATTCATTGGAACGTATTTATGAATGGGGTTATGATAGTTCACTGCAACTAAAATTTACAAAAAAAAAAAAAAAAAGAACTGAGGACGGCCATGATTCTGATGCTAGCATATTTTAGTCACCTTTAGTGCCTCTTCAACTTATCATTAGCAAAAATAAAGACCTCGTTATTTGTAAAAATCCTACAACCATCATCACCTCGCTATTGCACACCATAATTAGATTTGTTTATGAAACAGCTGATGTTACTAATGAAGAAACAGGTTGCATCAACAGTCAAATTGAAAAGTTAACAGAGACAACGATTTCAAGATGAGGGGGTGATTTGTCCATAAACATGCATTGCTTCTGACCATGCTAGATGCGAAGGTCTGCATCCGACAACATCGACAATGAGATGCTACATTTACAAGGCTACCCTAAAATTTTCAATGACTTGTCAAAATCCAAAGAATTAATCAGGGACGCTCTTGAGTTTGGATTGTCTATACTCCACGCCCGAATTAGATTTTTCGAATTTTTGTTGATTTTGTCCTCTAAAATAAATATCAAGAATGACAAATACGTTCAAAAGAGGAAAATAATCGTTCAAGAGAGGAAAAAGTCACACAAGAGAAATCTAGAAATCGATTAGCATTAATAGTAGATGTTCCCAAACAAGGCTATAGAAATAGCAATGTTGAAAATACCAGTAGAAGATTTTTGCAGACCCTGAAACATCAGCAGAAATCAGAAACTCATTTATCGACTCAAGGTAATTCTGGAAGCTATTTCCAGTTGGCGTAAGATAGACATAGACAAAGACAAATTCTGTGCTTATACTTCTGAAACTTCAAGATTGTATGTTGATTTATATCCATGGCAACCTATGTCTCCCACTGTTCACAAGATCTTGGTCATGGCCCAACTATCTTACCCATAGGCAGCTTATCGGAAGAAGCAGCCGAGGCCCGCATTAAGCACTTTCATTTATATAAGCAATCTTTTATCAGAAAGTTCTCTCGAGAAAAATGCAACTTGGATATAGTGAATAAATTATTGCTGACACCTGCTCCACTAATAATGGATATGAAACCGAAGCCAAAGAAAGCCAGCAATGCTTTCTAAAAGGAAACATTACATTTGATACTCTGAAGCGAAGAAGGGATTAGACAGCTTCCTGAAGCTTTCAATGATGTCGAAGAGGAGTCTTCAATTGAAACAGACTGTTCCGATTAACAAAGCTCTGGACGGACAGGGTTCTGCCCAAGCGACCGCATGTTGGCGGGTTTTCTCCGGCACTCCGGTTTCCCCCACCATCGCATTCCACCGGTGCCCCATCTTTATTCCAGGTATTATCAGTATCATCGCCTGCGGTGCCATTTGTAATAAAAGCGGGTGTTAAACACACTAAAAAAATCATTTGCATGTGACGTATAGCAATTGTGTGAACTAACACCGCTTCCAGAATGTTTTTAGAACGTTCAAGAAGGTTCTGCGGACATATCAACAGCTATATAAATGGGTGTTTTTGCATGATCGCGAGTTAGTGGGCTGGTCATTGAATGATTCGTGAGTGAGTTGATCAGCGATTTATAGACTGTGCTTCGGGTGCGAGGAAATGTGCTGTTCTCCGAGCGAGATCGTGATGACAGCTGTGATGTGGAGTGAGTGCTGCTTCTGCGATACACTAGAGAAGTCTTAAATTCGATTCTGCAGGCCGGAAGAAGGGGACCTGTCGTGAGCATTTCATTACGAGATAATGAAGCGCCAGGAAACTGAAGTGGTTAATGGTGAGTGAAGTGTTAATGATAACCAAGTGAAATGGCAGTGAAAGGTTGAACTAGGCAGTGAGATCGTAAAAGTGAAGTGGTGGTTAAAAACTGGAAAAATTCACATCATGTATTTAAATTTTAAGAATACATAGTTTAGTAGTGACTTCTCTTAGAATTTTTTATCAAGTGCTAGTAGATGCACAATTTTTCTTTAGTCGTGAATTTACGAAAAATATTTGCAGTACAACTGCTGGTTTACTCCAGTGCTATCTTAAATTTCTTCGGATATTTTGTTAAATTTTGAGACTGTTTATGGTCTTCTGAAATGGGTCTCATTCCCTTTTTAATTTTTAACTTCGAATTCTGGTTTCTGTCCTCTTTGTTTTTTATTTGTTTTCAGACTAAAACGTTGGACACCTGGTACTTTTTCTTGAGAGCATTAGCATTCTGGGAATATATTGGTATTTACCTACAAAGCTCCGTGTCTAAGAAAGCTATATTGTTGATTTGCGACATTTTTTAATTTTTGAAGGGAAAATCCGTTTTTTGTTTCATTTTAAACTTTGGCTGTATATTTTTGCAAATTTTAGGGTAATAATACCTCAGAGAAATTCGCTTCATTACATCACACTTCAGATATGTGCAAATTAACACTGTCAGTCATGCATTTATGCTGCATTCTTCTATAGTTATATTTTTGCTACATTACTATCATTCACTTTCTATAAGATGTAATAGCTATAAACCGTTTTTGCGTGTTCTAAAGCTGTGATTACAATACCTAGTATAAGGACAATATAAGCATTTTCAGAATTTAAAATAAATGTGTCAGACAGTAGAAATAGATACTGACCACTCCACTGGTTCAGTTTATTTTGTCATTTTTCATATAATAGGTATTCAAATTATGACTTTGCCAAAATATTCATCTCTGAGATAGTCTATAATTTTTCTGAGCGTATGACTTCTATTAAGGAATTACCTCATTAAAAGCATTAGATTGACATCAGTGAAATTGGAGGTTATTACCAGTAAGAAAGAGTAACGATGCACAAATTAAAGGCCGCGCCGTGGCCGAGTGGTTGGACCACTCGCCTCTCACCTAGACGGCCCGGGTTCGATCCCAAGCGACCGTATGTGAGATTTGTGGTGGACAAAGCGGTGCTGGGGCGGGTTTTCTCCGGGTTCTCCGGTTTCCCCTGCCATCGCATTCCACCGGTGCTCCATCTTCGTTCATGTATCATCAGTGTCACCGCCTGCACTGCCATAAGTGGTTAAAGCGGGCGTTAAACACTACAAAAAAAGAATACCACAAATTAAACCTATAGCTTAACACCGTAGAAAATATTAATTTCACCCATGTACTTGCTTTCCTTTCAAAGAAACATCTTTGTAATTTTGTCTGGTGATATCAATAAAGAAATTGGTGTTTGCTTGTTTAGAATATATTGGACATCACACTTCCTTCTTATTGTTATATTTTGGCTTGTCAGGTCTCAAGAAATCGATTTCTTAATCATGTGGCTATTGGATTCGTTGTTAATGCCTTAGCTTCGTATTTTGAGTGCCATAAGTCTTCGTAGTGACAAATTAAATCAATTAATTTACCGCATCTGGTGTTCAGTTCATTATTTTCTGAAGCTAATTTACCTTTACCTAAAAGAGGAGGAGATTATTCCTAATAAAGCCTAAACCTGTCATCCCTTTCACTTTCAAACCGAAACACGATCCTGGGACCGATACCCGGAAAATAATCGCCTATGTATCATCTACAAATTTTTTTTAATCATTTTAACGTAATAACGCGGTTCTTAAATCATGATTAAATCCTATTGGTTCATTGCCTGCAGGCTCAAGCTGCTTACTCGACATAAACACGCACACTTTGAAAAACCAATTAACCATATTCACATTTTGAATGGCTACACATGGATTTATGACACTATTTTAGTCGCGATATTACGTCTAATACTATCACTGTAAGCCTCTGACGAGAATACGTTCGCAGAGTGTTCTGCTCTCTGGTGGAGTGAGGGGGACGGCAGTAGCTTATGATGATGATATAATAGATCTACGATTAAATTAAATTCATCGCGCAACGTTACGGTTCTAGCGTGTATTCAGCATTGCAAGAACAAAAGTATATGTATGTTTTCTAAGAATCTAGTAAGCCCTATTGATATGCTGAAAGTAAAGCCGTGGGCTTTGTTAGAAAGAGCTAAGAGTTTTAGATGTCAACATAGCTTCAACCCCATTCTCCTGAGGAGCGCAAAACAGTAGTTGTATGGTTTAACAGAGTCCAGCATATTTCTATTATGTTGGAACCATCCCTATAATCGCATTATGGTTCAGAGGGAAAAGAAATTACGTTACAAGAAATTACTAACTCTCTCTCTCTCACATTATATATATATATATATATATATATTATCATTATAAACATTTCCTCTGCAATTATACTTATACAGGGTATTTCAAAACTACATTGAACCAAGATGTGGGCGTTGTTGCTCCAGTAAAGGCATATCAACAGTACGACTTGGTCAGCCAATGCCACCTAAAGAATGGTCAGCGTGAATTAGACAGTCACCCAGGAACAAAGCTGCGTGCCCGGCAGTTGCTATCGGTCACATTCGATATACCGAATCGCGTGTTTTAGCAAACATGCCGACATACTACACCGTGATTAGCTAAAATTAAGGGAATTCTTGTCTTACAAAACTCCGCTAAAGAACCTATAAGCAGAGCATTTGTTTATTCTTCCAATGTGCAATTTCATTATTACAGACAATGAATGAGGTGGAAATGACTGGGGAAATAAGTTGGGATAAATATGCTGCTAATACTATCCTATAGAGGCAATTTAATGCTACTGATCTGGAGGGTGGAGGCAGGAAACTGATAAAGACAACAGTGGCAAGAATACTCTTTGAATACTACATATGATTTATATAAATGTAAACAAAAATAACGCCATTTTGGAGTCAGACATTTTAGTGTCTTTAAATCGTAATAGCGAATGAACATTGGCACATTCAACAGTTTTTGTTGATATTTAGAGTAACTTGTTGAGAGTTTACTATTAGGATAATTACAAAATGATTAGGATAATAAGAAAAAGATACTCGTGGTTAGAACAAAATATTTATGTTTCGCATTCAACAACTTTGAAGCTGTCGGACCTGTAAGTAGTCTTTTGAGTAGGTGCCCATCGCCTGCGGTGCCACAATTGTTAAAGCGGGCGTTAAAGACTACCAAAAAAATAAATAAACAGTAGGTGCCTCTTTACCTGAAAGCTAGGACAGCGTTTACTATTAGCTAACAAGGTGAAACCCGTTTGTTCTCGTGACACGTGTCTGTCAAAAACAGCCTGTGAAGCGTATATGAGCATCACACACGTGCTTTGCATAATCATAAAGTGATGTAATTTTCATTGTTACGTAAAATCATATCTGAAATAGTTTCGAAGCTGCGACATCAAACACTGAACTATAGATCAAGTACTGCCTATATACTTCGGTATTGTTTTGAAACAATCTATATAAATATGACCACATGAAACATCGGCGCAAGGGAAAACTCCAAAATTGGTTAGTAATATCTTAAGCGCTACACAGGTACAAGCAACTCAATTTTATGTAATAACCGGTACCTTAAATTGTAAATTTTACTACTGTGGCTATGCAGTTCTTGGTTATCCTTATTACCTTCAAATAATTCTGTGGTCTCTTGCTTTCTCACGCACAGCTAAAACACCGCGTTTGCTTATTTTATCACAATCGCGGCTAACTCAGATTTCTTTTTTTGTATTATAATAATTTTGATACCGTACCGGTACAGTATATTTTTAGTAGAAGAGAGTACTAACATAAATACTGTTGTTTTATTTCAACAGCAATTATTGGCATGTTTTACTTTGCGATTAATGTTGAATCGATAGTTACAAAGAATGTGAAAAGCAGCTTTGTGTAATCACTCAGTAATATAAGAGTTCGCTTTTAGTTTCCAACGAAAGCATATATCGCTCTTGTCAAGGGAAATGAAAACAATAATTAAATAGGTGCCACCATTTATGCCTTGTTTTGGATTTTGTTTGTTATAGAGTGGCGTAAATCAGGCGTTGTCATCTGAATCCTACCGTACTCAGCCACGTGTGCATAGGTTCAATAACACATTGGTTGTACAGTTACAAATGTAGGAAGCGGGTTGACGTTAAGCAATGGTGCATGTGCCTGATAACTACACAGAACGTGTGTATTCATCAATGGAAGAAATAAACCTCATTAAATTAGAAATACACGAAAGCAGTACAACCGTTTTTATTTGTTCAAGTAAATGGCTTTAAAATGAATACGAGTCAAGAGCAAGCGTATGCCGAGAAATATATCTGGGGATAATGGGACTGTCTAAATAACAAAACAGGAACAAAGCTGGGGTAGAAGATAAAGTAGAACCTGAGAGACTAGGTACTAGATTCTCTTTTATATTCTCAGGCCTCCGAGCTGTTGGAAGGTTAGGAGAGCCACTTTACATGTTAAAAAAATACACATACCTATGTGTGTGTATAATCCACTTGGGCGATGGAAAATATTTGTTTGATTTAGTCTTTCGACTATGGATAGCTGAACAAATGCGAAAAAAACACTTGTATGCTATTGTAATACATGACATATTCAACGCTAAGGCCGAATAAGACAATTGACAAACATCATTACATGTGGCTATGGAAAATATCGGTCATAGGATTGCGCTTACATATTCGAGGCAAGTGAGGGAAGACCAGGAAGTTTTAAGTGCTAAACCATTCTTACGTTTAATGAAAATAAATTATCCTATTATTTCTTATTCATAATATCATGATTAGTACTATGCCTGACGCACATAAACTTAAAAACTCATTTAATTAGAATCTGAGGTTCTTTTATATTTGGTTTGCCATACGCCTTTAATTGGAATTATCTGTATGTAATATATACTTTAGGGCAATTTTTCGAGGTAAATGTAATTATTCTTACTAGTTTCCAACTATAGGCGCACACTAACCAACCAGAAGAAGACAGAGAAAGCAGCTAATGAATATTCTGTGGAACTTTTGAAAGTAATTCTGGTCCTCCAGTCAAATTTCAATGGAGATTATGGGGAAACTATATTTTCACAAATATATAAACTCTTTTCTCAAACATAAAGCCTATAAAACTGAACATAATAAACTATAAAAAGTGCACTTTCCAGCTTATAACAGATTGTAAAATATTGAACATTGTTTGTTTAAGCCTTATGAAAATTTTCGGTTCATATTCTTGCGTAGAAGATGGAATTAAAAATAAAACACTATTAATAGTTCAGTTCTTCTAGTTCAGTGGTCATGAACTAAAACGTTTTAACTTGTAAAGGTATCAACTTTCTGCTCCAAGTAGTTTCTAAGCAAAAACATTATATTTGTTGTCTTTCTCGCAGTATGCCCACAGGAGTTATTTTTATTTTTCCCCCAAATTAATAACCATATAAAGCCACATGAAATTTCCCAGAGATGTATATGCAGTTATACAGATAGAACTACTTTTTATACTGATCTAGCAAGTAAAGCCAGAAAATATCAGTGCACGCCGAAATAATTAATTTGCATAGCTCGTGTGATATAAGTCAGTTGTGGGGCCACTCCACTGTTTTAAACTTTAAAAGCATTCCCTGAAGAAATAACAAATTAGTGATTTAATAAACTACCGACATATACTAAAACCTCAACCAGAACCTATTCAATTTTGGACAAATCAGCGACGATAGGCTTAAGAAAAATTTCTCTGAGGTTTGCATGTTTAATATTTATGCGTTTATGTGTGCTCACGAACGTGTGTGTATGTTACTTGCATATGTGTGGCAGTTAAATTTCATATTCCAAAATGGAGAAGAGCCTAACAGAACAAATTAATATATTCCGCTTTCAAAAGGATTTTATTTAAAAAGCATATTGTAAAGTGTTCAAAGCAGGACTTTTTTCACAATATTGTTTAGAGAATTTCGATATAAGGTACATTTCTTGATTTATTTGTGTGCTAAAGCGATTAACGTGTAATTATTTGGAATACAAGATCTTTCAGGTTTACAATGAGAAAGGAATAATTTTCAAAGAATAACAGTCCTACGGAACTGACACAGATTTTTGTAATATTAAATGGAATATTTAAGTTTCAATGCTGTAATACTTCACAAAGATATAGCTTTACCGTCGGCTTCCAGAACATCGCAAGGAAAAGATGCGTTATCCCGAATGATAGAGAAGAGGAGGAAGGCAGGGTGGGTGAGAAGGTAAAACAGCTCGACAACAAAGATGGACAGAAAATAGTAGAGAAAGACTGAGAAAGGACGAGAGACAAATGAGAGAGAAAGAGAGAAGTACATAGTTAAGCAACACTAGCATAATGCATGTATCAAATCGTACAATTTCTCTGGAATGTTAAAACTAATACCTGTGACTTTGCTAAAAAGTTTTGCCAATTTAAAATATAAGCTAACGCTGGGTATCTCCGACTTGGAATGAAACACTAACTGAACTTTTAACACCCAAAATTATTTTAAATCAATATGTCAATGTTCCTTTGTATGCGCATATTTCTGGGAACCTAGGAACAGGTCTTAGTCGCTGTAGTTTATATTATAGAACTAGCAAGTAAATGTTTATTTTTTATGAAGATCAAATCCTTCCCGTCAATTCTTAATATGAAATCAATCGTTCCGGTTTGAATAGAAATTACACTTAACCGTATGGGAAGCACGCCCAAATTAGCAATCACTACGTTTCGCAAATCATGCACGTGTTGACGCTCTTTTGACTATTCCAAATGGCTGTCTTTAGTAGCAGTTAATAGTCATGATCCAGCACCTCCTTCCGTAACCTACTTGCAAAGTTGTGAATTAGGAACAGCGAAGTTAGTGCGCTCTACATTTTACCTACTGATAATTAGGATCAGTTTAGCAGTTTGCTTCAAAGGGAAGTCAAAGTCCTCAAGTTTGATGCTCTTGTGTAGGTGCGCTGTACTTTCGAAAGAACACTCTTAATATTCCAGAAAAGAAAAGAACTACCAGCAAAATTAGTTGCGTATTACCTATTTAAGTTGTTCCTGTTTATATCTTTCTGTGTCTTATGGCAGCTTTCCGTTAGTTCCAAAGAAAGAAAATGAGGGGGGGATATCTGAATTTTAAGTTATACACCGCTTTCTCAGCTTGGGTTCTTATATATTTCATAATTTATAAGGTACACATATCATAAGGGCATGCAGATATAGGGTTAATAATAAAATAAATACCCAATGTGTTAATCTCTTACGTTCATTCATTAACAAAGAGATCACACTCGTCCGTTATGTATTTGAGTATTCATAAGAAAAAGTGATTCTTCTACCCATGTTACTCATTTACGATGTAGTTTTTGGAAAACATTGTTTGAAATTAAGGAATAAAGCGCCTAGTCGTGTACAAAATGGCGAAACAACAGTCAAATATTTAATCATAACATTAATGATGTAATAACATTAATGATGACAAATAACTTTTGTTCTGTTCTGTGGAGTCGATCTATCTTCCTGTTATTGATTTACATTTTAAAATAATAAGTACTCTCTCTCTCTCTCTCTCTCTCTCTCTCTCTCTCTCTCTCAGAAAAGAGAAAATTAATTCAAATCAAATCCTTACGTAGCGAGCTCTTAAAATATTTTGCTGTCATTTTTTATAAAAATTTTAGTCTCGATTAAGAAGACACAACAGTGCTTTTTAAGCGAATGTTTTAAATGTAGATTTTTGAAATTTTGGTGCAAAAAATGCACCACAATTTAAAGTGCTATCTGCAAGGACGGATGTAACCCATGTTTTCGAAGCTATTTTAAAGCGTTGCGCTGATTAAATGGTTCTATGTCAAACTTTAAAAGTTTTTTTCAAACCTTTTTGTTATCTTTCCATATTCAAAATCAATCTTCTCCCGCAAAAGTACAACTAAGGTCTGACAATTTTTCGCAAAACACTGCAGCATGTGGGTAAAAATATTTCTGGTTGGCCCTTTTTTATATTGGTAATAGATAAGGTATGAAAAGTTAATTAGTATAATCATGCGGTGTTTTTTCCATGATTTCCACTTTAGGACAAACTAATATTAAAACTATCCACTATAGGAAAATTTCAACCACACAATTTCTTGCAAAAGGTATTCAGAGAATAATTTTAAAAATTATGCAAGTGGCTTAATATCTGTAGGATCAGGTAGATTTTGTTTTTAGCTAATTAAATCCAACATCTAGAATCTAAATATATATGTGTGTGTGTGAATGAATACTTCAGTTTTGTCAGTAATGCCTGTCCAGTAAATTACAGCTCTAGTTTCAACAATTCAGAAAACAACTGCTATCACTTCGGTGTCCCCTTAAAATGAAGTAGATAGAAGAATAAGCGTTTATAAGATTAGATTGAACAAGGGTGAATAGAGAAAGTAATGCGATGTAAACCCATTTTTAATGAATGTTACTTATGTTATGAAATTAAGGTGTTTTTGGCTGTATTAATAATGATAACCACAATTCCAATGAATCCGTAAGATAATTTTGTGATGACTATCTTTCTTTGCAGACAACGGGCAATATCCTGAACTTCTGTGAAGTGGGACTGAAAATATCCGGTGTTGCACCCATCACCAGCCAAGCAGCTATTCAATTTCCTAACACATCTCTCACATCTGTATCCATGGCGACGACAGAGCGACACACAGTCGCCTTTCTGGGCACAAATACCGGCAGACTTAAGAAGGTAAGCCACTTTGCTTCACCATCTACCAAACAATTTTAGAACCAATCGCAAATAATCTGTCTGGGAAAATAATAAAAACCTTGCCTCTTGTAGGTTGAGGAACTGGAATTTTTTTTTATTTTTTTCCCCACAGAATCGTATGCGATGTAAGGAATGGCAACATTATTTATTTTAAGTCTTTAGAATGTCAGTGCAAAGTGAATTACCGTAGTATTTCGTAAACATCCGGTTTTGTGATTTGCTTAGACTCTCTACTAAAGTTGAAACTAACATGCGAAGGAAAACCGCAGGAGAGTGAAATTTTGATCCATGTTTATAAAGAGAGTTTCAGAGGTATGAAAAGTGATAATGGTTAAAGGCTTTCATACACTTTACTGGAAACCATACACATATAACAAAACTTTACAAATTGCTTTTTGAGATTCTAAAAACAGTATTGCCGACTTTACGCAGCTTGATTCATCTAGGATATGTAATAATGTTTACTTATCTGCAGAATATATGGAGGTATATCGGAAAAAAAAACTTATCTGGTATCTACCAGTAATAATGCTATTAAAAGCTATTTACGAAATGTTAATGTTAGCCGCTTTACACAAATTTTGACTTCCATGATTCCTTTTGTTAGGGCTTGTGAGGTTCTGAGTGTCGCGCTAATGTGGTAAGGACGGTAACATATGAATAAAAAAAGTTAAGTTTTAATAACCATTATTTTAAACTTTTTGAAGATAACAAGGCGTAAAATACTTACATGACGATGTTATGATATTCCATATGATATTAGAGAAGCAAATGCAATGTCTTCATTGGCCTGTTAAGCTCATATGTGAAAATGTGTTCAGTCAAAATACCTGGCGGTCTGAGATTTAAATAAATAATTTCGTTATTTATTTTCGCTATCACATGTATCACAATCTACAGCTAAACAGCAAAAGCGTCCTCGCTCACTCGCCTAAGTTTAGCAACAGGAAAACTTGTGATGTCTTGTATGCCTTTATCACTAAGTTCCTGTAGATTACACAAGGATTCCTCCTGCCAAGCTTACACGATTGAGCCAGAACATTTTTACTTATGTTTGGAAACAGAATCTCCACATTTTCAGCATTTACCTTTAAGGTAACGACTATAGTGCGCCTTTGCGGGCACCACCTTCCCGGCGATTCTCGGTTCGCTCCCGCAGTGGGGAGAGGCTGCAAGAGGGATTTACCTTATAATTTAGTTAAAGTATGTAACTCTATCGTCACTTCTCAAGCCGATGTTTTAACATGAAATATGACAAAAATTGTAAATCATTAAATAGCTAAGTGAGTGAGTTGTGAAATGTAGTCCCATGCTGGTAATTCGCCATGATAACTGAGTAGTTAGAGCAACCTGCTTTACCAATTGGCGCATTTAAACCTCCAATTAACTAAGGCTATAAATTGTTGCATGCTTATTAATACGTAACCAAATTTTTAAACTTTTGTTTTCTTGCAAACTTTTTTTCAGCAGTTTTCCATACCCGAAATGTTCTCCTCAAAATTATTTTTTACTGATTTGTTTAAAATTGGTATACTACCTCTTAACACATTACAAAACGTTACCTAAGGTATACTTTTAAATATTGTTCCAATTTTGAGAAATAATTTGAAGTCAATAATTTTTAGGAGAACACAAGTTAATCATGTTTCTGCAGTAATTAGATGCTAATGTATAGGCTGTTATATAATAAATACTTTTATAAACACATTCTTTGTAAAGCTTAGTTTTTATGGATTTTTAAAAATGCATCATGTAAAGCATTTTAATTAGAACAGTGAATTTAGACAGGTGAAAAAATAATTTTTTAAATATCTATGCAACCTAGAATTTTTAAACATGCAAATCCATTACTGTTATTGTGCGTATTGACTGGTATACATTTCAACAATATGTCTTACACTCTATGCATTTTCCAAATTTCGTAAGTGCAGTAGGTCAGGATAACCTATTATTTTGAGTGGCTTCAGATAGTTATTGTATTCCCTCAGTTCTACACAAGATGACAAATTATATTGAATTACATAAATGAGATTCAAGAGCAAAAAGCAAATCTGTGTATTCTTACTTCAGCTTTCACAGAGTAACGCAAATGTTGACTTTTGGTTAGTACAATTATGTATACCGGCAAGTTTTTTCCACAAACAGTGAAACTGCAGTCAAAATAAGAGTGAATACAACCTACTCACCCCACTACCCTCTGGTTGAGGTCATCGACACGCTGGTAAAAATAACGGGGTATTTAAATATATGACTCCTTGTCACAGCCTTGGCCTTCCGCTCGGCCGCTGCGTCCCCCATCTCGGTCCATTACAGATGTCATGGATGGGGTGCAGTATCGTGGGGTGAGACGTGGTCAGCGCTTCGACCCCCCGGCCAGTTAATGCGTCCTGGAGCCATTACTTTTCCATCAAGTAGCTCCCCCCCCCCCCCAGGGACCTCACGAGGCCGAGTGCACCCCGGTCCAGGTCTCCCAGAGGGGGAAAAATCCCCATGCCGGGATTAGGAATCGAACCCAGGTCTCCCGCTTGGCAAGTAGCAACGCTACCACAGAGCTAAGGAGGTGTATTTAAAGAAGGTACAGTAATTCCTCGCGGGAAGTGTACTTTCTAGGAGGTCGCTCTTTTGCTGGTGCAAACGATATGAATGCAATAGAAATGGTTGAACTTTTGTCTGTTATATTCAGTCTTATAATTGCGTATGAGTTAAAATATATTGGAATTAGAAATTAGACTCTGCTGGACAGTAAAAAGATAAGCAAAGGAAAGTAAAGTTGCAACATAAAGTCCGTTAAATGAAACAATAACACCGAAAAAGGAAGAAAAAATGACAAATAAAATCCACCACTTTGTGGCCTTTAATGACCCATAATGAACATAGAGTAAGGTCGGGTAATGTCGGATAGGCTGGTAATGTCGCATACCTAGGTTTCGGCTTGATGGGTGCTGGCATCTTACGACAAGCACTCGAAACGTGTTCACTGAGCTGAAGGAAGTATTTAACGGTGGTCGCCATATTGAGTTGTGGTGTTTTGTGGAAGCTACATTGAGAAAACTGAATTCACAGAAAACAGAATTTTTAAAGGTAAGTTAACATGCCTTAATTACAACGGTGTTATAATAACAAAGTAATTTCGTCATGTTATATTCGAAAGTGCGTATTTTGCAGTACCTTTTAATATATATGAAGTACAAGATGTATTGAAATGTGAATGACCAAATGGAAAATGGGAGAATGCCATGAATGCGGGTAATGTCGGATACCTGTCAGTTGGTATCCGACATTACCTACCACTGTGGAAGCACCTTTTTAATACTTGTAAATAACAGTGAACAACGAAATAGTTAACTTCTAAATGCCAGTAATACAACTAATTAGAGCATAATTCATCATTTATCATTTACCTGTACGAATTTTATAAAATTTGTTTATTTACATTTAAATAGATAAATAATACTTAAATGTTTATTAGAATTTGTTTATTGGACATTTAACCCATTTAAGCTATATTAGACTGCATCACTATACAAGATGAAGAGTGCATGTATTGCAAAGGAAAGTTCCCTCGCCAGGGGGAAGAATGGATTCAGTGCATCACCTGTGAAGAATGGTGCCATGAGGAATGTTCAGGTGCCGAAAAGCAGACCTTTACTTGTGATTACTGTGCATAAACAGAGAAAATCAGTGCATACCTTTTGTTGTGTATTTTAGGTTTTTCATTTTCTAAGAGTTTTTAAAGATGACATTCCAGTTTATATGTCAGTTTCAAAGTTCAAGGGTTTTTAAAACTAGGCTAAGAAGTTAGCCTAGTTTTTAAAACTAGGCTAAGAAGTTAGCCAAGTCTTAAAACCTCGCTATGTTTAAGATTTTCAGTCAAAATGAGATTTAATATTGTTTGTGTATATTACAATAAAATTTGGCGGGTAATCTCGGATAGTGTCCGACATTACCCTCCTATAGCACGACATAAGCATTTTGCCCATTTTCCTTTAAATTTTCAATCTTCATGTTAAGACCTTGTATGCTTCACAGGATTAAACGCACTGCATAGGCAATACATTGTGGTAAAATATGCCCTTAGTATAGGTTCTTACACACTACAATTCTCAAAAATGAAAATGGTATCCGACATTACCCGCCCTTACTCTACATTATATGTCCCCTTCTTCAGACACTAGAGAGGAAGAAAAAGGGTTTATTCTCAATCCTAATTATATCACCATATGCTAGACAAATTTATTTGGTGTACTAATATTTAACTTTGATTGTTACTGTGTATGTATTAGATGTATGCTTTGTATAGCACAATCATTTTTATAATATGAACTCTAATGCTCTTATTGTGAAGTGTGGACACAGAAACAAATCATATCTTGTGATTTATACTCTTTCTGCAGACTGGCACTTCAATCAATAAATTTATAGGGAAAGTTAGGGTTATACAACGGAGGAGAATACCTCGTCACTAAACATTGGTAAAGTTGGTTTCACATCTATTGACTATAGTCAGCAACTGATATGTCATTCAAGCAAATAGGTAAAATTGCGAGCTCAGAGCGAAAACATTGAACCCCTGATAGACGCTATTGGTACAACATAATGGCTGTAGCCAAAGATAGCTTCTTACCTGAGTAGGGTTTGGATTAAAGAAGCCCTGCAGCGGTTTCTTGTATGACTCACTTTGCCATAAGGTACATCAGGCATTATCTATGGCTTTCCAATTAAATGCGTCACTGGATGAGTCAGTACCGTGTGGTTGTCAACTGTCCCTGTCCATTAGTATGTAAATATTGGTTTGTTTCTTCTTGCCATGCAGATGTCCTTTCTGTAACCTTATTCAATGTGTTTCATATGTCATCGCAGCTCAAAATTACATACATATCGTTGGTATAACGAAAATGAAGGTGATAACCTGTATGTTTGGTTTTTATTTTTTGTGACGTAACGATAACGTAAATATATGTGCATACCAATTAGAATACTACATCATATTCTAGAAGCTAAAGTAATCTCTCACAAACGTTTTATAATAAATAATTATGTTTTAGTGACCATAAAGAGGTAAACAAAATATTGATAACGAAAAAGACCAGTACAGATCTTGTAATAACTTTTCCATAACAGTTTCACAGGATTTTGAATTTCTAAAACTATATATGTGTTATTTAATTAAGCTCGGAATCGGAAAGGAGCACATTGCTTTGTAAACATCATACTGAATGTTAAATCTTTTCAGTGTCCATTGACTAATCCTATACATTGTTTAGCTTGATTTAACTGATTTTATAACAAAAAATTTAACAAAATTATATATCAGATAAACTATGCTATAAAGGAAAACAATTGCAAGAACTCTAACCTAAGGTTTGAATCAATCAATTCGATTTATGAGTTTACTCAGTGCACAACGTAAGCTTTTAACTTCTTACTTAAAACAACCTTAAACTTTTAAAATAGTGTGAAAACTTATATTACACTAGTTAATTTTTGTACGACTTGCACTTTTAATAGCATCAATTTTTTTGTTTTTGTCCCTTTCGATGGTTCTTACCATTATGGTGCCCAAAATTGCTAGACTGTCTAGTTTTTCTTTGAAACTGTAGGACTGCTCTATCCTTCCATACGTGATAAATGCGTTAATTATCACAACGATAGACTATTTCTGGCATTTATTGATTCAGCGGACATAGCCGCAATTCTGGAAGGATCAGATTTAATATCCACGCATCGATGCCGATTTTAACAGCTACGACCAAACTTTAATGAAAGAAAGGACACTCTTATGAACGGACACGTTTCCGTTAAAAATCAACAGATAGCTTCCTTGCAAAACTTTTGTTTTCATACATGTATTGTCCTTCTTAATGCTTACATATATACGTAACACTTTATAAGCCGACGACGAATGTTCAAACTTTAGAACAACAGACTGAAGCAATACGAAAGCCAGTTACAGCAAATTATGAGGTGCGTGCAGCGGGAGCTGTAGTGTAACTGGCTAACTCGCCAGTTAAAACGGGCGACAAGAATCAAAATCATCTTGTAGTATTAGCTTCGGACAGAACTAATAGTTCTATGATCAGAAAATAAGATATTCGGAGTAATGAATGCGAATCTCTTTAGCTCATATATTGGCTTATCTTTTTACGGAAATATTCGGTATCCCGAAAAATAGAATATCAGGTGAGTTGTGGTCTGTCATCTGCAGATTCATTTAAGCATTACTATATACAATTTTCTTGATCCTCTCTTTAAAAAAAATCACCTTCCCTGAAGAATATGAGAGCGTGCGAAATATTGTTTAGGCATTGTGTAGGTATTTTACGTTTTCTGAATCGAAGAAGCCTTTCAAAAGGCACTATTTCTGTATTTCTAGGTATAACGGAACTCGATTCGAGGAACCAGCCTGATGCTTTGGACCAGAAACGTAACCAGGGAGAAACTATAAATATCTAAAACTGGAGACTGGGATATTTTGTGGGAAATAATGGTACCCATTTGTTCAGAAATGTGAGTTTGGAATAATGGAATACTATGTGGTCTTGACAGCGGCCCTGCATAGCATGGAGTGATATGGAAATATACACACAGTTTTCAGGGCAACAAGCCCCAATTTACACTCGTTAATGATACGTACGTCTGTTCAGTGATGTTAACACGTATGGTGTGAAGTGTAGTGGCATTTCCAATACACTTACATAAGTAGCTAAGGATACGGATTAGCCAATTGGATTAATGATATCCAACCACTAAGGGCGCTAGAGCCGCGTTAAGGTGAATTATGAGAGATGGCGGTGGATTTGGAAAGCGTCATTCGAAAGGATTATTGCTAATCTGTTTTTGCTAATCTATATATACACACACACATAAGCCATAACATTACATAGGATTAAGCGAAATGATAAGCATACTGGATAAAGCACTTGTCGTGTATGAATAAGGTGCAAAGTGTTAGTGGATTAAGCTTTGGCACTGTTTAAGACACTATTTTCGCGCCCTAGAATAATTTTAAAATACGTGGTGCACTTGGCGTCTGGTCATCACTGCTGCTGCTGCTATCGTTGATGGGTGTGGTGACGCAGGTGAGCATTAGGTGTGAAAAGCTTTCGTTGACGAACTTGGTGATGTTTGGTATACAGATGGGGATGGTAAAGTCGTTGGCATAGCTGGTTGATAAGCACCCAGTGGATGTGACTTTGTGGTATAGAGTAGGAATTTTGCTGTTGTTGAGGCATAAGGAGGAGAGTGCGGTTTGTTGTTTATTATGGCATTCTTTGGTAGGTACACACTTCACATATATGGTGTTAGTACTTTGGAGGTCGAGGGAGACAGTGATAATCTTATTGCCGGTAGAATAGGAGGTGGAGATGCAGAGGACTCGGATATGAGATTCCGCTTTGAATAGCAGTTGTAGATTGAGGTTGTTGCCTACATCGACGGGATAGGTAAAATTGGACATTGTGATAATGTTTGGTTGTAGGGAGTGAACTTGATGACGTATCGTTTGAAGCCGCTACAAAGATTTTCCTCGCCTTGACATATACTGCAGAAAGAAATAGAGCTGAGTTTGCTGATGATCTCCGGAGTGGCTTTCCTGAATCTGGTTGTCGAGTTTGGTGACAAGTTTTGTTCCGTGAATGCTGTCGAGGGTTTTGAAACCAAGGACACGGCATGGGAAGTTTTGTTGAAGCGAAGCCACGCTGAGTGTTTCGGAGCTGTAAGATAACTTTTCTAATGGCCTAAGCACGTCCTATGACATGGTCACTCTTAGGGCACAGGAGGCAGTTTTAAACATATGGGAGAAGTCCGTCAAAATGAATGCTTTAGAAGGGGATGTTGTAATGCTGTTTACACCTGCGGAAAGGTACACAAACTTGCTGTGCGTCTGTGGGAGGTTGGTTTCACACTACGTCGACATTGAATGGGGAGTAACGATTAAGGATGGGCTTACCGTTGTGGAGCAGCACTTGGCTTTCCTTGAGCAGTAATACCAGGATTCGACGCCCGTTTTCGAGAAACTTTAACAACACAGAGAAGCAGTTGCAAGACATACGCTATCTTCTTACGTTGTACCTGCGAAGGAATGCTTAGATTTGCTTGCTGAGCTGAGCAAGGTCTTCGTTGAATCCCAGTTAGCAGCGCGAGCACAGGATTATGAGACGGTCGCTATGATTGCAGCTGCGAGTTTGGTGAAAACAAAACGAGCAGTGGAAGTCCTTACATGTCCGTTCCCCTACGTCTGCTTAGCACGGACTGAAGGTTAAAAACTGACGTGTATAGATATTGCAGGTAGTAGAACATCCGGAGGGAAAAAAACAGTGGTAGAAGAAAAAATTCGTTGGAGTAATAAGCGTCTTATCACACACAGGAAGCACAACGTCAGTTAGTTTGCTAATTACGCTCATATCACAGGAAGCAGAACACCCAGAGGAAAACACTGAGAAAAAAGCTCGTTGGAGAGTGGGTTTTCACATCAGCCAAAAGCGGCTTATCACTCGCTCTCACATACACACACACACACACACACACACACACACACAGGAAGCCTAATAGCCAAAAGAGCCGCGCCGTGGCCGACTGTTTATACCTAGACGGCCCGGGTGAGATTTGTGGTGGACAAAGCGGTGCAAGTACAGGTTTCCTCCAGGTTCTCTAGTTTCCCCCTCCAATGCGTTCTGCTGGTGCTCCATCTCCATTTCACATATCCCCAGTGTCATCGTCTGCGGTGCCACAAGAAATAGAAGGGGGCGTTAAACACTACCAAGAAAAACAACATCCGCAAGAGGATAAATCCGTTGGTTTTACCAACTATTGCTTCTGAAACGTTTAATGGCGTTGTTTTTGTCTTCTTCTTGGATGAAAACTCGGTTTTCATCGATACTGAACATCTAATCACCGTGAATGTGATCGTGTATGATATAGGATGAATCATGGCCCAAATACACCGCTAAACATCTATCGTAGCTAATGCTTTCTTTCTTTAACATTTTCTGCATTTTAGCTGCGGAGACGTGTTGCTGTTGGTAGAAAACGATGTATAAACCCCTTGCGGGAACAAATTGGAACCATTGATTTGTGGCGTCGTTTTTATTCTTCACGGCCAAGATCTTCATCGCTGGAACGCCAAGAGTCCCCGACTTGAACTGGATATCGTTCAAACTCCTGTTAGTTAACACAAAATGGCTTTTGTTATCAAAGCTGAGCAATTTGACGGTGATGAGTTTTCCGTCGTAGGTGCTTTCGATGAAGCGAAGCGCATAAGGCATTTTTATGGCGGTGTCCGCGCACTTCGTAGATTTTGAACACCTTACCGGCTTCGCAGTACACCGACAGATGATTCTGTATTCCATATCGGAGAGAGCCGATGATGTGTGACCGAAGGGCGAGAGATGACAGGGAGCGATAAGAGTGGAACGCTGGTAGAAGAACACACGCACTAAGGACGATTTTTTGAGAAGCGCAGAGCGAAATGTGGGTTGAGGAAATGATGCACCTCGAGAAATGTTCTAAAATTAGCTCAACGTATGTACTTGGTGAAGTGCGTGAAATTCATGTTATGTAAGGGAACACTAGAGGCATGGTAGTGAAGCATGAACTTGTGGTATGTCATGATTTGATTTTGCACGTCCATCTCTTCTTTCTTTTTGTGATACACGATGTCGTTAATGATGCCTTGCAGGTTATACAACATTTGCCACTCTTGATGGTTATGCGCGAAGGTCTTGCAGATCTTTGAACACGAGCTTTATGTTTCCGAACACGTTCTTAAACACGATGGTGACGCTGCTGGAGAACTGATATGCTTGAAGTCGTCCTTCAAGGTGATGCATGCGTTTGGAATCCTGGGAATAGCTTCGACGAACTTTTGCCACTATTTTGCCCGTATTTTGTAATGGAGACTGCCTGCTGGTGAGGTGACAGGGGCTAAAATCCTACACTGACAATTTGAATTGTTGCGGGATGAGGAAGTAGAAGTCCGCCAGAGAGCCCTCAACTGCGCTGGGATAAATTTGGTGTGGTGATGCAGGGTGGAAATAATTCTTTGTTGGACTTGAAAGATGACCAAGGGTTCTAATTGCACAGTGATTAATTACAAACAATGTAAGAGCAACTGCTACAACTTTACATTCATACCTGCGTTTGGTAGGCTGAAATGACAATTTTGACTGTAAAGTCGAAAAGGGTTCAGCTGCTTTTAAATGTTTCTTATTTTTTCCAAGAAGAACTAAATCTGATTGGTGCACTTGTTGCATTGGCCACTCCTTTAATGTTCATTGTTTAACCATTGTTTTCTAAAATGTCGTACATATCGCGTAGCCTTCTGTTCAATCAGGCAATTAAAAAGAAGGATAAAAAGCACTATTAAGTAACTGTTGAAACACAAAATGAGGCACCACAATGGAATACCGCATTTGCACTGCGTTCACTATGATGCAATCAGAATTCGCACTGATTCACATAATATGAGGCCATAACCCACTATGAAATACGGAGTTATTCAACCATCCGAGATGTTTTTCTACTTTTAGCTCTAAATAAAATAAAGCTGTTTACCTAACTAAACAGGACGCTGTCTTGCAGGTACACAAAGGATGTAGATACCTGGCAGTTGTTTCTAATGAAAATAAATATAGCATTAATTAATAATTGCTAATAATATTCGTCAAACATCATTTATTTTTCTCAAAACTAAATTTTGACCGTCATACATCTTGAAAATCTCTCAATATTTACGGAAAATCCGTCAAGTGTGCCACACTGGGCTCAGCGCCGCCAAATGAATTCATATTTAAGAAAAGAAGTTCAGACGAGAGAGAGAGAGAGAGAGAGAGAGAGTGAGAGTGAGAGTGAGTCATATGTAGTGAGGGAGGGAGGGAGGTTATGCGTAAACACAGTTTTTGAGGTTCTCTGATGTAACAACAAATAAAAAGAAACAAGCAGTCTCGTGTATTATGCATAGCTTTCTCCACCCGTTACAATGTTGCAAAATGCCTTATACATTATGGAATTAGGAATAAGATTATATATTAAATTTATATCTTAAACTCCACTCATGACACACTTTTGAGCAAACATAAACTGAAATTAAGTGATATGATTAGGTTGTATGAACCACAGGAATAACAAATAAGCTTATATTTGTAGGGAAATTTTTGTTATTTTTAGCATTTTATGCTGCAACGAACCGAAATGTTTCCTACAGAAGATGCTTTCGGAGTGGACGTGGCGTGTTCAATACTGATATGATCCAATATTTCAATCCACGAAGTTTCATTGAGTTTTCGAGGTTGTTTATTTACTTAATTGCACACAACCAGTTTCTTTAAATTTACGTAGTAGATCTGTCGGCGGTTTTTCTCAGGATGCCTCTCGTTAAAACAGTAGCAGTTCCGAGGGCACAACGGTTTTAACTTCCATAAATAAGTTGATTTCTAACGTCACTTGAAAGTATTACACCATTTTAAAGACGTTTAATACACAAGAAGTGCTCAAAATGGTTTTCCACATAAAGAACAATCCCGATTGTTAGGCAACGGATTAAAATAAAATCTGTAAAATAAATTAATGAGAAAAATAAACAATCGAATACTATGCCATATTTAAGTATAAAATATAAGGGTGTCATTTGAAATTTCAAAGTAACTGGAAGTAAGGAAGTCAACCCTAAAATGCAATTAGGACCATTTCAAGCTTCCCCCGCGATATCTGAGTTGAGATGATATTTGTTTAAATTAAATTTAAATAAATTGTTATTTAGACTGGGAAGTTTTGAAACCAGAACTCTGTGTGTTTATGTACAGAGCACAACTGTCGTGGCGTACACAACTATAAGATACACACAAAGAAATAGATGGAATTTCCTATATAAGATTCCTCGTGTAATACTTATCACACTGGAGTTGTACTGTGATCAACCTTAACGTTTGAAAAGGACTGCCCATTTTTCTTTTCTATGCGTAGTTTACAGTGTAGCGGAACTTATGCCACGAATCCGTGAAAACGATTTTCGACATTTTCACCTATTCTATTATTAACTTTGCATGAATGTTAATAATCTGCATATCTAAGATCAAAGTCAACACAGAGAAGTTTATTTCTGTGCACTATTTTAGCTCAAAAATGTCATGTGAAATATACATTCTATGAAAAATTAGGTACTGAAATTTGTAGAAGATTTTGTTTCCTAAAAATCAGATTTAGTGTCACGATTCCTTAAATATAAAACTTACATTTGATGTGATTTTTTAAACTTAAAACTGCATATGGTTATTGGGGTACTGGTATTAAATTAGGTACTTTGTGAGAGACTGTATAGAAATGTCTTTTTAAACAACATTCCTGACTTAAAAATTATTCCTTAAAATTCGTTTTTCAATTTCTTGGCCTGAAACCCAACCGTAAGCGTCTCAATTAGGACAATAAAACTGTGCACACTATTAATAAATGGGGGGCATGTTGTATATCTGTCTTAAATTCATAAACACTGGAAGACAGCCTACAAAGTCTCATAGTAATACGTTTACACTTTTATAGTAATGAGCATTTTAAGTGTTTATAGACGTCTAATAATGAAAATGTGAAAGTTTATTTATTTAAAGATTTGTAACATAGTTTCTGACCCAGATAAGAGGTATTTAAATTGCTACTCGCCGGGCAGCCGTTAAAACAGTAGCTGTATCAATATTTTCCCAAAAATATGTTAAATAGTAGCTAGAAAAGGTAACAATTTCATTTTAACTTTAGTTCAATTTTTCATACATTGATTGCGTTAAAGACAGTTTTTGTATTATGGTATTTTGAACTGAAATTAAAATCACCTTCTGTAGCACAATTAACCCTCGAGCAGCAGTGCCAATTATTGTCACACCAGCAGCAGCGCGGTGCAATTTTGCTACCAGTGTTTTATTTGAATATTAAATCTTTCTCAAAGTGAAAAAAAAACTGAAATATAAAGCATATGAAACTTAAGATACTCAAATGTATATTTTACTAGGAACATTGTACAGATGTGGATATTAATAACGAGACTTCTATAATATAACGTAAAGAAACAATAATCATATGCGTAAAGCGCACAAATGCAGAATAATTTTATGAGAACACAATATATGCCCTGTATGACTGTTGATAGATCTATAATAATGCAGTGCAGTTCTGTTGTTTACTTAATAATGTATGAAAACTAACATTTGCTTGCTAAATAGAAAGTAACACACTTTACCAATATTCACTCAGAATCATCATTTTCTGCCTCATGTTTACAATTATTACATACAGTCGTTGTGCTCGAGTGGTCTGCACACACAAAGAGTTTACAAGTACTGCATTTCACAGGTGTAAATTTATTCTTCGATAGGCCACATATCACACATCTTCGTTTCCTTGACTGAAATGATGAACCTGCTTGTGGGTCTTCCTGAAGTTTATACTTGCTCAAAGTTGCCTTTAACATCAAGAGGTACTGACACAATGGCTGATCTAGTGACTAGCTGTGGTTTCATCAGTATTAGGGCCAAATTTTTCAAAAATATTCTTCTATTAACTGTTTCGTTTCCATGACTTCCTTTGTAAATTATATAGGCATTTATACCTACAATGTTGAGCAAAACAAAGAAAATTGCTAATGGCCATCTCCTTGTCACACGAGAAACGGAATAGGTAGCGCACATCTGGTCAACTGTGTCCACCCCTGCTTTAGTTATATTATAATTCAGTATGGTTTCCGGTTTACCTGTGTCTTATCTACAACACCTTCGCCGAGCATTGTTGAGAGTAACAGCACAGATTTAATCCTCTTCGGAACGTGAGAGACAAGAGTTACCTCCATCTGATAGCCAAAAATATTAGATCCAAGTTGACGATTCTTGTGTGATAGAAACCGTATCGGCACTTCTTTTTTGTTTTACGTAGTGTTCCAATAGTAATGACGCCCTTCTGAAGGAGTGATAGTGCCAATGTTTAACTGGTGTACCAATTATCAGTGGTAAGATTTCTGTTTGACCCAGAAAGTGGTTCTATTAGTCTGCTTACTATATCACTGGACTTATTTGTGACAAAGAATTGCCGTTGGGTTGCTTTCCACAGTAGATTTCCTAATTAGAAATGTAGAAGGCTTTTGCATCACAAAGGGCATACATTTTTATATCATATGAATGTTTGGAATATATGAAACAAAGCTACATCTACCACAAAATGGTTCTAGCTTTTCATCAATTGTGACAAATTCACTAGGATTGTAGGGGTTTGAACAATTTTGTGCAAATAAGTCCAATATTTTTCTAATTGGTGCTAGCTTATCAGTCATTCTGCGTTGTGGTCTGATCATCTGGTCATCAAATCTCATAGATCTCAAAATTTGCAAAAATCGACCAAAGCTCATACAGACTCTTAGAATTTGTATTCCTGCTCCATCGGAAGTCCATAATTCCTGTACATTTATATGATTTCCCTTTTTTGAACCTATCAGATACAACAAACCAAGCACGGCTAGCAATTCTTCCTTTGTCACCTCTCTATAATTCCTGTCCCTAGAATATTCGGTGCCAGTCTTCATATTTCAGATATGCAAGTTAGTGCAGGTAATTATATCATCAATCAGGCAGGAAAGAACATGGTTCTCTTCAGTCACACCTCTTGCAGTTCCCTTTACTCCAGGAAAAGTTTTTAAAATATTCTTTTTCTTCGTTTTGGAAAGAGTTTTGTATGGGGTCTTACTCCTAACAGCAATACCACCTTTCACTTTATAGAAGTTATTAGTATCATCTATAGATAATTCGGTATCCATGCCTTCCTGCTCAGAATTGGAACTATGAGTGGCATCATCTTGAAGTATTTCTTCGTTTTCATTCGAGGAGTCGCTCAGATTCAACTCATCATCTGCATCACTTTCGCAGTAAAATGGTTTCTGAACTTCAACATCGCTCGGTCCCTTCCTATTCCAATACCTAAGAAATTTAGCAGACAAAATAAACAATTTCAGTGTACGCCACTGAGTTACATTTTACTACAGTAAAATAATTCAGATATAGTAATTTATTTGTTGGCTTCTAATAAGTCGCATTAGGACTCTTATTTGAGAAACAATCACTTTCCAGTAATGATATTCACTCGTTTAAATTTGACGGTTATTATCAGATTATACTAACTTTGCTTTTTATAAATGTATTTACAATCGTATTTATATTTCAAAATAAAAGGGGATAAAATAATCCATGCTAACGAAAATTTCCTCCCCACCAGCTAGAAATTGAACCCAGGTGCTGTAGATTTAGCAGTCAACTTGTTTCATAATAAAAACGCATAATATACAATTAATGCAATATTACTTACATGACCAGCAGCGCGGTGCAAATTTGCTCCAAGCTGTTACGTTGTAACAAAACCTTGTTGTTAGACGCACAACTGTACTCTGTGAAGTCAAAAATGCGACTAAAGGTATTGTTAAGCACCGATAGAAAATTAGCTAAAACTACAACATTGTTGCAACAATAATAAAGAAAACAAATTTGTTGGTAACAGATTTGCACCAGCGCTGCCGCTCGAGGGTTAACGGTGACAAATTGGCCTGTCAAGAATTAATATATAATCTAAAAAAGGCGTCACCAACACGATTGATTTTGTGCTAGAGCAAGCAGCCTTACTCCGTGCATGCAGCGGGTAAACACGTCACCGCGCGGATTGTCTCTCTTCCTTGTATGTCAGTTTATAATGTCGTGAACAAAAAGCAAACCAACAGGTAATCCATCGGCTTCTACGTTTATGGCTGGCAGAGAGGAATATTTCTTATTTATACAAAGTGACGGAATAAGGGTTCCGTTTGTGACAAATTTCTGCACCCAGAAAATTCATCGAGCAAATTTACTCCCTCTGCTTTACTCAAAGACCAACCAGTTGTTACCCCTGCTCTAAAGTATCAGAAAATGGCAACGTTCTAGAAAAAAAAAATATATTTAATTCCTGATCAAATTATCTATACAGTAAACAGAACTATACAACCACTTTGAAAATCTTAGGTTTCCTGTTCTTCTTATTAACTATTTCAGATACCGCTGTAACCGTTTCAGAAGTAGTTTCAAACTGGCATGTTTGGTAAAAGAGGTGTAATTTTCTAGTCCACTCTACGTCATTCATTAAAATGCTCAGAGATAATAATAGCCATACCACGACCAGAGAAACAAGAAACAAGTCTCTGTTGGATATATACCATAGTTGATACACTCCCTGATGAGGTGGCAACATTTGCCAGAGTTGCGGCATTCTTTGTATGAGGTATGAACATTCCGGAATATTTACTGTCTCTAGGTTATGTGGACTATTGCAGCTGCTACAAACGAACACCCAAACCCGCGCATGGACGGGTGGATGGATGTACACGGACGGCCGTGTACGACCGAATGCATTCGATATTTACAGCAACAGACATCAAAAGTGGCGTTTCGGACGGTAAAGCGAAGCGCTGATTATGCACAGGTACGCTGTACACACATCTTGTTTAGGCAAATACTAGCCAAATGATTGTCTATACAGTGCGTTGCAGAACAATGGTTCCTGCTCGTTCACAGCCCTTTGTACATAAATGATCTTGTGAAACAATGCCGAAATTGTCATAGCAAACCCCATAGCCTAGTCAAATTAATAATTTGCCCTGCGTTCATGTAGAGTATTTCCAAATTTTCATAGCTCACCTTTGAGTTTTTCACAAATAGGTATACGCTAAAATTACGGCTGCACAAAAATTGTAGATATGCTAGGCAAGGCATCAATATTTTCGGAATGCATTACTGCATTACTGATTCATCATGTTAACAACAGGTTCACTCTTTTCCAGACTATATCTGGTGATACTACTGATGACAGTGTTGAAGAAGCAGCCTAAATTGTAAACAGTTTCCAGTGTGCAAAGGTTAAAGAAGAAAAGAAAAAAAGAAGATAATTTTAAAAGTAGTCTAAACAATTATTATTATTTACTGTAATGATTATAGCTGTAAACATTCAGTAATAAAATTAGCAGTACCGGTATGTATGTAAGTATAAAGAGCGCCAAAGAAAATCTCACTGCTCCTTGCGTCCTCAAAACGTGGCCTTGCGAAGCCTTGGTTGGTTGCTTTAGGCCACGGTGCAAAATTAAGTAACTCCATGTGCTAAATACTTACACCAATAATCGCAACAATGGTTACTAAATGGCGTAGAAACGAAATATACGTATACGCTCTCGATCATATGGGCTAAAAATAGGGAGGTAGAGAGTGCATTCAGTTTGCTATAGATAGCTCTTATCATGATCAGTAGCCATACCTTATCGACTAGTGCAGGACAGGCCTCAAAAGACCCCAGTAAACCATACAAAATCCGCCGCCGATTTTCTTTGGTGTTGAGCGTTCATTAATATAATGGTATATTATGCGTGTTACTTATGTGTTTATTTCTATACTTTTTCTCATATGTGCAAATAGTTGAGAAATAATTTAATAATATTTTCAGTTCCACAGGGAACTTTACTTCTACATTTTATCATTTATTTATACCCATTTTCGGGTTGTTTGTTTGCTTTTTTTCTGTTCCCATATGGAAGCTATTACTGAAGCTATACTGTGATATGCAATTTTTTAAACTAATATTAATCAAAAAATAGGCTTCCCCTTAGTGCAGTTGTTTGCACACCATTAGTACGACACTGGTTATATAATATTTTTAGAAAGGGCAGACGCGTTTATATTCATACAAATAAAACGTCCAGCACCTTTCATTCCTATGCAAGCTGTGGGCCAGGAAAGCCAAGAATTCCGGCGCAATCTGCATTACCATTGGGACGAGGAATCACCGAAATATTAATTCACAAATAGGTGAAAATAAAAAAATGAAGTATTTTTCTACAGCATTTATCATATATAATATTTAGGTTCTCATTCCAGAGTTAAGAATAGGCAAAAACGCATCATTACCTTTTTTTAGAATTTTAAGTGTAATTCAAACCCTCCAGTAAATTATTCTGAAAGATATACAGGTTAAATAAAACAAGAGCATTTCACTTTTTATTTAAAAATAATTAATAAATGTGAAATTATATCACAGTTGCAGCGCTTAAAACTGACTTGGCATAGCTTTTGAATTGTGATTGGTTATGTCTAGCAAAACTGTTTATTATACTTGTTTATATTTTTCCAAATGTTTAATGCAAATTCAAAGGTTAAATAGAGCATTCTGATGCATAGCATAAGGTAAAGAAAGAGGTATATATGTCGCTCTTCATTACACTGTTAATAATATTTTAAGCAAATTGCAAGTCAGTTACTCCGCAGCCACTATCATATAATTTCAAAAAATGCAATATCCTGGAAATCTGAAACCTGAGAAATCAAGTAGTGAAGGGAATGGTATCCTTAATTGAGTAAGCTTCTAAGCACAGAATTGAACGTTTAAACTATATAAAAGTAAAAACTGACACTTCCTAAAGGCTAAACTGTAACATAATTTTAGAAGCAAAGTCATATGTTTACCTTCTCTAGCATATATGTGCAATGTACATAGTAGATAGAGAATCCGCATTGCGTCCAAAACCTCCGTAACAAAATTTCAGCGGAAATATATATTTGAGGGTCCTTCGAATAAAAAAAAAGCATTTCTATGAAGAGGTGTGTGTGTTCGTGTTTGTGTACCTCAGGACAGCATAACTCAAAATCGAAAAATCGGTTGAATACCAAACTTGATATCCAACGCTTTTTATTAAAATACCATATATTTAAGATATTTTCATGACAAATCAAATGTAAATTTTGAATTTTTTTGGTAATAGCCTCTGATTTTGGACGACTTTTCTGTAACTGGTAAAGCGAAAGATATGAATAAAACTTGCTGCACGAAAAATGTAGGTCTCGTTAAAGCACACAATTTATGTTATATATACTTATTGTAGAGTAAATCTTTCCGAGATGTTCTTTGTATTTGGTTACAATTTTACACCACTTAAATATTTCTGAAACGGAAGGTCTTCTTTCGTTTCATCCCTCTTTTGTTCTACCCGTCGTCTTGCAAAGAGAAAAGAATTTCTAGTACTTCCAATGGAGAACAACTTTTAAAAGATTTGACTATCAATTTAGCCTAGTGTATACCATTATTTACCTTCTACTTACAAGGAGGCAAGTAATAAGAGAATCTCAATTATAAGTATAAATTATTTTAAGAATATACAAATGTGTTCAATAAAAGAACCTATAAATCCTACATCACAGCTAGAAAGACTAGAAACTATTATGAGCAGCAGCCTGGAGTTATGTAACCAGTATAACTGTTTTATAAGCGGTATACATCCATTTGATGAGAGTAAATTATGTGTAGTCAAAAATCCAACCAAACACTAGAAATCAACTTATTATCCGTTTAATTCTGAGCTTTTTACGATACAAACTAAAGTGACAGCGGGAAGAAAGCTACCCGTATATTTTTGAAATATTGTATTAAATTCTGTTCCATTCAGTCTGCAATTGTTTGAGCCAAGATCTGTTCCACATAACTTTGCCCCATATCTCTTACCATTACGTAGCCTGTCCTCTCTCATTGGCTGCAGGGATGCAATAGGTGGTTCTGCGGTAAAACCGTCTCCGTATTTAACATGAATATTTACGATAACATCTCTGGAGAGAATTGCCAAATTTATATTTTTATAGCCACATGAATCAGATATATTATCTATCAAGGTAAATTTCAATCAAAAAATAAATATAGGAGGATCCCTCGTTCTAAACGATCCTTTCTGTCATGACAGAGTGATCATATCGCGCTTATCACCTGACCTTGCATTGCATAGGGTATGTAACCAGGTGACACAAGTGTAACAATGGATATAATGTAAATAAATTATTATTATATTAATAGGGTAATTATATATGTTTAATATCAAATTATTGCAGGCCCATTTCTGAGGTGGAAGCCCACAACGGGCGGAGCCCATTACCTCCATTGGAAGGGTCAGGTTAAGGATGGCAATACAATGAGCGGATTCAGGTTTTATCGTGGACTCCGAACTCCGTTAGACCTTGGGAATAATTCAACATGAGGCAGTCAAGAGTTGAAAGCTTGAATCGGACTGACTTAAAATTCTCACCCCAGTGCCACGAATCGAACAACGGCCCCACAGCTTGAGAGCCGCGAACAAAACCTGAGCTGCACCTCTTTTATAACTAAATGTTTTGAAAAATGCTACATATGGAACATGTTTAAGTATAATTTTTCCAACAAGTTTCGTCGTTGACACTTTTTAATTGGGAGAATCACTCTTTTATAGTACTGCTATTCGTGCACTTAAAACGTTACTATGAGAAGCAATGTAGTTCCGTTCGAATCGTAAAAATGAGGAACCACATGTTTGGCGCTGTTAACCAGTTTAGCTATATTTTAGTTTTTCACACCCGTAAAAGCAGTTAATTCTTAATTTTCAAAATATCGGATTGCGAAGAGAAGACAAGCGATCCGGTGGATAGAGCGAAAAGGGAAAGAGAGAGATTCAGAGAGAGAGAATGAGAGAGACGAACATAGTGAGAGATAAAGCGGTATTGAGAGAATAGTTAACAGAGGGGAAGAAAGATGGGGAGTAAGGAGAATGTGTGTGTGTGTGTGTGTGTGTGTGAGGGGGCAGTGTTTTGTGTGTGTGCGTGTGAGAGAGAGTGAGAGAGAGAGAAGAAACTGTGAGAAAGACAGACAAAGAAACAAAATATCTCCGCCTATAACACACTGACATGGGCAGAGCTGAGGGTTCTATTAATCTTAAATGAAAGACTCGCTGGATTTCTGAAAATGTTTTCTTGTTGAAATAGAAACACTCTGAATTGTCATTATCTACGTCTTCTGTTGTAAAGCTAATTACTTAAATACTTTCTCACTTTGAACGTTTTTGAAACCACAAATCATTATGATTATAAGGAATTTTAGCAGGTGGCCCAACAGAACCGTATTTCGCGTGTGCATGTGCGTTATAAGACCTTCAGAAATCAACGGGGTAATTCCAAGTAAACGCTGGTCAGTAGCGGTGTTAGCGTGAGCGACCTTTGTTCTTCACTTGTTCTCTATCAGGGGAAACGCTCTCATCGACAGCGACAGTGAGACCCCAGACTTGTACTAGAGTCCATTATGATATATAAAACAGTGTAAACAGACAGAAAATTTGATAACATGTTCTCTACTTCAGCTATTGAAGCACTTTCAGAGAATAAAGTCAGATTTTAGAGCTTTATTGTTCCATGTATACCCCACCTTTAACTGCATGGTCCTATCAGTGCCATTACCCTGTGGAACATATTGCCTTTCGGCAATGGTGTTAACTCTTGTAGTGATGTGGTTGGGATCCTATTACATTAGTTATTAGATCACGCATGCACATGTACACTCACATTCATACTTCCAGACTCTTGAGAGGATAGGGAATTATCTGAGCTAGAGAAAAATCCCTATCTCCCAGCTGAAAATTGAACCCGGTACCCCTCGCATTGCAGGCAGGTGTTCTACCAACTGAGCTATGGGGCCAGCCCAGCTTTAAGGTTATAAGTAGTTAAAAAGTCTATTTACTTATCAGTTTCCGCCAATAGCTAGTAATAATAATAATAATAATAATAATAATAATAATAATAATAATAATAATAGTAAATAATACAGTCAGGTTAGAGTTTTCCTTATCCTTTATCGTGTTATAGGGTGAACCTCTTTCATTACTATACATTTTGTATAGCCCAGAACAAAAAACGTTAACAATACTGTTTGTAAACCTACTTTAAAGATAATTTTCTTAATATTCTTTTCAGTTTCTTCAAACAATATGAAACAAATATTCGTTATTATTATTATTATTATTATTACTATTATTATAATTATTATTATTTATTATCATCATCATCATCCAGCGAAATACCTCACTCTCTCGTAATTTCATGTTAGGAAGCTTTCATATTTTGTTTTACTCTATTCATGCTTATATTGAGTATTTATGACAATAATAATAATAACAAAAATACAGTGAAACACTACGTGCTCTCAAGTATGGTAATGTTACGTGCCTTAATTCTGATTTACCCATACAGTGCATCAAGTTAGCATATACAGAATTTCAAAGATAGCTATTGGCGGATACGGATAGGTCAAATAAATACCTTTTAATTGCTTGTCAATTCAAAAATTGGCTTTATTCATTTTTAAATAAAAGCTCTGTAACTGAAGTGGGGAACATGCTAAGAACCTTTTCTGTCTACTTACACTGGTCTTATTTCATCACGGTCTCTAGTACAACTCTGGGAATTGACTCACGTTAAGAGCGATTCCTTCACTGTTTCAGCTGATATGCAAGTAGTGAAGAACGAAGATTACTCACACGAACACCACCACTGACCAGAGTTTACTTGAAATTACCCCGTTGAGTTCTGCATTTGTTACAATAACGCACGAAGGGGTTATCTGAACGCGTAATGCAGCGCTATTGGGCCACCTGGTAGTCTGATGAGATCAAATTAGCTGTTCAATTTGTATCTTTCGCCTCTTCCTTGGAAACATCAGACGGTATTATACACCGTAGCTTGGTTCCTAGTGAGAAAGAACATTCTTTCTGTGGAACCACACGTACATAAGTTTTAGCTTGATGGTTATTTTGGAAGTGTCTTTCTTTCGCCGCTAACCTCTAGGGGTCGTCTCTATTTTATGTAGTTGAGCAAAGAAAGGAAGGCTTCCATCATACGACCACCTCCGAGGATCCTGTGAGTTAAATGCGAGGAGACATTCCTGTTAAGTAGTCTCCATGTGGCGAAGGGTATGTGGCAATGGAAGCGCTTTGAAGCGTAATGTATTCTCCAAAAAGAAAACAAGCATGCTGTAAAAACCGGCGTTGGGCGGCTTGGAGATCGCTGTGTGTGTGTGATACTGGTCCAGCCTCAACACATACGCAACCAACCTGGTGTTTCGACGTACATAGGTATTTGCTCCTATGTCGCAATATTTTGTTATATCAACGCATCACAGAATTGAAAAACCGTATTTGTAAATGTGTTTATATATATATATATATATATATATATATATAAACTAATAGACACAGAATAGCTGGAATTATACTGCAAGTTAGATAAACTCGTCAAGTTTCAATAAATTTCCACGTGTTCTTCTTTGGTGACCCGAAGAATAACTCTGGTCTCCCTCCATGTGTTCCGCAGCATTACTGGTGTGACGGAAGTACAAGCGTCTATTATCCGCCTTCGGAGGTCAGCCAGGTACTGTATTGGAGTTTATTTGTGGGACTGCATAGTTCTCCAGCATATGTAGTTATGTTGTCCCTGTTATTCTGCTTTCGGCAAAGAAAAAAAAAAAAAAAAAAAATGTGTCGTAATGGTGAAAGGTTGCTTCGTCGGAGAATGCGATGTGTTTGAGGAATTCAATGCGGGATAACAGTGCAGTTGCGAACTTGGCCCGTTTATCATTCCGCTGCAACTTCTCCATAAGTTGGATTTTGTATAATCTAAATCGCTGTCTTTTATGGACAATCGTGTAAACAGTCGTCTTTGGAATACCTAGCTCTAAATTGGCCCGTCGAATTGACTGACTGCCTTGTGCTACGCTGGAATGCTTGCCTTCCTTACATCTTTAACCGTAGCTGTGTACACTGTTTTTTTTTTTTTTTTTTTTTTGCCGCTTCCCTTGGTCCATAGCTCAGATACAATCTAGAGCATTTGCACCATATTCCTGTCTAAATCTTCTTCGTACTGCAATTGGGAGCTTTAATTTGGCTAACCAATAACAACATTTCACTTTCCGCTGTACCGTGAATTCCGTCATTTTAGCTCTGTGTGTTGTCATACCACGCGCATGCGCAGTAGTGTCATAAGTTTCATTGTCATTAAACTTGGAGTTTCCTCACAAGACAACCAGAAAAGCACAATTCGGCAGTGTGAGGAGATATTTATATTCTTAGTGGTAATGATTCAACGGGGCACACTGTACATTAATTGAGTTGTCATAAATGGAAAGACATAGAAACCTCTTCTCTTAAAATTGAAGTAATATCATTCATAGCTAGGAATAGCATCTTGGGAATCGATAGCGGGACACATGAGGATAGTTGTTGCTACGTACCGAGCAGAGACCGGTATGCATTGGTGACTGCACGCGCCGCATGTAAACAACCTGTATTAACGCGTTTGGGAACTTCTCAGCAGTTTGCTATGCTGTATATTACAACACTGTTTTACAGGTAATTAATGCCTTTGATTATAGCCTTCAATCAATATTGTAAAATATCTTTCTTAAAAAGGATTGCATGAAGATTTGCAATTCATACAGAAGAACTTTGCACATATATTTAAGACAATAACACATAGATATTTGAAAACATCGCACATTGAAATACCTCGAGCCCTAGAAGCTGTAAATGAACTTGTGCAAGCAATTTTAATCAGAAACCCGTGACACCTGTTTAGACCAATTGAAACAGAAAGTGAAGACTGTTTGGATAAAATGTCGGATTTTCAATAATGCGTGAAATAGGAAATGTGCTACGAGGTGTTGCTACGGAAATAATTGCTAAAGGAGTATCTTACCCAATAGCCGATGATGTGTCCGTTTTGCTCCAATCACATCTTGTGATACTGAGCGAAGTTTTTCACAATATAAGGCCTGTTGGCGTACAATCGGAGACATCTTGCATTTGAGATGTTACGAATGTATAGTGTGTATTGTAATCTATGTATCTTGAGAGAAAATAAAGCGCATAATGATGCTGATGAATTATAGCACGACAGCAATTGAATGCATGTAAATATTAAAATTGTTAGTGCCCTTAATCAGAGGTGCTTTTGTTTACCACCAACCCAACCTCAATCGCCTTCCACTACAAGTGAAAGCATCACATTGTACCACGCAACCACTGTCACATTTTCATTCTATTAATACCACTACGTACACACTGCATTGTCAACACATCACAGTTATATACCATGCTGCGCTAGCATCGATTCTGTCCCGCTATCGGTCCCCAAGGTGCCATCCCCATTCATAACACTCAAAATAAAAAATGGCGTGTTATTTATGGACGCTCTTTAACTGCTGTGGTTATCGGCGTCCCATTCTAAATTGGGCGTGAAAGACCGCTTAATTTTGCTCAGAGGCCTCTCTATCAGGCTTGAGGTTCTTTTACGTGCCGTAAATCTACGACACGGGACCCACGGCTTTACTTCCCTTCCGAAGGAAGCCATGCTATGGATTTTTACACCCGAAAAAGTCCTCCGCCGGGTTTGAACCCGCGACCTTGGGTATATGAAGTCAGCATGGTAACCATTACGCCACGGAGGGCGACTTTTATAACACTCAACAAAAAAAAAAATTAAATGACCTGTTATTTATGGACGCTCTTTAACTGCTTTGGTTCTCAGCGTCCCATTCTATATTGGGCGTGAAAGACCGCTTAATTTTGCTCAGAGGCCTCTCTTATCAGGCTTGAGGTTCTTTTACATGCCGTAAATCTATTTCTCAAAAATATCTATGCCATCGATGTTTCTGCGAAACAAGGGTAGGCAATCAAATAGATTTCCTTGTTGAACATAAAATGTATATAGAAATTATGCCTTGTACCAAATATCTTAAATGTAGATTTCCTCCGTAGCCAAGTGGTTCAATGAGCTCAGAGGTCCCGGGTTGGATTCCCGTCTGCGAGAGAATCTTTCTTTAATTAGAATTACACCCTACCCACCATAGAGTCTGGAAGTGTGTATTTAAGAATGAATGTGCATAAACAGTAAACTAACCTTAACTGCAAAGAGTGAAAACAAGTGTTTCAGTAAACAAAATAAATAAATAAATAATAAAATACCCATATGAAGACATCAGTTAAAGGTGGCCGATAGAAAAGATACATAAATATTAAGTGTTTTAAATTGGGTAGTATAATGTGTCAGTTTTGAGATATAAGCAGTTATTCATACGCGATGATCTTCATCCACGTTAACGAGGTGGTGCATCTGTGAAATTTGGAAAATCTGCAGTATGTAAGACATCTTACTGAAACCTATACCAGTTATTACACAGAATAATATTGATACTTTTATGATAGGAAAAATTCTAGTTGTCATGGTTAATTAATTAATTGCAATAAAAATGAACCATGTAATGCATTTTTGAAACCATTCACATTGAAGAGACTAGTTTTTCAGTAAATGTGATTAATTCTGTAATACTATATTTTTATTTTAGCTCTACTTAGTGTAAAAAATTAATGCTTTCCGTACTCTCCAAAACTTTATTATTCAACGTTTAATAATGTATCTATAAAATTGGAGCATTGTTTCAAAAAATAATATGACCATATTATTTAATATAATTTTGAGAGACTTGATCAATTTTTGAAACAAATTAGTGAGATGTTGTATCCTTTGGAATATTTTGAGAATGGAAAAGTGTTGGAAACAAGTTTGCGAGAAAAGAAAGTTTAAATTTGGGAGTGGCTATTAACAAGCATGCGCCTACCCATCTATAGTTTCAGTGAATTGATGGTTCAAGTTCGCCAAGTGGAATATTTTCATATTCTTAAGAATTCACATCATTTTATTATGAAACTAATTATTTTTTATTTTTCACAATTATTTTTGGACTAATTTTTCAGATACATCAGCTTAATTAATTGTATCATATAGTATAGGAAACCACACTCTTTGGGACACCCCTGTTTAATTTTGTAAGCGCTGGAGGGCACTAAAACGCTTTTCTATAGCTTTTGCTAATCGCATAAAGGCTTTGTGATAACTGATAACCAAGGTTGCCGGTTGACGATGAATTTTTTCGGGCATAAAAATCCTTTGGAAAGAAAGTAAAGCCGTTGGTCCCGTGTCGTAGATTTAAGGCACGTAAAAGAACCTCAAGCCTGAAAAACAGGCCTCTGAACAAAATTTAGCGATCTTTCACGCCCTATTGAACGGGACTCTTGAGTACCACGGCAGTTATAGAGCGTCCATAAATAAAACTCTATTTCATTTAATTTCCGACAAAACCAGCGATACTTCACACAATACCTAGAATGCAATATCTCTGCACCCTCAACGTTGAATCTTAACAGATATGCTTCAAATTGCAGTAATGCAGGGTGTCCAGAAATTAAGTATCGGTGATGTAGAAATCGGTGATGGGGTTATATGTATATGCTAATGTGAACAGGTGCACTGTAGACGTAAATGCGTAGTTGTTGCTGTAAGTGATGGATTGGCTTTATGGAACCGCTAAACATGTGTGGAAATAACGTGATGTTAAATATGCAGTGTAACGTGGAGGTTGCAGATAACTGAAAGAACGTGATGTTAAATATACAGGAGAGGATAGCCAGTGTAACGTGGAGGTTACAGAGGCAGTCATATGGTGAAATACGGACGAGATTTGAACGCCGATTTCATAAACCTGGACCTACTGATAGACAATTAAGCAATTAGTGAATAAGTTTAAACGCATTGTACCGTTAACAACGAGCCCGAAAAAGGCCGTCCATCCACCTCAACCTATCGATTTGAAGACGTGAACCTCCGTTGAACGCAATCCAGAGTCGGTGCCGCGATTGTTGGCGGAGCTGGACATTCCACGCTCGACGGTACCTGAAGTGTCGTGACAAACACTGGAAAAAAAAAATAAATAAAAAAAAAATACCATCTTTAGGTTCTCCACTAATTACATGACGAAGATTTGGCAGAGGGTATGAACATGTGCCAGGAACTGCTTGAAGCAAATGCAACTCACAACATCCTCAAACCCAATTTTATCCAGCGACGAGGCAACCTGTGGAAGGGTTAACCGCCTCAGCTGGACTAACACACCACCAGTGGAGCACCTGGAATTCCAGCGAGACTCCCAAAGTTAATGTGTGGATGGGCATATACATTGACAAAATATACGGCCCGTTCTTTTTCGCTGAAAACGCTATCAATGGGACAATGTACCTAGATATGAGGTAACAGTTTCTGTTACCACTGCTTGTGCAGGATAAACGTGTGCATACTACTTCCAACTAGACGGGGCGCCGTGCCATTATGCAGTAGATGTGCAAACGTTTTTGAATGATATGTTTCCTGGAATATGGATAGGGCGCGCGGGCGCAGGACCGAAGCCTCCCGTACACAGGAAAGCTTAGCAGGTAACAACCCACAAGCCTCCCGCGAAACCGGTGTAATTAGCCAGCAGGTGGGATGGAATGGAACAACCTCCAAGCCTCCCGCGAAACCGGTGTAATTAGCCAGCATGTGGGGTTGAATGGGTATGCCTAATTTTTTTCCTTGATTTTTTTCAGTTTACGGCAAATAGTTCAGAGTTAACATGTTTTTCGACGAGACTGAAATTATGGTGAGTAGGACGGGAAGGAAAAGTCCACTTCGGAACGGTTGTAGTTTCGGATTCCAGAAGTGCTTAAAAATGGGGTGGCGCGATGGAATTGCAATGTTAAAAGCTGCAAAAGTTCTATTAAAACCTTTTCCATTGAATAAATAGATGTCCTGAATATTCAAGAGGACCACAACCACGTGGCACCACCAAGTGGGAAAATACAGAGACAGAAAGTACTTTGAGACCTGAAGAGAAAAGCTCCAGAAGATATATATGAAAGGCCATCAAAACTAATATACCAGCAACTGAAGAGAGAAGACACGGAAGAAGTAACCATTGGAGTTGTCCACAGTTTATGTAAGTCCATATATAAAGCTATGCGGAAAATCCTATCTAAATTACCCACAAGTATAGAAGAGGTTCATGATGTTCTGAACACATCAAATGTGAAAACTGTAAATGGAGCCGACTTGTTGGTACACAACGATGCTGGGGAGAACATTATAATATTTTGTGAATTCGAAAACCTCAGAGTACTCAGTCAGTGTGACACAATATATATGTTGATAGAACTTTCAAGTATTCCACAAGGGTTTTTACCCAGCTATTTACAACCCAACGGCTCGTTAATGGGCATTACATTCCAATGACATTTTCTTTATTGAAGGACAAGAAAACTTCATCATATCAGCAGTTATTTTCAACATTTGTCGATATATGTAATAAGCTAGGTCTGAAATTCTCTCCATCAACAATGCTTTCTGACTTAAGAAAGCATCATGAATGTTGGAAGAGAAGTTTGGACTGCTGTTAAAATCCAAGGATGTAAATTTCATCTCACACAAAGCTGGTGGCGAAAGATACAAAACTTGGGACTTGCACATCACTACTATTCCAGTAATGAAATCGGAAAAGTTCTGAACTACATATTTGGTTTGCGAATACTGGATCCTGATATAGTCGGTGACTGCTTTGCTGAAGACTTCATGGCAGTGATGCCTGTCTCGGAAAAATTACAGATGTTTTGCGACTATTTAGTGGAAACTTACATCGACGAAAATGCACTCTTTCCTCCTTCCATGTGGGCAGAACTAAGTTGCAATTGACAGAGAACTGCCAACGCTTGCGAAAGTTTCCACAACAAATACAGCAGTCAGTTTTACTCCTGCAGTGCAGATCTGTATAGATTTCTTGAAGTACTCAAGCAAATGCAGCTGGATACTATAATAGCAAATTTAAGCATTAGAGTTTCCTTTTCTTTTGGTACTAGAGCCGTGTTTCTTTGTTATTAATCATAAACGCAAACAATGTAACATCTTCCACTAGAAATATGTAATGTTTCATCAAATATTATAAGCACTAAACTGCAACTGTTACCTGTTTCGACTGGGAGGCTACCTGCTTTGGGTGTAATTAGGGACCTTTAAGGGTCCGGGAGGCTTCGGGGCTATTTTTGTGACCACGGGAGGCTTCGGTCCCGCACCCGGACGCGCAAGACCCATGATCTGGTCGGCGTCTTCTCCCAACCTCACACCCATGGACTTCATCGTATGGGGATTTATCAAGGGACGCGTAAATCGCCGACACCGTATCAACTCTTTGGCAGAGCTCCGAGACCGAATTAATCAAGCTGCTGCAGCTATAGCAACATAAATGCTCGGGAATGTCTTTCGTGGCACAGCCTACATGTGGGGGGGGGGATGTCGGGATGTGAATTGTGCTCATGTTGAACATAATATGTGCTAAACATGTGCCGCTATAAATAATAAGAATGCAATACCTATTTCAGCAAAATTTATACTTCATTTCTGGACACCTGTATAGATAACATGTTAAAAGAGGTTTGTGTTAGCAGCCAATGCTCTGATATTTGGCACTTTTGCTTAATCTATCGCCAAAAATTCGTGTCAGGTGTCCATTGAGAATCAATACCTTGTTTCATGTACTTCTCCATTTTAATATTACTTCCCTTTGAAATTTATAATTTGGAATATTTGCTTAAGGTATCACAAAATATAATAAATAATTAAACCTTTTAGGTATTTCGTAGGCGTATAATTAAGTATTAGATAGTATAAGAAGCGATACGAGGAGGAAAATTTGACAGTGCCATCCAACTGAATGCTCTGTGACATTCACCGAGCAAGTAACGCTTCCTATTCCCGGCTCTCAGCAAGGAAATTAAATGAGAAATGCAGGCACGTGGGGCAAAGGAAAATGCGAAGTTGCTGTTAACGAAGAAATAGCAGTTTAAGGAAGATAGAAGTAGTATGTTGTACTTTCGAGGCTGAAGAGGCAAATTCTGCCCTTCTCTCAGCAACCCCTGCTTACGAACTCCCGGAAGGATGTTGGCCAGGCAGCTGTGTTGTATCCAACTTATTTGAGTTGGTTGGCTATGACTGAGGGATACACTCCTTTCTTCTACAAGGAGCTAAAATTAATTAAGTGAATCTATGGTAAAATATCGTAATACGGTATTTATAATTTTATAACAACTGTGGCGGAAAACTTCTGTGCTTCCATGTTGCAATAAAAGTACTTGCGTTTGCAAAACAAGAGCAAACTTCTCCGTAGCTTGTGAAGTGCATAAAATATAATCTGCAAAATCAGTTGTTTGTCTCTATTACAGAAGGTGCTAGTTTTGGCTATCAGTCTCATTAATCCCAGGTTTACAGGAAATCAAATTGTCAGTTTACACAATACACAGCTCTGCTGAGATGTGCTCCCCCTGTCACTGTAGCATCAACGTATTGTCATCGACTTTCGATCAATCTCTGCATAGGAATTTAAGGTGATAAACTCATAGAGGCTGTTAAATATCCAAAGAGACTAAGAGGTACCGTTTAATTTAATGTCAAGGAAGCAATATAAGATCTTTTGGTAGAATTAGGCTACTACATACGCTATAAATGTGTTCTGTACTAACAACTATAGCCCATTTTTCAGGCATCATCTTTCAACACATAATCCGAATGCTAATTGGTCACCGAGGTGCACTGTTTGCCACTGCCATGATGAGAACGCTCGGTAGCAATGCTCTTGTGGTGCTTATCAGCAAACTTGAGCGACATAATCATCTTTGCAAGGATTAGGCACTATTACCTCTTCCGTCTTCACAGTGCTATAACCATCTCATGCAGTTCCGACATCTATCTCACCCTGAGGCCGATAGTTATTTACCATGGCTGGAATTCTTTCACTGTTTATTCGATCTAGGTGGGCCCTCTGGTTGCCTTTATATCCCTTTATTTGTTAATTTGTTTTCCGTATCAAATTCATTCTTCTATATAAATTAATTTAGTGTTTTATTTTTGCTTATAGTACATAATTGATATTTTAACAACTATATATCACAATTATAAATTTCCTAGGAACACCGGTATAAACATTGTTGTATAAATTTAACATTGAAATAATTTTACTACTGTTAAATTTGTGTGATCAACACGAAACTTTCAGAAAATGGGAAATTTGTATAAGGCATTCAGGGTATAAAATAAATAAAGTTTCGTCCATAAACGGGTGATTCTGCTTCGTAGAGCTGAGAGCTAGAGAATGGAGCGTTTCCCGGCTACGCAATGTGCCCGGTTCGATCCCACCCATACGGGTGCGCACTTTAAGTTCCGAATATAGCATCGGTGCTAACTCAGCATATCACGAGGAAAGTCAGGAACTGCGATAGGGAGCAGCCTTGAGTTAGGTGCGCTTAAAGCCATTTTGTAGCGAACGCACGTGATTATTGCAATCCTAAAAGTCATTATAAGGAAACTATTTTTGTTGATTTGTTTAATTACTGAAATTATGAAGATATTCACATCAGAGTTTCCTCTTCTGCGATCAGTGAAAAGGAGATTTCCATTTCAATTATATTCTGTATATCTTTCAATGAATGTTAAGTGGCTTCATTTGTGACTGAGTACTCTCTTTCATTGCATCAAGGTTAATCACAGAAAAGTAACGGACAATATATATATATATTTCCTACTATCTCTTATGTATTTGTAAAGGGAATGTAACAACATTTTAAACACAAGCAGCCGTACTATTTGTATGTTTCGTCGAACATTTGTTTGTAGTTTTACAGGGAATTAGTCGTAACTGTGGTTACTTATAGATATTGCTGAAACAATCAATAGAATAGCTTTGTAGGTGATGACTCAAATATCCTTGTCAAGCTAATTAAATATAATTTCTTTCTCTCTCTCTCTCTTTCTGGCAGAATCATCAGAGGCAAGAGTGTCATGCATTTTAAGGTGTTCGTAACTTCACCGTCTCACATGGCTAATGGGGAAAAAAAAAAAAACAGAATTCATCAAACAACTAGTTTGTATACAACGATAATTCGCAAACTTTCTCATACTTGTGACATCATCTTAATAAGCCTTGGGAATCGAATATTTTTCACACACTTCAGTAATAAACGACAAATGCTTGGTGGGGTTAGGGAAATTCAGTTAAGATAGCACATAACCCGCTCTGTAATGTACCAAGTGTCATATAAATCAGGTAACCGTCCTTTAGCTAAGATTAACGTACAAATTTGCAGATACAATCCAAAGATTTTGGTTCCAGTATGCTACTATGCACGTTAATATCGGCTACTTAAGTAAATCCAAAAGTACTATAACAAAGATTATAGGTAATTGTACTGTATTTATAGACGGTGACAAGATAAAACAGGAAAGGGTCCCATATTCTAGCACTTAGTTATCCAAATCAAATACTCATCATAGCCTCATCTTAATCTGTTGTTTTGAGAAACTACCTCTACACATCTAACAGCCTGGTTTGCAGATATTTATAATTTTGAGGGGTGCTTCATGAGAACCTATTCATGGTTTCACCAAAGGAAGGAAGGAAAAGAAACGGTTGAGCCTTAGAAACGTTTGACGAACACGCAGGCATATCTAGCGAACGTTTCGATCACGCATCGTGCATAAAATTAAGCTCGGTAAATTTGAAGTTCCCCATCCTGGCATCAGCGAAGAGAGAATGGGGTGAAAAAAATGTTTGCGCCGCCTTTGGAAGGTTTAAAACATGTAAAACGATACAAATAAACCGAAGCAAGCTCCGCAAGCCATTAAATGCAGCCGCAACAGCTGTGAATAATGCAATCGTTAAACATACTGTGATACCGATATACACGTAGTTATATCTCTGTGAAGTTACAAGTTGGTTTGTTTTATAGTTAATGCGTGTAAACCCCGAAGTTTGGTGGAACAATGGCAAAAATGTTTAATACTTGAGTACTCAATTCTGAAGAAAAGTTTTGGGGCGTTTGCTACACATTAAGGTATATTTTATCAAAAAAACTACATTAGAATTAAACATAATTGCAGTTTAATGTGTGTTAGAGACACATTGGTAACACAACATAGGTGTTTTGTAAAATGCAAAGTAATTGTTTATTTCACATCACTCGTGTATAGGACAGAAGTTGGAGAGGTAAAGTCAAACTGAAAAATTGCCGGGATTTGAATCCGGATCTCCTGGTATCCGTTCAGTTGCTCTGACCGCTGCCGTACCAGCAGGTTGCTATGGTACCTCTCTAACTTTTGTCCCACACAGGGCTAGTGTGGAAGAAGCATTTAATTTACATAAATGGTCTATTAATTGGTTAACTATAAAGCCCGGGGGCTTAAGTACTTACGGAGCTTGTAAGCTGCCTTTGAGGTATGATTTCTCAAAAATAATTTGAGATCTCCTTGTGGTTCCCCGGGAAAAATACGAGTCAGTTGGAGAGTTTAATGCCGTGCCGTTATGTTGCCTTGGTAGCTCAGTGGCCAGAGAAACTGAAAGGAAACCAGGAGATCCGTGGTTTAAATCCCAGCTATGGCATTGCATTTTTCAGCCCGACTCTACCTCTGGAAAAATTTAGTTTCGAAGTAATGTAGGTAATATCAATTGAAATTTCACTAGAAGTATGAACGGCTATTCCACAAAGTGTTCACTAGCTGCATCCCCTCATTGGCTGGGTTTTAGAAAATAATTATATAAATAGATAATTTATTATATTTTCTGAATTCTCTGATAAATGACGTGAATATTTAAAACAAACGTTGTTTTAAAATAGCATTGTGTGGAAATTTTGGCCTAGTACAAAAACTCCTTTCCGAAAATAAGTAGTTTGAAAACTATAAAGTATGTCAAAATTAACGAAAAAATAATAGGTTTAAGCAAAATTAAATTTTGAGGCAGATTGACTGAAAAATAACAAAATAGCATTTCGTTAGTGCATTTCATAGAAAGTCCTATATGGTGCCCTAGTGGATTAGACCGTAGTACTCCGGATGCCAAACACGAAATGCAATTTCATTCGGGCTCACTTATGAGTGATGGAATTATAACAGATGAGGGACAAGAGCTGCTTGTTTTCGTTCTGTTTACGCAGTGACGTCATGCTGATTGCAACTTGTCGGCGGAACAAGCCTAGAGATTCCTGACGATAGCGAGAACAATAATGACACTGTTGTAAAGCGAAGTCTGAACACTTTATGCACAAAATAACTATTATTGCATACACTAGGAAGCATAAACAACATTGTTTGGCTTATTCAAAGAAATCACCAATTCTGTACTGCAAGCAGATCTAGACTCTTAGTCTAAGATGTAATGCAAAACATTATATACCGCAACTTAATTAACTGTTTATAAATTAGAATAGCACTACAGTAATCTGAATACAGTACAATTAATTAGATTTTGACGATGATGATAATAATACCAACAATAATAGTTTTCTACAAGATAAATAATAACATTGCATTGAAATTGCTACTTTTATCACGTTTTTCATACTTGCAAGCAACACTTAAAAATACAATAACGTCAAAAAAAGTTAAACATCATAGTGTTACTGTTTATTAAATATCTACTTGCATACCTTATGCTTAAATTCTTTGCAGTTGGATATGCGATCGTTTACACCACGGAAAATGTACATTTAATCCCTATGAACCTAAATTCCTTTACACTTATGTTTAAACGGTAAAATATTGCGTATATTAATGTGAACAAACCATTCAAGAGAGACAGAGGACAGAGTTCAGGCACACGTATTAAATGAGAGCTTAATGGCCAGTCGGTTTAGTGTCGTAATTTTAAACTGCCCCCCACCCTCATGAGTTTCCGTGTGCTGGAGTGTTATTTTAAAATTGTTCTGTGAAATGCAATTTTATATTTTATTAAAAATAGCAATATTAAATGATCAGATAATGCTTTGTTAGTAAGCTCAGTTGTGAAGTATAAAATATACAATAATATGAAGTCTAAATATTTAAGCTGACAGTTGAAGTCTGTATTTAACATTATCTCAACAACTACACCTATGTTGTTACTTCATATGCTATTCAAAACTGAAATTATGACATTAATTTTGAAAAGAAGAACTATAATAGAATGTCAGGGGCATTTTAAAGCAGTAAAAATATTAAATATCCCGGGAACCAGCTTGAACATATGCATGACATTTGACATGCACTTACATTTTTTATTAAGGGAAATCATAAATTAAAAATAAAAACCTACAGCTTTAGTTTTATTTATTTATTTGCATTTTACAAAAATGTTGATAATTTGGTGTTTGTTGCATTAAAATGTTTACTATTATAAATTAATTGAACAAAATAGTTTATTTAGTTTTTATAGTAGTAATTACTTCAAATCTGAGTTGCTAAACAATATATAAATGTCCTGTTTTCCCTGAAACTATAAGGTGAATCTACATACAATTTCACCTTCGAGTACGAACGTGGAGTAGCTTTAGTCGAAGTGGCAGGAATAGTTTATTTCTTAAAACATAAGATGTCAAAAGTTTTATTGAAAAGTTTAAAAAAAAAAACAGAGGCCCAGGCATTTTACAGTTATATCAAATTCATAATAATCTTCTATGTAAAAACACGCAACAATGGCAAAATTAACGTGAGCGTGGTACTAAAATCACAATAACACATGGACAGCACAGACAAACACAAAACTTGAAGTTTAGCAGAAATTATACGCAGAAATAATATGCTTACTTATAACGTTGTAAAGTAATTATGAAATTTTACGCTGATCTTGATTCTATTAACTATAAAGTATCGACTTACGTAGTTTAGGAAGCGAATCTACCTTCGGAAATAGAATTCGTATTGTTCACGAATCTGTTCCTATTTCGGAAATGAGAAGCATTTTGTGCCACTTTGGTTTGTTTTTCCATAATAATTATCACACCCATACACAGCACATTTACTCATTTTAACTCTGAAACTCACATATAAAAGAAAAGTATTAATTCAATTTCAGGGACCCCGTAAATTCGCATTAACTTAGATAAGATATCATTAGTGAATTGTCACAAAGTGTTTGCGCGCAAGATGACATCACCTTCTCTCCTGTTAACTCCGCCCATATGTGCAGTTCTCCACCTGTTTATTTTCACCATGCTTATGAGGGTCCGAATTTCTCGGCCCATTTATAGGAGTGGTGCCCACTCACCACCCTAAGCAATTTGAGGGTCTAAACCAACATTGAGGCTGGGGAAAATGCAGTGCTGACCACAGTATCTCCCCGTGTAGGTATCGGCTGATCCAGATACAGCTTAGTACGTTAAAAGATCAAGGGGCTATTTCAAATAATTATTATCAGTGGAGGCGCTGAGCGGGTCACGCTCATTGAGAGTGTAAAACGAAGGTTGCTCGTGCTCGTTCTCCATTGGCGGTTTTAAGTTGAAATAACCCCGTTGAGTTCTCTGTCGCTCTCTGTAGTGTAATGGTTACCATGCTAACCTCATGTACCCTAGGTTGCGGGTTCAAACCCGGCGGAGGACGATGGATTTTTTTCGGGCGTAAAATGCTTAGCATGACTTCCTTCGGAAGGGAAGTAAAGCCGTTGGCCCCGTGTCGTAGATTTACGGCACGTAAAAGAACCTTAAGCCTGATAGAGAGACCTCTGGGCAAAATTAAGCGGTCTTTCACGCCCAGTAGAAGTGTAGAATGGAACGCTGAGAACCACAGCAGTTAAAGAGCGTCCATAAATAAAAAGCCATTTACATATTTTGTTGAGTTCTACAACTCTTTTAACCCACGAAGGGATATCTGCCCAAGTCAAATATGAGGCAGCTGGGTCACATAGTACATAGATGTGGTCTAAACTAACGAAAAAGAGTACCCTCATCACAAAATGCTATTGAAATGCTAACATTTGCAAAATTTTAAGGGCAGTTACCTCGAGGAGTTAAGCGAATTGACCCTGATCTTCTCAAACAAAGGGAATGGAAAGAAAATGGATGAGAATGTTTGAGTGACTAAAGAGGTGAAGGGAAGATCTTGCTTTCCCTTTAAAATTTATCTATCGAGAGCTACATTTCAAGTCTTTCAGGTGTCAGAAGCACATACTTTTCAGAGCAAAGAGGAAAAGTACACAACAATGGTACGAAACTCGTAAATTTATGTCATATTATAACCACTTTTTGAAAACAATAAATAACAAGACCCTATACTGTGTTATACACAAACATTCATGGAAGCTGCTTGTCATTCTTAAGTCAAAATATAAAATGCACAACCACATTATACGTAACAATATCCTGCAAGTGCTGTATTTTACCTCACAGTTCTCAATCAAATACGATTACATCAGCTATTCATCAGTATTGAAAATGTCTTAAAAAATTATCGATATTAAAAAAAAAAAAAAAAAAATACAATGAGTAAAGAAAATTGTGATAATATAAGTAAACATTTTATATGATACATTCCTTCACTGTATTTTTGTCCAGTAAATAGAATCATCCAAGTAAAACGTTCCGAACAAATTGACTTGCCTCTTGAGTTCAAGAACAGATAATCCTACTGGCAGTTTTCCTCTGGTAATCTGTTCAGCGTTCTTTAATATACCATCATATAGGTAGAAATGCAGGAATCCCCCTTTTTACCTTCCTTTTTCTAATGAATGTCTTAAGTTATTGAGAGGTTAGCAATCTATACTCGGGTACATCACGACTCTCTTGGAGAAATCTACATAATTCAGTTAAATGCAGGGGAAGCATTCACGGTCAATTAGTAATATGCATGGATTTCGTATTCTGGTAGAGCATATATTAGACACGCAATGACTATGTTATTTCGTCCAAATTCTTATCATTTTTGGTTAATAATATAGTAATAATAATAATAATAATAATATGCATTGAACACTGTATAAGATGACAACTAGGCTCTTATTAATGTCTTGCTTCTATATTATATGCCTGTCTATCGAGTACTTTATTTTAGCAACATGGCATAAGTTATATTGAGAACTGTTTTCCTCTTCTTTTGAAATTTATGTAAATCTGCCATTTTAACGCTCAGGGAAGAAAAGTATACATGACAAATGTCAGAAACTAAAACAATGAGGAGTGTAACAAAAGGTAAACGTTACTGAATTGTACTTGTTCTTTAGTTACGCCTGCATTTTTTTTTATAGAAGTTTGTACAGCTGCAATCAAAATGAAATAAACCTTTATGTATGCTCAATAGGGTATATAAACGAAGAGGGTCAACTCGCGCACTGCGACCTATGTGAGGTTCTTTGTGGCTACCTTATCCAGAAAGAGGGATGAAGTGAAGGAACTACAGGAGGTTTGCTGACCGCAAGAGATATGCCACAGAGAAGTGCTGACAGTTTCTAGCTCGAAGACCCCTCTCTGTAATGGAAATGCTCAGAGAGGTCAATGCAGGACACATGAAGCCAAGCAGCTCTCTAATGTCTACTCTAACCTAGGAGCAAGCTTCTGGGCCAGCTGCCCGGCACCTTCTAACTCGACGAAATCTATAACCACCCTAAAATAGTCCCTCTGGGTAGCTGAGTTGCTTAGGGGCTGTCCCTCTGATTCTAAGGCTGGGGGTCCAAACCCCACCCATACCGATGGTTTTTAAATGTGCTTAAAAGCGACAGCCCTATGTCCGTAGATTTACTGGCAAATAAAAGAACTGCTCAAAGTAATTCCTGCACATCGGAGGCACTGGTGTGATTATGGCAATTAATGACAGCGTCATTAACAAACAAAATAAAACGTAAATCTATCAGCACCTAAATCATGAGAATGAAACGGAACGAAGGGGATATTATGGAAAGGAAAATGTGGCAGGTCAGAAACCGCAGCAGAATTCGCTTATCGACCAGGAAAAACCGAGAGAAATTGAATTCCAGAATAAGCAGTCGACAGGAATAGATCCCGGGACCTCCGGAATGCGAGAATCATACTTGACCGTGAAGCTATCTCGTTCGGTTTAATTAATATTTTGCTGACATTGTAAGGTATAATCTTATGGGATCGCATTCATCATTAGCAACATATATCTAAAAGATATCACGTGCATAAATCACTAGGTAAAAGTACTTTGACCTGATTGCAGGTATACTCCTTACATTTTAAATAACGGTTGAAAAATAAGTAAAAAGAAAAAAAAAAGCGATCAATCAAATTCCATCTTGTCATGTCCGCATACTGAATCATCTTAACATCTTCATCAGGAAATTTCTAGTTCGCCACCATGCGCACATAGTGACGAGGGATCAACTCATTGCCTATAGATTGCACTATAGGACAAATTCGTGATTTGCGGACTTGAAAATAGCGAATTTAGCCCAGGAACTTTTCTTTCAAATTATGCGGCTTTCTTACGCATAAAAATAAACATTACACGTGATCAACGACTTTGCTTCCCTTGTGCTGGATTCTTACACCGCTAAGGATTTTTATGCTCGATAAAATACATCGGCCTCCGCCGGGTCTGTACCCGCAACCTTGGATATTTGAGCCTAACATGGTAACCACTACATCAGGGAGGACAACTAGAAAAAGAAACAAATCATGTATTTCCTCTCTTCTGAAAAACCCTGCCGTCGATTACCTAATTCAGTCGCTAACTTTAAAGAGTCAGATTTGTTTTCACTTCTGAAAACACTTATATTTTCTTGACAAATATTCTTCTTTTCAAGCTCTTTGACAAGTTAAAAATTGTGTCTAATATTAAATACTTGAACCTTTGATATTCTGTGCTTTTGAACACAATAGCCTAAATGTTTAGGGCCTAAGGCAGCAACAACTCCTGATACAGTCTTTTGTGTCTATGATTCCATAAACCGAAATAAGTTGGCATTCAGATTTTTTGTACTTTCGTTGCTGTCCAAAGACAACAGTTTCGTATAAACCTCACTTTTTTCTAAAGTTTTGCACATCTGCAGGGAACGAAATCAATTTAAAATGTAAAATATACGGCATCATGTGGTGAATCTGTATGTCCGTAGAAAGAAGGAAATCTATTACCTAGTTGCCACTGTTTTAATTTGGCGCGCGACAAGAGTAGCACCGGGGGTATACTTGCAGTATGCAATACGCCTCATCATTATAGCCAACCTATCGTCACGGCTGAATCAAGTATTATGAAAGATTAAAAACATATTTTGCTTCGTAATAAAATAATTTGAATTTAAGTTTAAGAAAATATATTTTTTTCGCAGCATGCGAACTTTAACTACCAATTAACTGAATCTATAAATGGGTAGGCACATGCCTAGATATTGATAGGCACTCCTAAAATTTAAATTTTATTTCCTCGAAAACTTTTTTTCCACCACTTTTCCATACTAAAAATAGTCCACATGATGCAACGTTTTACTAATTTATTTTAAATATTTTATATTGTCTCTAAAATACACATTCAAGAAAACTGTCATTTTAATTTTTCGAAATTGTTCTCCAGTTTTGAAAAATAGATTATTACATTTTGAAAATTCAAGAGTACGAAAAGTAATACTTCTGATATACTAATTAGGCTTACTATAAAATGTAATATGACAACTATTTGTGAACTCATTTAGTGTAAAACTGAACATTTTTATGTGAATGTTTTTAACAATGCATCAGATGACCCACTTTTATTAGAACAATGAATTTAGACTGTAAAAAAAATATTTAAATAACCATGCCAGATAGATTTTGATAAACAGAAAAAGTGTCACAATTATTATGTACAATAACTGATATAAATTTCAGCAAAATATCATACATATTCTAGATTTTCCAAATTTCACAGATGCATCATTTTGAGGTTTCGCTACGAAATAATTTATCAAAATAATTGCATTGCACTATCTGATATTTATAAAATAAAGTCATACATGATACATCGTATCAATTTTGTTTCTTTTTTTAAAATTAAGGGCAGCATGTTTGATAAAACTCTTTAAGTTCCTAGGAAGTTAATGTAGGAAGCTGTGAATAACGATTTTGATATATCTTTTATCTTAATATTTAACGTGTTTAAATAATGGAAACTGTTTATTGGTTTTATACTACATTTTTACAGAAGTGTTATATTTTCCCAGTTTTACTTTTTCCAAATTTTGTGTGTGATTTTTTTGTGGTAGAATTTTTAAACCAGGGTAGAACTAATACACGACTCCATATATGTATACATGCTAATACCTTGAATATATGTTTAAGAAATTTCAGTGTTCAAACACTGCGATAAACACCTATGTGATTCAGAGTATAGGATCTGAATCAGAGAAGCCAGGATGGGTAATCAGCTTCATGTCTGGAATGAAAGTAAGGAAGTGTATGATATGAAATGATGGTGAAGTGGATGACAGGAAAGATCATTATGGAACAGTTGGTGGAATGAACGGCGGAGCCCGTAGGAAACTTGCCCAGACATCGCTTCGTTCACTACAATTTTCAAGTGAAGTTTCCTGAGATCGATGCCCGGGCCACCTAAGTGTAAGTCTAACCACTTGGCCACGGCGACGTCCGGTGAAAGACACAATTACAAAAATAAAGTTTAATGCAAAATATGCATATCTTTAGCAGCTGAGATGTGTTAGGTGTTTCTTTGCTTTATTTGTATGTGCTTACGGTTTACCTCAGAGTTTCAGAATGAAAGTGTTGACGTTTAAAGGGCATATCTTTGGACATAAATGTACAAATCAGCTTATTTTGAAAAGAATCGAGACTATAGTATTAGCTGCTAAGCGTACAGGGTATTTAAATTCTTTGCAAAGTTTTAAAGTAGATTAGATTAGAAGCAATTCGAATAACCCTGTGAAATGTGGTTTACCTATTTTTAATAACACAAGGAGTATTATGCTCAGCAAATTAATATATACGAAACTTTACGAATTTTGGGTAAATTTAGTACTATACCTATAGTGCCAAACTTAATGGGGAAGGAAACCTTTAGTTCCAGTCAACAGACAGAAGTATCAATTTTGGTAAAGTTCCAAAAAGAAGATTTTCTTTGTGACACTCGCACTGGTAATGAAAAACAATCCAAGGTTCATACCTGGCGGAGACAGTGACTTTTTTTGACCGTAAAATCCTTATCATGGGTTCCTTTGTTGGGAAATTAAAGCCAGTGATCTCGTACTTAGAATATGGTACGTAAAAGAACGTCATGTCTGATAAAGAGATCTCTGAGCAAAATTAAGCTGTCTCGCACCCAACATAGAATGGGGCACTTGGAACCACAACAGTTAAGGGGCCTCCATAAATATCTCAGTTTTAATTTAAAATATGTTCCTTAATTAGGGCCATATTCAGCAAATGTGGTTCTCCAAAGGGCCTACGCATGGATCTCAGCTAATATGTGTGTATCTGAAGTATACTGTGCATATTATTAGTTCTACCTCGTATTCTCTTTTTATATAAGTGAGCATATAGCATTAGTCTAAAAAACCTACCACAAAAAGCGTTGTTTATAACTTTATATTAAACAGATAAGAATACGAATCATTAGTCCGTTTTTTTTTTCACCTGTAGCATATATGTTTTATTTAGGAATAAATTGACATGTCCTTTCTTCTTTTTATCCTACGTAGTCGATGTTTCTAGATATTCTACACGTCCTGGAATGAGCTGAACCAGATTATTTTGCGCGCACCAGCTGCAGTGTCCAGCGTGCCAATCGAAGGGTCTTAGGGGGAAAAAAGAAAGGGATTTGTAGGTTTCCTGTTTTTCTTGAACTGAAAAGAAGAAACGGCGATAGTGTGAGGGATATCCTATTTTCCTCTGCAAACTCAAGAAACCAAACTTACTTAATCTGTAGCAAATTCCACCATGACGTAGAAAATCACGATTCTAACATTTGTTTTGTTGAATTATAAATTTAAATAACTTTTCTCCTCAAGAAGTTTCCATTTTATTTCGCTCTTTTTTAAAGTGGAAATATTTTGTTCCTGATATTTTTACTAGGCGGCGTAGAATACTTCATTATACCACAGTTGCTATTTCGCTTCATTCTGAAAATGTTAATTTTAAGTAATTAAGATGATACACCTGCGAAATCTGGAAAATCCATAGTAGGCAAAACATCTATTTGAAATTTATACTAGGTATTATATGCAATTGGCGTCTCCTTAGCGCTGTGGTAGCGCAGCTGCTTACCAAGCGGGTTCGAATGCCGGTATAGGCGTGGAGATTTTCTCCCGCTGGGAGACCTGGTCCGGAGTGCACTCAGTCTCATGAGGTCCCTGGAGGGTGAATAAAGGAAACAGTAGAAGCTCTAGGTTGCGTAGACTGCATTAACAGGGACTGCATCCTGTCCATGACGCCTGTAATGGGCAGAGATGGGGGACGCAGATGTCGGGTGGTAAGCCTTGGCCTGACATTATGCTGTTGTGCCAGGGATTTTGAGTTTTTAATATACACAATAACTGTGATAATTTGTTATCTATCAATTGTGACCTCCACGGTTATTTAAATAATAGCTATTTGTTGCCTAAATTCATTGTTCTAATAAAATGAGCCCCGTGGTACCTTTTTAAATATATTCACTAAAAATTAAAGTTTATATTTTAAACACTGTAAATATTTATGATATTAAATATATTTATGATATTATTTTATTTATATCAACCCAAATGATTGTAGAAAATTGCTTACTTTTCATAATTTTCCAAAACTCTTGAATTTTCAGTCTTTAATAATTTATTTCTCAAAATTAGAGCATTCTGTGGAATGCTATGATATTTTCTTTAATGTACTTTTGAGAGTCAGTATAACATTTTTGAAACAGATTGGTAAAAAATTCCATGGTGTGCAACATTTTGAACATGGAAAATTGTGTCGTAGATTTACGGCACGTAAAAGAACATGAAGGCTGATATAGAGGCCTCTGAGTAAAATTAAGCGGTCTTTCACGCCCAATATAGAATGGGAGGCTGAGAACCACAGCAGTTAAAGAGCGTCCATAAATAAAACGCCATTTCATTTCATGGAAAATTGTAAAGTTGCGGGAAAACAAGGTGTGAAGTTAAGCCTACCTGTTTATAAGTATGCGCCCGGACATTTAAAGCTTCCGTTAATTGGTAGTTGAATTGCGAAAAATGGAGAAAAACGACATATCTTCTTAAAGTTAAGAATTAATATTATTCCATTAGGGAAAAAAATATTTTTTTAAATGTTCAGAATTTTTGGTAAAATTTCACAGATGCATCACCTTAACACCGGTGATATTTCTTAGAAACAGAAATCCCCTTGCTACAGTTTTGCATTAATGATCCATGTAATAGGTATTGATATATTTAATAATTGAAGGATTAATCATCTCTAGCCCTAATTTTAGGTTTGTACTAGAAATAATAAATAGAATAGGGAGACGAACTGGTTTTGGAGTAGAATCTATGGAAAATGTTAACATGTTTGAATCTTTCCCGCGGCTAAACTAAACTGTGAATAATCAATCATTTGTAAGTAAAGTACCTGTGATATCCTGCGTTAAACTTCAATGCTGACATTTCCTGCAGCCGATGTCGGTGTTGCCCATAACATGGAGCAGACATTGCAAATGAACAAAACAGGTTTATCTTACACCAAAGTAATCTGCCTTAAAATTAATGATTTGTATTAAAAACTGTCGAGCCTTCTTGGTGGCAACATGTAGTTTCATAAAAATAGGTATATTAGCTGTAAAGTGGCAAGGTGGAATTCCGTTGAGATACTAAAGGAACAACGCCGTAAATAAACGACGGAGAATCTCACCCGAAGATCCTCAAGGTAAAGCTGGTCCAAGTTGGAATATAAAGATGTGAACATAAGCATTTAAAAAAACAAACAACCAGAAAGCATAACTTTGGTGTGTGTGTGTGTGTGTGTGTGTGTGTGTTTGTGAGCGCGCGAGTGCGTGCCTGTGTGCGAATCCCTGTTTCATTTTTCCATTACAACGAAACTAAAGGTTATAATAAAATATATTTAGCAGCCCGAACTTTTATTTCCTTTTGCTTTCCGAATATATTATGGAAATACACAACAATACTGTCTTCCTCCCAGGAACATGTGTCTGGAAGGTATGCGCTTACATCAGCAAATCGAGCGATATCTGAGAAAGATTACGGCTCAATCTCCAATAAACATATTAGGCATCGATAAGGTTTCTGGTTCTTAAAACATACGCTCTTTTGCTAGCAATGCTGAATATACGTGTGTCAGTCAATAACTAATACCTCTTATTTTTTTTTTCCTCTTTTAATTTGCAAGAAAATTAAACTTTGATTACACCGCATGAAAGCCACAGTATTGAGTATTAAATTGTCACTTTTCAATGTAATCCCGTCCTTTTCCACAGTTTTGGTCCACCTTTTAACAAAGGCATGTATTCCAGTGTGGTAAAATGCTCGGTCTTGCTTCCAAAGCCATTGACGCACAGATGTTTCACGGCCCCTGCATCTTCAAAGTAAATTTCACGATGAGCTTCCTTTAGCGGCCCTAACAGATGGTAGTCTGATGGTGCTAGGTCAGTACTGTATGGGGGATGAGGCAAGACTTCCCACTCAATTTTCACAATCCCTTTAGTGGTGTGACGGTGTGTGATTTTTCATTGTCATGCAAAAGAAGAACATCCGCCATGGTTTTCCTTGGGCGAACTCGCCGAAGACGCACTTTAAGTTTTTTGAGAGTGATGACGTATTGGACAGAATTTATTGTGCATTCCTGCTCCAAAAATTCAGATGGCAGAGTTTTGAATTTTTTCTTCTTCGGTGAGGTTGTGCGATGCCATTCCATTAACTGTCTTTTAGATTCACGTTCAATAAAATGAACCCATGTTTCGTCTCCAGTCACAATGTGTTCCAGAAACTCTTCTTCCTCCAAATTGAAGCGCTACAAGAGTTCGGTGGATATTGTTTTTCTTGTCTCCTTATTCTTGTCGGTTAATATTCTTGGCACCCACCGTGAACAAACCTTTGAGTACCCCAGTTGTTCAATAATCGTCATCACACTGCCTTTACTGGGGGACATAATGCAACACAATTCATTAGTACGAATGATCTCATCCACTCGCTCAATGTTGCGTAGAGTCACTGCAGTCACCGGTCTACCGCTCCGATTTTCATCAGCCAACGGTGTGTGCCCTTCTGCTTCATTACAGCGACGGACCCATCTTTGAACAGTGCTGACATCCATTGTTGCATCACCATACACATTTTTCATCCTTTCATAAATGCAAGTGGGCGTTTCACCTTCCGCATGCAAGAATTCAATTACGGAACGCTATCTAATACGCACATCGATGTGAGCCAATTTTGCAAAAGGCAGCAGTGCTACCACCAGTTGACTTAGGAAGTTGATACTGCAGTGGATTAGAGAAGAAGATTTGAGGAATTGCGCCAAAGTCTATTTGTTCACATCGCCAACTTAGTTAAGGAGAAAAAAAAAATACTGCAATCTCTGCGCACTGATAGCCCCAGAATGATATAAGGGAATCACAGGCGGCCACAAACTGCGTGCGGCCAGTCCACACAGTGACGCGGAAGTCCTTAATAGCTTGTATGATAGTTTATCTCGGCACCAGGAGTGCCACCCAGCTGCCAACATCACGGGTGTCTAGAAGACAACCGTCCCCAGCCCTACAAGACCGCGACCACTACGCCGTTCCTGTGCCAAAAACAATATTTACAAGGTGAATGCATTCACACGCCACCTGCGAACAGGTCTAAACACTACGAGCTCACATGACATGAAAGGGAAATGGTGGAAAGGATGTCATGGAGAATAAGTACCTCAGCATTTGCCTAGGTGACAAGGGGAAACCACGAGAAACTCTTAAGTCAGAGTGCGCAGTCGACGCCCTCCTGAATGCGAGTCATACACGCTACCGTGGCGCCGCATCGCTCGGTTAATGTATACAGTAAATCGAACTACTATGTCCTTACCTCTTCGGAAAGCAGAGCACTCCGCAAACGTATTCCTGTCAGAGAACAACAGTAGTTTAAGAACATAAAAATGTAAGAAATATGGCAAATGTGGATAACTAAAGATTGTCCATATCTTCTCAGAGTATTGGAAGTTCAAAATGGAATGTATGGTGATTCTTCTGCAGAACTCGATGCACAGGGTTTACCATGAATGGTGATACTGGCAGCTGCGGTGCCTGACTATTAGCAGGTATCGTGTTGGATGACCTCGGTAGCCTAGGCCACGAATCTACGTAGTATTTGGTATGTCGTATAGTGAGAAAACCGTTGTATAAAGCTATCTGTTGATTGTATAGAATGCGTGTAGTTGTATTGGGGTATACTGCAGAATCTGTCTGTTTAGTCTTAAATGTTCCCCGTATGAAGTCACATATAACTGACATCTCTAATTTAACTGATATTACCTGCCGTCACTGTTCCGAACAAAACCACGCGTTTTTGGGTTGTTAGAGTAATTTTAAAACAGTGGAACTGTGTTTCTATCACCCCTCCCACCTATCCCAAAGCATACAGACAGCCAGCAGTTCTAATGGAGGATAAATTAAACGGAATAGGTTTAGTAGCTTAAGAAAAGAGCTACTTGACACTACACTGTGTTTTTTATGTTACAATAATTTCGTTGCTTGCTCTTCAGATCCACATCCATGTGGCTGTTATCGGTGATGAATTACTAAGTATAAGTTCAATACAACAGATCCCGATATGCCCGATGAATTGGAAACAGTATTCCAAAAGTACTTTCCATGTTTCGACTATAAAAATTCGTCGAGTGTTCAATAACGTCTTCAACAGGTGCCAGGCTTGTATAGACACAGAGGGACATAATTACAACTATATTTTATAACGAAAGGTAAACGTAACTTATTGCCGGGGAAAAATGCAGCCCATTCCGCCCCTTCTGTGTAAACGGATTCTTATAGCAATATCCTGAGAAAGGTGGGCTACCAGTCGGTCATTCAAAAGAAACTCAATATTTCACAAAGACAGAAATACTGTCAACGTTGGGTATCGCATATTTCTTGGGCTTGAGATGGATTTTCTGGTTTGAATTGAATGACTATTGTATTTATTTGCTTGACACTTAAAGGGGTAACATTACAGCTTAAGGCTCTCAAAGTTATTTTAAAAAGTTTGTTATAAACCAAAGGATATGTAGTTCTGCTCCCGTTATGAAATAAAAGTAAATACGGAGATGCTTCTCTCCTTTCCACTCACCCTCCAGCTTAGCATTTCTCCACACTCTCTCTTTTCACTCTCCTTCACTCGTTCTCCTGTATTGCCCTAAAGCTCTCCCTCCATTTGGTGGGAGATTTTGAAAATCGGTGACATAACTACTTGCACACCTACTAGGTAAGTTGTAAAAATTAAATCAGAAGTAAAAATTTCGACATTACAGAATTTCTGGATGGTTGCTTATGCTTTTGGCACAATTGGAACTATACTGCTTCTCGTGGAAAGCGATTCGTGTTCACAGTACATAGTAACAAAAGATTAGTAGCAAAAATAGACAGCAAGCAGTATGGTTATTATTCTTTTGCTATCCAGCATTTAAATGTCTAAAAATGTAAAACTAATTACTAGCGTGTGTCGATTTTTTAATCTACATGCCAGCGGCATGCCCTTCTTAGGGAAAGTATTACATGCAATATGTACTAATTTATAAGTGTGCCCAAGATGTAAATACCGAGTTTCATGAAAATCAGTTAGCACATGTTTAATGAAAAGGTAACGCTACTCACTCGCGCACGCTGGTTAAATACAATTTTGGCTTCAGGGTGGCTCACCATACCCATCAGTGTTAATTATTACTCCAAAAATTGTAAAAGTTCTGTTAGAATTTTATTACATAGCCAACTAAGTATTATTTAGAAATGTTTTCAGAAGGATTTTGTTTTAATATTTGCTATAAATTTGAAGTCACAGTAACATACATTTGAACAATAAATATAATTGCTCATTTTCACAAATTGGATTTTCGAGCAACATTTTCTTGAAAATTCATAAACTATTGAAATCGGACTGCTTAATGCTTGTCGGAATATATCTCCAAAGCTATTCGAAGTTATTTATTTCTTTTACAAACTTAAGTTAGTATTTCTCCGTTCAGAATGGTAAAACGGCTGAATGTGTAATGTGTTGTAAACAGTTGTCTGCATGGAAAAGTTATATCAGACACATTTTAATATGCACATACTAATTAGCATGGAAAAGCTAACCTTTAAATTATGATTATAAAAATGGTACTATACTAAGTGAAAACCTTCCAGTTTAAATTAAGACACCTTTCTGTCAATACTTCATCTCTCTGTGTGTACCATTAAATCTGTTATTGGTAAATGTATGTCGCCAAAAACTGTCAGCGTTCTACTATATGCCCGAAAAAAAGGTTTGTAAAAGCTTATTTGAGGAAGAAGGACTGCAAGGCATATTTAGGTGCCAGGCCACTTGCCTTTCACATTGACTTGCTCCGTCACTGCTTTAATTTGTATGCAAACAACACTCTTAATAACAACTCCAGATAGCGTGGGAAGACGTCACACATCCCCTCCTTTTACCATCTCCCCAGGGCTGTACTAAAACAAAAGGCGGATGGGGAATTTATAAAAAAGTGTTGAATCGTCATGAAAAGTTGCCATGATTGAACAAAAGGCACTTTTGCGTATTTTTCTATATAATGCTAAAAGTCATCTTTTGGTCCAGAGTAAAAAATATGAAATTTTTCGTAGCTACAACAGTAATTTAAAATATACCGAATTCTACAAGACCTTGTAAAAGACCCCCCTTTAAGAAATAACGATTATTTTATGTACCTTCTAATTCATAAGAATCACTATGGCGGCATACGCATAAACGCAGCAAAAATAATTTTGGACACTTTGATTGTTTCAATTATCTTACGCAAAATGTCTTCAATAAACGATAAATAGATTATTCATATGCTGAAAGAAATTTTGCATGAATAATTAACTTTGTCTCACGTTTAACAGTCTATTCTTTCGGTGTGGTGTTCTCTATCCGCATTTTCCTAATGTTAAGCATATAACAATCCTTAAAAGAAAATGTGTTTATCTAGACCTTCTGTACTTGCTCTTGGTAATTACTGGTAGTGGCGTTTAGCATTCAATACATATTCCCAAGAGGTAATCGCTCAGGATCCCAGTACAGGGTCCTCAAATCTCCCAAGAGTATGAGGACCCATACTTCCCCTTCCCTAGCTCCCTCAGGTAAAGCTTCAAGAACAATTCCCTTGCGGTAGAGCCCGTATATCCAGTCCGGTATTGCGCTGGTGAAACCATTTACCTAAAGCTTAGAGGGCGATGAAATCCAGTGCTAGAAAAAACTTAACCTTCGTTGCCCTCTTTAACTTTTGCAAATATGTACCTTAATTTAGATCACTTATGCAAAATGGCATCGCATTCGGAAGGCCAAGTTTGCAGTTCCCGTCGGGGCGGCTATTCTACAGTTTTTCATGATTACCCGGATCGGTAGGCGAATGATGGGATGCTTTCATCAATTTCTTACCCATCACTTCCGGTCTCCATCATTCCTTTCATCTCTTTCAAGATTTTAGGACCCAGTCACTGCGCTTGGTGTGTTTTAGAAAGAACGGGTGAATTTGCACTTTGGAATGAGTTCTCCCTGGCACTTGCAGAACTTCTAGGGCCTCCTTCCTTCCCTAGACCCCCAGGTTGAGGGTGGCTAAGAAAATGGTAGCCGGCGTCAGGATTTTAGTCATGTTGATTTCGTTCGGGATTCCGACCTTCTAGCGATATCTCGTACACATCTGGTCACCCTGCATCTCTTCCTCCTATGGATGACGTTGGAATCGCAAAAGCGTAAGTCAGGTGAGGTGTTTCAATTACTGGATGGCTCTCGTCTAAGTACTCCTCTCTCCTATTTTCTTTAAAAGTGACAGATGCGTCATAGAAGAATTTGGTGTGTAATACTCGCATCTTTTCACTGTCAGACGGTAATAGCTTACCCTTTATATCATACACTTCATATAGAATTTTGATTATCCATTTTACGTCAAGCATGGTGTTTGGTTGCATATAAATAGTTATGAACGATCTAATAAGGACTTAAAAAATAGCAACATATCTTAAGAACACTCAGATGTTTATATATGGAGTCAGTTTTTGTCAGAAATGAGTTCAAGCACGTTACTTAGTGCATAAAAATAAACTAACATGTGAAATGCAGAACACAAAAGAGATAAAACGGAAATGTTACGATAAGAGGCAAAATGGTCACCAATTGTACATTTAAACAATTTAATTCATCTTCCTGTAATTTTTTTTTGTTTAAATAGTTTTCTTTTCTAGCTATACAACGGTCAATAAAATGCAAATTTCACCGGAAATTAAAATAAAATTTAAGACAGACATTTTATTTCAATGCCATCCTCTTCTTTATAGAGGATTAAAAACCATTTTGCCCTCAAAAGGCTATTGTACATCGTATCTTTGTCTTCCAGCAAAACGTCACGGTTTTGCATTATGCCTAAAGATCATCTTTGTCGGTCTATTTGTATCCGTTCACCCTCTGCTGGAGCCGTTTTGACTTGAATTAATTTATATTAATTTACTAGAAAAGTGTGCTCTGTTAATCTCTTATTTCAAAATTATGAACTTGGCAATACACGGCATGTCCCGAAATTCTTTTAAAGAAACACATATGCGCTGTGTATATTATCTGGTTACTGTTTTGAAGCTCGTGCTCAATGCCTGATGTGGACGTTTCTCGGAATTTGAAAGGAAAACTTGGTGGCAAATAAGAGAATATTAAGTAAAACCGCCTACTTTAAAACAGTTGCTTCTTAGTTTTGTATTGATGGCTATATGCATATTAAATAAAGAGGATAACATTGGACTACGACATATCTATTTTTACTCCTTGTACAATACTGCATCTCTTCTGGGATATTTTATTAATATAGATTCTCATGTTGTTTCAAAATTACGTACTAAATACTGCAATGCGTCATCCTCCCGGAAGTCTATCCTACTTAAAAGGAGAATTGGAAAATTAGAACATTATCTTAGGCAATATTTGCCTCTCTTAGCAGAAGAAATAAGTTTCCGCAATTTTCATCACACTAATTCAAATAAAGAACGATGAAAACATGTCGTATAATAATGAGAGCACAAATAAACTGCATCTTTCTAATATTAACCTATCTCCCTAAGCTCTTTGGTCCACTGCTCTCTAGAATTTTTGTTTTGTGCAAATTGTAATTTACGCTGAAGCTAAGACGCTGCAAAAGAGGATGAGTATAAGGATGCCTCTAAGGCCTGCGGTACCCTTCTCCCGCTCGTTAACACATTTTAATATCGTCGATAACATTGCTACCAGAAATCTACGTCATTTTTATTTCCATTTATAAGCTCTTTAGGCAAAAAAAAAAACCGTATGTATTATACTCACATGACTTTCTCTAGCTGCTCTACAAACAAACTTTTTACAAAAGAATCTTCTTCTTTTTATACCATGCTAACCGAGATAAACATTAGCAGAATGTTCTTAGTTACTTAGTTCCTTATAAGTAAAAGGAAACTGAAGGGATGCGCTGTGCTACAGTGATAGTCAAACGTATTAAAAGCTGTCGTTATGCGATTGCCATTGCAAATCGCTTCTTTGCTTGGCCAGGAGTAAAGTAAAAGAAAAACGGACACTTTCTGTCTCAGAAAAGTATAAATACTTTACAATTGAAACCAATAACAGGGAATATCTCGAAAACGGTTACCTGCACAGCAAAACGTAAAGGACATAAATTGTGCGTTTTGTCGAGATCTACATTTTTTGTGCAGTAAGTTTTGTCTGCCTCTTACGGATTACAAGTTGAGGAAAATGCATCCAGATTAAACAGGACTTCAGACCCTATTCCCCGAAATTTTAAGATATACATTTTGTTTGGAATGCTTATATATAATACACAGGCTTTTAATAAAAATCGTTAGAGCCTGTTTGAGAAAATCAAAATTTTTTTAAAAATTTTCCATCTATAAGGTAGTTTGTAGTGGGGGGGATTTTCTTGAAAATCTTCATGTCGCATCCTTGGAAGATACCAAACCGAAATAACAAGTTTGGTATTTAACGGTCTTTTAGTTTTTGAGCTATATTGTGCACAGCACACACACGCGCGCGCGCGTGCGCGCACACACACGGAGCTTTTTCGGACTCAGGGAAACCCAAAACATATACTTCCGGTGAAACCTCGACATCGAATTTTTGGGTGGAATACAATACCTTCTCTATCCAATATGTACATTGTAAACGCGGGCTAGAGAAAATAATAGGTAATTTTGTGGTTAGTGTAAATAAAAACTTGTTTGCGTCATTATACTGCATTTCCTTACATCTAAAATGAAAATATCCATTTAATTTCTTAGTTTTTCTTAATGTATTCTTCAAAAAACACCTCAACTGCTTTTATGGTTTATAAAGTAGTTAACTATTTGATTTTTATATTAAGCAAGTAATCAATATAAAGAATTGTTTGGTTGCAACTTAAACATTTAGTCCTTTTTGTGGGGAGCCGTCGTTTAAGCACAAACCAATTCACTGAAAATACACAAAGCTTCATCCTTGGGCATTAAAAACATTACTAGCAAATTAATATTGTGCCTGTAAGAAAACGGTGTATTAGTTTCGGAAAGAGAGCGCGCATTCTATTCTGCTATGGACCTGAACTCATCCGTCAATTGTCATTTTCCCGCCCAGTTACAGGGGATATTGCGATGTTGCCAAACAATTTTTGCCACAGCAGTTTCTGAAAGACAGAAAACTCATAAAGTTCATATTCATCGAAATCCATCTCTGGCGTAAAGGACACATTAAACGCTTCCACTCGAAATAAAACTATTTTAGTTAAATTTATGATAGTAGTTTTTGAAACAAAGTATGAGTAATAAGTATAATTCCATGTAATGTGTTGCATGTGGCGGAGGAAATTCCTCAGATTTTAAACGTGCATCGTTAGAACGTTCATGACTTAAGCATAGATTAGGTTAATTTATCTGAATTTTTGCGACATGCTGTTCAAAGATGCAGAGGTTGACAGAAGAAGCATAAACAGTTCTGTTAAATCTTTTTATCAGGTGAATTTCCGATGCATTTTCCCATTAAAATCTATACCCAATTTATTGATTGAGCGCACATTTCTCTATCGTAAGAATGTCTCCTAAGTAAGGATGAAAGAAAAATTTATGTACACCTCTAGGAAACGATTACTTTTGTAATTCATTTTATTTATTACCCAGAGGTGGAAGAACAGGTAACAATCAATCCGTACGAACGGAACAAGACTTTTATGTACATGCTCTATCTAGGAAAGTTAGAACATGTTCATTAATACTAGGACGTATACAAGGACTAAGTAGCGTATAATAGCTTAGACCATCCTCTGGTGTTAAAGTAAAGTGGAAAGGGGGATTCTGTAATATTGACAGTTGGGATAGGCAACAGTTGCTAAGAACACGTTCCCTAGTGAGGTAATATTGATAACTTACCATATAGAGGTTGCAAACAACGTGAAAGACAACAAATTTGTGTAAGGAAACAAAGTATTTGCTTGCACCTTCCAAGTTATCGGGCGAGAATTTTGCAAATGACCGCCACTAAAGCCTTACCATTCTAAAAAGTGTGTAGAGATCAGTGTGAGCAGAAGATGGACGAATTGCTTAGGGACGGGTTGAGGGAAATGAGGAGTACGTTTGGAAAGCGGCAGAATGGGAGAAGAGCGAGATAGAAATTCGCATCCAAAATCGTTTCGTCGTTTTGGAGAAAAAAAATCCAACATAAATCGTCTCTCTTTGGCAGTCACAAATAACTCTTGTGATAAAATAATGGAAAGATAGAGAAGAGAAAGAGAAGGAGAAAACGGAGTAAAAAGAAAGTTAGAGCTCAAGGGGACAGCTACGGTGTACAAGTGAAACAGAGGTAATGTTTGTCTGCCCCCTTACTCTTGCTTGCACTATACAGAGAAATTTATCAAATGTCCTTTAATATTAATCATTTGGGCGGTGCTTTCTCTCACGCGAACGAACGTGTCACGAGTTTTTGTCATTGCTGTCCACATGTTTAACATATACAGGCCATGTACATTCCTTTTTCTTTCATTTCAGCCCTCCTCAATTTGTGTAAAAGCTGCGATCACCACGGTAAGAAGCGAGCTTTTCTGATCGACACGCGAGCCATATCGATTGTCGATTAGCCGATGGCTTACCGCGTACCTCATGGCACGTAGTGACATAGCAGGAATAGCCAACACCAGAAGCGGAGCTCACGTACAATTCGCCCATCGATTTAATTTTTTTCTTTTTCTAAGTAGCCACATTTTGTAGTGTGTTAAACGGTTTAGTGACAACAGCAATTTCACCAAACGGAAGCGTTATAATGCATTGTTAGGACGTTTTTGTTATACTACTGTTAACAATTTGGTTTCTGTTTATTGTGGGTCCATTCATAGAGCATGGGCACTATAACAGGCTATTTGTGTTTGACTGTATTGACGTGGAACTGGGGTTGAAAGACAATGTACACAACATGCAAATAAATCCAGAGCACGTAGCTCATCTTTCTGATGTGGACTTCGATGTAAGTCGTTCATTGTTTAAAAGCCATTGCTAAAACAGATAGGCCGTGAATATTAAATATTGATTACTGGCTGCAGAATTTATTTATAATTTTTAAACTTTAGCATGGGTGCACTATAAACCATAGGACAAGTTTGCATTTCTATACGCTCGTTGGAATTTCCTGCTGTCTCGCATATCGGTTCAAGAGGACAGTAGGCAACATCCCGGTTGGTGGTAAAAAACAGTGCGTCATTACTTCAACAGCCACGTTTGCAATGAATTGCTTTGGTGCCAATCACGAAAACAAAGGTTTTCACATTGTATTACAATTTTATGTGAATCATTCAAGTAAACAGGTCAGCTAAAACTGAATGTAAAATAGAGTTGTTAGCTGGTTTGCTATATACACACTGGTGATATCGTGTTATTTGTTATTCCATTTTATTTGTCTAGATACATTTAAATGTGCACATTAAATTTATTTTTAATATATAGCAGAATGCACCATAACTTAATAATTCTTGAGAAGTGCAGTACCTACCGGAATGTATGAAGTCAATTACATCGATATACTGCTTCCTCATTTTTGGCAACAAATTAATCGAGTGAGCAGCTGTATATCACAAATTTGCTTGATAACTGGGTCCTATGTTTTAAGATGCGTATAAAATGATCATAAAAATAACTTATAAGGTTGGATGACCTGAAATGCTGCACATCTAGTTTCTATTTAACGTTTTGATTAGTTGTTGCAGCCATTTGCTATTGTAACCCTATCTTCTCTTTAATAGAATGATACCCGAAATACCTTGAAGTGGATTTAGGAAATTTAATACTAGAAAATGTGTACATGTACGTAAAAGGAATAGTCCATGAATGATGTGTGTGATTTAAGTTGACACTGAAAGGTATAGCCACGCTCTCTCCAAACTCAGCCTACTCCCCACTCTCTTGTATAACTCTGGCCACTTTATTAACAAGTTACTTATCTCATTAAAAAAATATGGGGGAGTTAACACTGCAAAAGAGTTGCCGATGTTCTCGCCATTTGATTGATGAGGCTGCCATTATTATTATTATTATTATTATTATTATTATTATTATTATCATCATCATTATCACATGTTTATGCACCAGAGTATTTATCAGACACATCCAAATAAGGATCTCTCCAACAAAGACACTCGGCTTTTTGAGGTATTACACAATTTACCACTCCTTTCAGCGTATGCCCCTTTTCAAAGATAGAAATCATTTTGGACATTGTTGCAATGTGTACAGAAAAACATTTGACAATCGAAACATTGTATGCATGTTTTTGTTGGTAATTTTTACCATAGAGATTATTAATTTCTCACTCCTGCCCTAGCTCGGGTCAGGCCACCCAAATCTCGTTATTTACAGCAGTTATAGCATAATTTACTGAGAGGCTGTTTCCGCAACCCCTTTGTTTTTTTCAGGTTCCTCCATTGGTTTATTTTTTATTTTATCCTATTTTCTCTTCTTTTATTTATCTAAATTTGACCCACCTGAGTCAAAAAGAGAAGGCTACTTTGTATCTAGTGTAGGCTATCTAAATTTGGAAAGCATCTGCAAGGAAAGTCACTATTGCGATTTAAGAGAGGGGAGGGAGTCATTTTTCTGCACAAAATATGCATGTAAAGTTTTGACATGGCACAAAAGAAAACATTAATTATGTGTGCTGTAAAGAGTAATGGACTTACTTTAAATTATGAGGCATGTGTGGTGGGAGATCAAAGTTGTAGACCGACAGTTGACAAAAGGCACAGGAAGATCAACAAACAGCAATGCTTAACACAGATTAGGCATCCTCTGCCGAAAATCCGCTAATGAGTTAGGATCCAAATGCTAAATCATTCACCAATCATATCATTCTAAATACTTCTTATCCTAAAGCAAAGACATATGTTTAGACTGAAAACACGAATGTTTATGCTTAGTGTTCGTTGTGGAAATATTGCAAATATCTTAACATATGGCAGAAGTAATGCTTTGGAGTTGGGGAATCCAAGATCAGGAGAGCCCTTCCAAGCTGATTGTATTAATACACATATGCATTAATTATGTTATGAAGTGATTTATCGGCCATACCTCTGGCGTATTGATCAGCTTGCGAGCTGCATAGGAGAGGTCCCAGGGTCGAATCCATGGACCACAAGAGAATTCTCTACAAGAGAAGCACACTACACGCGTGAATGTTCAACTGATGTTGAATGGTCGATTTCTTCAGAAACGCTAAGGTGAGGTCAGGTGGCAAACCTATAGTACTTGTGAAAATACATTTCCGGGTAAGTTAAAAATCAATTGAAGAATGTCTAAACCAGGCTTTTCAGAAGAATAGACATGTTATGCTCCGATCACAGTTTAAATTGCGACCCCCGAAATTGGAGAGTAGAAAGCGGGAGAGGAGAAACCAATTACACTGTTTTTCTTTTGAAATATCTTATAAAGTTTGGGTGTCTTAAAAATCTTAAAAGATTAAAAATCCTTGGGCACCAAACGGTAGTTATCGTTTGCAATCTCAATGCGAGGGAATCCCCGGTTTAATCATTCATGCAATATTTGCATTTAGGCACATAAACTAAGGGATGCTAGGACAGAGCCTGAATATCGTTAAACAAAAGTCGTTGCCGTCGTCATCTTCATCATCACCATAATCATAATGGCCTGGGCTTCCGGTCCCCTCATTGGCTGCTTACAACGTCGTCTAAGACGACCTACTAAAATCAAAATTCTTCTCCCTCTTGGAGAGGAAGCGAAAGCCCTTTTTAGGATGTGGGGATCCGTCCATTATTTCCAGATTTTCTTTTGACAATGCATAATGTTTTATGCTCTATTTTGTATATAAAGCTTATGTTTATATATCTTCGTTAAAAATATGTTCCGGCCAGTTTTATACGATCTTGCAAATTTAATTTTTGAATAATTCAGAAGTTGTCATTCAATATTAGGGTATATGTTTCTGCCCCATAAAGAAGTTGTGGAATTGGTATGATATGCCTACTGTCTCCCGTGGTCTTTTAGCATTTGCTTTCCTAGGTCACGGGTTCTAACCTGGCGTTTGGATTTTTTCGATGTAAAAATCCTTAACGTGGCTTCCTTAGGAATGGCGTTAAGGCGGTGAAAAACCTCAAGCCTGACAAAGTGGTCTCTGAGAAAAATTAAACGGTCTTTCACGTCCAATATAGAATGAGATTCTGAGAACTATAGCAGTTAAAGAACGTCCATAAATGAAACTCAATTTAATGTTTCACATGCAGATTGATATTTATGAAGGGTTCTTCTACATACCAAATACTTAAAGTAGGTCAAATGTTAAATGAATTGAATTGAATTCATTAATTTATTACTATATTTGATCTTTTGTGACTTGTTATTATGAATAACCTTGACTGTGTATAATCTTAAAATGTTTAAATTTTATTCTTTACTTATTTAATTTTTCTACAGTTGCATGAAGTCTTTACTAGTCAGTATCATTTGTTCGTCCACAAATAGTAGCCAAATCAAAGGTGTATAATTCATTTTAAAGTCGGTTTCTAAAGCATTCAGTAAAGACTCAAGTGATAATTAAGATTGTATATTTAACAATGTGAGTGACAATGGAAACCCTTCACACTTGTCGAGTACCACTAGTCATTTCTACCATTTGTTTTCAGGGCCCGTTTCCTTCTTCAATATAGTCGATGGTATTGCAATATATTACGGACGGCTCTTAAGTGTTGGGGTAGATAGTCTTTTTTGTCATGATTGCCATAATTTTGGCCTATTTACTCAAACAAGATCCTTTTCATAATTAATGTATAGTATACGTATTTCTAAATTACACTCTCTTCTGGTTTCCAATATCTAACTTATAGTTAAAATGTACTCTACAGTCGATCCTTTTCGAAAGTCATGTTAATTACCCAGTAACAGCATCTATGCAGTTTCATTTAGATGTTTTATAATTATTTTTGCATTTATTTTATCACGCATTCCTAATAGGCTGTCACTTTGGTTATTGAACTCACCTTTCTTTCCTTTTTTAAATATAGGAAAAATGACCACAATATTCTATTCTTCAGAGATATGGGCATGCATACATCCATCATATATTCATTGCACTGAGGATACGGTTTGGTACATTTGGTGTCGCATTGGAAATATTTTGTGAAAAAGAATATGATGAAAAACAATTTGTTGACAGGTTCAGCCTTTGTACTTTTTCCACCAAGTGTTAACTGTGTACATAGTAGGTAGAGAAGGTATTGAATTCCACCAAAATGTGTTATACCGAAATTTCACCAGAAATACATGTTTTGAGGACCCCTGAATCCGAAAAATATTGTTCGAAAAACACCGGTGTATGTTTAAAAGTGTGTATGTTTGCGCAGCAAAATCCAAAAAGAAAAATTCCATTAATTACCAAACTTGGTATTAAAGTTCACCATCTTCCAAGGATGTGACACAGTGATTTTCGGGAAAATCCTCCACTCCTTACTATTTACATTGAACATTTTTCGAATTGTTTATTTTTTCAAACATTACTTTAATGAATTGATTAAAACACCATACGTTTTAGATGCTTTTATGTCAATTGAAATGTATACCTTCAATTTTCTAGGGTTATCCTTTGAAGAGGATTCAGTCATTCTAGATGACTTTTGTATAGCTGCTAAACTGTAAGAGAGAGACAAGAACTTATTACACAAAAATTTAGATCTGGTTAAAATACAAAATTTATGTTATATACGGTTTTGTAGAGTTAACCATTTCCGAGATATTCCCTGTTATTGGTTTCAATTTCATATTATTTGAAGTTTTCTCAAACCGAAAGCCACCATTCGCTTCATATCTCGTTTTGTACCTGGCCATACAAAGAGAACCGAATATCAACTCGCATAGCAACAGCTTTTAAAGGTCTGATAATAATCACTTTAGCATAGTGTGTTTCCCTATTTCTCGTCTACTTACAAGGAAGAAAATAAAAATACCATTTCTGCTAATGTTTATCTCGATTAGCGTGATTTGTATAAAATAATACTATTTTGTAATAATAGTGTGTTTGCAGAAAAAGTTGAGAAAATATTTGTGTGAATGGAACACCTCAGATTTCATTTTTCAAATGGATATTCAACACAAGATTGTAATATAATCCTTCCTCATGTTGGTATTGGCTCATATGTTGACTTCGTTCATAACATTGTATAGCGCACATGTATGTTTTGCCGTGGTGCAGATTGCATGCCTAGCTATTTTAACAGTGGAGAGACTGGGAACGAATGAATTTCACATTAATTTCTTACTAAATGTCCAACAGCTGCGTGTTTAGGCAAAGATAGGGCTTCCCAAACAATTGTTAAATATACAACTTTCTCCTTCTACATACCTACCTATGTATGGAATTAGATAAGATATTATTAAGTGCAGAAAGATAAAACTTAATAGTAAAGTTGAATAGGATGGTGTTTCATTTAGTCTTTCTAAAATACTCAGACTATGATTTTGTGATTGCAACAATGGACTGCAGCCGAAAAAGTCAGCCTACTTCAAAAAAGAAAAAAAATCATTCATAATGTTTATCTACAGCATGATTAGTTTTACAGCTAGTATGGCTAGTTATTCATGTATTCATATTGTCGTACAGATTGCGATTACATTAAAATTATGGTATGTTCGCAGAGTATTTCAATAAATGTAATTTCTCTAAGGTCATGATGCAGTTACGCTACTGTAACTATATGCGTTTTCCTATTGATACATTGCACCTAAAGAGAAGTGATAATAATGCAGTACTCATTCATGTTTTATCCTTACTGAAAAAATCAAAGCATTGAATCCCAATGCGCGTTTTTAGAGGAACAGATAAAAGTGAATCTCCCTTTTGTTATGAAAAAATGTAATTTACGGCTTTGTGGTGGATGGCAACTCTGCATCTGAAATAAAAATTAATGTTGTTGCCAGTGGGTTGTAACAGCATTATTAATATTTGCATACTATTTGTTTATAAATATTGTTTCGCAGCTTCAAAGGACAGGTATTCTCGCATATTTGGATAGCTGAAGCTGTGAGATCAATATCGTGTTAGATTGGTTATAAAGTGCTTAGAGGATCCCTGCGCGCGCAAATTGCAATCGATCGAAAGTATGATCGTTTGAACACATCACTGAGGGAGATGAGTACATTTTAAAAATGCATAGCAAAGAATTTAATAAAGTATGAAGCTATAACTAATAAGTGATTTGCTGATTATACGGAATGAATCATACGCACGGAGGTTTCTGTATCCATACAACCTGCATGTTCATGTATAGTCTTACTTGTATACATCGTCCCTGTATACCCCCCCCCCATTTTTTCGCAATTAATGGTTCGTTATTCCTATTTATTCACCTCGGTCGCATACTAAACCTGATTTTAATAACTCTTGCACAGTGACTAATGTTAGAAAGGAATAGATGGACGATCCAAAATCTAGATCATTCAGAATGCTTCTTTTTGTAATACTTCAACAACATTTGAAATTGGGTCAGGCTTGACTAATTCAGTGTCATGGCCGGAATTTGAGCTATGGGTCTTCGACTCTCTTGTGAGACGGTCTTACGGCTTGGGAAAGCACTACAGGATAGATCATGTACGCTCTTTATGCTTCATTTCCTTAAGTTAGTATCTCTGAAAGTTGGAAAATCCACAATATGTAAGCTATTCTACTGAAATGTTTACCTTTTGTTGTACACAATAATGATGATATTTTATCATGTATCTCTCTCTCTCTCTCTCTCTCTCTCTCTCTCTCTCTCTATATATATATATATATATGTATATATACATATATATATATATATATATATATATATATATATATATAAGCTTGCATGACTACTTAAATAACAATTTTCGTTTCCTAAGTATATTGTTGTAATAAAATGAGCGAAGAGATGCATTTTTAAAAATATTCACATTTACAATTAAAGTTTTACAGAAATAACTTCACATAAATTTATCATATCATGTTTATTTATACTAACTCTATTTGTTATAGAATTCTTGTCGTACTCCCCAAAACTCTTGATTTTACAAACTTTGATAATTTGTTACTGAAATTTCGAACATAAAAAAAAATTAAAAAATTTCTGTAATGCCCTTTTGAGAGAATAATAAACGTTTTGAAACAATTTGGCAAAATTTTGCAACGTGTGGAGAAATTTGAGTATGAAAAAGTGCTGGAAAATGTATGCGAGAAAACAAGGTTTTAAAGTTGGGCGTGACCATTAATAAGCATGCCGCTGCCCATCTATAGTTCAGTTACTTGGTAGTTCAACTACGCCTATTGGGAAAAGCTATATATTTTCTTAAGGTTCAGAATTCATTTTGTCACGGAAAGAATAATTTTTTAATTTTTTTAAAGTTTTGGTCAGATATTATATATATGTATATATGTGTGTGTTGAGAGAATGTTTAACCTCCCGAACTTTGTAGTTAATCTTTGTTAGAATTAATTTATATTTAATATTGTTTATTTACACTAGCTATCTGTAGACAGCAAATTGGAAATTCAGTCAGATTTAAGCACCGCCAGGACGTGAACTGTGGAACTTCCGGTATGTGCTCTCGCCCCTATAGCTTTTTTTATTTATTTATTTATTTATTTATTTATTTATTTATTAATACAGTTCAAGAGTCTGGTCGGGACTCAGGCGCTGTCTACCCTAGTTTTTTAAACTTTATTTGCTGTATGATTACTGAATTGCTGTTTTCTTCTGTTACACACATATATTGACAAACATATAACTCCCATGCCCAAGGCGGGATTCGAACCCACCATCTCCTGCGCTACGAAGCACCAAAGCCGATCCCGGTGGCCGCACTCGCTAAAGTGTCTCGTTTTGGCGCTTCGTGGTGCACAGAATCGTGGGTTCGAGTCCCGCCTTGGGCATGGGTGTTTCTGTGTTTTTAAATGTGTATATGTCTGTGAATGTATATGTAAAAGGAAAACGTTAAGATTAATTAGGTCTACTAAGGAAATAAAAAAAAAAAAAAAAAAAGCGAGACGCCTTGGCGAGTGCGGCCATGGGCACTAGCTATCGCTTGAACTGCCATGGCGAGATGCGTGCATGCGGATTAATCCCTCTTGATGATATTAGTTCAAGTGCGCCACAAATATTACTTTAATTTTTTACTATTTTTAAATTATTAACAGGTAAAGCTTATTTTTAACTTTTGTGTATACCTTATTTTATACAGAAATATTCAGTCTCAAGAAAGCAAAGTTTAGAAGAAGCTTGAGCTACTATGTAAGGGTTAAAACGATGTTGTCACTTGCAAACAGTAGCCAAGTAATTTTGGTAGAAAACAACTATTTTGAACTTCCATTATAAACGAAATGTACTTCTACAGAATGTTCCCGAATCGCCTTCCGCTTTGTTCAAATAGGCACTCCACATGACTATGGGAGATGGTAAGAATCCTCTACTGTAGTTCTATTACATTAAAAGGGACTATTTTCTTCTGTTTTAGATCTTATACTTATAAGCTTTCACGTAGTACTACACTATCACCGTATTATACAGTGTATTTGGTATACTAACATTTAGTGTTTACTCTTACGTGAATTAACCGACACGCTGTATTCATTAGTTATTGTTTTAGTAGACCTTGACTGAACCATAAGTCGGGATTACGATGAACTTAACACGTGACTTGACTTAACACGACCTAACCATGATGTCCAACACATTGTATTAAATGGAGCTATTTAGGGTTGACTAAACGTGATGTAACATAGTGTTGGCAATGTCAAACTTTTCCTTCCCGTTACGTCAAGTGTGGTAATTAGAATCATTCAGCGTGAAGCAGTAGCATGAAGTAATAAAAACTGCCTATCAAGAGTAATTTCTGTAATGTTAAATTACAGTGCATCCTAATAGGTCTTCAGTTTAGCAGCATTTCTTAATTTCATGTTACGTGACGTAAAGTTCATCATAATCCCCGATTTAAAAGACAATATGGACTTAAATGGTATATCTCTGCTCTATCTAACGTATACGTTTTGCCATTATCTTTATTCCTTCATACTCTCGCGCCGTTCTCAACGTGCTGATGACTAGAGCTCGGTCCGGGGTCACAAAATTGTCGGATTGAAGTACGGTGCTCACAGAGTATAACTACGATGTGATGGAATAGGCGTGGTCTCTACAGACCGTTTCGACACGTGTTGCTTTATCTAGCATTACTCACTGCCTGGTCTCGTTCAGTTCCTGCTAGTAGATAAAACAGTGAACACTGAAAGAGATTGCAGACTGAAAAATGCCGAAAATACGAAAGAGTAGGCTCTCGACAAACTTGTGGACGATTCAAAGGTACTTGGAGTGACAGAAAGAGAGCATTTTCATTCGATACAGTAAAGAGATATCTTGTGATTAACTGCAAAAAATTCTGAGTGAGTTTGGTTGATTTATGTTCATTGACTTTTCAGAATGTTGCGTACTACTATCCTGAGTTTGTGTATCAAGTTTTATATCGACTTTTATTTTTAAAAGAACAAGACCTTTTTCATTTACTAATCGTATTATAAAATGATTGTTTTATTGTGCTCCTTTATGAACTAGAACGATGCATATAATGCCAGTATGTGTAATGAACTGCTTTGGAACACATACCTCAACGTGTGCATGTTTATACTACAAACCCCGCCCTCTACCCTCTCTTTATACCGTTCACTGCTCTGTGTGCTTGGAAGTGGGTGCCTTTCGGAACCAAGACTGAGCTTTACTAATTACATTATGTCAAAGTACTAAATCGACGCCGAAGTAGTCTGAATATTTCATTTAAGCGCTAAAATTATAAATAAAAGCTATAAATTGTTTTTGCCATTCGGTTTGGCAGAATTATTCATATTGATTGTAAGATAATATGTTCAAGAAACCGAAAGCCGCACTTTTTCTGTAGTTCAGTAACGTAAACAATCTTGTTTCTTTTTATTAGGCTGCTAGTTACTTTTTAGTTGAGAAAATCAAACAATTTTATTTTGAATCTTCGATATTACTTGCTTTCGAACTCATTTCCTTTCTTCCTAAATTAGAAGTTCAGCGGAATAGCCTCTTTTCACAGAAATGCCATTTTACGTTTATTTCTTTCTCCGCTCCTTAAGCACGTTGACTTGATTTCTCATATTTCAGATGGGGAGAAAAGAAAGAATGAAAGCAGAATGGAATGTATACAAAAGGAAGAAAAAATGCGTAGATTTTATTTTTTGTCAAGCTATACAGTGCTTCACAAAAATGTTTTCAACTTATTCTTCCTGTCTTTTCATAGGGCTTGTGGTAACAAAATATATGAAAACGCCAATAATTTAGTTTTACTCGGTGTTTACTATAAAATAAATAACTTCCTCTTGACTCTTTAATTTTTCTCTACTTGCGTAGAAATGATTTATCTCAGCTTTTTTCGTGTTGTGCCGTACACTGAAAGGCATTAAAATACGCCTGGAAATACCTATCGTAAGACGGGATATATTTGCTGAGGCCGACCATGTCTTCCACCTGTTAGGCTGCTGGTTATCACCTTTTGATTCAGCAGAGATATTTCATGTAGCCTTGCTATGCTCTTAAACCGTAATGGACAAACCACGTTACCGAAGGGGCAAAGGGGTTGCACATGAAAGCGTAACTTGCAACAAATGAAGTTCGAGTGTTGAACTAGTGATCCCTAATCCCTCGGTTGGACAATAAGCCACTACTCTCCCCGATTGATAAAAAATTACTTTTACTCTGTGCTACATACTGAAGTTCTAATGCCAAGATAATTCGCACACGTGGCAGACAAAATAAATACACTGCCTATACAAGTCGACTTGTTCTGAGGAAGCATCGAGCGGGGTTGAGGAATGAATGGGTTCATTGCCCATCGGTTTTACCTTTGCTTACTCGCCTGGTATGTTGTGCCAGAATGGCACCAATGGAAATCATCGAAAGACCCCAGTCAACGTTCACATTTTCAGCACAATCATAGGAATATTTTTAATGTCTTTGAGTGTACAACGCATCACATATTTAATTGCACATAGACAGCTTCAGCATATCTGTGGCATTATCAAACGCACGATTACAAGTATTAAATATATGTGCGCATGTCGAGTCATCGTGGGGCACTTATTTCATTTCATAGTTTTCTTTGACTGTTTCAGTTAGAACAATCGTTTTGGGTGTGTAAAAAATGTACAATAAAGCTGGACTTCTCTATGAGCACATAGTGGCATTTACATCATTTAACGGAGCCAAAACTGACTGCGGGGATGTGCTTTTTTCGTATTTAGGAATCTTCAGCTTAAATTCTTTCGGAAGAGAAATAATTCATTTATCTGGTGTAAGTTTAATCCCAGGTGAAAGAATTCCATGCCCCAAGAAAAGGATTCTGTAGAAAAGTTGTCGCCTTTTTTCATCCAACAAAGCCTTATTCTATAGAGTTATATCTAATTTGCGTCCATTTGCTACGTTATTTCTGTGGACAACATGCACTATTATAAAGTTAACTGTTCATAACGGTCAACTCAGTTACCCGTGAGACCATCAATGCCGTGTGAGATACCACAGTTTTGGAGATACACAGGCTGCAAAGAGAAGGAAAGTGCCGAAGTCGTTTCTTGCAGTCACGTAGATACAAACTACAAAATGCACCACCTCCGCTAATCCTTCGCTAACAGTAACATCGCCACTTCCCTTGGCTCACCTGCCATGCATTCATCAGCTCATCATTGACTTGCAAGTTGAGAGCCTTAACACAGGGACCTGTTGACGTCTCAGAGTATGCAGTTGACGGACATTGGACTATAGAACTTCGTCAAAGTTAGAGTCTGTCCAGTGAACGGAAGTACAGTCGCTTCACAAGGGAAATATATCCTAACCACAATTAATGACGATCATTAATTCATCTCCAAACTCCAGAAAGGGAAAACTCCTCTCCGTGTCATTGAATGGCAATAGCAACCCTGATTTAAAGGAGGTAGAGTTACTTGATGACGCCAACTGGAATCTCAAATGCTAAAATTCATATGCTGCACAGAGACAAGACTGCCCTAGTTGATGATGTTAAAAGTTTGCACTCTACAGAAGATACGGAAACAGGCAGGGTTTGTGTTGTAAAAGTACTAAAGGATTCCTTAAAAGAGGCGGCCGAACTGCACATCCGTTAACTAGACACCCTACTTTCAAGCTTGGAATGACTTTTGAGATAATGATGACGATAATGATGAAGGCAACTAAAAATAGATTTGTCAACTTTCATGGCTACCTTCTGCATCTCTTCGTAATTTATTGTAACCAGAAATGTGGTTTAAACGTTTCATTAAATGCAGATTTCACTATTTGAACTAGAATCCCAATAATCTATCTCGGATTCCCATCTGCTATTTATTGCTGACAACAAACACAAAATTGAGATTCATTTATGGGCGCTCTTTAATTGATCCGGTTCTCAGTGTAGCATTCCATATTGGGCATGAAAGACCGCTCAATTTTGCTCAGACACCCCTCTAAATAGCATAATGTGTGTGTGTGTGTGTGTGTGTGTGTGTGTGATGTTGAAGGGGGTTCCACATGCAGCCATTGATTTATTGTGCGTTAAACACCAGGAGGATAGGATTAGATGACAGCAATGCCAACTATTGGCGAAACCGGACGGCGGGGAAAGATACACCGCGGGGTCCCTAACATATTCCAAGAAGTTCTTCAGCTCGACGCGGGGATCGCTAAGTGCCTGCGCCCCGGTCTGACCGAACTCCCTGGGTCTACAGACGACTTCTAACGCCATTCTGCCGCTGAGAGCTGTATTTCCAGAGCGCATTCAGCACCACGGAAGGTTGTATAAAATGGAGATGAAATAAAGGGTAAGGAAGTTCGGGGGAATGAAGAAATCTCCCCAGCTTTTGCCTACCGACCCGGGAAAACCGGGTCACATATATCGTAAACACGACATTGAAAGACCAAACATTATTTTATCACCAGTTGTAGGCTCCGTTTTCACAAAGCTGTCAGCAGAGATTACAATTGGTAATTGCAAATATGTGAAAATATAAATAGTTCCTATTTTATATGTTTTCAATTTTTAGAACAAAAAATCATGTGTGTTCATAAACACAGTTAATTCATGTGAATGTGGCGTACATGAGCTTTAGATACACATCTTTCAGTTGTGTTAGTACTAAATATTTTCAGGAAACAAATTATAGTAGAAACCTCTGATGTATATGCAACTCGATCTACTTCTACTTGACGTACACGTACTATATATATATATATATATATATATATATATATATATATATATATATATATATAGCGTGACAATCTGTTGCACTAAAGACGAGGGCTGCTAATCGCTAGCTTAGGTGCCATTCTTGCACACTTATAACAGAGTAATTGCAGGTATATTACGGGTTCAGATAGAAAACAAATGCTCCAAACCTGTTATACTTTAGGGGAGCCAACTGAGCTGTATGTATTCTAAACACTGTGTACATTTTTAATCAATGTAGTATACAGCCGGAAAATTGTTGTGTTTTCTCATGCATAAAGCAAATAGCTTCAATTAGGGCTTTAGTGATCCACCAAAACGTTTAGGTTTGTGTGTTACTCTGGGATTGATGAAAACGTATAAAATTGATGCATTAGTGCACTTAAGTATAAAATTAACAAATGACGGTGTTTTATTCAGAAAAAAGTGGTGTCTTACGGATGTTTAAACTTAGAATTCACCGACTTTAACCTCAGTTAAAAACACAATTATGGGGCTAATATTAACACGTAGATGGGGCTGGTGTAATACCTTCAATTTTAACTAATTTGTGACGGTAATATTTTGTGCTAAAATGTCCACTTACTTATATGAAACTGAACTAACAAGGGTACTAAAAGTTGATATTACACATCTAAGGGGACTTCATAAAAAGATAAACTACACAAACGTTTGATGGAGGTAAATCGTTCTAATTGATGAATCATAGAACTCTATTACATATGAATTTCCTGAGATGGGTAAAAAAAAAACAGGTTGCTTGTGTGCCAAGTGTGTTTTCGTTTGTCGGCACATTGCGACTGCCGCCAATGCGCTACGCGATAACTTTAACTGTTTCCTTTCACTGTCACAAAAGATTCTGAGCATTGTTAGCATTGCACTAAATGATCAGTGTTTAAGGCTATATTCTCTCTTCCACAATTCAAAATTCATTAAAAAAAATTCAAGTGAGAAACCTAAAGTAATGAGCTCAGAATAAAATATGTCTTAAAATTATTACACTGAACGTTTATTTTAATGTGTTTTTTTATCATTTTTTCAAAGTACGGGACGCCAAAAAAGGCACCAAATTATGGAGCACCAATCTTAGCGGTGAATTGGACCCAGGGTGGTACAACAATAGTCCCTGCAACCTTTCACTCACGATAGTCGTTGGTACATTAAGGCGTAGTAGCCCTCCGTGGTGTGATGGTTACTATGCTAGCCTCTGAAACCCAGGATTGCAGGTTCAAACCTGGCGGAGGGTGATGGATTTTATAGGACGTAAAATTCTTAACATCGCTTCCTTCGGAAGGGAAGAAAAGCCGTTGGTTCCGGGTAATGTTTATTTGCACGTAAAAAAATAGCATACCTTGAAATAAGATTTGTGCAAAATTCCGCCATTTCGCGTCCGCAAGTCGTGATTTCGTCCTACAGTGCCATCTGTGGGAGACGAGCTGATTCCTCGGCACCAAGGCGCAGAGAACTAGAAATTGAAATTCGATCAAAGAAATATCATAATGATGCCCTGTGGTGCACTTAAGAGCTACAAGAAGTTAACTAACTCACTACCTAACTTTAAAGCGTTACGTTTGAACGCACAAATAGAACTATTAATTATGATATAGGAATTTAATTATATTTTTCTTTGGGGCAAAAGCATAAAACGCTTTAGGATAGGAAAATCAATAGCACATGATTCATGTTTTTTTATTTGGGATTGCAGTTAAATTTTTAGTGCCTCATCAGTCTTGGTTGACCGTAGAAACATTGTATAAAATGCTTAGGTAGGATGTGCTCTTTTTCATTTGGCCACTCATTTCCCGTATACAGCTAACAATGAAATATGTTGGAATCACCATTCTGTAAACATACGGTATGGTCGTATTAAATTAATAATTATTTTACAAATAATCAATGGAAAAATAAGAGAAAATAATGACGATAAATAATTTCATTATTAAAATCTAGGCGTAGTGTTAAAAGAGTACTAGTTAGAAAGTGCTACTTTTTGGGGTAGTAAGCGTTTGCGAAGCAGTCAGGTAGAGAATCAATGGTGGCGAAGGTAATAAAATTCCGCAAAGTTTAGTAAACAAGAAAGACATTAGCTCAGGTCAGTTAACCTTGTATGTTCCGAAATCTTAAAAATGAGGTAAAGACATCTGAAATCACAGATGCACCATTTCTAGAAATAAGAATATTTCGAAGTTAGCGGTCAAGGAGTAGAGAATTTTCAGAGATACGGAAAAAAAGAAGAAGGAAAAAAAAAGTGTATTATATTGCAACATAGAGCAGGAACAAAGGTGGAGGTAGCCGGGTGTAGGCATGTATTCCGAAAATGTAGGTGCGCTTAGTGTGAGGCTTCAAGACACGCATCTTCTCACACTTCAAGAGATCGCGGCTACTCTAGTCCCCCGTTTAGCGGGGATCAATACGTAATTCACCGTATGGCAGTTTAATGGAACTTTAAAATCTTTACTTTGCTACGGAAGCAAATTTGTCTACAACGTGAAGTTCTTAATGCTCCTGAAGTTAGCAAATTTAATAGGACAAAAATGTAATTCCTCGTCTCTAGATTCAAGAGCAGTTAATTATTCATTTTAAAGCAATTGGCAGCTGGTTCCAAACTCAGTTAGTAGTCTCAATTAAATACCAGTGGCGCAACTGCCCCGTATTTGGCGTGTGTAGGTATCCTTTCGTACGTTAAAATAGTTGCAGAATTCAACGGGGCTATTTCAAGTTAAAATCCGACAGCAGAATTTTGGGGAGACCGACCTTCGTTTTACCCCTCACAATGAGCGCGCCCCGCTCACCGTCACCGCCAATAACTAAAAGTGAAAATCGAACGTCACTGTCATCAGTTCTCCTCTGGCGGGTTTTAATTTCAAGTGGCCGTTTGACTTCTGAAACTCTTTTTAACGGTATATCTGCACATGTCAAACATGGGGCAGTTGGGCTACCTGCTATTCTCATAAAATGTAAGTGGTGTTATCCATTCTCGTTATACCCACGCATATGAGATAAATAACTCGCAAAGCCGACCACTGGAGCAGATAGCTAACAGGCAGCAGAAAATGTTCTTACAAAATGTAGATCATGTGCAACAGGCATTGAACCTTGCAGTAAATAAAACAAGAGTTCAATACATACCTTCAACGAAACATTTATGAAACGCACGTGGCCCATCGAATCCGGATCTAGACAAAGCTAATTACTATAACCGACGGTATAAAATATAGTTTTTATTTTATGGTTGGGTACTGGACGTAATGTCACTCGCTATTGTCCATTTTATGTCATTAGTACAGTCTAATGGAACGAAACTCGATGTAACAGCTACAGAGCTACTTAGTTTGAGAGAGTGAGATGGCTCGGAACGGTTTCTTCCTTGTAAACGGAAAGGAAATGGAAGAAGTAAAATTGCGACACATTCCAACGAGAACTTCCCTGTTTTAGCGATAGCTTTTGCTCCCAGTAAGCTTGACTTCGAACCGGCGCGTGGTGCTCGAAATGTGAATAAATGGAGAATGAGCTGAGCACCGGAATTAATTCTAACTGGGGTATTTTATTATACCCTTTTCGTGACAAACAACAATAAAGTTCTCCAAGCGCGTATTAAGTTTGCTCTGCAGAGACGTTTCATAGTCATTTGTCTGGTCTTGATAATATCGCGCTTTCACAGGTTAGATGAAGAATATCACTTCATCACTGAGCACGTTCAGCTTGTGTGGCAAGAACGTTAATAAAACCTAATCTTAAATATGCCCTTAATGATAGCGTGATTTAATATTTGCATGCCGAGAACTTTGCAATAAACGCTACAAAGACAGTAATGAAATGAATGTACCAGACATTAAACCAAAACCGTGAATAATATTGAAGAAAAACTTTTCAATTTGCTTCGATTTAATGAAACATCATGAAAAGATAGCAGCTGTTACGCTAACGATAGCAAATGAGCATTAACAGTTAAGTGCGATAGATCAAGTGGTCTGACATTGTCGCGTTGTGTCTTTATATGTTTGTACTGCCCATATTGTTAGTACTTAATTAGCGTTGATTTATGGTGGGTGTGGAAAAGACACTTCCTATATGTCTTCACTGACGTGTCAGTTGTGTGAAAACCGACAGCATATAGAAATAAAGAATGATTCTACCGTATTTGATGTAAGAACCTCTTCAGTTATCTCATATCTGTTTAGTGAAAGTTCATTCTCTGGCTGCCTCTGCGTCGCTGTCTCAGGGTTCGAAGTCGGTAGAGCTGTTGACCTTTCTGAGGGTGGAAACAGAAAAAAATGTAGTTATGGACTCTGGGTTTAGAACTACGAATAGCAGGATCCTTTTTCACTTGGATGTTTTATTCCTTGACGAAACATCAAACTCTATTGGGGAAGTCATATTGACAAACAATAATACTGCACATTTTTCTTAACACTTTTTACCTTTCGGAGAAACACTTTAAATATATGAAGATATTTATTGCTTATACTTGAGTATAATACTCGTTAAATTTTAACACTAGTTAATAATTTACGCTTATTTCGCACATTTAAAATTTAAGCGCCAGATCTTATGCAAAGTGACGTGGAGTATTTCTCGGAATGACAGGGCAAACTGTACAAATTCTGTAATTGGGTCTCTCTAAATAATCCAAGAGGTCAGATGTCTGCCTTAAACTTTCTTAATGCTGATTGACTATTATTTGCCCCCAAAACGTATGCTCGATGTCACCATATCAGGTGGTTTTATTGTGTTTAGATCATTTGACCCTTCCATACAAAAGAAAACACCCTGCTTGGAAAATATTAGGGACTTTTACCGTGTTAGCACTTATAACTCTAATGTACTACGTGAAGTAAAGAAAACCTACGAGTTCCCAAGGTTTTAGCAGAAAATGGGGGGGGGATTCTTTTGTTAAATCCAACTGCGGAGTTTCGCAGCTCTGCCTTGAAACACGTTAACATAGTTAAAGTTACAATTTATGAAATATTTACAAGAAAACAAAGGAAATCATGTATACAGATATTAATTAGAGAAATAAAAGTATTTGGGATTGCTCATAGACCTTCGATATTAGAACAATAAACATTATAGAGCAGTGACGTCAAGAATTACCGTCTCAAGAGTAACCACCCAACCACTTCATTCTCCCGCTCCATACAATCATGGACAGAGCAGTATTGAGTATTGCTCAGGTTTCCAAATATCGTTGTAACCTGACGAGTCTACACTCTACTCTTCGTTAAGTAGTTCAGTTGTCCTCAAAGGATCTAAGAGTTGGCCGTATCTCATTCAAAGCTTCCAGTCCTTCTGAAAGGCATAAATTCCAGGATGTGGTTTAAATGAAGATATGTTCTAACGAAACAAGTGGTAGTAGTTTCCTTATGTCTTCTAGATGATCCCCAAAATCCCATCAAGTTACTGCTATCCAATTAAACCTTTAAACATTAGCGTTCTATGCCTAAATGTTATATGTCTAATGTATCCAAACCAAGGCTACATTCTTAAAAACATTTAGACATCGCCAGCTAAAAGGACATAGCAGGAAATTTGGCATGGAAATTGGTATTGAGTGCGTTTTGTTTACACGAGTTCAGAAGTCAGTTTTAAAGCGCAATGGACCTAAGCTCTAATGCTACTAGACCAAGGTAAGGGGCTGAACCTCATCAAGGTTTTCCTTAATCTATGGTTTCAGAAGCGATGTGCAACATTCTTATATGCGATTTTGGTTGTGGGTGGTTTTCAAAAATGCTGTCTGCCCTGTTCTATGGCATCGCGATATTTAAAACGTAGTTTGGTAGCATTTCTACACTATTGCTGTTAAATGTGAGTAGCTTTCCAAAAGGAGCCTATAGCACTATAGGCTCATCTTCCTGAAATAATGTCAACTGTATTAATTCATTGTGACTTATTTGGAGAGAAAACCTCAGTATCTACCAAACGGCTTTATTGCAGATTCATTTTTGACACATGCATATTTGAAGCTCCCATGAATGCCAAACATGGAGGTATCTAATGAGTAGCCAAGCAGTCACTTAAGCCCATTCTGGCATGTGTTCGTTTAATGAGGTCCAAACGCTGGCTAGAGGCTACTTTGTGCTATTATCAGCTACGTAATGGGCTCGAATTAGAGCCTCCCCCTTATACAATGTGTGCATGTGCCGATAATAATGCTACCAAGAAGGGTTAAGACAGCCGTTGTCTGTGGCACAGAAACCATTATACTCTCTAAAAAAAAAAAAATACTAATTGGAACTGAACTAAGAAAGCAAAAACACGAGGTAATGGAATACTATAAACCATTTCAAGTCACGCTAACACGGCATAATTGGCTGTGAATATTTTCCTTGATTTTGGCGCGAGAGGTAATAAATCGAATCACAGCTTTGATCCAACGAAATCAATTGAGAAACACAATGTGTATGCTACCGCGTTTCAGCTTTTAAGGGAACTTGTTGGCTGTCGAAAGTCTTGCAGACGGTGAAGGAGTTAAAGTGGATTGATGGTGGCGTGGGTGTTTTCGGAGCCCTTTGCTAATGAATTTTACTCGCTTTAAGCTTCTCACCTTAAAGAGTGAGAAAGAAAGGTATAGAAATTCCCAACCACTAGGGTTTTTAGCCTATCCTAGCTGTATCTAGTTCCAGCCGCAAACTTGCAACGGATTTCCGCGATATTAATTTTGCATACCTAGTTTTAGCATTTTCAGAACACATTAGCAACTTGTCAAATATTTCTGTTAATAATGTGGTTTTTAACGTGCGGAGTAACCAATTTACCAATTCAGAAAATATTTAGGGATGAGCATTAATTAATTTTATAATAAAAATGTTTTTGCATCGGTGTTCAGTCATACGTTTGTTTACATAAAGGAAAGAGCATTTGTGAAGAGGTTCTGAGTAGTAGCAAACTGAAAAAAAAAAAAAATATATATATATATATATCTTCCTGATTGAAAACACACAGACTTCTTCTTTGTCTACAGATCGTTATTCAGTGACTGCAGTTTCTTTGTGTTTATGCTTATACTGAACTAATGTACCACAGAGTTAGGATAACGCATTCCATAGTCATAATAATTATACTCGGTCCACCATACTGGACATGATGCAGCAGATTCAATTCCTTGATTCAATGGATACTAACAACACCTCCCTAACTAAACTACACAGTCGGTGTGATTTTCTAGCCATACGTTTGGTATAACGTCCACTGTTCTTTTGTGTAACTTAAAACAATTATCTAACATTTAATTTCTTTTTGCTCTACCTTCGCTGAACACTTCGAATTATACTATGAATCCTATTATAATGTATAGTACGTTTTACACATTATCAACTTTCAACCGACCAGCAAAGTGAGATAGAAGCAACTATGTTGTGGGCCAAAAGAACAAGTAATTAGTGACTGCGTCGTATGCAGAGATGTAGGTAGAGAGAAGGGCCAGAGTTGTTGGTTACACCTTTTATGAGGGGAAGCATTCCGATAATAGGTTAGGGGAGGCGTTTTGTTGCAACATCTTTGATGTTTGCCAGTGTAAACATTAGTATCAAAGTGACAGTTTTCGATTACCTTTTGCTAGACAATGCCTCCCATATTTCTGCTCCGTTGCATCTGTTACCTTCCCTATTTCCCCTCTCTTGCTGTTTTTGTTCATTAAGAACCCCTTGTAGTTGTACAGGCGAATAAATTCAATGAATGCATCCTGTAGAATTTTGCAGTCCTGTACTAATTCCCTTATGTGTTTGATGTAAACGGCTTTGATATACACAATTGCTCTTCGGTTTTAATCTACCTAAAGAAAAATCTCAAAAACTGAAACGATTATATTCGCATTGTAGCATTGCGGGTAAGTTATATTTTTATTGAAATATTTAACGTATCTACCGAACAAAAAGGTTTTTCACGTTCTGCCAGTTTATAGTACCACTTAAAACTGGAGGCGAATTAATGAAGTACACAGTCTGTATTTCTCAAAGTGTCATTAAGCTCAAATATGAATTAGGTATGAATACCATTGTTACGTTGAAACACTCAGTACTCTATATTGACGCATTCCCAACATTTTAAAATACATTTTTAGTAATTCTAAATTTTTAATATTCGTATTTTGCATTTCAGAGCTATTGTTGGCAACGGTTAGGTTTTCGTTTTGTGCTGGACACTGAAGACATTAGCAAAGCGCAGTTAAGGCTTCACTTTTTTTTCCTAACATGGTCAACAAAATATTGCCAACATCATCACTTCATTACCACTAAACTTATTAGCTTCCCATAGGTGAATCAGCATAACATTTTATCTGCTTTTAAGTATAAATGAATACATGCCAAGATCTGGAGGGAGGTGGAAAAGGTGCTCCTCTGATATATATTATCAACTGGATTGTGGATGAAACTGATACAGCTGAAGCACCGCATTATTCCTGCAGTTGCGTGGCTTTGTGACTATTTACATTTGCCTGATTGGATGATAAAGTCTGTGAATGAAGAAGAAACTTATGAGAACATCAAAGTGATGTAATTCAGCGTTTGAAGATATTTGTTTCCTTCAATCCATTAATTTGTGTCCACGCAATAATTCTCAGGTAATGAATGTACTGTTCACGTACGCTGCTTGTTTCATTATTCTTCATTATGTGCAGGAATTATATTAAATACAATGTGACGTTAGAATTCAAATATTCTGAAGTGGACATGACCGTAACAACGGACGGCAAGAAGGATTTTCGAAGCCCTGGGATTATCCAAAAACAGCTTCGAAGTGTAAAATATGCAAAAGAAACATTGTCACACTATTATGTCAAGAATATCCCAAATTTAAAGAGGCATGTTACATCCATATACAGAGAGGATGTTATATTACCAAATATTGAAACAGCATGTACGAGTTTCCTGCCACTGACCGAACATGATGCCGCGGGATCTGAAAATCACCACTAATCACCGATAGTCCTCTGTTAACCGTCCTGAAGCTCTAACATGAACTAATCAGTATAAAAGTTCAGCCCAAAATACAATTATATTAGTAAACAGTTCTTCTTCTTCTTCTTCTTATTATTATTATTATTATTATTATTACAACTACTGTTATTATTATTATTATTATTATTATTATTATTATTATTACCTGTTGCTTATAATTGACGGAGACAATGACTGTTCGCTCACCATTGTGTAAAATTGCAGTTTTCGGCGAAGGTCCTCCAAAGTGCAAATTCATGTCAACTTTGTGATACTTTCGGTTGAATTCCGTGCCCGCCTTAGGTGGACGACAGAGGATAATAAACTACTAAAGAAACTGTTGATTATAAATAAAGTCTATCGTCATTTTCTTTTTAGTCAAACAGTTAATTGTAAATTATACAGTTCTGCGACTCCCTTATAATTACAAAGGCTACTTGAATGTTCACTGATGAGTGTCAACTTAAAAGTATACATTGTTCACAAACATGTATGCCAAAGGTGAAGAGAGGAAAAAGAATACAACACCTCAGTGCGTAACTTTTCAGCTAAATAAGCTATGTCAAAGGCTTTCTTTATGAGAGGGAGCGGTGATATTTTTATTTTCCATTCCCTTCCTCAATCCTGAAATTCACGAATGTCTTAGAGGAGATTTTTAGAACAGAGTTATCAGAACCGAGGTAGCCTTAACGTGGCTTCAAACTGAGGCCCTTTGAGTCATATTTATGGGGAAAAGTTACAAAAAAATCGTGTAAAAGAATACCCGCATACAATAGAATACCAAAAACGAAACATTTCAAAAGAACTTGTCAGAATCACACTTGCAGAACCTAAAGTTCACAAGAACTTTTTACTCACATACCGGAAATATACTGCTGTTGAAGGAGATAAACTTTCAACACCTTATATAAAAGAGGTTAGTGGTCAGTTTCAGCACCATTTTAAGCTATTTAATTATCCTATATTATCTTAAAATCCACTAAGTCATGCATTTCTTCACCGTCTGCCAAAGCCGCACTCCTACAGCCCACAATCCGGAGAGCCTTCCTCTACATGTAACTTCTTTCGTTGTATATTAAAAAATGTGTAGCGAGCATTCAAGCCATTTGCTGAACAAATTGTTTCATTATAACAGTTAAATAACTTCAAATATGGTATATTTGGAAATAAAATGAAACGTGAATACTATCACTGTGCACTTAGATATTTAACTGTCTAATGAATAGTGTGAGGGAAAAGTAAACGTATTCTGGAAATTTAAACGTGAAATTAATTTTATAGGATGTATAAAACTTAGCGGAATTTTGTATTACACTCTTTTACCATTTTATCAAATATGGGAGGTAAGTAATTAGAACTAAGGTGTGGAATTTTAGTATTCATCCATGAATTGCAGAGTAATAGAGGGGCATGCTCGAAATTATTGACCTCGCAATTCAACCACATATTCCAGGGACAGAGTTAATGTCTTGTGAAACGTGTTTGACATCGCTGCATTCCTCAGAATATATCGACGCATACAAGGTTCTCGAAACGCTTAGAAATGTACGTTTTACGGTGTTCTTCAACATTTCGGCACCTAGGCTAACTGAGTTAGTTTATGCAATCCATCCATCCATCCCATCCCATCCCATTCCATCCTATCCTATCCTATCCTATCCATCCACCCCGGTCGGTCTGTCTCTCTCTAATTTATAGCACATAATAGCTGCTTGACTCCAAAAATATTATTCGCCAGAGTGGTCATCTGCGAATAAGTTTGGTTACTCCTTCCTTCCTCACGGCTTCTACGAGCCAAATGAAATCGAGCTTTATTTATGGTGGTCCCTTTAACCGTTGTGCTTCTTAGCGTCCCATTCAATATTAATGTGAAAGATGGGAAATAAAGACGCACTGTTGACTCTCAATGATTTTGGTAAGTTATGCTAAACATTTTACTTTCTCTAGTCACTACCATATAGATGCGTAGTATATGTATGACAGAGAAAATAAAATGTTGAGCCTAACATAAAAAATGAAAATGAAATAACGTTTTATTTATGGACGCTCTTCAACTGCTGTGGTTCTCAGCGTCCCATTATATGCTGAGCGTAAAAGACCGCTTAATTTTGCTCAGAAACCTCTTTATCAGACTTGGCGTTATTTTACGCGATATAAATCTACGAAGGAAGCAAGCTAAGGATTTTTACGCCTCAAAAGGTCCATCGTCCTCCGCCAGTTTGAGCCCTCGACCTTGGGTATATGAAGTTAGCATGATAACCGTTTCAACACGGAGCCTACCTAGTATGTACAATGTAGGTAGAGAGGGTATCGTGTTCCGCTGAGAACTTTGATACCGAAATATCACAGGAAATGCATGTTTTGAAGTCCTCGGAATCTATAAAATGGATTTTTTAGAAAAAAAAACTCTCTGTGTCTATGTGCATGTGTCAGTATGTCTCGTATGTCTTTGGTATTTAAGTTCAGCATCTTCCAAGGATGCAATACGATTTTCAAGAAAATCCCTAACTACCCTTTGCATGGACATTTTTTTTTGAACTTGTTAATATTTTCTCAAAAATGTCTCTAATGATTTTGATTGAAATGTCGTACATTCAAATACTTATGTTACAAACAAAATGTATATCTTGAATTTCCTAGGAATAGCTTCATAAGTCCTAATAATGCTGAAAAACGTTTGCATAACTGTAACCCATAAGATAGAGAGCAACTTACCACATAAAAACTGTAAATCTCATCAAAACACATTACCTATGTCCTATGAATATTTGTTGTGGAGCTAACCATTTCCGAAATATTAATTGGCTTCAATTTTAAAATACTTGTACTTTTTCCCAAACAGCAACTCGTCTGTGTTTCTTTTATTTTCCTCCTGGTCATTCAAAAAAGCGAATTTTAGTGAGAATCGCATAGCGACCGCTATTAAAACTTTTGGCTATCGCTTTAGTCAAGTGTATTCCCTTAGTTCCCTTCTACTTATGAGGAACTGAGTAATAAGGCCATTCTGCTTATGTTTATCTCGATTAGCATGAAGTATAAAAATAGTCTTTTGTATGAGGTTTGTTTGCAAAGTAGGTAGAGAAAATCATGTGAATAGAACACATCATACTTTTAATTTTTTTAGCAGGTATGTACAATGTACATAGTAGAGAACATATTTTATTCTACCCAAACATTCGATACCGAGATTTCACCGAAACTACGTGTTTTTAGAGTCTTCTGAGTCCAAAACAGCATTTTTAGAAACAGGTCCGTGTGTGTATCTGTGAACAACATAACACAAAAACGAAAAGTCGGTTGAACACCAAACTTGGTATTTAAGATCGAAACAAGAAGTCACGGAAAATCCACCCCGACCCTCTAATTACCCTTTACATGGAACATTTATCGAAAATGTTTATTTTCTCAAAAGGACTCTAATAATTTGTATTAAAATGTTTACAATATACTTATGACAACCTAGATGTATATAATGCATTTTCTGGTTCATTCTGTATGACTTTTGTATAACGTTCGTACAGCTGGTAAACTGTAAGGGATAGACAAAACCCACAACAAAATAAGGTAGATCTCGTAAAAATACACGCTCTGTCGTGTACATTTATTGCAGAGTTAACCGTTTCTGAGATACTCCGAGTTATTTGTTTCAGTTTTAAGCCACTAAACTTTTTCTCAAACGGGAAGACATCTCTTTGCGTCTCTTTTGTTTCACTCCTGGCAAACAAAGACAAACCGAATTGCAATTGTTTCACATAGTGACCGGCTTTTAAAAGGTTTGATATCGCTTTAGCCTGGTATATACTCTTATTTCCCTGCTACTTACAAACAATCAAGTAAAAAGACCTATTCTGCTAATGTTTATCTCGATTAGAATCAAGTACAACTTGTCTGACGAAAGAATGCAGTTGTTTAGGCAGATCGGTGGTGTGGAATGGCGGTCAGAGAAGGTTGGAATATAGTAAAGTACAGTTTGATCATCAAAACATCAGCACAGCGTATGTAAATAGGAATAAACTAAACAATTCACAACAGGTTATGTTACTAATAAATATAAATTTTCTACTTTGTGAGCGTATGACTACGCACAGTGGTGTTTGCATTTTGACGTAACTGGAACCCATGCATTGTAAGAGACTCAACTGCTGCATTCCGGTATTTTAGAACTGTACAGGGCATGCACCGAGAGTGATGAGGTAATACCGCTTATCTGTTTGTGTTTACGCAAGCTTCCACTCTTGGCCGTCTGTATTCATTCTTCAGGCAGGTAATAGATAAAAAAATAATGTTTTATAAGAAAAGTTTGTTTGCGAAGCTAGAGAAAATAATGTGAATGTAACACATCCGAGTTTCACTATTATTTCGGATGCGCATGACACTTGCTGCACGGTGTCCCCTTTCGTTCACCCTTTGACAGAAAGTTAACTGAAGCCATTTGAACATTGGCAGTGCTAGGATATATAACAAAACTTACAAGAGAAAAGTAACGTAGACACATGGTATCACATCACTCCGAACACGTTCAGCGCCGTTCACTCGATAAAGAAAACATAGCAGTCCATCTTGGCTCAACCAATATGTCTTTCAAATAATTAAAAATATGGTGTTCTTCCATTCACGTGAGTTTCTCCACCTGTTTCACAAACAATTCTTATAAAAGATTAATGCTTAATCTACATCATGCTAATCAAGATAAACGTAGCAGAATTGGTCTTATTCCAAAGGAAATACACTACGCTAAAGCGGGAGCCAAATCTTTTAAAAGCTCCTTGCTATGTGAAACATTGAAATTAAGTTAGGTTTGAATGACGTGAAGTAAAACAAAAGAGATATGAGACGAAATATGACTTCCTGTTTGATAAAATTGAAACCAATAACAAGTAAATCTCGTAAACGGTTAACTCTACAAAAGTATGTATATGACATAAATTGTGGGTTTTAATGAGATCTACATCTTTGCACAGTAAGCTTTTTTATATCTCTTACGGTTTACCGGTATACAAAAGTCATCCAGAATGATGGGTCTTTTAAGAGCTTTTACCCAGAAAATTCAAGATATACATTTTGTTTATCATAGAAACATCTGAAACATAAGGCACTTTAATAACAATTGTTAAAGCTATTTTTGTGAAAATCAAAATATCCATTCAAGGATATTTGGGGTGGCGGTATTTCCCGAAAGTCTTAGTATTGCATCCTTGGATGACACTGAACTTAAATATACAATTTGGTATTTAACCAACTTTGTTTTTTAGTTATGCTGTCCACACATACACACAATGTAATAATTAGAAATTAGTGATTTTGCAAATAAGAGTCACAGAGCAATAATAATGAGACCTTTTTCTTTGAAAAAAAAAAAAAAAACGTTGTACTGCATGTTTATTGTAAACATACACATATTTCCTTAAAAAAAAAAAAAAAAAAAAAAAAAAGTTGCTTTCAGAGAATGGGACGGTATAGATTAGTAATGAAATGTCCATCCCCGCCCTTTCCAAGTGTCATACTTCTCTTCTCTTGTGCAATATTAGCCGCTTGATTGACAAGATGCTTACTTCATCCCAAAGAATGGTAGGAAAACATGAGCCATTTGATTGTCTAGGTTTTTGTCAGTTTAGTTAAGTTTCCAATAGTCAAGATAACATTAATAAGGATTAAAATAATAGCTAGTTTTTTAAACACGCCTTTTAATTACAGGTGCTCAACAATGATGATGATAAATAGTAATAGTAGTAGTAGTAATAATAATAATACATCAGATTATTATATTTCCATTTTAAGCAATTGCTTGTAAACCAAACTGGTTGCTGTAACTAGGAAATACTACGAAATAATGATCCCGTTCCTGCCATTTCCCCATCATGGGTAGTTTTCGAGCTATGTTACACAATTCAGAAACTCTCGTTGCGGTACACATCTATTATATAGCGGACATTCTTTTAGACGTCGTTTCCATATCTACCTTAGCAAAAACGTTTAGCGTCACTATTTTTGCAGTTCTGCTCTAAAATTAAACCCACCTTCTTATAACGTTGCCTCGCGGACATGTATTCTTCCAGGACCCCCTTTTTTCCTTTCTCTTCGTAGGCTATGTACACTTTGAATGGCGATGCGCAAGCCCCGAGTAATACCTGCTCAGGCGGTAAAAGCGATAACATGCACCATGATGACAGTTCTCTTCGAATATAACTGTTAAAATAAATGAATTTTAAATAATTTGCATCGAAAAACTCTCCTTTCCACGACAGCAAAAATGCCAGTTAATTAGAGCACATTTTTCTCTTCAAAATCTTTTTCAAGCCAGTCACAAAAGAGATGCGGTTGGCCCCGCAGCTCAGTCGGTAGAGCACCTGTCAGCCGTGAAAGAAGTCCCTGGTTCTATTCCCTACTGAGGATGATAGTTTTTCTCTAGACAAAATTATTCCCTATCCTCTCCAGAATCTGGAAGTATGAAGGCGAATGTGTATGTTTGAATGTGTGAAATAATTGATAATAAGTCTAAACGAAACCGAAACCCATGACAAAAGTATACGAGTTAACACCACTACCGTTAAACAATATGTTTCAAAGGAAAATGCCGCGCGCACACACACAGTGTTAGGTAAGTTTTGAAACGTTATGGGGAAAAAATAAAACACTTGCGAAATAGGACTGTTTGCATATAAAGGGGTCCTGTGCTCAACTTTATGCCTAGAAGTATAAAATAGTCGTTTGTGAAATTATTCCGTTGCATTTTCGGGGAAATTTCGAGCTTAATAATACTGGATTTATTACATTTTTGCTTTTGATTTTTTTTTTTTCGGTATGTATCTCTCCGTTGTGTTTCACACGCCAAAGATAATGAATATTAAGTTAGTAGTTCTAACAAGGTTTATATATATATGGTCTGGATCTTCCTCGTACACAAAATTCTTTATTCTGGATTTAGGGTTTTGAATAGTGGTTTAGAATTAAGTTTGTGATTTTCCTACAAAGTTTGCTTCTAGTTTTTCATTTTTAAAAAAAGCTTCCCCTTGAACCCACCTGATATTGTTTGCGCTGAACTTTAAAAGTGGAAGAGAAAAACAAAAACTTTTAAGCACGTTTTAGCTGGAACAAAACAACTGATCCTCTTGTATGCCTTTCTTCGCTTTGAACACCCCCACCCACTCTCAAGTAGCTGTTCCTTCTCCTATATCTTGCAGTTCGTAATGAAACATACAAGTGTTTTTGTTTATCTTTGTATTTGTTCTGGTTCTGTTCCAAGCATGCTGAAGTATGGTGGTATTTAGAACCAGCCAAACCCGTTGCTTCGCACACAGAATTTCCTGTAGTGACAGTCTCTAAGCTGTATCAGACGCTTCATCTCGCATTAGTAAATGCCGCTGACTTCTGGCATAGACTTGATATTTCTAATTACCAACATAGCGTGCTAAAATACGCATTTAATGAACCTTATTATTTCTATTAAAGCTGTCAATTTACGACTTACATGCAAGATTTAGAGGTGTTAGCCATTAATCTATAGGCGAAAAACTATTTATCTCGCCCAGCGGAAGCGAGATAGACTATACTGATATATACCCATATATGCATAAAATGACAAAGTAGTTGTAAAAATGACTAAGTAATTTCAAAAGTGACAAAACTGAAATTTATTTAATGTATTATAATAGTAATTACAATTGTACAATACATTGTAAATTAATTTAATTATGGGTATAGTTTTCTACCAGCAAAAATGTTGGTATAATAATAACAATAATAACAATAATAATAATAATCTGATTTAGGAGAATCATATTCAGTACATAAGTGTTGCACATGCTTCATTGAAGATTCTGAAAATAAAATTAAGGAAATTGCTTTTCAAGCAGTTGTTACAAACTTTAGCGTTATCTCTCCTTAGTTTTCCAGATTATACAAATTTTGTAACGAATGAAGAGGTTTTCACATCCTATAAGGGTAACGAGAGTAGCAGACTGATTGTACGCACCCATTAACATGAGAAAGTAAAAACTGACCTGTCTCATTCCCGATTTGGGACATGAGTTAGTAACTGCAATGATGCCTGCTCCCCTGACAACAGCCTCCTCTCCACTCGCAAGTAACTCTTTTCAGACTAAAAGGAATGCGCGCGCGCGCGTGTGTGTGTGTGTGTGTGTGTGTGTGTGTGTGTGTGTGTGTGTGTGTTTTGAAAGGATACACAAAGTTGAACTGATCTCTTAATTGAATAGTGGATTTTTTTAAAGTAAGTGCAAAGGCAATAAAGGACGCAAAGGCAATAAAATGACAAAATAATGACGTACATCTAACATAGAAAATCGTATACCATTAAAATGAATGACCTATTAGTGTTTATTTTCACAATTTACTACCAGTTCACTTAAGAGCCTTGGCCTACCGCCCGGCCCTGCGTTCCCCATCTCGATCCATTACAGACGTCGTGGATGGGGTGCAGTATTGCGGGGTGAGACGTGGTCAGCGCTTCGATCCCCCACCCCGGCCAGCTAGTGCGGTCTTCACGACCTGGAGCCACTATTTCTCCATCAAGTAGCTCCTCAATTGACCCCCCAGGAGCCTCACGAGGCTGAGTGCACCCCGGAAAAATCCCCACGCCGGTACGGGGAATCGAACCCAGGTCTCCCGCTTGGCAAGCAGCAACACTAGCACTGCGCTAAGCATTTATGAATATTTTAACACTTTCCATAATTCAGCGGCTATAACAGCACTTGTCATCAGAACGCTTGCTCATGGTATTAATATTTTCATTTCCAATGTTTGACCACTCACCAAACTATACCTGCCCGGATGAGTTTGTAATCTTGGGTAGAAAGTCAAGTTACAGTGGACAAACTATGGGAGTGTGTATGTTTTGGCCCACATAGCACCATGAGAAATATGAGCTGGTATGATTGGTAGCGCTCTGTGTGTCCGGAAAGCCAAAATTTCGGCAGGGGGATATGTGGGGCTGACCACTATCACCTTTCTATAGTTGAGAAGTGATTATACATGCCTCTTCACGTGGGCGTGAGGATAGCAGTCGTGTTGTTGCGCCTTGTCCGTTCAGGTACTGCCATGACATTGTTGTTGTTATTATTGTTATTTTTATTGTTGTTGTGGTTATTATTTTTAATATTATTGTTATTATTATTAATATTATTAATAATATTTTTACTTTTATTATTAATATTATTAATAATATTGTTGTTATTGTTATTATTAATATTATTATATGTGTTAAACACTGCACTAATTCTCGGTAGTGTAGATTGAAGTTTCTTATTTTCCCGTGAAATGATTATATTAAAATGTGGAGCCTTTGCTTGAAAATTGTGGGGTTCAGATACAATTTAACTGGATTGAAGTAATATTCATTGGCAAACTGCAGTCATTAAGGGATGATTTTACTGTTGTAGGACTAAGATTGGTATCACTTTGGAAAAAATAAGGAATAAAGAAATCATATTATTTCCATACCGCCTCCCTAGTATCTGATTTTATATTCTATGATTCATGTAAAAGGAATGTCTCTATCCATAACAGTTTAATTATACTAATGTATATTTGACTAGAAGTAGTTCTAAATTAAATAATATGATAGTGATATTACTTAACTGATATGGACTATTATAGTGAGCCTTTAATTTTTGTTATAGTAGTCTCTCATTTGTACTTTGTTTCAAGTAATACCACTTACGTAAATAAGACTGGAGATAACATTTTGAATTGTTTACATAAAATTCAGAAATAGTTTTGCGTTATGCTTTATGAGAGTATATTAAATACAGGATGTCCCGCACAAACTGCAGAGGATGGTAGAGGGATTTAAGATAAACAGTTTGAGATAGGGAACCTATGGGCTCTGGGTTCTAAATCCTTTGCTACAGCATAAACTCTGTTAAGACACGCCGCTGATAGAACTGCACTGAACTGTGACCTGAACACCCGGATTTCAAGCAGCGTAGCCATGCTGGTATTATTTAGCTCTATGGTTACCTTGTGGACATCGAAATAAGATGTTGGGGGAGTTGGAGGTTCAGGCCTCCGGAGATATCTTTATTTTTATGTTGTCTCCTTGGTTCATATTTTTCTGCGTTACTTAATATGATTAATTCGCACTGAAAATAAAATTGTTATATACAATTTGAATGTAGGTATAACGAAAAACTTGTCAATAACAATAATTGCATTCAACACGTGAAGGTGTATGTTACGGTGCCTTCGTCTTGTACCGCTTGGTGTACCATTAGGGACATAGTTTCTCGCAAACTCAGAATGCTCATTATGGAAGAGACCTGCGAGTATCAAAGATTGACCTGTGAGGATGACGTATATCTGAAGATGTATCCCTATACTTTTGTTGAGGTACAGATCCATTTCCCTTTGCTTCCCCATAAACCATAAGCATTTCAGCAACGAAAATGCGTTCGACATAGGTTAGAGTAACTGTGAGCAACCTACAGCAGGGATACACAAAGCACTTAAACTGACCCTTAATCGCTCGGGTTAATACTATTGTTAACTTACTCATGCGCAATAGTAGTAACGTGGCACTAACAGTACATGAGCTCAAAAGTTTGTAGCTTAATCTTAGGATGACGTTTCTCACCTAGTTGAAATAATTTATTTCGTTACACATAATGTGTAATATACCTTTATAATACGAACAAAATATTTAGGAATTCATGGTTCTCACAGTAGTCACATGTAGACAAAATTTTCGGGAGTATAACCCCGGAGTACCGCAGCAGCTCAAGTGGTTATAACATAATACTTATATAGACAAACCAAAGTACCAATGTTCGAATCTTAGCAATAGCAAAAGTTTTTTATTCCAACACTAAAATCATAGCTTAGTTTTTGCTCTTCAAAGCACACATTACATAAATGTTTTCAATGAACCTACTCTTTTTATTAAATTAATCTACGCAGGTTCCCAAACAAACAATTACTGCATTTAATTTTGAACTCTATGTAGATATTACTTACAGTTTGTACGTAATTTGTACTAGAGGTTTATCGCTTTGACTTAAAATGTAAACTAAGCATAGTAGTTCGGTTCAAACTGTGTACCTCTTTGAGAAAAAGCAACATTAAAAAAAATAAATAAATAAAAAATAAAAAAAAAAAAACTATGCAATCCAAACTTCAGAGAACGGTGCGAACTAGTTGGGTTAGATTCGACGATCAGCGCTGTACCGACTCACCAGTGTACCTGTATGTTATACCGGACGGCTCTAACTACATATGGCCTGAAATCAAGCGGTTATCAGTGGCGTGGACACCCTCAGAAAACAGGCAGTTTTGCTAAAATTGCAGGTCCAATATTTTTAAATATCGTATTGATTGTGCAGCAATAATGCATTCCTTTGATTACTGATATACAGACGATGTATTCCGAATGAAAATAAGATGCATACGTTCACGTTATTTTGATTTACGGACACTGAAAATATGCCCCAACTATGATATTTGGCAAAAGGGACTATTAGTTACTATTTCAAACCGCTTATTTAGGACTCATCTACATTCCTTCCCATTTGTGCGGTATACTTTTGGAACACTATATATATCTCATTTTAGGCAATATTGGTAGAGCTATTTTTGAGAAAATGAAAAATAAACAGTAACTATAATGTAAGTACTTCTTAAGGAAAACCTGCACTGAAAATGCTATATGGCGCCCGTTTCAGTTATTTAGGTTGAAACTGCCCATTAATTTAACTACTGCCACATGCAATATAAATGTTCAATTTATATTCAAAATATATTAATCTTTTTCAGGAATTAATTTTAAACATTTAATGTATGGGAAAGAGGATCTTCACGATATCAGTTTCAACCATAAGGATCAGTTCTTAAACAGTCTCTCCTCAAAGTGATATTTTTTATCAGTGTCGTATAGTTTGACGCACTAAAAGTTTAAAGTATGTCACTCCACTCTTCAAGAAAAAACAAAAGGAGTGGAATTTCGATTCCTTGGATACCACGATATTCGGTGATCTAATACTTGAAGATAAACCCTCGGTGTATTTTCGATTCCTTTAAATTGTTAGGTTTTGCCTTGTTGAAATTTATTGGGTTTAAGTTTATGCTACATAAGGATCGAAAGTAGACGAGACTTCATGTTACTGAAACCCTCGTGTTGTTGGACTTTTGTCCTTGATTTACTTTCGCTGTTTTTTTTTTTATAGGGAATTAATGCAGTATTCCACTGAATTATTCTAAATGAAAATATGCAAAACAATGTGGAAGAAATAGATGTAGAAATAGATTTGACATGCAGCGTTAGGTAACGAAGTTGTGAATGAGGATGATTTAGCTTAAGCACTAAATCACGTTTCTGCAATAGCGTGGTTTGGTGACTTACTCGCAGCCATTACATTTACTTACACTGGTGACCTAAATCTGTGATCACATCAGAAACAGATCTGAACTTAAAACGGTAGATAATACAGCGTATAGAAATATAAGGTCGTTCTTTCCGTCTGTTAAAGCCGGTGCAAATAGTCATGACAGTCTACATACGAAGAGCAAAAACAAAAGAGTAGTGGTGAGAGTAGTGAAGCAAGGAGCTAGAAGTGATATCAGGAATTGGAGGTAGTCACACACAAGTCATTGTAAACAATTGTGTAACATTACCTTGCAAGGTGAGAAACAGCAATCGGAATTGCTCTGGAAGACCACCCTCACAGCAAGTGGGACACTGACCTCACCTCTCTTATTATATAACTGGGCACAAAATATAGTTGCAGAAAAGGGGAGCTATTATTATTATTATTATTATTATTATTATTATTATTATTATCATCATCATCATCATCATCATTACTATGACTATCATTATTATTATCATTATTATGACTATCATAATTATTTTTATTCTTCTTCTTCTTCTTCTTCTTCTTATTATTATTATTATTATTAGCTTCGACTAAAATATGGGATACATCTAGATAAAATTGTTGCCGATTGGTTACATAGTTTATATACAGAAAACCACTAATAAGTTTCAGGGAAAAAGCTATCATCGTCTTTATAATTTTCATAAAGTGAATATAGAGTGTCTCAAAACTCAGTGTTTGTATCGAGAAAGAGTGGCAACGTCCCACCAGTACAAAACTCCAACTCACTTTTTAATGAAATCAATAACCGCAGAAAAAATATAAGTGGGTTAGGAAGTATGCATACATTTATTTATTAGGCTATAAAGAAAGTATTCGGAAAATTTCATGACAGTGCATGACTACCTCATCGTATTTGCAATAAGGAAATACGCGGAGGAAAACCTTTGCCAGAAAAACAGAACTGATGTATAAATTTCATGTCGACTTACGGATATTTAATACTTCAACTATGCGGAAGGGCTTTTAATGTTTCAAGGAGGTAGAAAACACAAATAGACTATGCATCCATAGAGTATAGAGATTTTTCCTAATTAAACTAAGGAACACGCAGATTGCAAACAAAAATAAACAAACAAACAAAAAGTGTTTCAAGGGAGCATTCCCATACAGTATATGGAATTCCTTGAAAATCTTCTGTTTTCATTCTCAAATGGATCACTAACTTGAACGTCCCCTTATATCTTTCGTGCATTATTCATTCAAAGACCTCCGAATGCGTGGCCAGAAAAAAGTTCAGTGGTGCCATATTTCTGACTCAAATATAAGTCGTGTATAATTTATGTAATTAATGCGTGAAACTGCTAATACAACGGACTTATTCCATTGAGCTTTCAAGATTTTTTTTGGTTGGTTTCACATTCACAATATAGCATTTTAACCAATTAGAAAGTCTGAATCCCATTGCATTTCCACCTAATAGTTCCTATTACTGCTAATCTATGCCTGTAAAACAGGCTGAAGATGAACTAAATGCCATTCTTTCCCAATATGCAGTCTTTCATAAATCTTATTAGCCAAGATTTCAGGTCTTTAAAATGAGTTTGATTTTTTCCATGCCGTTCAAAGCATGGCAAATACCTTTTAATAAATATTGAGTTCAATATCACGAGGTAGTATTTCTCTCCCGCGTTTAATTTCTTTAGCGCACAATACTTCACTTTCTACACTCAAAGACCTCGCGGAAATTTGAGGGAAAGGCATTAACTCGTGAACTATTTATTTCAATATTTCGCCTTCGCTTCTTTATTTTCCACGAAGTTTCCTCCCACCTCTCAATATTCCGTACATTTTACAACAAAAGGATGCGCAGATTTGCATATAAAAAGAATAAAGACAGAATAATGTTGAGCAGAATGTATGGTTGCTTCGCCCCAAATGCAATGTCGGTCCATCCACCTCTGCCTGTCAAGCAGCACATTCTCTTCCTAATTAAATTCCTGGCGTATCCAAGAGGCGAACAACCCACCAGATTCGAATCAATGGCTTCACCTCATTCCACAAGCTGCCACGGTCAAGTACACACTAACGCACACGAGTATACACACCTTTTCTCTACCTCATTCACAAAAGAAGAGAGTTAAAACATGCTGCAGTATAAATACCTTTATAAATAAAACTAACTAAAATGTCTATGAAGTGCGTATAATGGGGTAACCTGAAACCAAAATCGTACCTTCAAATTGAAGGTATGCATGTAACAAAGGTATATTATCTAAGTATTCAACAATGACAGAACCAACAGCTATAAAGGTTCCGTAGGTGTAAAATAAACATATGTTCATTAACGCAGTATGATGGCCAAATCCCGAAATATTTCACTGATTATTGAGTTTTAACAAAAGTGTTTCATTACAAAATCCTATTACATTTTCTGAATTTTTTTAAGTATTACATAGCTTATATAAGACGAACAGTTGTATTAGCTGCTCAGTTTATTGTTATTTATTTGCAATTTTTTGTACGTTCCTAAAAATAATTATCGGATGGAACTAAACTAGGCATCCTTGAAGTATGCGGCATGAAGGTCTCCAGGAGAATCCTCTCACCCCAAACAATAGTTTAAACTGAAAGTTATATCTCGTACTTTCTCAAACCGGAACTAATCATTGTTATCAAGCTATCCTTTGTTTCCCATTTTTATTTGAGAAAACAAAATTGGTATTTTAAATCTTCTTTGTATAGCGAATGATGTGCCATTTATTTTGTGCAGTTTTTTAAGTTTGGGAAATTATGTATATAATTTGAGAAATTTGTACTTAGTTAAAATATACAATACACATGTTCCAATAATCTTTTCTCTCGTTAATTATTTTCGAAATTTTCCATATTCTGAATATACGTTTCCCCAAGTTTGGGTGTGCCAAATAACAGAAACGCCTGAAAGCTTTGTATTGTGGGTTTTGCTTTTTCTTCTTCCTACCTTTAGCAAGCAGAGACAGTTTTGTGTTCTATCCAAACATTTTATACAGTGGTTTCTTCGGAAGCTTCACCCTTGAAGCACTTTTAAAAAAGATGCGCGTATGTATACGTGTGTGTGTGTGTGTTTCTATGTTTGTGAACAGCATAACTCAAACATAGAAACTGGGTTACCTGGCATTTAAGTTCAATATGTTTCAAGAATGCGACACGAAGTTTTCAGGAATATTCTCCATCTTAAAACTATCCTTTTCATGGAAATATATTTTGAATTTTTTTGTTTTTACAAAAATAGCTCAAACGATTTTGATTATAATGTATACGAAAGCCATTTAAATGGAAAATGAAATGTGTAAGTGGTAGTTTTGCAGCAAAGTACGATCCCTAAATATATCAATTTACTTGTAGCCAATTATCAAGCCCTTGCACTACTTGTCTCCAGCTATCAATGCTCTTTGCGCACCATTTTTTTTAGCATGGCATACGTTATTAGGGCCTTGCCACAGACGTTCGCTACCAGTTCATTTGGGAAGTGTGTAGCTGTTTTCGGATTGAAAACTTTATGTATTCACAATGAGCATTATAACCTTAGTGGACATTCGAGCAATATGTTCAAGGACATAAATAAAAGCCACCTTTTTAACGCCTTAACAATAATTTATTTCTGAATTGTGATACAGATAGGATTTCCGCACCAGCAGTTTCAATCCCCCATGAAGCTTACCATACCAATAATACATTTTATTTCAGGCGCGGAAACTCAAAAATGCATGTCAGAAACAGTACATGAAGTTTATGAGATGTCACTAAAATGAATTCTACACTACAATTTAAACGATTGTGAAAACTGTGTTGAAAGAAGGCTTAAGATATGCAGTATGAAAAAAAAAATAAAAAAATATTAACCATCTGAGATACTAAGTACTTATTTTATTGTATAACGGACCCCACTTTAAAACATCATTCTTATGTTCAGTTTCTTGTGAAAGCCTGCGAAGTTCTCTTCATTCGGAAGGAATTTTGAATTTGTTGTATAAAATGCTAAGCACCCACTACAAAACATACGTACAACGTAGAGCTCTTTAAAAGGCACAATTTATTCCAAATAACGTTTTCGTGATAGAAGCCATTTCCGAAATATACGTAATTAATGGTTGAAATTGTTCAATAATTTGTCATTCCTTTAAAGTCCTTCAGGCATTCTCTTGTTTGCAGGAATCACTAGAATTTTTAAGGCTAGTATAGGGCGTGTCATTCGTAATTATTAGACTCTTAACTATTCTATTTGTATTTATAACGATATTTGTGATGCAGCTTTTTTTTCTGATAGGTTTATTAAAATCAATTAAAATCTAGATGGAAGAGCAAACTTTTATAACAATAGTTAGCATGCACACTAATAAATAATGGAGGATAGGGGAAGTCATGTAATTTTATCATCATATTTTATATTTCTTTATTTCCAACGCAAGAGCTTCTTACGGCGAGAAAACATTTCGATGCTCTTTTGTGCATAGTATAGCTAAGAAATCATTGAAATCATAATCTAAGAAATAATAGTATGTATATCATGACTAACGTATCATAAATAAAATAATCACTTTCTGTATAAGAAAAACAAAGTGCTGGCGTTTTCCATTAACATAGCTCTCTCTATCTTTTCTACAAACAAACTATTGCGTCATAAGATAATACTTTTTTCTAATTATGCTGATCAAGATAAGCATTGCCAGAAGTGGTATTATTACTTAGTTCCTTATAAGGGCAAGGGAAATAAGGAGATGCACTAGGTTGAGGTGATAGTGAAATGTTTTAAAGCTGTCGCCATGCGATTATCATTGCATTGCGATTCTCTTTCCTTGAAACGGGCAATGGCTTACCGTTTGAGAGAAAGTTAAAGATTTTAAATTAAAACCAATAACAGGAACTCGAAAACGGTTTTCTATATCTTAAAAAAAAACAAAAAAAAACAAAAAAAAAACAAAAAAAAACGATAAGATAAATTGTGTGTTTTAACGACATCTACATTTTTTCCGTCATTCTGAGTGAACAGTATTTCAGGGGCTATTCCCAAAAACTGCAGGATATACACGTTAGCATTGCTCCACAGACACACACGCTGATCTTTTTCTATTTTTTGGGATTCAGGGGTTCTCAAAACATGTATTTGCTGTGAAATCTCGGTATGGAATTTTTGGGTGGAATATAACACTTTCTCTACCGGCTAGATATATTTCACAACGTCCTAAAGATAACAATTACAGTATTTATGCCATGTATAGTATAAATACTACATACTGTATATATCGTGTATGTATGTGTATGTGTATGAATTTATCATTAGTCGTGTGGGTGAATCACACATTAGCTTTTTAATGCTGCTTAGCATGAAGATGCGTTTAGTTTCAAATGATTAGAGATGTTACTTAACAGGAAGTTCTACCTGTATTGTGCACATTAAATATCGGAATATTCCCTGTGATTAAAACGTTTGCTTCTTTATTTTGGTGTGTACATTTATCTAATTATATGGCCATGCAAGTTTATTCAAATTGCAGCCTAAATATTGTTCTATAAGTGACCGTAGAAAATTAAGTATCTGGAAGTTGTTCATTCTTAAAAAGTTTCTTGTCCTGAAAAAGGATATTTGTGATATTTTGATTCTGGTCTGCTAAAACACTAGATAAAATGCCGCATTCCACAAAAAGTTCGATACGAGATTTCACCGGACCCAGCCACATGGTTCAGGTGGTAACGTGTGTAGCCCTCATTAGAGAGTTCGCGTGTTCAAACCTCCTAGGCAGACCAATCTGACCGAAGGTTTTTCTCGGTCGTTATATGAATGCTGGACTGGATAATTTGATGCGCGAACTTTCGAAACATCCTTTTGATCACTGCATTTCATTTCCTTCTTCTTCGCCATACCAGGCATTCGTCGACCACCAATCTTGGTGATCCAGGCTTGGCTTGCTCCTCAACAACTGTTGACCATAACGCATTGGCCTGTAGGTCCTTGGAGATGTAAGTCTTACTTCGGTGGGAAATGCTTAAAAGAGGGTTATTTCACCGGAAATGCACATTTTGAGGCCTCCTGAACCAAAAAGCTTGTTTAGAACAAGTTCTGTGTGTCTTTCTTCATTTGTCTGAACAGTATAAGGAAAAACAAAAAGTCGGTTAATACTAAATTTGATATTTCGGTTCAGTATCTTGCAAAGATGATTCACGAACATTTTCAAAAATATTCTCCAATGGAATGTTTTTTAAATGTTTTGGCTTCTCAAAAATGGCTAAAGTTTTTTTTTTATTAAAATGTCACATCTTAAAAGATAGTTACATGGCAAATAAAATGCATGTCTTGAATTTTCAGGGATATGCCTATAAAATATTTATTATTCGCATGGAAGAGTGAGCATTTCCTTGAATAACCAGTTTAGGTTAAGCGGGAAACGAAAACGCACAACATAAAAAACAGATCTGTTAAAATACAATTTATTCCAAATAACCTCTTTCTGGCATACGCCATTTCTGAGATATTCGTTATTAATGGATCGAATTTATTAATACTTTGTTTTAAATATTTGTCGATTTTCAGCTGCTTCTGGGGATTGCATGGAAAAGGTGCAATTTTAAACCCAGCATATCGCGTCAAGTTCTTAAACATTTGATTCCGCTATTACCTATATATCTATAACTAAATAGATAATTTAGTTATTTTTTCATAGATTCATCTCGATTAAAATCAAGTAGATATAAAATTAAGATTTATAGAAATAACTTATATAGTCATTAATAAACGGTAGAGGGTAGATAAAGTCATTTGTATTAAACACCAAACTTTTTATATAGTATAATTGCCGTTTTGCGAAAGCTCAAAACGACGTAATATTCATGGAGAAGTTCACACACACACACACACACACACACACACACACACACACACACACACACACACACACTCAGGAGCGTGCGTTCGCACACTAGCCACAGGATGGATGCTAGCAGTCCCATCTACCGCACTGTCAATCCAGGCAGTGACTGACTCGCTAAATTTCGACAAGAAATTGAAAGAGTGCGTTGTACTCGGATAAGGGCTTGAGGCGCACTGTTCCCGCCAATCTGCAGTAATTACAAACTGGGATTAAAGGGAAGGCTGAAGTGTGAAAGGACATTGATTGGGACGATGCGTCAAGGAGTTAGATCTTGCGAGTTTTTTTTTTTTTATTTTTTTTTTATTTTTTTTTTTTACTCTCCCTATTTGAGTGACTGGTTGAATGGGAGATTGAAATAACGTTTCCAAAAAATAGCTGAGACATGAATAGAAAATGGTGCTCGTTCAAGGTTTTATCCTATTAATCGACAAAGAAGGATGACATGTTTATAAGAGGCGTGTGTTTTATGTAAAAATTGCGTTTTAGAAAAGAAAGAAGAAAAGAATACATCTCCTTTTTTTCAGAGTAGTTCATTGTTCCTGTATCAGCTTCAGCCAGTTTATCGGGCCTGCATTTATCATAAGGTTGGGAACTACCTTGTGTTATTGTGCGATGTGTTTCACGCCTTCTGATGGCATGGGAAACCGGGGAAATGGTTAATATTTCATGCATTTTTCTCTCTGTGCAGCTTTTATTGTACATCTCGAGGCGCATTAAGACACTTATTAAAATAATTAAACGTTCTGCATTCGATTTCTTCTAGCGCTGGGCGAAACTTGAGCCCAGTATTTGCCGGCGCTTACTGAGCGGGATGGCACAGCGATTTCGTCTATGAATCGTATTCGGAAGGTCGTTTCCTTTGATCGCCAGGCGAATGCTAAGTAGGTTTCTTTCATCCCCAAATTTCCTGTCGTTTCATTGTCATTTCATTCATCCGTCATTCTATAGGTATCTTTCTGGGTTGAAAGTGTCGGCGATGGTGCTCGGTGCAGCGTCGCAAGGAAAATGGATGGTGATTGTAGATTTCTGTCCCCTGACTTCGGCTGCTTGCCTGGATGACAACCGCCCCTACTGGGGATGTTGGAGCCTGTATGGGGGCGGGGTCCCCGGTCGACCTATCCGAATGTCAGAGTGCTTGTATCTGAAAACTGTAGGGAAAATATCCTTGCTGTGTATTCGCTCCTGGTTCCGGCCACCCGATGCATCCTCTCACTTCTCTCCTCCCTTCCAGGGGCGGTCCCTTGTAAGGCTGAAGTATAATAACCATAAGGTTTGGTGCCGAGTCCTCTCCGTCCGCATCCTGTTCCTATTCTTGGCAGTTAAAATGCTCCTTCCGCGAGGTTTTCCATTGGAAGTCAATAAAAGTTAGATTTTTGTTTCATCGCAAAGGTTTTTGCGCCGCTCCGTGTCTCAAATTTTGTTTCCGTTTAGCATAAAACACTTTTTTTTTTTTTTTTTCGAGATACAATCTCTGCACTCTTTCGTAAATTTAAAGCCTTATGCATCGGAGGAAAAAATTAAATTTTGCTTTGCTTTTTGTTGATTTATTTTTTAGGGAGAATATATTCAATTATGGGATAAATACAAGTCAGTATTTTCCGTAAATATAAGAGATAAAGCTCTTTCAATCAAACTTCAAAAACCTATACTGAAAAGTGCATGACTAGCGAGAAGAATACTGTACATGTATGGAAATCCTCACTCGTTCGTTACCATTGTATTTTAGCTCTATATAGCATGTGTGCTGCACATAAAAGATTCATATTTTTCTTTCTCTCCGTAGTATGTTCTCCGAAACGCTGCAATGGAGTTACCGCCTGCAACGCGAGATAACCTGTATTCAATCTCCGATACCAACATGGGATTTTAACCCCCCAGAGGGCAGCTTGATATGGGATATACTCTGCTTCCTCATATCCTTAGGTACCGAAGAAGGAGTCATTGTGAAGCGCCATGCTGACCACATTCCAACTGTACAGTTTGACCATTGCGTCCTGCTTCAACGGAGTCGGAGAATTCAGAGGTCGTGGATTGTCTTGGACCAGTTTAGCGGTATGAAAGTGAGGAATGTCTGATATAAAATTATAGTGGAAGAAATGAAAAGAAATACGATTGCTGAGCAATTGGTAGAATGAATGACCGAAGAAACCAGAGAACTCGGAGAAAACTGCCCAGAAACAACATCGTCCACCAAAAATCACATATGCGATGCGCGTCCCTAGAATCGAACCCAGGCCGCCCAGGTGAGAGGCGAGCGATCTAACCACTCGGCCACGGTGCTACCCACAATTACATGTTGTCCATTTTCTAATCGATATTGTCATTCTTTACTTTTGTATCCATTTTACTTGCACACAAATGATGTATTCATTGAGGAAATATGTGTAATCTGAAAACGAAAGCTTCTTACCTTTGCAAGTCTATTAATGGGATATACCATAATGTAGTAATATGAGCTTGCACAAGGAGATCACAAGGATAGCAAGCAGATAATGGCACATTTTGATGTGTTGCATTCATGATCTTATCTATCCACTATCCTTTATTTTCATATACCTTTTAAAAACTATTTTTACAAAAGTTTATTTTCATATTAATCCTGGTAACCATTTGTAGAAGTATTTCATGACATATTTCGTTTACACAAGATGGAAACCATATCGAGTCACATGATTAAAAGCGGGTAATTTTAAATTTGTTTTGGAATTTCATATCCTTTCCATTAGATCAAAAGAATGAACTGAGTAGCGGCAGAACTGTAAAAATGGAACATTGAAAGAATCAAGCAAACAATATCTCGGAATTGGCAGATGCCAAAAAAAGGTTATTTGAAATAAACGGTGCATTTTAAAGGACCTACATTTTCTGTATATTTAGATTCTCTCTATCCCAAATGTTTTTCACTTACAGAAAAAAATAAAATTCCTCCCGAATGAAGATGAGATTCTCCCCTTGGAAAAAGATATGCATATTATATGTCACATAAATATATGCTCTCTTAATCAAAATCGTTTGACATATCCTATTTGAAAATAAATTTCGAGAAATATTCCATATAACGGGTAAATTGGGTGAGAAGATTTTCGTGGAACTCTTCTTGTCGCCTCTTTGTAAGATACTGAACCTCAAACATTCAAAATATTTATTTATAGTGAAATCTGGATATTCAAGTCTCGGGGAGTGCTGAGGTACCTGGTAGGGAAAGCAAAAGTAAGCATCTTCTGTTCATCCTTGAAGAAAGAATTACGAAAAGTTGAGAGAAGTGCTGTTTGTGGAGTGTGGCGTTACTATAAGATTGGAAGTGTTTTAATTTTGCAATATACAGAAGATAAGATCATGTGAAAAGGATAGGCACAATAAGTATTGCAACTGTTTTTTAATTTTTCTTTTTTCTTTTAAGAAGCTTCTAACGTGTAACATTTTAATGACCTTTCGGATCACTGTTTTACAAACTGTTCCTACAAAAACTTATTCTTCTATTTACTTCATGTTACTCAAGATAAACATTTTCAGAAATTATTTTGCTAAGCATTGTTCTGTCCAAAAGCAAAACACAGTAGACTTAAGTGAGAGTCCAATCATTTATAAACATGTTGTTTTGTGTTAATTTTGAAATTAAGCTCTTTGTATGGCCGCGAGAGGGAAATAAATATAAAATGTATGTCCTGGAAATGTTTAAAGCCATAAAAAATTATTTCGCATAAATTCTGGGGTTTAACGAGATATACCTACCTATGTATATGCACCCCAGTCAGTGAAGGCCAAAATCGGGGCAATGTCGGAAGAAATTGCTATGAAGCTGAATTATGTACCAGTTGGCATTACTCATTTAGCGGTACCATTTGCCAAAAGTCTCCTGAATTTTCCCGGTGCTTATCCCGCTAGTTCCCCCAATAACCCTCACCCCCTCATATCTGTTACCGTACAGCACATCTCTTCAAACTTTGTGGTTTGTTTGCTTTATTTGTGAGATTATTTTATACAAATATTTCCAGTGTAAATTTTAACTAGCAATAATCGCTTATTACATATTAGCAAAACCACGCGAAATCTTAACTCTGCATTTACCGTTTTTCCTTTGTAAAACTTTTCGCTTCGAGAATTTCCCAAAATACTTCAAATAAAGTTGTATAACGGAAACTCAGCTTTGTTTTATCTATATAACCATATAGTTATAAACAGAGATGGGAAGGCAAATAATGGTAGGCGCACACACCGTTTTGCGCTGATGATGCGTCCCGGCGGCTACCTCATTATTCATCTGCTTGTCTCTCTCACAGCCACTAGCTCCATTAATTCTATAATTATTGTTCTATAGCATTTGAACATGTTAAAATAATAGCTCCGTTTATATTGTAGCACACATAATCCATCGTGTATACTGTTTACGACATATTGGTCTATATGCATAATTGGATAAGTTTATTTGTGATATAAATCTTTTACTGCTAGTTTCTCAGTTTCTCCAAATCGGTGTTCATTTAGTTTACGTTAATATAGGGTCGTTAAATTACATGTAACACCTTTTCTGACCTCTTTTCACTCCAACAGAGAACCGAGAGTAGCCGGGAAATAAGTGCACTAAAATCCTCACAGGAGTAAATGCAGGAAATGTTTATCTTCTGGTCCCCAACAGGCAGCAACCTATCTTAAAACAAATGTTCTCGCTCAGCCGCCTAAGCACATCAGGAGAAATTCTTGTGATTTCTTGCATGACGTTATCACTTAGGTTCCTATAGTATACGAGGGCTAGGACGACACACGTCTTTCAAGAGCCCCATAAACAAAAATAACGACTAGTTACGTTGATGGAACGAATATGCCACAAATCAACATTACAACTGTGTCATGAAATACTTCTTTCAATTCATTTAATAATTCCGTAGCTCGTGTGCCGTTATGGTTGGTTCCAACAAGATTCTGCAACAGCCAACCTTAAAAGAGTCTTACTTTAAATATGTACCAAGCTCTTTGAGAGCCTCAAAACGTATATTTCCAATGAAATCTTAGTATGGAATATTTAGATGAAATACAACATTTCCTCTGCTTCCTTTTGGAAGAAGTAGAGAAAGTAAAGTTGTGAAGAAAGAAGCAGGTTGTAACTGATAAGGAAGAGGTAGAAAAATTGGTGAAAAGAAACTATTGTTAGAAGATGCATTGGAAGAAATTATGACACGTTCGGTACAATTGATAGGCAACAGGAAGATAGATGTTTCATACTTGAAGACAGACGAAAGTGGAAAAGGGTTAACGGTTCAGGAGACTGTCTTTGCATTGAAAGACCTACTATGGAGTCGAAAACTAGGATTGATCAATTATTCATATTCGGAATCTCTTAGCGGCAGATAAGAAGCCTGAAGTTCGCGACACGTAAGTTGAAATTAGCAATTTTAGCAAACGTGTTTCGTATTCCGTTAAGGCTAATACGAGTATCTGCAGATCGTTTGTACTAGAGTGGGTTTAATTTTTTAGACTTATATTTCACCAGCGAAAATACATTCGAAACGAAAAACGGAGAATGCATTTTTTGTACATTACTAGTTAGGAATAGTAGCTTTACAGCACTCCTGTCAGTATTTCATGCCTGCAATTAAGGCCCCGTAAAGACTAAGACCATTTACTGCTAATTGATTTATGGAATGAAGACCCAAACCCGGCTTGGACAGGATTTAGCGTGCATAGTAAGTCGGAGGTAATTGTTGCGGACGACAATTTATAACAACTTTTGGCAAAAGTTAGTTTGCTTAGGACGTATTCTTGTTCTGCTCTGAATTTCAGCCATCATGCACTTTATAACATAAATCTAATATTTGGGAAAGTCTTTCACCTCTTTGTTTTAGTTACCAAATGTTAGTGTAAATGGATATATCACTTTGTTTTAATACCTAGTAAAGTTAAGGTACTACTGTGTGAATTTTTAAGGCAGTTGAGGAAAATGCTCCATGCATCTGAATTCCTGAAACACGCGTTGCTCTTGTAAACCCTTTTTAATCTAAATTATCCGTGGAAACTACCATGACGTAATAATAATGTTTGGAAAATTTAAAATACCTACTCGCTGATTACCGTTACTAACCCCAATTTTAGACCTTGTATTTAAAGTGGAAAGAAATAGTTTAGTAAAATGTAGTTATTTATTGTTGCGATAACATTGCTACTTGTGCTAGGGGGCAAGGATTAGAAGCCTGGTGCAGCATGTGGATTTTTCCGCTGCGGGTGGTCCTGCTAGGTGGTGCACTCAACTCGGCCCCAATTGATCTAATTAAAAAATTATCCGATCTGATCACTCAAACCTCATTTAAACGTCCAGGAAGAGGCGACATGCTGACATATGGCACCCCTATTAATATTACTGCACTCTGCCCATTATGTTCTATTTGGACGAAGACAGGATGCAGCGACCGATAAATGTTCATGCAGTCGGACTGTTGAGCTACGTAGTTGGTTTACGCTGTAAAGTTCTCCAACCTATAGAGTTTAACACTTGTTGCTGGCAAGCTATGCTGCTAATGTGAAAGTCAGCTTCTTTAATAGTTGTTCTAGTAGTGGTGGTGGTGGTGGTGGTGGTGGTGGTGGTAAGCATAATAGTGTTATTATTATTAATATATAAATGAACATGGTTAAAGTAGCAGTAGTAATTTATTCAACAAACCATTTTATTTTACAATATTTTGATAATACAGTAGTACACATTTAATGATGGTATAGTGCACAATATATATATATATATATATATATATATATATATAATAAATTAAAAGAACCAGAAACAAATCAAATGAATAAATGATCGTTTGACGTAGCTGTTAAACTCTAAGAAATACAAAGTTCACCTTAAGTAATTTTTACCCGGGTTCCAGATATAGCACAGCAGTATGAGATACTTAATGCTTATAATGTTCAATATTTTAGTATATATTTAATAGATTTACACAAGCTGTTGATGCTCCTCTTCCTAGTGACAGAGTGACACGACTAAAACCTTTCAAAGTAACGGGAATTCATTTCGCCTATATACATTAAAGTGGGAAGCGAAGTTAAGAAAACTTATATTACGCTGTTCACCTGCGCAACGACTCGTGCAGTCCACATAGAGCTCTGCACTTCTATTACCACAGATAATTTTATCTCTGCACTCCAGCAATTCGTCGGGAGACGCGAATTGCCTCACAGTATTTATTTTGACAACGCTCACTTTCCACGCTTCAAACAGAGGATTAACTGAGTTATGGAATACTCTCGCCGCTTCAAAACCAAGCAATATCTGGTAGAAAACATCACTTGGAAGCTCATTGCTCCCAGGACTGCCCTGGAGGGTAGGATGGTGAGAGAGGATGATCGGAACTTTGAAACGCTGCCTGAGAAAGGTATTGGGTCGCTCCCAAGTGACAGAAGAAGGAATGAATACAGTTCTAATCGTGACTGAAACAGCCCTTAACTCAAGACCAATATCAAAATCTGATGGTGCAGAATCACAGCCTTTGACACCATCACATTTTCTTTGTGGTCAAAGGTTAACCACAATACTTAGTTTAGCTGAGTCTGAGGTGAAGAACAATATAACAAAAAATTCAGACTTCATCAGAAACTACTAGATGACCTGTGAAAGTGCTGGTCGAAGGAGTATTTGACAGAACTTAGAAGTTTCCACGGAGTTCGTCAACCTGATAAGAACTCGCCTCAGCTCAAAATTGGAGGCATCGCCTTGATCCATGAAGAGGTGCGCCCACGCCAAACATGGAAGTAGGCGCGCATAGAGGACCTCCGTCGTGGAAGGGCTGGAAACGTAAGGACAATTGTACACCGTACTGCAGATGGCAACTCAATCACACGTCCTGTCCAGCTGGTCGTTCCTCTGGAGATCGCCCAGGGTGGGAAGGATGTTGCAGAATGAATAAAGGCCAAACATGCAGCACGTTTTACTTATTCTTTGTGTTTGTATTATAATGTTTACCTTCCTTGGTCTCATTCTTTTCAAGTTTTTAATTTGTACTATTGATTTTAGAAAAGGAAAAATAAAGTGACATAGGTCTTGCTAGATCTAAAGGTGTTTACTTGTCTTTATAAACGTAGTCATAAAATTAATTCCCTACTAGTCACTCCACACAGCGGTGTTGAACGTGTAACGTTTGTGCTCATTAACCGCCTCTAGGCTTCGTTTGAGGTAAACTTCTACGCATGTTAATTTACTTGCAATAATTTAGTTATTCGCGAATATTACATTAACTCGTGAAATAACATTTATAATTACATTTCCGACAAATTGTTCAAATGCTCGCACTTTGAGTAAAGAAAGCCACATTGTGTTTTGGCGCCGAATCTTTGTATCGTCTAATGTGAAGTAAGTCTCACAACTTCTTGTAACAATGATTTGGGCGCTGCTTATACACCTATAGTGTTCGGTGCGTCGTGATTTTTCATGAATTTTTTCATTGGTCCCTTACTACGGGCACTTCGAGTTTGCAGAAAGTTGGCGCTTTCCGTAGCTTACCAGTTAATGAAGTTAGGTCAAGGGGTTACATATAATGTAAAATTCTCCGGTGTCCTGAAAATGTTAAAATTGTGCTGGAGTCTCGCAGTTGCTGTAGCATTGTGTGCTGGCGGACAACTTAGCCTCTGCATCCACCCCAACTTTAGATAAGTGTAAATATGGAAATTTAATTTACAAATTATGTACACTAAAATACATTAAAAATACGCCTGGAAATACTTATCGTAAGATGGGGCCTTTTCGCTGACCCCGCCCATGTCTTTCGCCTGTTTGCTCTTAAAGCGTATTGGACAGGTCACGTTACCGAAAGAAAGGAGTTGAATATGAAACGTAACCTGCGAAGTTCTGAGTTGCAAACTGGCGGTCCCTAAACATTCTGGTTGGACTATACTCCACCACCTCTCACCTGGTGTAAACAAAATGAGGTTAATCTTTTCTCTGCGCTACGTACTGAGTTCTAACGCCAAAGTAATGCACACATGTGGTTCTGATGGAGCGTAGAGCGGGTTCTTTTTTATAGTATTTAACGCCCGATTTTACTACGATGGCACCGCAAGCAAGTAGAGCGGGTTGAGGAATAAAGAGGTGATTGCCCACTAGGTTTTGCCTTTTCTTACACACGTGGTGTGTTGTACCAGAATAACACCAATGAAAATCATCTTAAGACCCGAGTACCCATCAAACTTTCACATTTTTCAGCAAAATCACGGGCCCGGGTCTATTTTTATTGTCTTTTTACAAGAAATATATCAATTCCTAAATAATGATGATTACATAGAAACAAAAATATGTTACATAAATGACAGATAACAATACTAATACTAATGAATATTAACATACAGCTGAGAAACACATATGACCTTCTCAATCATTTGAGTATTACAAAACCTACATGAAAATTATTATTTACCAGGTTTTTGTAGGGCAAAAGTTGGTGTATTGCTTTATAACCCGTAATTCCCGAAATTAACCTTGAGTAATATATACCTATTCCATTGACGAAACATTTTGGTGAGCATTAAAATGTTACTTAATTTTGCACGTTTATTATAAAATATAGCGTCAATTCATCACTACCAAAATAGAAATGTCGACATTTTTTGTGAATGTTATCATCCCCTAACCTGGAGTCTAAATAGCGAAAGCAGCTGGTACGCCATCTAGGTGGTAGCGATTGCTAGTCCCATCAATGGAGAAAGAGACAGAGAGCCAGAGAGAAGGTAGTGTAAGGGTTAGCCCTACAGCAACTCGCTGGAAAGCAAAATGAAAGAAACTGAAATAACAGCCGCAGATTTGCTAGGTTTATGTATGTATTAGCTAAGTCGCTTACCTTGCAGTCCTATAATGTTGAAAATATCAGCCGTCCTCAGTTTTGGCACCATAATGGACCTACATGTACATTACGGAATTCGATAATGAATCTATGGTCACTTATGCTTTGAAATACGCAGTTTCAGGTTACGCTTTAGTAATGAACTAATGATATACAGGTGTATAATTGCAAATGATATGATATTTAGTAGAGAAAAATGCATATAACACATAGGCGTATCTCATTTTGTCCGCTTATTAATAGTACTGTCATAAATGAAGTATAACATTCTGGATCTAATGTGCATTGAACGGCCCTACGTTATGTATTCTATGTTTACATACATCAGGCACTTGCCAGCTCCTGTATTATAACTCGCACACCGCCGACCTGCATTCATGTGCTTCACGGTGAGGAAATAGGAGACCGGTTTGGTTTCAAACTTTGCTTTACGCAATGATTTGCTTACATATGTTTAATTAGCGGATATTTATTTGATATAAGCCGCGAGTGAGGAATTCGCCAGTGCTGCGAGGGACTATCATCGGTGATTTCTAAATCGTCATCTTCCCAAAAGACGAACGTTCACTGCAGTGTATCAAAGAATCTGTGGCATGGGTACTCTTAATTCTCGATTTGAATTTTTTTAACTTTATTTGGTTATTTTTTATTTTATTTTATTTTTGTAAGTGATAAAATTGAATTTTAATTTCTCACCTTTGTAGTAGCAACGAGGGCGATTTTGTAGTTTAAAGAAAGGAAGTGCAAATGCTTGTATGTTTGTTTGCGTTATGTATTTCTTCAATAAAACCAAATTTAAACAAACCATAATTACGGCATTGTGTAGAATACCTTTAAATTGAACCCTGAAGACATTGTGAATCCTAATCATTTAATTTTGTATGAAACCAAAAAGAATGGTTACAGAGGTTGAAGTTTCAGAGCGATCGATATTCTTCCCTCACATCGCTCCACCTAGAATGTTGGGTAGGGTAAAGGGCAGAGGAAGGTAAACCGTGTGACCTCTTACGTAAACAGACAACGAAATTTTGTGGTGGACAAAGCGGTACTGGGGCGGGTTTTCTCCGGGTTCTCCGGTTTCCCCCGCCATCTCATTCCGCCGGGGCTCCATCTTCATTCCATGTATCAACAGTGTCATCGCCTGTGGTGCCACAAGTAGTAATAGCGGGCGTTAAACACTATAGAAAAAAAGACAACGAAATTCTGATAAAGAGAGCAATGGCCATTCTAAAAAAAAATCGTCAAACTTTCCTCATGAACATAACTTAGAAAACAGCGAAAAAACTGCAAATACTGGAGACCGTTAATGAGCTTCTCGATAAAAGCTATTGTTTGTTATTAATTATTTAGCACTGTATAATTAAAAGATTATAATTAATGCTTATTAACGTATGTATTTAACAGAGTAAATTCAGCTGGAGCAGAAATAGAAAGCTGACGCCAAGATAGTAGAAGGGTGTGAGAAGCGCCTTGTTAGAAAGGTTTCTTTTGTCCAGTCACGTACAACCGGGTTACGACGGGGTTAAACCTTGAAATTCGGAGGACAGTAATTTTCCAATGTACAAAACGTGTCACTTTAGGGTTGCAGTGCACCCTGGGATGAGAAAACTCACTTTTGGGTAATATTTAGGTCAGTTGCACGGCCTTTCTGTCCAATCAGAAAGAAGCCGCCATGACGGTATTTTTAGTATATAAAGAGCCCAAAAAGGCACATCGGGGCTGACTGTTGTCTGCCATCTGTCGCTGTTTGTTAACTATACGTCGCTGTATGACGCTGTAATGCTGATCTTGTAATACTGTCATGCTGTCGATTGCCGGGCTGAACATCACTTCTTCGCACAAAGTTAAGCACGGTAGCTTGTAACGAAAGCTTAGTAGTTTCCAGCGCTCTAAGTATATTTAAAGTCAGTGACGTGAGTTAAATTATATTGTATAAAGTAGAATCAAGGAAGAAGTAAATATAATTACGTGTGAATAGCGAAGTATTAAAGTTTCTAACAAGTGTTTAAGTTAGCAGAATTGGAAAAGCAAAGTGCCCATCTCGCATCTCCTAGTAAGAAACAAACTCCAGGAATGTTGCGCAAGTCTTCATTATTATAAAATCACTCATTGAACAGCGCCTGCGCTACCATAAGTAGTTAAAGTGGGCGTTAAACACTACAAAAAAAAAAAAAAAACTCCCTGAACTACCCCCATTAGCTGCACCACCCCAAGAGAGTCAACTATCGTGCAGGCTGGGTAACGCCGAGGTGAAGTCACCGGTAGTAGTTGCACATCACCAGGTACGTGGGTCTACTCAACGTGAGTATTGCCAACGTCATCAATCTGGGCTCGAAACCGAGAACTCAGCATCTGGTGTTTTGAATGTGGGGATAACGCCACCGCACAGGGCACCCAACGTCTGTGCTCACCGCATATGACGCCCAACGCACGAGTCCACCGCATACTGGATAATCACATCCTCATCCAAAGCTAATACTAGTATTTTCACTTATTCACCTCCCATTCTTTATACAGCACTACATCAGTATAATAACGAATGAGGAAATGTTACACATAATCCGCCAATTTTACCTTCTTTACAATGTACTTACAATAAGCACAGAAAGTAGTCTCCACCTGTGCCAACTCAATACACCCCAGAACTATTTACAACGCAAAATGGTCTGAAGCTGCCTAAATGTATTCACTTAAAACTAGAATCGATAGGAACTTACAATTAAACACATTACATTTTAAAAATCTCCTATTTTTAATACAAGAAATTTATAACATACAATAAAAAACTCAAAGATGCCCTACCTTACACAGAAAATTCCCTAAAGTATATAAACTCCTAATTATGGCCTGAAGCGTAACACAAAATTGCACTACTGAAAAACAAGCACTTGGCTTGCTTACTAAAACTGAAAACAATTTCGAGAATTCTAATACGTGAATCATTGCTACGAAACTACGTGTTATTTATCTGAAATTTTAGCTAGGTGAATGCTTCACGTCAACAGCAGCAGGATAAAGTAGCTGTGGCTTGGCCACCTCGCGACATAACAAATTATAACCAACACTGTCACTGTTTCCAAAGATACAACTTTAGATAAGTAGAAAACTTTCAAATGGGTTTACAGCATTAATAAATTACACATACACTAATAAAGAATTTATGGCTCGAGGTTAAAGCAAAGCACTCTGTATTGAAGATTAAAAATGTAAAAGAGTTTCCGACAGGAACCAGCTGAAATTTTAATAGTTTCAGCACTCACTTCAAATCGTGTACGTAGTAATGTGATAATACCACAGTTAACACACACCGAAGGCAAAACACCGTCATTGTCCCGTCCCATGAGTGGGAACTCTCAGCTTTCTCTCGCTAGACGTCTCAGGCAATCAAAAAACAAAGAGGTATCGTGGAAACCCGAAAACATAAAAACCGTAAATGTCTTTCCACAGTGCGATATATCGAACGCTCCATAAGGAGCAAATCGGGACACACCTATATTCCACGCTACCAACATTTCATCGGAAATACATGTTTTGAGGCCTCCTGAACTCAAAAAAGGTATCTAGAAATACACCCGTTTGTGCACGTGCGTGCGTGTGCGTAGCATAAACTCAAAATGGAAGTTCACGGCCTACCAAGGATGACACACGTAGATTTTAAAGAAGTTATTCCCACTTCAAACTACCTTTTACATGAGGCACTTTCTGTATACCCAAAATGGCTCTAACGAATCTGAACAAATACCATAACTTTAAGACTTTTCCGTGACAAATGAAACGTATATCTTGAATTTTCTGAGAATAACTCTGAAGTGCTCCTCAACCTGAATGACTTTTGTGTAACTGGTAAACCGTAAGAGATAGACAAGATCTTATTCGCACAAAAAGAACAATACGTAGATATCGAAAGCACACTGTTTATGAAAAAAAGATACAAGTATACACATACATATGTATATTCGATGTATTCCGTATTATTTTGAACTTCCAATACCTACACCTTTCTCGAAAGGAAGTCGTTATTCGCTTTTCTCCTGTTCATGCAAAGAGAGGGGAATTTAAAAATCCACTACATGGCAACCTATTTATAAAGTAGTTAACTATAGCTTGAGCCTGCTGTAGTTTGCAACTCTAGTTGTAATCTACAAGGAAAATGCAATAAAACCATGTGTTTAAACGTATATCTCGCTTAACATGACGTAGATAGAATAACAGGCTTTTTTAGCATAGGTAGTTTGTTGAAGATTATGCAGCGAAAGGCATATGAATGCTATACCTCAGATTTTTATTGTATTATAACACCCCCACAATGTTACAAATTTACACCCAGATTTTTTAGAATTATTTGCAAACATTGCTACGATTTCCGTTCACTTCTATACAATGCAGGTGTGTAGCAGAAGCATGGCAACCTTACAGCAGTATTATATTATGACTATCAATATATTACAGCAAAAGGAATTCAGTTACTGTGTCCTTAGCATTTACTTGTGAACCTATACAACCGTTTACACGTAGTTTGGAAAACCACTAGTTCCATTAGGGTATTACCATAACTTTGTTACACAGATCTTGAGATACGCACAATTATGTATCCTGGTTTTTACGGTGGTTTATATAGCATATATAAATTATTACATGTACCATTTTGCCCAATTTAGGCCGCATTTGATTTTCGAAATTTTCCCTGACGAAACCACTTGAAATAGTACTTTGTCTTCTTTTCCCTAATAAATAACTGTATAAATAGCATGTAAATAGCTGTGATCAAGTACTCTTGAACACAAACTTGTTTTTTTTAAAGTGTTTGCAAGTATGTGCAATGCACTCTCTCACTCACTCTCTCTCTCTCTATCTCTCTCTCTCTCTCTCTCTCTCTCGAAAATCAGTGAAATAATTTGTATTCTAGTTCTAATAGGTCTCACTTTGAGAAATAGTTCATATGCCATCTTCGTTACCTTTCTAAAATGGAAAGAAAACCTTTAGATATACCTAGCAGGGTCGAGGACTCAAATCTGTTGATTCAGCAAAGCCGCTGGATGAACATCTCTATGCGCGGTGTCAATACTATTTAGCTCACCTCTCTTCAGGACACAGCTCTCTCTCTCTCTCTCTCTCTCTCTCTCTCTCTCTCTCTCTCTCTCTCTCTCTCTCTCTGTGTGTGTGTGTGTGTGTGTGTGTGTGTGTGGAAGGAAACGAAACTTTTACTACGAGAACCTACCAAAATGCAACCTTTGAAATTCCAGAATCAGATACATGAGAGTGATCGAGCAAAATACGAGCTACTGCTGCATGTATTTCAAAACACATTCACGCCCAACAAGGTGCTGGATTTTGTGTCTACTCAGAACACGAAGACGGCAATTGGGAACTGATTTCTCAGTTCCAATAAGCATATACGGTACGTCGCTGCGGGAACTTCGTTGGTTTCTTCACAACCCATCAACCCCCCCAGAAATCCCCAGGACATGTTTAATCCCCATTATTGCTTTGAAACAACTTAGGCCCAAAACCACACTCAACGCCCATTTTCGCATCTGTTACTTCCTCACCTCGAGGAAACTTGCTATAATTATCGTTCTTTTGAACCTGTATTCCTGCCTTCTTTACCCTCCAGTTATCCATCCATAGGTTTGTTACCCTCTCTTTCCAAGATCCTGGAAAATAATCTATGAACGGTTACATACACTCTTAATGGATACTTAGGTGATCCTACCCAAACAATTTGGTTTTATACAGCGTTACTCTATATGGTTAACTGAGGCTATATGGCGTGGATTGTAATACAAATAGCACACAGACACGACATTCCTGGTCTTAAAAAAACTTTCAACGGTATATGACACTTAGGTCTGCTGTCGCAGATTGAGCTGCCTGAATGTCTTCATCATGTGATCCGCGGCTTCTTTTCACACACACCTTCCAAATCAGGAATGGGTCTGCTCTGTCTTCTCTGCCATCTGTAGATCCCAGGGTGCCGCAAGGTACCATTGTAGTGCCCCTCTTATTCATTGTCTTATGTGGTGAACATTTACCACATCTCTATCTAGACGTGTAAGCTGAGGATATCGCTCTTTTTACTATACATCATGATATTGCTCCTGCAACTAATTATTTATAGCCCGCTCTCGAAACCTTGGTCATCTGTATCAAAATGTGGAGGATTTTGCTTAATCCCCGGAAATGCGAAACCATGGTGCTTACTATGGGCCGCACCATACTCTCCCCTCCTATACTTCTGCAAGCTAAACCCTTTCCCTGGAAACGACCTGACCAATAAGTTAAATATCTCGCTGTTAACAGTGACCGTCGTCTCACCTGACAGTATCACATAAACTCTAAAGTAAACCTCCGTTATTCCAGATTGTGCAACCTCTACTCTTTTCTCAACCCATTGTCGTCTTTGCGCATACAATCCAAATATCTGGTATATAAAGCCCATCTACATTCTTTACTCAACTGCGCCTGACCTGTTTGGGGAGCAGCGGCTGCCAATAAGATTTATAGATTACCGGTCTTCACAATAAAATAGAGAACATTATATTGTATGCAACAGGTTGCCTACGCAACAATAAGCTTCATCGCGACTCAGTACCATCTCTAAACACATCCAGTTTCAGGTACGTTTTCTTCTTCCATAGACCACGCTAGGAGCCCAGTCTACCTAAGAATATATTCTGTGGGGATTTGTTGGATCCAGAGTCGTTTCCCACAAGATATTCTGCTGCATTTCCGATACTGGTTTTGGCGCTGAAGATGAACTGTTGTCCGTATAATCTAACAGTGATGGACTTGGTTGGTGCGTGACAGAGGGGCGGATGATGACTCAAATCGTGTTCATTTTCTTTTCGGTGTATTTTTAAGTTATTCTAGGTCTGTATTGTGCTGATCGATCTGATAATTAACAATAATATGGGAGACGGTAGAGTAAAGTAGAAAGGAGGGGAAATTGCGACGCTTATTATTTAGCTCTTGTGAAAAATGTTAATTGTGTATTTTATATGGTAAGCATTTTTATTAATTTAGTTGTGTGCAATATTCAGATAGAAAGAATATGCATATAGAAAGTTAGGTGAATATTTCGTTACAATTATTCGTTCTCATAGGTACTCCGACAATAATTTATGCTTCTGGACGTTGTATGTTTCTTTGTCTTTTTTTTTCTGGTAACCACGGGAAAACATGTGTAACTCTGACAGTGTAACAGGCATAGACTTTTACTTCAGTTTTATTGTCGATTTTTGGAATGTTGTAAGGCATGCACTATGTTACAGAGAGAGAGAGAGAGAGAGAGAGAAGGAGGAGAAAGAGAAAGAGAGCGTATCCTGGGATTGCGTAAACACTAGACTACTTAGTATCCGAAAGCTAGAATAACTATTACAACGATTAAAAATGTTCCCTATGTGATTCGTTCTTCGCTCCTGATGCACAGTGTTTGCTCAGAATGCCTGTATTAGTGAAAATCAGGGCGGTTTCATTTCCAAAATGTATGTTGTGTAAACGACATGGTTTGCCAAACGCTTTGAAACAGTTCTGTCAGCACAATGTTCCTACGCCATGTGGTGACATGGGCACGAAGAGATCAAATATCTTAGGGCATCGTGTTGAGCAACGCGACACCCCCGTAGCTGGGTACTACCAGCTCTACAACAGCCCAGTGCGGCACCCGACACAAAGCAGACGTATGCAAGGTGGACATATGTAATGCATTGCCCTTCACGCACGCGCGCGCACCCTTTCATCCCTTGCTCGAAAACATTTGTGGCCACGCCTATAGATCTGTAAAGCTCTGCGGAATGCTCTAGATTTGGCAAAGTGGGAACCCTGGCCTAGAGGTGAAGCAATGAAGATGAACGTGTGTGACTTCGGAGGAAAAACGTGGAGAAGCCCGTAGGCCAAGCTCAAAGCTGTGTACCTTGATTATAGCTTAGTGTTAGGGATACGGAAATAATATAATTATTTCTGAAGTTAGTCCCCTCCCATCACGTGTGTTATTTTAGAACGTTTTCATACTTACAGTTTTCCAGAACTATTCGCCAATAAACTGTTTACGTAAACTGGAATAGTCCAAATTATAATTAATGTAGTTTACTTTAAAATGAACGAACATACTCACAGAAACTAAACAGTTATGGATTGCAAATAATATACGTTGCATCAATTCCGAATCAACAAGTATGCAGATATTGTTTTATTGTATTGTATTTATTAAGCACAACGTTCTTCCGCATTTTGTAATATTTTCGACTGTAACGCACATACTTCAGAAAGGGGTATTGCCTAAAAGCATATTACGGCTAAAACTTGAACTACAAACTTGCAGGCATATTTCAGTTTTATTGTTCCATTTATAGCCCGGCTTCAAATTCATGGCCCTATAGGCCGCATTGCTTTGTAGAACATATTGCCGCTCGGCAATGGTGTTAACTAGCGTACTGTTTCGTTATGTTTCTATTTATCTTTAATTTAAGCACTACAATACACGTGTTAACACTCAGATTCATTCCAGGCTCTGTGAAAGATAGGGAATATTCTTGGCAATGGAAAGATTCCCATACCCAGGCGGGAATCGAAACCGGGACCCCTCGCATAACAAGCAGGTGCTGTACCAACTGAGCTACTGGGCCAGCCTTTTTTTTTTTTTTTTTATAAACAGTAACGGAGTCTGATCAGGACTCCGGTACTGTATCCCTATCCCTATTTATATTTCCCCCCGTAGGTTTTACTGATTACTGGTTTTACTGTTTCTTTTACAAACATATACACATTGCACAAACATATAACACCCATGCCCAAGGCGGGACTCGAACCCACGATCCCCTGCCCACGAAGCACCAAAGCGAGACGCTTTAGCGAGCGTGGCCATGGGGACCTCTTCAGAAGTTTTATACAGGTTGAATTTCATGTTTGTACCTATTTAGAAATTGATGCCTGTATCGACATATTAAAAGGCCAGAACATTTGGATCTTCTACACATTACTATTATAACTTTTATTTATTTTTTTATACATTTTCAAGCTAAATTTAAGGAACCAAGTTGAATCAACTCATCAGTATGCTAATAAACTACACTAAAATGGCATTATAAACACGTTTTACAGCATGGGAAATCTTTAACTGGTTTGTAGAATCTTTCTAATTATTAAGCAAGATAGGCCAAAAGCGATGCAAAGTAAAAAAAAAAAAAAGTGAATTTCTAGTTTTAATTACTTGTTTATAGCTCCTGCTTAGCAAACAAAACATATAATTTCAGCGAAAATAAATATTACATATATCTAAATTAAATAGAAACAGAAAATATTATTTTTGGAGAAGCGCTGAAAAAGGAGATTGAGGTTTAAAGTTGAGATATCAGGAGAAACCAATCCCACTTCTAAATGGCAAATTGCCAATGGGAGCATTTATTTAAATGCAAACATAAATAATTTTACTTTTTAACGGTAGCGGTTGATATATGTGAATCTTTTTCTTCTTGCTTTCAATGGGAGGACATTGCTGTCATGTTTCGGGTGTACAGCAATGTAATTTAGAGAGAATGACAACTATGGCAAGCACGTTTTAATCAACACGGTGACTAGGATCGCCAAGAAGGAGTTGGAAGATGCAACTTGCCAGTTTTTCTTATATTCCTTCATTTCATCAGCTATATTCCTTGTTTTCAATTTTTCGCCTATTTTACCACTTTTCTTTTGTCTCTTATTATCTGTTACCTTTTCAACTGATCTGAGAAATCTATATATACGAGATGGGTGGGTGGTAGGTTTCTCCTGTGTTTCATAAATTTTCTTCTAAATCTGAATTATCTTAAAGTTATATCATCCCAGATATTTGAAATTTTCGAAATATATGTATTTTTGTATCGAATTTGTTAACTATACTAGTCCAAACAATATTTCAGTACCACACCTGACAGTGTGTAGCACTATATTTTATATTGTCGAGCGTGTTTTACAAAAAACGTATTTTTTGGAATAACTATTGTCTAAAATTTGGATTTTAATATTTGATTTCAAGTGTGTATTTGATTATCTGCGCTTATACAATATTTCAGAAATTGTGAGGACTGCTGAAGGGTTTCTAAGTAAGAATTTTAAAGTAGGGAAACTTAGCTCTCTTTTCCAAACTTTGAATTTACGATACCTTTTGAAATCTGATATCGGAGCCGATCTGTCATATAACGCGAATATGCGTATTAGAACATCATTCAGTATATTTAAGCCATGCCCAAAATATTGGAAAAAGGTGATATTCATACAGAGCAACCGAACAGTTAAAAATTATTGACTTTCCCACTTCGTTAAAATTGTTCATTCTGCCAGAGCCTACCCGCCTCTCAAATACTTTTAGTTCATTTTAAGTTGCTAGAGAAATCCTCTATAGCGTATTTGTGGCTTATTGAGTATTGCACTAGTAAGTGCAGTGTTCGGGTTCGCATGTACTTCTATGTATATACTGTCCCTACTTTTTGCGATCCACAAGTTCGGAATCGTTTACATTTTGGAACTTAGAAAATAAATCTTACAGGAAGTACAACTTCTTCACAGATAATGAAAGCTATTGAGATTTCAATAGTGTGATAGTAACAAATAACTGATGGGCATGATGCGTAGAATGAAAGAAGCACAATTTTCCTGAAAGGTTTATACAATATCTTGTAGGTTATTAGAAAGTAAACGTTGTTATGTTACAAAAGTATGCGAGTATAAAAGAAAAGAGAGAGAAACAAAAACGTTATATCAAGGTTACAAACACTAACCTACGCCAGGCTCTATGCTATCTAAAATTCCAGCACTTTACAAAGTGAGCTACAAATAGCACTGAATTTCTAAACGCATGTAATATTTATCTTGCAGAAGCAGTGTAGTGTTGGGAAGTTAATAGCGGATGCGCAAAGTTCTAGCATATTGCACCTGAGTGGTTGCTGGACATTTTCTACTTTGTGTATCAATTGCAGTAGACTGATCACGGTTGCTACGAAACGTAGCCAGCCTATTTTCATTTTCGAAACTTGCAGATATTAATTTGTTTTATGGGAAAGCTACAAGACGTATATAAGAAGCTGTAAAGACATACTGGGTGATCAGTCTACAGCAGAACAGGTTTTGCGGCTCTTATCCGGGCAGTTATTCTAACAAAGTAATAAAAAGTAAACACTTAAAGATAAGAGTAAGCAAGACAAGGCAGCAATTTCTTAAGGAAATTTATTTTTAAGTTCCTATAACGTGTGTAGGTTCGTTTTGTAAACTTTTCTCTTTTAAATCCACAGAGATAAAAGCCATATGGGGTTAAATCCGGGGAACGCGAAGGTTACTTGAAAATTTGTACGGACTTATAATTCACAAATTAATACTTTCTAGGCAACAGAATACCGGTACCCGAATAGAGCCATTTCACTTTAACACGTACTGTATTGCGTTCAACTAAGAAACACGTGCCACGTTTACAAGAGTTCTACTCATACCAAAGCCTCACGCTTCATCGCTGGCCAGCCATGAAAGTTGTTCTGCCTTGTGCTAATCACCCAGTAGGTTTTCAGGCACAGGTATCTCGACAAAACGTCTAACAGATATTTTAGTAAGATGAAACTTAAATGGTGCATAGTCCTAATGGCGGTTCAATCCTCCATCGTTCACCGGTCTTACAAGAAGAACGAATCTACCCCTATCGTCTACTTAAGATGCAGACATGGGGGCAAACAGACCTCGACCCCAGTCTTGAGTCCCGCAGGCGACATTGAAGCGGCAGGATAAACAGCCTGACTTCTCCTCAGTTCTCTCCACCGACGACGCCATGTTCACAACAGATGACCTAATTCTTTATCATAGGAACAGGAGTTCCTACATCTTTGATTCTATTAGGTGAAATTAGATTATTTGATAGAATGGTGGGATTAGCGTGAAAAGTGATAGTATTTGTTATGTTGCTTAACGTAATTGGAAGTATGATCAGACAAGGCAGGTCATCAACAAAGAGACATCAACGTGCGGGAGGGTATCGTGTTCAGTCAGCTAATTGGCCCCTATCTATTTCGCACAGGGATGAACCCGCAAGTTTATCAGCGGTTGCTTGCCTATATTATGGGTTGTGTTATTTTGGAAAATGTCCTTCTGAGCCACCGACACAGATGTGATTGTAGCACAATGGAGCTCCTCCCCATTTGAACGTGGAGGTAGAGATGGCCTCAAAGACCTTGTTTCGTGGGCAATGACTAACGCGTTCTCCGTACCTCGTTCCCCAAGGCCCCCCCCCCCAAATTGGAACAGCTTACGAACCTCATAAGAAAATCGCTAGTTGACTATGATGAACATTTGTTAGCATGGGTCTTGGCTGCTTTTGAGGCGGTTTGTAATACTAAACATTTTTGGGAGGGTATGACGTTCATTTCTTTGGAGGTGCAAAGCCCCTCCTCGTCCTGCATCAGCGATATCTTACTGTTATGCTGATGCATTCCTTTAAGCACAATGCTATTAAGGGAGATGAAATTGTCTATTTTCTCAAGTACTGTCGAGAGGTTAGACTAGTGGCATGCTAACCATTAACAGAATTTATGCTATTGCTTGGAATTTGGAAACCACAGACCGTAGGTTCCCTATCTCGAAGATCATATCAAGGACTTCTTAGTGTGGTTGAATTAGGGATCCTTTAGTTACGCGGTTAGAGATGCTACCAGTGAAAATGTTCACATTAGTTACAGCCGAAGAAAATATTTGAATATGTACCCATTACATGTTATGTGACTGCATAAATATATAATGAAATAAACAGCTAACTTACACATTTTTCCTTTTCGGTATTTACAGGTAAGCTTGAGCAGTTTCCAGACACACTGCTACTTCTGGTGAGTCTCAAAAATAATTTCCTAGTTTGTAAATTATGTCTTTTTCAGAAAGGAATTTCTAAACATAGTAGTTAAACATATAACTTCTGCCACGATGAGAATTCCATCCACTGTGGTATTTCTGTAACAATTGTTTACTAAATATACTTCATGCAAAACCTGATAGGTTTTATTCCGTAGATACTCTCAGTTACGCTGCTTGGAGTAGGTTTTTTCAGAAGGAAAACTTTACGCCAAATTTGGCAGAGTTACCAATTAAGCCGGGATGCACGGGCTTAATTACCATTTTCTACATTTTAAAGGGTGCTTGCGCTTCGTTTTCCCCGCCCCCATATATTTTTTTAGGATACAAGATATTGGTTTGGCAGACGTTCAATTGTGTATATTTGTTATTTTCTTGGACATTAGAAGCTTTTTGTTTACTTTACTTTTACACCTTATGTTCAAAGTTTAAGGTTTTCTATTTTCATTCTTTATCTATACCAAATACATAGTATCGATTTAATTTTAATCCCCTCAGTTTTCTTTTTCTTTTTATAGAGCACAATAAGTGGGGCATAATTGGATAAACTTGGGGCCATATTGTTTTAAAATATTACCATACTTCTGCTTTTAGGTGTTGCTACTTGTAGCACACCCACGCACACGCGCACACACACACACATATATATATATATATATATATATTTAAAAACCTGAATACATTAAAAATCCACACCTCATTCTCTCAAGTGGTGTGAGATTTAAAATTGTAATTTTGCACATATTTTAGGGTACAAACCTAATTTTTGTGTAAATAAACTCTTATTTTTAGTATTAACTTACTAATGTTTAATTAGTATAAGTTGAACAACTGTTCAATTATTTTTTAAAAAATAAAACTAGATTTTTTTAAAAGTATATAAACTCCCACAACCTGAAAGAATGACAACTTTGAAATACATAATTATATTCTAAAACCAAAGTTATGACCTTAAATTTTAGTATATGAAATATTTGAGAAAATATTATAGCACTGGATCTGATAGCATCTAAATGCTACATTTATTTTTTTAAATAGCAATATTCTTACTTTAATGAAAATAGGACTGTGTGGTTTTGGAACATGCAGATAAATTTTCCGGGACTTTGCATGAAAACCGTTGTGACCCACAGAATTCGAATATGAGTAAACGAAAGTGCAAAGCATTACCCATGATTTTATAAATATATATATATATATATATATATATATATATATATATAACTTTTTTCCTCAATCACTTTGTGTAGAACGAAAGTTAGAAAGATAGTCAGACTGAAAACTTCAATGTCACAGCCCGGATTTGCACCAACGTTCTCCACAGGTTCCGTCCGATTGCTGCTACCAACTGTACATATCAGGGCACTGTATGGGCACAATATTAGTTTCCCCAGTTGACTAGTATTTTTTCCGGTAGAAAAAGGGATCTCAAACTCATTTTAAGATGTGATATGTGTGTGTCATTTCAAAATAAATTTGAAATCTCCTTGTGGTCTACCGGGGAAAATATGAGTTAGTTCGGGAATTTAATGTCTTGAGTACTTTAAGTTGAATGACCTAATAGAGGTTAAATATATAATTCGCGACTATTGGGATATGTTATCTCAAAATGAATTTGAAAGCATATTGCGGCTTATTGAGTCGGCTGGGAACTTTAATGGCACAACGGTGTGTTCCGTGGTTGCTCAGTTAGAGTAACAACACGGAAAGCCTCAGTTAGAGTAACAACACGGAAAGCTGAAGATCCTTAATTAAAATCCAGGCTGTTGCATTGGATTCTTTCAGTTTAACTACTTTCCAGGATAGGGGAAATTTTTGAAAACTTCACATTACTTAGCTTATCATTTTGCAGAATGTTATAGCTCAATTTCATCTAGAAGAAAGTGTTTTTGACTGGTGAAAGAATTACCATATCTGGTTCGGCAATTTTTTATATTACTCTATATAAGCGCGCGGATAAAGGATGCGCACTCTAAACAAATGAACTAGCATCCTCAATCTTTATATTATTAATAAATATTTCATCTTTGAGTTTGAAAATCTTGTACTATCACACATCTATAAAGCATCTTAACACGATACATACTTTCTCCTTATGATTCATTATTATATAAAATTGGCTAACATTTTGCGAATGGTATGCAGCTGTAGGCATATCAAAATAATTAATTTTGTTTAATTTCAGATCATTTCCAAAACAAAACTGTATGTAACATAGCGTGGTTGCAAGATTTGTTTTACATGAAATATGAATGCTCAATATATGAAGTGCAATGGTTAAGGAAAGTCCTATTTGTTGCACCGATGTTTTTTAAACTACAAAGTGGAATATCGTTGTGAACCAAAATTGCATAGAAATATCTCCAATAGGCCTTGGGGATTTTGTGATGAGTGTCCTAAAAGTACTTCCAGTTTCCAAGTGGAAACACGTGCGATTCTTGCTTGGTTCATGCACTCTAGTGCAACTGCGTTTCAAGAGCCTTGCAAGCACAGAAATGACAGCGCATTTATATCAGGTCGTTTTAAATTAAGGGAAGTATTGGAGCTGCCGAGGAAATGTGGTCTGAGCTGCAAACAGAACGCGCTTTCAAGATCGACAGTGACTCAAGACACACCGTAGTCAGGGCCGCAAGTTAAAAGTGCCGTCCGCCAGTGTGGAAGGAACTCCAGTACTTTTTGCCAATAAAGGGTGTATACCGAGCGCCCTTAAGCTGAGTGCCAGCTTGGATCTTTGGTAGATAATTACTAATGAAATGAAAAAGTAATTAGGTCTTCGTATCTTGGCGGAAAAAGAAATGACAAAGCGAGTCATGGCTATAGCTTTAAATATAAGCTATAATTTCTATGAGAATATCTGGTATACCTTACCTCATTAATGTGGCCAATGTCATTATTAAGTACAAATTAACTGTGTATGTTTCCACGTTGCTTGAGGTAAATTAGCTTGACATACGGTTTCAACGCCACTGTACGTACGTGTTATGAATATACATTTATTAAAAAAATGAGGTTTTACTGTGCAGAAATGTATGACTGATTTACGGTAGTATGCCAGACACTTCCACTGAAAATGTAATATTTATAACCCAGCGCAAAAAATAATTTGGTTGTAAAGTTTAGGAGAACATTTTAAGTACACTAAAGGAATCTCTAGCTCTAGCAAACGAAATAAAACTTAGTTGGGGTAAAGAGAGACAGTACTTCACTTAGGAAGAAAGGAAAGATAAGAAATGGCATGGTTTAGACTAGGAAGTTGGAGGACACAGAAATGACAGACAGTTCTGGTAGGAAAATCTGCATATTCTGTAGTTTGGATGAACACCGGATACATATTTTGGCAGAAAGTGCACAGTGGAACAACCAGCAAAAAATTAAACTAAAAGAAAAACATTTAAGTCCCACTAAAAGCAGATTGTCACGTTGAGATATACTGACTGACCATAGGAACTGGAAAAACGTGTGCAATTTCCTGGTTAAAGCGCGCAGAGCCAGATGAAATTTGTTCAGTTAGTCTGAGTCAGTTTATCTCTGTTTCTCTTTCTCTTTCTTTTCTGTACTTTCTCATGTGTTCCTTTTCTTTTTTCTTTTTTTTCACCTTTAGCTTGTATCTGAAATATGTACGCACGGTCAACGACCCATGCAGTAAGTGTTTGGGTAATAATTTTAATAATTTGACATCGATATAAGCCACCTATCTATCTACTAAATGAAGTTAAATACCAATTGGGTTTACGTCAAATATAGTTAATGCAGCTATAGTAGCTAGTTTGGTGTTGCTTTATGGAACGACGTTATATCAGCATGTATATGTTCTTTGCAGTGTTGAATACATTGGGTTAAGGATTTTATATTAATTTCATACTTTTAAGCACGTGAAACTTGGCATAGAAAACCTTACCTTAATCCTAACTCGGAAAATTGTTCGCGGCAATCAAAAAGCATTTAACTAAAAGGAAACCTTACAGTAGCTACAGACATAGCAAAGTAGTAGTACGTAACAGAAATTTAAGTATTTCTAGTGGCCAATATCCCCGAACTGATACTCGCTGTGCAGTTTACGTATGCTTGATTTTAAATTACTTTCTATGTCTTCACCACAATCCGCACATTTCACTTTCCTTTCCCACTAGACACCACGACATACATTCATATGTAGCGATGTATTAAAATATAACGTTAGTAGCGGCTGGTACCAAGCCGATATAGTATTCCGATGTTGGTACTCCGCCTAGCAGACGGAATATTATTTAGAGCTCGAGCGCAGAATTACCCCGACTCGCCCTATTGTCCAATACTGCTGTTGCAATAGACGAGAAATGTCATCCTGAGGTTCTCTGAAGTGAAACTTTTTCGATGGTCACTAAAGAAGGTTTTGTAGAGTGAAAAAGATCTCTCTACATCACAAGATGTCACCGGTGCATGAGAGAAACTCCAAATCTCTTCTTCAGCGAGTTCTTCAAGTACTTCACACGTTTCGTCGGCCAGCTGTTTTGCAATTTCACAAATTGTTTTATAGCCTGTATTTTTACCAAGAACTGCGTTCAACTTACCAAAAGTAATTTTTGCAACTACGCATGTTTTGAAGAACAGTGCTTGATATACCTGATTCACTAGGGACAATGAGTGTTGTAATGAATTATTCTTGGCCTGCAGTTCCTTTATGATTTCTGGTAATACTAAAAAGCGGCTACATATGTACTGCAATGTATTTTCTATATAAATTGAGTTGAAGCACCCTTGAACTATCTTTATAGAAGCTGCATCTTCCGGATCTAAACTATCTACTATTCTTTTCACATCATTGAAATATTTAGCATAGTAACATGCAGCCTCCCACCACGAACCCCACCGTGTTAAACAGGCTGAGGAGGTATTGCTAACTTTGGAGCCAATTCCCTGAAAATTGAAACTCTAACAGGTACTTTAATGAAACATTTCTTGACATTGGAAACAAGACGATCAACCTCTGGATACTGGGATCTGATTGTCCATGGGCTAAACATGTCAAATGTACTAATTCGTGATAGAGAACTTTTAGTGCATTTGCTGCTTTTACAATCTATGGAGCAGCATCTGTAAGAAATAACAGGACACTGTCGTATTTTATACCATCTGGCCACAAAAAAGGCTAGGGAATCGTTGAAGGAATTTGCAGTTGTAGAGTGGTTTACCCTTTCGAATATCTGAACATTTAACAGGTAAGTTTTACTTCCCGGTTTCATTGCACTCACTACTGTACACACACAGACACACACACACACACACACACACACACACACACACAGTGGCCTGCAGCGTCTGTGGTCTCGTCCACCGAAATCCAAATCTTTTAATGTTTTAACGCTTCCCGAATTTCTCGAATAACTTCGTTGAAACACTCAGACACACATTTTGCGAAGGGTAGGTTCGTCAGGCACTATTTTATTAGTGTGATGTTCTAAAAATACTTTAATATGGATATTATTTATTTTCCAGAGAGGAATGTTTGCACTTATAAATCCTGAACACAATTCCTTGGCGAATGAGTCATGTGAACCTCTGGGTACCTAGACCTGCTCACTAAATGACGTACTTACACATTTTTGACGTAAAGCAGATTTTCCGGCTGTAATTATTTTTGTGCTTCACAGTGTTAAGATGCTGTACTACTTGGAACTTTTTGTCAGAAGCAATACTTCGTTCACAAGACAAACAAAATGATACTTGTCCATCCTCACTAAAATTATCACTCCCGAACTCCGTAACACAGACGAACGTGGCAATTTTATTAGTGGCATAATGAAGCAAATTGTTTTTCATCCCTTACTGTTACTTCAGAACTGTGATTGCAACTCCAAATAAACTTGACCAAACACATTCGGCAAATACAATGTTACAACATGCCTCAGATGACATCACGCTATGAAGGGAAACGCTAGCTTCTGTTGCAACCCGAGTAAACAATTAGCTGATAAAACGAAATCTGATAACTAGTCAGTAGTCGTCATAAAAAAACTATTGCATGTGTGGACCAACTATAGCTTGTATTTAAGCTGGAAATAGAAAAAAATATGCCATTACCTGTTAAATTTTAAGAAATATGCATGCAAAATGTGCAATTATATGCATTTTAAAACTGCACTAGTGATCTCTTAAAGCTGAGAATAGTAAAGAATGCTGCTACTGCATACATTTTGACTATTCAAAAACTCTTAAGCATTTTGCATACAAATCCGGGCTCTGCTTATCACTCTCCCACTCACCCTCGCCTGTACTTACCAACTGTCACTCTCCACAGTATCTCCAATTTCTCACTCTTCTCTCCATTTGTCACTCTCCATGTAAAAGGTGTCTCATGTGATGGTTTGAAGGCTGTATTAATGCTGCTTTTCCAGCAGAGTTAATCAAAATTAGAAAATAAGTAAACCGTTTAATAGTACATAAACCTGTGTTTGTTTCGTAAGGTTGTCAGTGAGTGGTTACTGTCTCCTGATAGCCGGTACACCTACGCAAAAAATACTGGTAACTAAAATTGGTATAACATCTGGACTATTCACTTGTCGACAATTTACAAATAATAACTGGCAAACGCATTGTGTATATAATACTTTGCTAGGCAGATATTTAAAAGCATGCATAAGTGGCGCATTCCGATTTTTGGCATCATGTCATAATTTAATTAAGATACCGCATAATCAATTTTCTAAATGGATTATAAGATATGTTATATACCAACTGCCATTAATTCGGCTTGGTCTGTGAAAAAATTGAAACAAAGGACTTCTACTGTGTTAAAAATTGAGATTTTTAATTCAGCTATCCGATTATGCATATTAGAATTAGTTATTCATTTCAAATCCGAAATTGCCAAACGATTTTTATTTATACTTTTATTAAATGTACAGTTTGTTTTCAGACTGTACAAAGGCCGTAAATGAAACGCTAAATGAGATCACAAACGTACTTCATAAAGGTAGATGCGCCACACACTAATACTTGTAGCAGCTATGCTGATAAGATGTGCAACACTTTCCATAAAGTCCTTGGAGATCTATGTTGTGCTCTGGTTTTGTTTACCCTATTGCACCCCTTGTTTCAGTATTGAGTGCACATACACATATTTAGCAACAAATTAAATACAAAAACATTTTTACAAGTTCAACATTCCGAGTGCAGCAAACAAACGTCACACTACTTTGGATAAAAAGTGAAGACACCCGGAATCTAGTAATTAATGTCAGAGTATGATCGAGCTAGACCTGGAGAGAGTAACTGAAAGGAATAGATTTGGTCAAGTTGCCTTCGTGCGACAAGATATAATATAAGGAATATCTATTGAGGTTCCGAGAGGCTTGTTAGCTTATATTAAAGCTTGCGACTCAGGTGCCATTGAGACAAGTTGCTAGATGTTCTTCCAGAAAATAAGGAATGTAAACACCTTGTGAAGATACATAGTTAATAAGGAGTACCTCTGATGCAGTCATGCATAGCATAGCATTGTTTTGGAAGCACTGCAAAAATAGAGTGTTTTTAAAAGCAATTAACGTGATTTAGGGTAATTGTGATACACAAAGTACGCCACTGCTAGAGGACCTGCTATACATTGGGAGCTCGTTAGGGCGGCCCAATATACGTCATCTGCGTTGAATGTGATGCGTTATCCAACAGTGGGAATGAGGGTGGCGGTTGCTTAAGGGTGGGGTAACGCGTGGCAACGGGTGAGGAGAGTTTGGGATTGGGAAGAAAAAAGATTTCAGTTTCCCTCATTGTCATAACGAGCAGACGACGTCTAGAGAAAGAGGGTGGAAGGAGGTTGCCAACCTCTTAAGGACAATGACTGACACGTGGCTCGAGCTCATTCGCCTTAGCTCATTTCTTGTCGTTTGTATGGTGCTTCGTCCTCAAACCTATTCCCCAGCTTGCTTTTTGTTTATGGACTTTCTTCTCTTTCCTTTTTTATCGCTTTAACTTGATCTTTGGCCATTCCTTGAGCACTGTAATATAACTTCGCCGCTGAGATATTGAGCATCCCTTATGTTTTTCTGCTCACTATTACGTATTCCCCTCATTTGAGTTTTGACAACGGCGCCCTTTTTTGGATTAACGTTCGGGGAGGAATATAGCTTAGGTCTTTTAAGCCCTTCATACTAGTTGTGAAAGACTTATGAACCGATGGACATATATTATTTATGCCGTTAAGCATTGTTCTAAACTCTGCAAATGGGACAATGCTGGATGTAACTTAAAAGACAAGAGCTTTTAGTTACCAGTATATACCTACAAGTATGTCATTTGCATACTCTTGCACCGATTTGGTTTTCATTACCAGAATTATAATTACCAAGGACATTAAACATTGGGCAGAAAATTATATAATCAGGAAAGCATGGTACACTTCTGCTAGCATTCGTACACTTATTGAATTTGGGGATTATGCAGATGGTAGTACTTGTAAAGTGGATGAAGAGAAGATTGCATAGTAACAAGGTAAATGGTTGCCATTAAAAAAAACGTGATATTTGTTTGGTCGTTTCATATTCGTATTTCTGGCTCAGAACTATCTTTTAAGGAAACATTTTGGGTATCCTTACCGGTCAGAAGGAGGTTAAACTATAAAAGCTGTACAATAATCAAAGAGGAAGAGGTAATATTAAGAAAATGTTTTTGAAACATAACCCTTCTGTTAAAAATATTCCAGATATGTACATTATAGGTGTGAGGCAAGTAGCATATTTTCGGAAATGTATTTAATCATATCAGAGTAAACGTCCTATTGGCTACAGTCATATTAAAATAGTTCTTCATGAAGCCGAGTTACGGGTTTTGTGCGATTTTTCTTGCTTATTTGAACATTAAGGCCCAAATTAAGGCATACTTTTAAAAATAAACCTCCAGATAGAGATTTTATGGTTTAAAGGTGAGGGTGGTTCCACGAATGTATACCACACTTGTATCTAACTTACTCGTCTTCCGTGGTTCAAACCTGGCGGAGAGCGATGGATATTTTCGGCGTAAAACTCCTTAGCATGGTTTCCTTCGGAGGGAAATAAAGACGTTAGTCCTGTGTCGTAGTCGGCAGTAAAAAAGCCCCAAGCCTGGTAAAAAGGCCTTTGAGCAGAATTAAGCGGTTTTTCATGCCCAATATAAAATGGGATGCTGAGAACTGCAGCAGTTAAAGAGCGTCCAGAAATAAGACTCAATTTACTTTAATTTACTCACATTTAGATGTACACAAGTCACTGCCACTTACCTGTTTCTCAGTGATGTTCCATAATGTACCTATATAATAGTTTGTTCCCGAAAATGGCGTTTGTATTCAATGCTGCAGCTAGTGCCACTAAACCCTCTTTTCCAAAATGTACTGGATATGTCCGATTTTCAGTCACCTGTACCTTCATCTAACATGTCTTACTCGCTAAAACGAATGAAATCTTAAGCCTATAACGATTACAATTTTATTAATGACATTTTATTGCAGAAATCAGCATTAAGTCTTTGTCAATCCCCGTCCTTTCGATGGCTACAGTAACGCCTAACCAAAATTACAGTTTCAGATCCAATCCTCCCGCCCCCCCCCCCCCAGGATTGTGTTTACTGGAAAAAGGAGTACGGATGCCAGTGTAAAGAAAATCAATACATTAGAGGATATCTTCGTGTGATGTATTTTCGTACTATTGGAAACAGAGGCCAGGATTTTGTAAAATAAAATGGTACAGACCTGAGATTTTACATACCGTGGGAGAGACTCAAAGAAAAGGACTATGTTTCCAATTTTCGCTAAATGCGACTCTCCATTCTTTCCTTGCGCTGTTTCTTCCAGTTCTCATGGTCGTGGATTAGGAGCCCTGAAGTATCGAGCGAAGTTGGTGAAGAAATGCGATGAACTCGCAGACTGGCGATAATAAAAGAGGTGAATTGGAAGGGTGGTACAATTGTTATGCTCCAGGACGCGTGCGAGGTCTGCGGATAAATCCCACTGATGGCCTACACGTCATGGTGAGTTGAAACCTGTATTGCATCCTGAGCGGTGGAGGTAAGGTTTTTCTCCTTGAAACACACCAAGAGTTCCGTCCCCTTCTCTGTAGTTCTTTCTTAATACTAATTAATTATGAAGGGTACATAATTTTCAAACAACTCTGCAGAGTTCTGTGGAATTAAAAGACGCCCTTTATACTATAGTAATGCTTTAGATACCATTGAAAAATATAATAGTTCTTACCACCACATCACTTAAACGATAAAGTCAGAGAATATACTGGCGTAAATCTGCGTTTAAAGAGCGCACCGGAAATTGCTTTTTCTTTCTTACAGTTTTCCGTTAGCAAGCATGTACTTTCAATTCAAATTATTTAGGAAACTTTCGGATTAGCTTTACTTGAAAAAATGGGGAATAAAATAAGGTAATTTGAATTAAAATTGATAATCAAAATAAAATTAAATAGTTATACGTTTCAATTTTGAAGTATGGGAATATTTTATATTATTGCTGAGATTTCAAATGCATATCTATAGTATTCTGGGATATTTTCCGAAAATATCCTCATTGGCATTACTGTAGTATCAATTAGATATACCAGATAATGGAAGCATTGAAGCTGTTAATATTTGTGGATGTGAAATAAATTACCTCCGGTCAGTTCTTGGCTTTGAATTTGGTTTGTTGCTTAAAATCAGCTTTAGCTTTCGAAAAATAACTTAGATGGGTTATGAGTGAAGTTCTGTAACTTTAAAGAAAAAAAAACTAAATTTCAGTTTTTAACTTAAAACTTAATTTTTTATTAAATTTTAGGGCACTAAAGCAAATATTTTGCAATTTTGTATTTACCATACCTATTTAACTATGTAAAATTGTCATGCTAGGGAACCGCATATTTTGAAAGCCATTAAAAGTAACTCTATAGAGTCCTAATTTCATAAGCTAAATACTTTCAGAGTTAGAAATTGAAACTTCTTTATACCAAATACTCCCACTTTTTTAAATCTACTGCTCTGATTTACTCCGGCTATTTTTGAATGCAATATTTAAATTCTCGCCTTGCTGCTGTATAATATACATAGGTGTTATGCAATGTTCAGACATGTAACCCTTATTTTTTTAAAATACAGACCCTGTGTTTTAAACAAAAATAGCTTCAATGATTCAGAAAGTGTTACACTTACACCAATGAAACTTCAATTCGTTAATTAAAATGTACTTTTAAGAAAATCAACAAAGATTGGCAAAATATTTACCATTTAACCTCCCCCGCTTAAGAGTTTGACAAAATATGTGCAAATTAGTTCACATACAATAATTTGAGTGATACATTTTTATAATGTTCAACACTGTTGTCACGACTAAAGATTCAGGAAGCAGCAGTCGTGGGTTAGATTGTGGTGGCGAAAGTCGCTTTTATATACTTCGGTTATCGGATTTGTTAATTGATCACTTGTTATTTAGGAGCTTCCGTTATTCAGGTTTAAACCGTTTTGAATATGATGCAGAATTTCTCTTATTGCTCCTCAGACTCTCCGATTAATTTTAAAATCATAGCAGAACAAAAGGACGATATTTCAACCGATGAAGCATCATATTCGAAGTTTCACATCTGTCGTTCAACATTTCCGAGACGAAGGTGATAAATAGATTAATAGTAGTATGAGCAAGCTCGGCAGTCCATTTATGTGAAATAAATCAATGTGGCCTGGAATGTTGTTGACTTTGTGCTTCGTCTCTCAAACTAAACACATATTATTTAGTCGCGTTAAGCTAATTAACGTAAGAGACTTGTTTATGCTTGGGTATGGATGTGGACGAGAGTGCTTCTGAACACTTACCGAAGTGGCTGCCTCTCCGTCTCTCCTCCACCAGTTATTCTCTTGTCTGTGTCATCTTGTCTCCTACATGTATCAACAATAGGAGTGTAACAACGTTATTTTCGTGTATATTTATATCTTCAACGGTTACATTGATTTAACGGTTAAGTAATGATTATAGATTTACAAATCAAGGTCACCTAGGCAACATTTATAAAAATTCTAATGTTTTCTAAAACTAATGTTGCATATGGTAGACATTTTTGCACATATTATAAGGGCATTTTGCTGGTTTTCCACCTCTAATATAATTTAAAAAATGAAATATCTTGCAGTGCAACTATGTCTTTTCAGACAATTTGGAGGTGTGTGCTTATTTGTGAGGGTTCATATCGTTATTTATTTCACAAAAAAGTAACTTCCCTTAAATAGTGCCAAAATCGCTGTTCAGAACGCAATATTACTTAAATCAAGGTGAGTGATAACATGGTTCGATAATTTAGGAAACAAATGTCACACAGGTTTTTCTACCTGCCTTGTCATCGTTACACGCATGCTTAACCACCAATTATTTAACCTGGGTCCTCCCCATCCAAACTCACGGGAGAGGTAAAGCAACTGGCGGGTCTAGCCGCACTCCACGTACAACGTATTTCTGGCAATGAGATAGAGGCTGACTTGCGGCTGAATGCATAATATATAGTATGTAATATATGGCAAAGCGACCATATTTCGTGTGGTTACCTAATCCCGGGTTGCTTGGTGATTATCTCGCTTGCTTGGTGCTGCACCTTGAAGCTGGCTTCAACAACCAGTGGCAAAGTTCCCTGTAATGCGTCATTGTGAGTTTGGTGCCGGCACTGTTAACATGTCTTTCTCCACGGCCATTTTTGCATCTTGGTGAATATAAAACTTTTCCATAGGTTCATCTCGAAGTCATTCCTTTAGCCAGGTACGACACAATAATTTAAAATTATTTCAGATAAGATAGTAGTTTGAAGCATGCTATTTCTTATTTAATTGTTAAAACGACTGGGCCACCTTTCACTTAGGGGTTAGACTGTGCCTAAATAAATGTAAGGGGTGACCCCTAATAACAGGTACTAATGGATTGCTCAATTTCGGGTACCCCAAATTTGGCATCAGTTTATACAAATAAATGTGTTGGATGTTATTCCAGATGCCTGCCAAAAAGCGACGTTTTTGGGATCCGGAATCATGTGCAAAGCAATAGAAGCTGTCCAGAAGAAAGAAAAGGGCTATTTCAATGCTTCCAAAGCTTCAATGAACTTACCTCAATCAATTTTAGAAGACTGTGCGAAGAAGTGCAAAGAATAAGATATAAATGTAGTGCTTAATCAAAGAATTGGTAGAAAACCTGTGGTTCCGACACAATTAGAAGATTTTGTTCAGTATTGCATGGTTATGGATCAGAGATATTATGAGCTTAAAGGTGTGTTTCCTTAAGAGGCGTGACGTTTGAGCGCGGTGATGGCAGCGAACGTCACGGCTGACCAATACATGATTTCATAGTGCGGCAAAGGTTTCGTAGAACATAGGAAAAAGGTAAAGTTTCTCGAAAAGCTCTGCCGAATAAAGGAAACCAAGACAAAGTATATAATATCGGCTGAAGAGGGACGTTTACCTAAACAGCCCTGGCACAAGAAGTACCTAAATATCTTGACTGATTGCAAAACGTCAACAATGGACGTTCTCTTAGAGGATGACGATGCTCTTGTTTGTTACTAACCAATAAAAGTATTACAAAGAAGAGCGTTAATCCACTGCATACGACGGTTTACTGCATTTGAAGGTTTCAGCGCCGCATTAGCAGACATGTCGTTAATGATGAAGCGAAATTTGGAAACTTTTCCAGCTGAATGTAAAACACTTCAATTACGGCCTAAGCATACGAAGCAGAAGCGAAGAGGAAATTACAAAAATATTTAAGGAAACAATAACGCGTGCTGAGAAAGTTGAGGTAACTTTGAGGTGGGTTTCCAAGTATCGTAAATGTTTGACTTATGGGTGATTAATTCTTAATTTGTGCACAGATGTAAATAATTACGATTGATGTAAAAGATTTACTTTTAATATGTAGCAATATTTATTAATTTTTCCTGAGGTATTAGTTATTGAAGTTTCGTAAACACTGCGCAATGAATAAATATTGTTTTAACCTAATTAATTTGCTGTATTCATCGTTCTCTGTATTTAGCTCCTCCTAATGAACGACGCACTTAGACATGTGGTAGGTTTATCTGTAGGAAGGGTTGGAAATGGGATGGTTTGACCGCATTTCTAATTTGGAAAGTAGAATATATTATAAATTGTCATGCTGACAGCAATTAGAGAAGTTCCAATTTGTTTTTCTATAGGGACACGCTAAGAAAAGAAACCCACTTAGTCATCGTGAGGAGGATACTTTTACATGGCCTTTTGAATGTTTTGCCTCTTTAGCACCTCTCCATATGTAGCTATTTTCTATAACAGCTTTAAGATATTTTCTTGTAAAATATTACACGGGCGCAAAAGCCTGCCTGATCATAATTTCTTATAGTTGATTTTAGTTGTACTGGATGAGATATTATACAGGTAAAGATGAGACTTCTTGCTGAGAAGTGCATGTTGTTCTTCCTCACAACAAGATTTTCTGTTTCTAGCTTCCTCTGTATTGTAATATAATAGAGAGTTCCTGGCCTGAAATCCTCAGAAGGCGATGGATATTTTTTGGCATAAAAATGTTTAGCCTGGCGTCCTTCGGAAGGGAAGTCAAGCCATTGGTCCCATGTCCTAGATTTATGACACGTAATGGAACCTCAAACCTGACAGAGTACTCTAAAAAAAAAAAAATCGGTCTTTCACACTCAATGTAAAATGAGACACTAAGAACCATAGTAAAAAGCGTCCATTAATAAAACATAATTTTTTCTGACATTCAGATGACTTCCTAGAGCAGTTCTTATGAAAAATAATGTTTTCATTAATTCATAGAAAATTTTATTGCAGTGGAGTATTGGAATCTCATGTCAATTTTACGTTTTAAACACATGTTTTAGACACTCACCACACTAGTTAAAAATGAAGCATCCATTATGTTGAAAACAAATCCTTGCTTTCTACGCTTTCTAATCATCTAAAGACACGTATTTCATTACTTTAACTTTCTTGGAAATGTCCTGATATAGTATTTATTTAATAATGCCTTGGATCTCCATAGTGCACTTTTCAAAATGGCTAAAGTTTGTACTTTAAGGAGCAATTTGCGATGATAAGCACTAAGGAAGTATTAAAGAACATGAATTGTCTACTTAAGAGTAGAGCGGCAGCTTTATACTTCAAAACTATACTCCAGTGTTGGTTTAGGTCTGCGCTAATACCTGCACACCCCTCTTAAAATGTGAATATTGATTGGTGCACAAAATCGGTATGTTTCGAAGTTTTCGAAAATGTTCACAGGTTGACCCTCTTAATGTTTATTTTCTCATATATTTTGATTATCGGTTACAAGTAGCTCAGGTTGGCTTTAATGCTCTAAAACTTGTAAAAATAACTTTTAAATTATTATTATTATTATTATTATTATTACAGGCGTAATTACATAATTAACTATCGGAGGTGTATATAATTTATTAAAATTAGTGTATAAGGGAGCTGTACACGAATTCATCCATGGATACAACTGCTATTCAAGTACAACTGTAATGGTAATGATGAGATAATTTAGAAAATTAATTAAAATATATTTGTGCTATTTGAAAAGGAAATTAAAAAAAAACAAAAAAAAAAAAAAAAAAAAAAAAACATTTAAACAGGTGTTGCAAAACTGTAACATTAACCCTCTTGAGCGCTCTTGTATTATAAAAATTCATTGCAAATGAAGAGGATTTCTCAGCGTATGACTTGACATAAGGATAGCGACTATAACAGCCCGAGAGTACCCACTCATTAACTTACAAACGGGTAACATCCCTATGATTCATTATAAGTATATATATATAATGTCTGCTTCCATGATAATAGCCACTTTTCACCGAAGAACTAGACACTAAATCGGTATGTGATTTTTCCAAGAATTTTTTCAAACATAGCAGAGGACAATAGGTTTTCTCGGTCGTAAAATTCCTTAACAGGGCTTGCTTCGGAAGGGAAGTAAAGCCGGTGGTGCTGTGCCGTTCATTTACAGTCCATAAAGGTACCTTAAGCCCGATGCAGAGCCCTCTAAACAAAATTAAGCAGCCTTTTACGCCCAATATAGAATGGGAAGCTAAGAACCATAGCATAATAGAGATCGCCCATAAATAATGTTCCTTGTAAGTGAAAGAAAATTACAATTATAAAGACAGAAAGTGCATGGAAATGTCAAAATAGTGACGAAAAATTACGTAATAACTTTGCATCCTTATAATCTGTGATGCATGATAACGGTATATGTACCGGTTATAAACGGCCACGGTGCCACAATTGAAAGATGACGTCACCCGAATCCGGACAATGGATATAACCATCCACAGTATTAATGGCGTTAATATCGGTTTAGCTTTTAGTTTACCTGCTGTCAGTAGCAATTACTACAACTGTGAGTCTCTTGTGAGTTGTCTTGATTATACAAAGACGTATTAAGATTTCTAGATAATCTTGTACTAAACCGTATTTGCACTGATTGACTAGTGCTACTTGCCCATTTCCTAGCGCGTGAAGAATCAGTAAACTAGCATAACATACAACAATCATGCAAGTGAAGTGATGAAAGCATGCAATTGTATATTATTACTTATTAGTATAGAATACTCTACTCACAGTTATGGAGTGTTCAGTAGTGAAACAATTCCTTTCGTTGGGTTGGCAGAGTCAGACTGAAAAAGAATGCCACCACCGGGATTTGAACTACGGATCTCGTCTAACCACTGACCTACCATGGCAATATACCGGCATTAAATTTCCGCAACTGACTCGCATTTTTGCTCGGTAAACCACGAGAAGATCTCAAGTTATTTTGAAATGATATATCCCAGTGGCGCCTTACGTCATTAGTTCAGTGTGTCATAGTTTAATAAACTATAAATTGTTGATTAATTTTTTTTTCATTTATATAGCCCCCTTTAACATCTAAGGTTATATCGGGGGCTTTCCACTTAAAACAACTCGTTGGCTGTAGGTACTTTTACGTTGGTTTAAATCATTTTGTTTTACTCAAACACGCACACATTCACACTCACATACAAACTTCCAGACCCTGTGGGGGATAGGGAATAATCCTGGCTAGAGAAAACTTCCCCGCCCCAGCCGGGAATCGAACCTGGGACCCCGGGTGAGAAGTCAGCTCGCTGACCACTCGACCACGGAGGCAGTCTGTTGATTAATTGTTGTAGGACATGAGTTGGATAGATTCAAATCCCGGCTAATACATTGTATTCTTCATTCTCACTCTACCTGTTCAACTCATGTCCTATATACGGCAAGTGTGGAGAAAAATATTAACACTAATTATTAATGTAATAGTTGGCTAAACTATTAAGCCCAGAACTTAAAGTACTAACGAAATTGTAAGTCGACATTGGGGTATGCTATCACAAAATAATTTGAGACCTACTTATGTTTTACTGTAAAAAAGATCAGTTGGAGAATATTACCACCGTAGCTCAGTGATCACAACAAGCGAATGGAGACGGGCGATTCGTGGTTCAAAATAGCAGCAGATTATTTGGTACCCTACTCTTACGATGAATGATGCATCTGTTAAATATGGAAAATCCACGGTATTTAAGATATCTTATTTAAATGTTTACCATTTATTAAACGCAATAATAGTGAAACTTTTGCCATGTATCAACATTCTAGTTTGTATGGTTATTTAAATAATATTTTTGTTGTATAAATTCATTGTTCTAAAAAGGAGTCACGTGATGCGTTTTTAAACATATTCACATAACTTACAGTTCAACGGTAAATTAGATTACAACCAGCTAGACTTGTGATATTATATTTTATATTAGCCATTATTTGTGTAGAAAAAGTATTACTTTTGGGACTTTCCAAGGATCTTGATTTTTTCAGAATTTAATAATTTATTTCTCAAAACGAGCATTATTTTCATAAAGTATATGACTATTTTCTGATGTACTTTTGAGAGACATTATACAGATCTTGAAACAAGGTAATTGCTGTCCGAATTGCAGCTAAGAGATATTCCCTTATCTGGAGATATTTGTTCAGAAAACGTAGATCCAGTGATAGTTATTTACTCAGAGTTTATTCCTGCAACTTTAGTGGATACAATCATCGCCCGGTCGAAATGTGCTAATCAATATATAATCGGTGAATAATAGATTTAGCCAAAAACGTTCCTGCAATATGTATTTAATTTTTGAGACGTATTTTTTCTTGTATTACGAAAGATCAATTTTACTTGCACTCATTCATGATTCATAATTTTCTTTCCAGTCTTGAAGGCCTCGAGCAACTGAGCTAAATAAATAACTTTCTCAAGCAGATGCCGCTTTCTTGAGCAAATCTTACAGAGCAGGAACACTACTTATAAAATCACAAAGCATGCTACGCCTTTGACCTCGCGAGTGGGTGTAAAACTAAAACGGATAAGGGGATAGAAAGCCAGTGTTATTCAACCCTGCGCAGCATAACCAGAAGGGGATGTTGAGGAGTGGTTCTATGAAAGATCACTCTGTTTCTTCCCCTCTCCCACACGTATCTATCTCTTCACTGCAGGCTTTTTCATAGAATAATCGGGTGATTCCCCCTCTGTAGCCAGTCTGCGTACACCCTTCCTCAGACAGAACCCTCATTTTCCTCTGTGTAGCCATCTTCCTAGCTTCAATGACAAAGTTCTTTCGGGTATCCCTATACAAGGTTTGCCATATCCCTGTTTTTTTTTTTTTTTTTCTCCCATCCACATGGGTTAACCTTTAGAAGATTCTCCATGAGCCCATGATACCAAGATCGTTAGAACCCTGTCGGTGTGTTTGGTTTCCCTCCGGCTTCCCCAGTGGCGTGCTTACAACCATCGCAGTTAGCTTGTAGTCTTGATTCAGTACTCGTGCTTGTAATCAACAATAGCCTTTCTTGTGTTTGGGTCGATGTTTTGTTTCCTGTCGTGTGGAGGGTTTACTAAAGAACAGGACATTTTCGTTCAAAATCAATAAATTTGCTTTTTATGTTGAAGAAAGTAATAAGAAATACAATTTTAGTTTAACGGCAATAAAAGTTGTCACTTTAAGCTCATTTCCCACATTAGCCTGGCATTCTTCCTTTGCTTTATACGTATTTGCTTTCGAATGCTTGCGTTTTATTCAGGAAGTCAATACTCTTGAATTTAGGGTTCATATTTATGTTTTCTGCCACTATATGTCAGTACAGTAGAACATTTTTTTAAATATGTGTACCTTCGTTCAGGAAACAATGTAAAAAACTTAGGCTAGCCACATTTCATGACTCTTTGCTGGGGTTGAAAACGAAAAATAGGAAACGAATAGAGTTGTTAGCATACTCCTTAAAAGCACGGAGTCGTCAGCGAGTTAAAATTCTGTGCTGCAAATACATACTATGCAGTGTATGAGTACGCACATTAGTGCCGACGGGGATATTTGTGTAAGTGGACAGATTAATAAATGTTTGGCTGTAAATAAACCTTTCGGTGAACGTGCATACACACATACATATACACGCCATGTTTTTGTATGTCCATCCGGGTATTTGCAACGCTTTATTCTGCTATTCCGCAAACAGAATAGTTGATTTGCCGCAATTACACTGCAGAACGACGCCTGTTTGCACTCGTCCGAAGATAAACAGGTTTCGGCTGTTTCGTTCCTTGACGACCAAAGTTTCCAAATTTGCAGATTTCTAAACACCATTTGGTAATCTTGAGACAACTTATTGTCTACCATTCGATAAGGGAAGAATGCCAAAGATATAAAACACTTTATTTTTGACGACGCATTTCCAGGATTATATCAGCATTACCGGTGTGGACCGCGCCTTGGCCGAGTGGTTATACCACTTGCCTCTCACCTAAATGGCCCCGGTTCAATCCCCAGCGACCGCATGAGAGATTTGTGGTGGACAAAGAGGCGCAGGGGTGGGTTTTCTCCGGTTCTCCAGTTTCCCCGGACATCGCATTCCACCAGTGCTCCATCTGCAGTCCATGCATCACCAGTGCCATTGCTTGCGGTGCCACACGTGTTAAAAGCGGACGTTAAGCACTAAAGAAATCACCGGTGTGCAGAATTTCGTCCAGCTGATGTTGTTATACACGCAGTAAGTCTATGGGGCTATGTTTTAAGCACACTCAAAGCCATCCATCTGGGCCGATTACGCCAACATGGGATTAGAAGACCAGCGTTTAACCAACCTGAGCCACCCAGACCAACAATAAACCCTTATCATCAATCGCATTAATAAGAAACTGTTTACACATGATAAGACATAGTATATAATTCCCATACTGTGGTTATATGGGCTCCTACAACACCTGTTTATCACCAATATAAGGAGAAAGCGGTTGCATTCAAAGAACATTTTTTTCTAACGCTACTGGGATAGTCTGTAAATTTAAACCGACATTTCTTATAAGTTTCTCACCACTACATTCACATCGTTGGGTATCCAACAAGCCTGCGATTATTTTTGTCGTAAACAACGACGGTTTGAATGAGCTGGTCCACATGGCCGCGCTCGCTTAAAAGTGCCTAGCGTTGGGGCTTCGTAACACAGGGAATTGTGGGTTCGGGTCTTGACATGTGTGTTTGTGTTTTTGTAAATGTGTATGCATATCTGTAAAATAGGAAAACCTAGGGAAAGGCCAAATAAAAGGATGCTTTAAATAGATTAAGCTTTATTGGGGGGTGGGACTTTACGAGAGCTAAAGCTTCAAACAAATGCGGTTCTTAATTAAATTAATATAGCATAATAGATTAATTTAAAATATAATCCTCCACCTTGCATAATCAGTAGCTTGCAAATCTTAAATGCGAATGGAAAATAATAAGGATCTTATGCGCCGTAAAACTGTTTCATAAGACCTAAATACTCTTAAAGTATCGGTATACAATAAACCACATTATTTTGACACACATAAACAGAGTTGAGGGGCGTAAATTCAAGTCGTAAACAGTGGTTTAATTAAGAGATTGCTTGATATAAATTATGTATTAGTGAGATTTAGCCTTAACAATTCTAGATGCGTATACTACCGCGGAGCTTTTTACTAACGTGGCTTTGTCTGCACGTCAGTCAGTCAGTCGCCAATCCGTTTGTATAAGCATGAAACAATATGGCAGCTACTGTAAACACGACGCTGTGATATTATATAGGAGTTTGATTAAAATTAATCGATACATTTCAAACTTGGATGGTTTAGATGAAGCTCCTACATTTTTAGTTTTCAGGTGAACCCATTGAAGTTTTATACATAAGAATTTAAGCAAAATCTCTTCACAAATTCAAATTTTGTTGAAAACAGTTCACAATTAAGCGTAGTTAAGATAAAGAGTCTTTGAATTCAGATTGCAGTTGAACATTTCCGAGGCTAAAGGTTTTGAAGGCCAGTAATAAGAAATAGTCCAATAAAATGCGTAAGGAACTGACTGCAATCCAGCGAACGGAACTAAAGCACGGTTATCATATTACTTTCTCTAGCATAAATATAACAAGTGGAGATATTTCATACCAAAAATTAAATACCGAGATTTCACAGGAAAAAACAGATTTTGAGGTCTCCTGATCCCAAAGAAAGTATTTTTAGGAAAAGGTTCGTCTGTGTGTGGCTTTGCACGGCGTAACTCAAACATGAAAAGTCGGCTAAATACCAAACTTTGTACTTAGCTGCAGTATCTTCTAAGGAAGGTTTTCAGAAAACTTCCCCACCTTAAAGTACCCTATACATGGAACATTTTTCCAAATTTAACGGTTTCAACTAAAATGACGTATTCAATATATTTACATGGCCAAAAATGAATATCCTGAATTTCTTGAAAAAAAAAAAAAAACCTGAATTCTTCTTTGTTTTGAATTGATTTTGCGTAACTGGTAAACCATAAGAGATAGACAAAACTTACTACACAAAACTTGTAGATCTCTTGAAAACAAAGTGTATATCATACCCTGTCTTTAGAACTGACCATTTCCGATACATCCGCTTTCAGTGGCTTCAGTATTAAAATACTTAAACTTTTATAAAACAGGAATTTCTCAACCGTTTCATAGATTTTTGTTTTACTCCTGGTCAGAGAGACAGAGAATTTAATTTCAATAACAATCGCATGGCGACTGCTTTTAGAAGATTTTACGCTTTAGCCTAGTGTAATATCTTATTTCCCTGCTACGTATAAAGAACTAAGCAATAAGACCATTTCTGGTTATGTTTATCTTGATTAACATGAGGCAGGTAAAAGAATAATCTTTTCTAAGAGTAATTTGTTTGCAAGAACAGATAGAGGAAGTTGTGTGAGTGGAACACATCGGATTTTTTAAAATTTAATTTTTATTACCACCAAAATGTAACCCTGGGTTTCATGGGATCCAGTATAGCGTCCGGAACGCTATACATCTGGTTTCTATTCCAAAGCATTGGTGTTTGGTGTAATGCTTTCTGCTTTGCTCTGCCATGCGGAAGACTGGATTTATTCACACCGGATATTAACATTCTTATGCACCATATTAAAGCTAGAACAGATAATAGTATGTTCAATGTTGTATAACTGGGCTGAAGGACATTACTACGTCTTCTATTTTAAACTTTGGGCATATTTGTTCCATCTATCGTACATGTTCCGAAAATGGTAGGTTTGCTTGGGCACACCATGAAATAGTTTAAACAATAGATGCATACCCAACCCACCATTAAGTGTATACAAAAGGTTACGGAAACCCAAACATTTGCTAGGCTCCCACTATACTGCATACCGATAAACCCTGGCTCATCTAGTTGGGTTTAAATATGCAATACACACTGACGTATATAGTATAAAATATATCACTTAGTTGGGTATTATTTAAATGGCGGGAGAAGAGAAGATACTAAAATTAAAAATATTAACAAATGCTAAGCCAATATTTATGGATGTAATTTCAATTAGAGAAACAATAGTTAATGATGAGTTTGCTAAAAATATTTGGTTTTATGATTGTTACTTAAATTGTCTACTAAATATTCGAAAATGGGAGAAAATTTTGCAGATGCACCTGCACGCTTACCGTTTGGTTAATATACCCGCACTGCGCCAGTAATTTAAATGTAAAGATGCATTTAGTTATGGTTACTAGGGAAAAAGAAATTATAATTTTTTCTTTTGAGCACAATTTTTTTTATTTTTATATATGCAACTCTTCCTTCTAAATCCTTTCTATATTTTAATCGTCACAAATTCAGCGACCAAGTGGTACTCGAGCGACCACACCTATCTTATTCTCTCTATTTTGAATGTTTTATGATACACAGTTTCTTCGATTTTGGACTTTCAAATAAGAAGGCAAGAGTGAAACACAGGAAAACGGGTTCCTCTAATATGTAATCAAGTGATCTATATTACAAAAAATGACGCAATGCTACTTTGCAATGAAATAACCCGAGTTTTTTATCATTCACGTTGCATGTCATTAGCGTTAACTCATGCCAAATTTGAATTTTTATGAGAGCGCAGCTTATAAGATTTTATATAGAACTATGTGTAATGCTACTTGTGTTCGGTTTTTTCCGTCCTTTTTTTTTTTTTTTTTTTTTTTTCTGAACTGATAATTTTAAATAAGTGACGAAGGTGGCTGAATATGTTTGTATTTACAGAGGTTTAAACTTTTTGGTAAACTATTTGCTTCTTTTTTTATATTATCATGCACAATAATTTGTTAAGTACCTATATCACAGGAGTGCTTTCACGAGTACGAATACCAGGTGGCGCAACTGCCCCGTATTTGTCCTGTGCAGATATCCCTTGGTACATTAAAAATTATGTAGAACTCAAGGGACTAATTCAAGTTAAAAGCCGGCAATGGAGAACAGGATGAGAGGAACCTTTGTTTTACCCCTCGCAATGAGCGCGGCCCGCTCTTAGTCTTCACTGATAGCAAGATGTGTAAAGCGAAGGTCATTCTGGCCAGTACTCCATTGGCTGGTTAAACAGCCCCGTTGAGTTCTGCAGCTGTTTTAATACACCAAGGTATATCTACTCACTCAAATAAGGGGCAGTTGAACCACCTGTTATATGGACATGTTCGCAAATATTCAAAAGAATATGAAACATGAGGCAGGAAATATTTTGCTAATGTGGAAAATGACTCTAAGTAGGAGGGCGAGACAAGACCATTTTAAAGTTTTACCTAACCGCAGATTTGAGAGTGGGTCTATATCTTGTACTAGCGCTTCAAACACCTTTCTTTTAATTTTCTATGATATATGCAGCAATTTTTGCTGTGTTTTTTTCTGTAAGTTGGTCGTTTATGCTTTGTTCACCCTCATGCAGCATTTTGCAGAACTTTTGCTTTTCTCAAATGGGAAATTCTCATCGGTGTTTTGTCACCTTTATCTCCTAAACGTGCAAGGAGAACGAATTTTTAACACCATCACATAAAATCCCGTTCTTAATGGATTTGGTTATCTATTTAGCCTAGGATAATCCATTATTCCGCTTTAGCCACAAGGAGATGCAATAAAACTATTTGTGCTAATTTAGCCCAATTAGCATGAAGTAAGATAGAGGAATAAGCATTTGCAAGAATAGTTTGTTGCGGAATAGATACCACATAGAGCCAAATAAATTAGAGTGCTAGCTACTGTATTGTCAAATTAGTTCATTCAACCTTCTTTTTGGCCTGCACTAACACATTCGCGCGTGTATTATTTTAAGTACGTAGACCGTAGGATCAAATGGTGCATCACCATTCCAAACTGGGATTTCCTTCAGCATTAGGAGTAGTTGGTTGAAATGATAAGAATCTGGAAACTTAAACGCTTTTGACATGAAGTGATATTTGAGCCTTGAGACTTGAGCAATCTGGACAGTGGCTTTGCGGGGTGAGCACGGGGCAAAACAATCCAAGCTTCAAAGTTCCAAAACGGTCATAAATATCATATTGGGTCATAACCCTCTCTGTCTCCTTTTACTTCTGAAGGTACTCATCTGTGTAATGGAAATAGTTATGATTTTGTGTTCACTAATTTGATTTACATTTGCCTGTGTATGGTAATCGCTACAGAGCGGAGTTCTGAAGATCACTTTATCGTGTAAATCAGGCTGTTCCAAATCGACTCGTCTAAACAAGAGCACACGGAGCAGAGCTGAAGGTAGAGCGTGGTAGATAGAACATCACTGGCCAAAGGTCATACCACAACACGTGCGCCCTGCCACTTAATCTATAATATTTGACGTGATGACAGCTTACCCTCAATGCTGCGCTGTAGTGCATGTTGCAAGTAGACCTTATGTGTTGGGACTTGCTTTCTGCTCTTTTGCCGCGCTGGAACAGCCTGGTGTAAATGTTGAAATTACTCAACTTCGGCATTAAATTTTTCTCCACGGTAATGTCTTTTCTGGATATTGTCGATAGACTCACTTTTAGGGTAAAGAAACTTAAGTGAAATTTGTCAGTTTAGTCAAAGAATCTCGGATTTAAGAAATATGTATTAACTGGTAAAAGCTCATTTTATTAGGAAGTTTCTGTATTGTAGTTTAAGTCATTCAGTATTTTAGTTGCACATGAAAAAATGTTTCCACAAGAGGTAAAATAAATGTAATCATTGTAATCAATTTCAAATGACTTCGTAAATAAAAATAGTCCTGTTAACTGTTACACATGGGGTTAAATATTTTTATTGTGCTATATATAATCATTAAATTACTGGTGTCATTTTTGGCAACTTACCCTATGTAGCCTCCCTTTGAGTAACAATATAAGCGCATACTTTATTGTAGAACGAATAGGGGCCCTGACTTGTGGAAATAACACTATTGTTTAAAGCGCAGCAAAGTACAGCATCTTAGAAGATATTAAAACGTTCAATTTAGGTATCGAAAAATAAATTTGCAACTTACTGTCTGTATTAACTATTCTTTCATTCCTTCCAGCCACTCTCAGAATCTTCTTCTTTTTGGCTCTCAGAATCTCCGGAGAGATGCAAGGTTTTGTTCGTGTTGCGAAGGGCGGTATCGGACAAGCTAAGTTCCCCAAGACTGGCCACCCTTGACGTCCCGCATACATCAACTTGTTATTCTTTCCTTGTCACTCCCTAGAAAGAGGGAGCGTTTGTGTAGGGGCATGGAAACAGAGCATGAACCAATATCATTAATGCTATAGTCAGGATTGTTCTAAAGATTCATATCAACAATATACTCCCTCCCGAGTGTTCATTTCACTTTGCAACCGTCGGCTATCGATAGATTTGAGATCAATTGCACATTTAAAAACAAAGTCGAGAAGTGCTCTGCCAAAATACAAGAAAGAAACAAGAAAAAATTCTTTCTCATACCTCTTCATATATCCTTCCATATTCTCAATGGTCTCGGTGGGTGCCTTAGTTGATTAGGTACTGGCCTTCTTAACACAAGATCGCGGGTTCAAACCCGGCCCCGATCGATGGGTTTTAAGTGTGCTTTAAAGCAGCATCCCCATGTCAGATTTACTGGTCTATGAAAGAGCACCTGCAGGACGAAATTCCGGCACACCGGCGGCTCTGACTGCAATTGACAGCGTCGTTAACAAATCATATGTTTTTGTATCCTCAGCTCCTGCCTCTACCCCATCTCTCTCCCCCTCTCTCTGCTATCTATCTCTCGCCCAAATAAAAGCTTAATGTTTCGTATTACTCCATGTGATGTGAGAAAACTTGAATATTAAAATTTTAAATATGCAACATCTTCTCATCCAGATATGATGCTTCATATCCATCGGCATTTTTCCGAGGGTGCGAAGTTTACTTTTGATCCTATATAAAAATATTACAGATTCTAAAATAGACTATGTGTTCTATAATTCAGTGCTGAAGAAACTTTTTGTGCAATCCTGGGAACATACTTTTGATTACAGTTGCTCAAAAGATCAAAAATATTTTTTTTCTAGTAAATGTTAGTTAGAAACCTTAGAAATCCACAGAGAGTCGGCATTTACATATAAATCCACTTGCTTCGGGTTCCACAGCCATTTAAATATCGTACAGTATACCTGTTTGCTAACATACTACTCGTATTTCATAACAGCGTTTTCTCAAAATTATATTTTCACACTTTCAAAATGTTCCACGCGTCTCAGTTTTTCTTTAAGTTCCATTAATATCTCCAAGAATGTGCAGAAATACATGCTAGCACCAATAATGATTTTTAAAAATAAGGGTTTCTATGAAATTATGGTTAGTTATAGGATTAAAAGTTTACAATTTCTTCGCCATGGTTATTTAATTTTTGTTTGCGTTCCAAAGCTTCCAATTGTAAAGCTTGCAACCAGATGTCTTAAAGTATGAGACTTGTAGGACAGTGATTGTGCCGCATATTTTCACAATAGAATAATTTATCGCTCTGAAAATATATATCCAATTTGAGTAAAATTGGTACACATATTAACTAAACAAAATCGCAATCACAGTAATATTTAAAATATCTATATAAAAACTTACAACTCGGAAAATTCACTTCCAGTGTCCCTTAAGAGAGCTCTATAAATGGACTCGAAGTAATATTTCAGAAATTTCTGAAGCATCACAACCAAAGAAGAACACAAAGATGAAGCTGGACTGTTAAATATAAATAAATTTGTGGGGAAAACTGAAAGCTCTGTCAAGAACTTGCAGTATGCACAGTGTGAGTTCAGTTTCTACAAAAAGTTTGTCGTAAAAACATTTTATGGTTTGTATGAAAGTCCTTGAAAATTTGTTCTAAACTCGCCAAGAGTTCATCGCGGGGATGCAGAATAATACATGCCAGATAATGAAATGAATTCTACAGCGGCGACAGAGGTGGGGTACAAACTATGTGCCTTGGTTCTTTATATGTATTTAATTTTAAAATGTCCTTCAAAGTAAAATGGCTGTATTTTATTTGATACCGGATGCGCAGTCTTTTCAACAGAAAGTAATATAAACTTAATATTTAGTACATAACGGCATGTTATCGAGCCTTTTCGTTAACATAGGAAACATTTGTGTTGAAGCTTCTTTACTGTATTGAGAAAATTCTACAAATGCATATTATCAATTTCATATGTCATATAGACATAATTTCCATACTATCATCAATAATGTTTTCGTATTATATCTGGTGTGTAGAGCAACGTGAAAAGTAATATTCTAAAACCTTTTCCCATTCCAAGATGTCACGTTTTTTTGGTCATACTTATTTGCGTGGTGTGACCCATCGTTATGTTCCGAATTTATTAGAGGGGTCAGCTAAAATAACAAAATAACTTTGCGATTAGCACTTGGTTTTATGTGGAACTTGTACCACAGTAGACCATAAAACGCCTTCGATTTGCGGAATTGAATTGCGGCTGAAATCATAATTTTGAAGTGAAGACGTTGGTGGTAGTTGAGGAAAGAAACTGGGAAACATACAAAAGAAGATAAAGCAATGAATGGGTAACGTGTGGTTTTCATCAGAAAGAGGCGACGGGATTGACCCATGCCTGCGTATGAGAAAACGAGAAATGCTGTCAGCATTAGTTCGCCCTATGCCGCACTCACAACGATCCTATCCTCCCGCCTTCCGTTTCTTCTTCCCAAGGAGAGACCACCGCTCACAAAACACAAACTGTAGATAACGGCAAAGAGGATTACGCTAAGCTCAGAAGGAATCAAGGGAGAAAGCGATACTATTACTGCTGAACTCCGTCATCAAACTGAGCTTGTCATTTGCATCACCAGTGCCTGAAGCTGCTGTATGCTGGTCAATACTTCGTGAGATGGACTGGACCACCCTCTAGCGAACTTATCCTGAATCCCTTACCCTGTGTTGGGATAGCATAGTTAATGCTTCTTCCTAATGTTTAATGTGTGCTAGTTGTAAATACACATTGTGTACTTTACTGAAAATAAATTGTGAATTTAAATGCTATTCACAATAATAAAGGGGAAATTTCACCTGCCTGTAGACCATGCATTAATCCAATGGGAACCGAAGCAGGGGACATTTTAAGCATCTTACCTTTCAGTGCATGGACAATGTTAGGACATCTAATACTTTCCTTGAAGTTTGTTTCCTTCGAGACAGAAAAAAAAAACTACAGAGTTCAATTAAGGTGAAAGACTCTAAATCACTCATTACATTGTAGAATAAATTGTGAAAATCCATCTGGCACACTTTAACTGCCGCTTAACTGAAGCTGTAAATGGACAGGTGTAGGCTTATTAATACACGCGAAAAAGTTTAAACCTTGTTTTCTCGTAAATTTTTTTTCAACATTTTTACATACTCAAAATACTTTATGCGATGCAATTATTACCTAATGTTTTTCAAATTTCGTACTGCTCTCAAAAGTAAATTAGAAAAAAGGACGTCACACTTTTTCGAAATAAACCTGTAATTTGATAAGTGAATTATTAACTTTTGAAAAAAAGAGATTTGGAAAGTGCAGAAGGCAATGGTTGTTCTACAATAATATAAAATATATGATAGATCTGTTTTTTTTTAACTTGTTTAGTCTAAAACATAAGTCGTCAAATATATATAATAGATCTGTTTTTTAACTTGTTTAGGCTAAAACATAAGTGGAACCTCGTCACATGCTGTGCAGAAGACGGAAGCATCTATAGACACTATATGTAAATTGAACTTTCACGTCTGTTGTTGGTGTACTTTGATTCAATTTTGAAATAGATACTTTAGAATGAACACTGGGTTTTGAACAGACTTACCTTTACTTCTAAAGGAATCTGAGAACGAACGCCTTAAATCTCGCCTAGCTAATGATTTAAATGATTAAAATCTAATGTGTTCCATTTAAGTGACTTTCTCTACTTATTCTGTAACATACTAATCTTACAAACTTTTATTCTTCTATCTAATGCATGCTAATCGATGCAAACGATATCAGAATTGGTCTTACTACTTAGTAAAAGGAAATACACAACTCTAAGGACTTTAGGAGCTGTTGATATGTGATACAGTTGAAATTCTGTTCTCTTTGCATGGCATGGAGTAAAACCATATATGAAAGGAATAGCGATCTCCGGTATGAGAAAAGTTCAAGTATTTTGAAAGGAATAACTCGGAAATAGCTAACTCCACAAAAATTGCATATGACAAACTGTGTATTTTAACATATCTGCATTATTTGTGTAGCAAGATTTTGTGTATCTCTTACGGTTTACCAGGTAAGCAAAAGTCATCCAGAGTAAACAGGTCTTCACAGGCTATTCCCAGAAAATGCGACGTATAATTTTGTTTGTATTTTAATACACGGTATTTTAATCAAAATCGTTAGAGGCAGTTTGACAAAATAAACAATTTCAAAACATTCTCCATTTAAATGGTACTTTTGATTGGGAGAATTTTCTTGAAAATCTTTGTCGCATCCTTGGAGGATACTAACTTAAATACCAAGGTTGCTTAATGCAGTCCTCATGACCTGGAGCCGCTACTTCTCCATCAAGTAGCTTCTCAATTGGCCCCCCAGGGACCTAACGAGGCTGAGTGCACCCCGGACCAGGTCTCCCAGCGGGGAAAAAATCCCCACGCCGGTATCGGGAATCTAACTCAGATCTCCCGCTTGGTAAGCAGCAACGCTACCACCGCGCTAAGGATACGACCCTCTTATTACTTAGTTCCTTATAAATAGAAGGAAACTAAAGGGATGCGCTATGCTAAAGTGAGAGTCAAATGTTTTAAAAGCTGTCGTTATGCGATTGTCATTGCAAATTAGTTCTTTGCTTCGCCAAGAGTAGCCAAAAGAAAAACGGGCACTTCCTGTCTGAGAAAAGTATAAGCACTTTGCAATTGAAAACAGTAACAAAGAATAATATCTCGGAAACGGTTACCTCCACAACAAAAACGTCAAGGACATAAATTGTGTGTTTTTACGAGATGTACATTTTTTGTGCAGCAAGTTTTTGTATATCTCTTACGGGTTAGGAGTTAAAAAAATCGGCAAAATTTATCCAGAATAAAGGTGTCTTCACCGGTTATTTCCAGAAAATTCAAGATATACATTTTATTTGGGATGTAAATGTCTTTAATATACGGGATTTTGATAAAAATCGTTAGCCACTTTTTAGGAAATTAACATTTTCGAATATTTTTCCATGTAAAGAGTAGCTTGTGCTGGGGGGATTTTCTTGAAAATATTCATGTCGCACCCTTGGAAGATACCAAACTGAAACACGAAGTTTGGTATTTAAAGGTATTGTAGTTTTTGAGCTATGCTGTCCACAAGCACACACACACGGACCTTTTTTTAAAAGTGCTCTTTTCGGACTAAGGGGACGCCAAAACAGATTTCCGGTGAATTTTCGACATCGAATTTTTGGGTGGGATACATTACCTTCTATATATATATATATATATATATATAACATGACTTTCCGTAACTATTCTGCGACAAACTGTTCTTGCAAACGCTTATTCTTCTATCTTCTTCACGAATATCGATATAAATACTTGCAAATAACATACTTCTTTGTATATACCAGGGAGTAAGGGGATACACTATGCCTAAAGCGATAGTTAACTCTTTCAAAAACTGCTCGCTATGTGATGCATTATCATTCCGTTTTCTTTTCTTGACCAGGAGAAAGAAAAGTATTAATAAAGTTGTTCCCTTTGTGAAAAGGATGTGTAATTTAAAATTGAAAGCAATAACTAGGATATCTCGGAAACGGCTAACTCGGCCGAAAAAAGTATTTGAAATGAAGCTGTTATAAGGAGATCTACATACGTGTGTGATATGCATTTCTCCATCTCTTATAGTTTTTCAGTTAAGCAAAAGTCAACCGGAAAGAAAAGGACATCATAATAGGTATGAAAGTATCTTTCTTGTAGTGGTTACTTTGTGATAGTTCGTGTTGGCAATAATACAAGAGTTATTTTATGTTGTATAAGTGGAGGTCAGCAATATTTGTCTGCATTTGCCACCACCCCTACATTGAGAGTTTGCGTCACTTCAATTAGGTGTTTCATGAAGCGTCGCACTTGGGTAACAGCGCACAAGCAACATGCTTGGCCAGTGCGAGGTTATAAATTGCTAGGCACACATGGCGCGATTATGAAGGCTTTCTCCCTGGATTTCAATACTGGCCGGGGAATGGAGTATGAATATTGTGTACTTCCTATCCCCAATACCGGCATTTGGTTTCTATTGCTTTAGAAGCAAAAACTAAAGTGTGTGTAATGTTATGATGTTCTTATATCTCTATGGTCTTACAAAATATAGGAAATACATTGAGGTGTAATCACCTATTAGTAAACTTTTTTGTGAAATCGTTCAGGTGTATTATAATCTATTGTAATCATTATAACTGACAATTTCTAAGAAAGGAACAGAATTCAGAACTCCATCTCGCGTTTTTGCCTTAACTGAAAATATTCTCTTTTCCTTTCCTCTTATTTCTATTCCCTTCTGTTGCGCTGTCTCTCTCTCCTTCCATCCTACCTTTGGGAATTATACCTGGTGTGATGTTTTGTAATGATTTGTAGTTATTTGGAAGCGTTAATAAAGTTTAAAGCTGAAGTGAAAAATATAATAGTAAACAAACGTGTGCTGTTCCTATGCTTGTTATGTGATCGCATCTACAATTTTCCCATGTAGCCACTTTAATATCAACGAAAAAATGACCTTAACTTATTTAATATTAATTTTAGCGACGCTTTATAAATAACAATGCTTCCATAAGAACTGTGCTTTAACATTTGGCTATGCAACAGCAAGGAAAGTTTATAATAAATATGTTATCGTTTTCATTTAGCGCTGCCCATTTTTTTTCTCTACACGTGCTATATACATAGTGTATAGAGAAGGTATTGTATTGCAATATAAAACTCGATACCGAGATTTCACTGGAAATACGTGCTTTGGGACCCCCTGAATTAAAAGTAAAAAAGAATTTTTAGAAAAATGTCCATGTGTGTGCCTTTGGACAGCATAGCTCAAATACGAAATGTCTGTTAAATACCAAACTTAACATTTAAGTCCGGTATCTTTCAAGGATGCCACACGAAGATTTTTAAGAAAATCCCGCCACTAACTACCCTTTACTTGGAACAATTTTTGAACATTTTGATTTTCTGAAAAATGGTTCTAACGATTTTAACTAAAATCTGTTATATTTAAGATATTTACATAGCAAATAAAACGTATTTCTTGAATTTTCTGGGAACATTCTCCGAAGATCTCTTTGTTCTGGATGAATATTTCTGAATTTTGAGTAAGTACTACAAACACGTACTACACAAAAAATGTAGATCTTGTTAAAACACATAACTTATATATGACATATATTTCTTGGAGTTGTTAGTTTTCGAGATATTCCTTGTTATTGGTTTCAGTTTGAAAATATGTAAACTTTTCTCATACAGGAACTTGTGATCTCCTTGGCACGCCAAGAAACGGATTTAAATCCCAGAGTAACCACATTTTACAACATTTGACTGTCGGTTTAGTCTAGTGTATTCCCTTATTTCCCTTCCACCCATAACGAACTAAGTAAAATACTGCTTCTGCTAATGTTTATCACGATTAAAGTGAAGTAGATAGAATAATAAGCTTATTAGCAATAATTTATTACAGACATGTAAAGAATATCATGCGAATAGAACACATCAGTTTTTTTTTTTTTTTTTTTTTTAAGAATAGTCATCAAAATCGTCTGCATAATAAGCAGCATCTAATGTATAGTTATCGTGCATCACCAACTGGTTGACCTTTGAGTAAAGCATAGAGAGCAAACTTACGTGATGCTCCTGTGAATCTACTGTTCACTGCATGACCAACTTCGCGGAAAGCAAATACATAAATTCTTCATTGTTTAGGCAGGGTGCATTTTGCTTTTGAAATACGCAATCCACCTTTCATAGCTTTGTACATACATTGTGCGGTTTTGATTGGAGAACAACTGATGTATGATGTCTCTTGCATTGGTATTTATACTTCGGATATGAGCATATAGATATTTCGGTAGTGTTGGTGATAATTGGTAGTCGTGTCATAAATAATTTTAAAAGTCCTGACAATTGTAATAGTATGAACATAGTAAAGCAACAAGCTCCTTAAATTGGTTAATACCATTTTAATCACATTAGTAGTTAATAAATAGGGATCCTGGCGCAGGGGCTCATGCATGTACACAGAAAAGATAGGAATTCAAGGACGAGGGAGACCCTAACGAGAGAGCACGGCCAGGGGCTAATGTGTATACATGAGAAACATGGGGAACTCAAGCTGCCGGTCCCCATGGCCACGCTCGCTAAAGCGTCTCGCTTTGGTGCTTCGTGGGCAGGGGATCGTGGGTTCGAGTCCCGCCTTGGGCATGGATGTTATATGTTTGTGCAATGTGTATATGTTTGTAAAAGAAACAGTAAAACCAGTAAACCAGTAATCAGTAAAACCTACGGGGGGAAATGTAAATAGGGATACAGTACCGGTGTCCTGATCAGACTCCGTTACTGTTTAAAAAAAAAAAAAAAAAAAGCCGGCCATGCTCGGAGGTAGAGGGATCCTAACCTAGGCCAGGAATGGTAGATGTTTCTTCTAAAGCTATTTTATCCCTCCTAGGAATTTGTCACATTTTAACGATCTTAGTAATTTCCTATGTATTGTGGTATTTATGCTTCACAACTTTTTTCTATTATTTTCCAGAGCTTTGTTCCTCTTTTTCCTGTGCGCTTGCAGTTCTCTGAGTGTTAGTACTTCTGTTTAGAATGCTTCTCAATGGCACTCCAAGCCATATGGATCATGATTTTGCAAGATATTTATCACATATTTTAGTCCTTTCTCCACTCATTTTACCCCATTTTGAGGATACTTGGACTCCAAAACAGGTATTTAGGATTTTTGAATCGTTTTTGCTCATATTTTACATTATTTCGCTGTGTTTTCTAATGATATAACGCGTTTATAGGCATGTTACCATATTTTGGAACTATTTGTCAGTATCTGTTAAGCTTACAATGCATTTTTTGAGATTTTAAGGGAGTTTTAGTGATAGCAGTTATTTGGAATTGTTTTTAAAGACATTCTATATCATTTTTAGGGTATTTGAAACTCTGGTTTCGGGGTATACATCAAGCATTTTTAACACATTTTCCACCAATATAGTGCCATTTTGAATGCTACATGAAGTATTTTCGAGCGCTTTTACGGTCGTTTCATGCCTGTTGCACGGTGTTTAGGTATCTAAAGCAGCGCTAATATTTTGCAGTATATTGAAGTGTTTTCTATTGCTGTTTACCACTTTTATATGCATTCTAATACGTTTTAGGACTATTTCGTTCTTTGTAGTGCTTTCAAATACTTTTTTAGGATTTTTAAAGTGATTTAGCGTGACAACTGCCGTGTAGAATGGCTTTAATGATATTCCACGCCATTTTGGGAGGGAATTTAGGACTCTGGCCTAGATAGTTGGTGTATTAAACAAGCCTTTTTATTTTATTTCCAGACATTTCTTTTCATTCTGAGGGTATGCAGGGCTTTAAACCATACATTTTAATCCTTTTCAGACCTTCTTGCTCATATTTTATAGTATTCTTCAGTGTTTTCTAATGGTTTCAATTATTTTAGAGACATTTAAGGCCGTTTGGGGGGATATATTTTTCAGCATTTTGCAGTTATTTTTAGTGTTTTTTGTCTCCTTACAGATCGTTTGCCATTTTTAAAAGGTATTCTGAACTATAGAACAATAAAGCCCTCAAGCAATAGGTATTTCAGTCTACTTTGAATGTATATTTTGGGACTTCTTATGGACTTTGTGTCAGCGGTTAAGATATACTAACGACATTTTTGTAAGCTTAGGAGCACTTTAAGTGTATTTGGGGCAATGTTCTGTTCATGCCGCCTTGTAGACCATTTTCTCATGATTGATAGAAATTGATGACATTTTGTGCTAGTTTATGTCGTTTCTGCAACAATTTTCTACATTTTTGCAGTAATTACTGTTATCGTTCCAATATGTCTCACGGTGTTCATAACATTTGTTACGTTTTATATCACTTTGATATGTTCCTAGACGGTTTAATCACATTTTATATTCTATCCAGTATTTTACAGTTTTGTTATGTATTTCCGAAAATCTCAGCGGTGGTACATGTGCCAGTATGCGAGAAATATGTTTCTACTTCTGGGTCACTGAGTAATATGAAGTCTTCTTGCTGGAGGTATTAAAAAACATGTGTAGCTTTCTGATTTGCACGGCCTAGTCTTTAGTTCAGGTCCTCTGTCAGCAATATAGCCTCGTTCTTGGGCATGCTATGAAGAGTATTGCTTATTTTGTCTATTTTTTCTGTTGAGTTACATTCCAGTTGGAAGTAGGATGACTAACGTAGCTTTGTTTCAATACCTAAGATATTATTTGTTTTATTAACGGATGGAATGGTGCTAGTTGTGGGCTTAAAGGGCATGAGATTCCGCCTTTGGTTCTTCCAAGTAAACCCTGAATTGCGAGGGCATGTATGCCATAATGGTTCGATGCACTCCTTGAGTGTCTCAAAAAGGTTTCCACGAGTACTATTATACCGTGTGCATATACTATGTCATATTCTATCATACTTGTTACATTTGCGAGGCCCTCAATGTTCCACGTCATACATTTCAGTTCTGTCTCGATTTGTGTGTCGCCGTTGTTAGATGAGGCTCGTTCATTGTCCTGTGGGAGATACGCCGTCTGTTTGTCTGAACCATGGATGACGAAATGGCCGTGCTATTGCATCTTTTGGCCAGAACTAGCTGGAATCAACAATTTATGTTTCTTTCAGTAAGGATCCTAATTTGAAAGCCCTGTTTCTTCCCTTGGTACTCAGTTCTTCGTCAGAGACCTCTCCAGTCACTCCACCTTCTTGTAGATGTAATTGTAAGTACTGGCTTTTCGTCTTCGCTGCCAATTTTTCCACACATCTCCATGTCATTTTTATACCCGCTTGTAGTTTTGTGGCACTGGTATGCGGAATGGTCTTCCTTTGAGCCTATTATTACTCTTCGCTTGGTATGGGTTCCGTGATGTGGTCTCATAGTTTTCCAAATTGTATGCCTCGTCCCCATACGCATCACTGTTTTCAGTGTGGGGTTGCTCATAATCTGTTTCGCTTACCAAGTGTGCTAAGGTTTGTCTTTCTCTGGGTGTTATCCTCTGTACTTTGGTGAGGCCTTCCTTTTCTGCATATATCTCTCTCTTTCTTTCTTTCTTTCTTTCTTTCTTTCTCTGAATATTTATTTCGTCTCTTGGGCCAGTGTTTGTTTTGCGCCCATCCGAGTGGCTGAGTGTTTCTGAATCTGTCACCGTACGTCTTTGGTGAAGATTCAGAATCTGCTGCCCTGCATCATATTCTTTAGTCATATTTTTAAGTTTGTTTGAGAAGTTACCAATCATAGCTTTTATTTGCTTGTTAAATTTTTCTGTTATTTATTCTTCCAGTTCACTGTTCTTACGCGATTTGTACGTTTGGACTTAAGATGGCGCTAGAGACGGGTTGCCGCTCAGATCTTGTCTATCATCTTTGCTCTCTCCAATCTGGTCGATTCAACGCTAGATGTCATCCGAGTCTGGTTGTTGGTTACAGCTTAAGTATCGAACCGATAGATGACGCCTCCTATTCCACAGACCGACTGTCTTCTCTGCGTATCTTCAATTTCTCCTTCGCTAACCTCAACTAGCAACTTCTTTCCCACATTATTCTTAGCATCTAAAGCAGTGTTTCCCAACCATTTGAAGTTCACGGCACCCTTGGGAATAACATTAAACACCAGGGGCACCCTTCCTTGAATTAAAAGAAAATTAAGCGTAATATGTTTATTTATTGAAATATTATATAATAATAACGTACACCATAACATAATACAGTAAACTTTACTACAATCACTGAGTAAAAATACATCAATAAATTTTGTTCGATTAATGATTAATGTGAAAATTGTGATTGATGCTTAGAGCACAGATATGTGATGTCGGGTCTTACAGTTGACAGTGAAACACGCAAATCATCCTCAAGGTTATTCAGTCTATTTCTTGCTTTGCATTTTATTGTCACCATAGCAGAGAAGGCTTGCTCGCATAGATAGGATGTTGAAAAGGGCAAAAATGCGTTAATTGCTTTCTTCATTAGGTTAGGGTACTCCTCTCTCCGTTGAAGCCAAAAATTAGCCACCGACGCCTCACTCTTGGTGAACTTACCTTTGAGTGTGGAATCAGCGCAAAGATCAATAAATTCATCTCGTTCGCAAGCAGTGAAATCTATTTCCTCTGCACTATCTACGAAATCAAATGGTGAGACAACCCAGTCGAGATTCGTAGTGGAAATAGTGGGAAAGTACGCATCTATTGCATCTTGCAATCTTGATAAGTGATCACAAATGCGGTCTTTCAGTTTACCCAGATCTTTATCTCCTGCCACATTAAGAAGAGATGGAAAGTTCGACAAATCTCCTTTTTGAACTGCAGACTTCCAAGAACTAAGTTTTCTTTTAAAACCTTTCATTTTATTGGTTGAGGAGATTATTGATTCATGTCGACCCTGCATCGAAACATTCAGTTCATTATGAAAAATATCTGCCAGATACGACAGTTGAAAACACCAAGAATCACTTAGTAAGAGCTCATGAAATGTGTCTTGATTTTCATCCTTAAAAAAAGTTTTTAGCTTTTCTTTAAGTTCGGGAAACCGGTTCAATACACGACCCCGCGACAACCACCTTACTTCTGTGTGAAGTAACAAAGAGGTATGAGCTGCATCCGTTGCGCGACATAAATAAAAAATTCTGCACTTTAAAGGTCGAGATTTCATATAGTTCACAATTTTCACAACTTGGTTTCACACTTCAGCAAAATCTTCATTACACGCTTTCACGACTAATGCCTCTCTATGCAGAAAACAGTGAGTTATAATAATGGATGGATTTTCATTGAGAGCTCTGGCAGTAAAACCTTGAATTTTCCCAGACATAGATGGTGCACCATCTGTACATATACCACAACATTCTTTCCATGAAAGATCATGGTCATTGAGATAGGAATTAATAGAAACGAAAATATCATGGCCTGTGGTTGTAGTCTCCAGCGGTCTACAGAACAGAAACTGTTCACTAATATCTTTTTCATCAATATATCTGATAAAACCAAGGAGTTGCGGTTTGTCACCAATATCGAGACTCTTATCTTCTTGCAAAGCAAATGTTCTATAAATTTTTATTTTCTCCGTGACTTGTTCGTTGATATTGCATGACATTTCAGATATCCTGCGGCTGATTGTGTTGTTGGACGGAGGAACTTTCGAAATTTGATTAGCTGCTCCTTCGCCAAGTATTGTTGAAACTATAGCTTGACATGCAGGGCCAATGATTTCCTCTCCAAGAGTATGAGGTTTCTTTTTTTTAGCTATCAGTTCTACTACTTTAAATGAGGCTTCAAGAGCAGTATCACCTATGGTCATTCTGTTTACCATTCGCACAGCTGTTTTCTTCTCCACTTCTAATATATGTGAAAAATACATTACACTTTTCTGTGACACACTAGGATGCTTTGTTGTAAGATGCCGCTTCAGTTTGCTAGGTACCATTGCCTCGTTGCTAAGTGTTTCGCCACAAACTAAACACACAGGGATAGGGTTTTCCTCGTTGTCATTCCACTTAAATCCATACGCTAAGTAACTGCCCTGGTATGTTCTTTTCTTTCGTTTGTCTTCTTTATGTGGTGAATTCGCCGGTCCGGGAGAAACTGTAAGATTTGGCTTCATAAAGCAAGCAGTAGGAGCCGACTGTTCACTTTCACTGTCCTGGCGTTTACATTTAACAATGAACTTATCCATAGCTAAACACTGTGAATCAACGCGAGGAAGACAACTGAAAGCGCCAAGCGGCGTACACTTTTATATATTCATCTGTCGAAGTCTCGGGAATGTTCGTGAGGAAGCGAGTAGTCTCGGGAATGTTCGGCAGGGTATAGCTGCAATGCCATCTGTGGGATACTTGTATAACTGAATTATTGAAATTAATCGACCACTATCACCATCTGCCGTGCATGAGAGTAATTGATTTGACTTATTTTATTTCAAGACCTTACAAGACTTATGGCTTCAGTAGAAGGTATTTTTTTTTTGTTTATCTCAATATCTCGCGGCACCCCTTAGCCAATCACACGGCACCCTAGGTTGCCGGGGCACACCGGTTGGAAACCGTTGATGTAAAGCATCTTTCATTGTAGTGAAACAATTTCTGATGACACTTATGCTTCTTGTATGGCTTCATTGGTCTCTTTTCAGGTAACCACCTACTTCCACAATACCTGTTAAACATTTCATATAGACTATAAACAAGTCATACTAAAATAAATGGAAACCATATAAACCTATAAGAAATTAATGTAAGAGCAAATGGCCTTAATAACACCTAAAATGACAACAAAAAAGAACTGGAAAACATGGCAGGGTGTTGCAAAGCATTACAATATATATTATAGCATTCTAAGTACCTTTGAATGTGCTAACTGCCTTAAAATCGCCACAAAATGCCCAATTCAAAGTATAAATTAGCTTGAAAATTCTCTAAATGGCCCAAAACGTCCTCAGTTTACCTCTAGCAATGCTTCAAAAAATCTTCTTAAAACAAAAAAGTCTAAAAACTTTATAGTATACTGAAATACTGCAAAAGAACGCTCAACCATTACCAGGATATATTCTCAATGGCCTAAATTGTTCTCGAAAAGTCCTTAAAATAGCTTGAAATATCTGCCTCGAGGCTAAATGGATGGTGAAAATAGTGTTTAAATTACCTTTAAATTATCTTAAGATATCTGGAAAATTCTGTAAATTAAGCTGAAATACCTATTCCCCAGAAGTTAAATACCCGTTATATAGAGCTTAAATTCCTGCAAAGAACCTTAAAATGCTCTCGAAAAGACTTTAAAGTAGCCTTAATTACCTAACTTCCGCTGGTAAATATTTCTGAAATACAGCTTACAATTTCTCCATGACATCCTAAAATGTGTACTAAAGTGTTTAAAACTATAATGAAATTAATAATTCCTATAGGCTAAGTACCTGTTAGACATATAGCTTAAAATCTCTTAAATGTACCCCAAAATAAGCTTAAAATGCTTGCAAACTGAATTAAAATCGTTGCTCCAAATGCCCTCGAATAAAACATAAAGAAACAAAATGTTTCCTAAACAATAAACACTTCGTCAACTAAGGCTTAAATCATTCTTCTAGTGATAGCATCGAAAAGACAAAAAGACAAATAAAACATGAAGAACAGGAATGCTAAGATAGGTTAGTTTAAAAAGAACTTCTCTTTGCTGCATCATTTGAAATACATTTGGTCATGAAAAAATGATATAACCAATTGACGCAATGACCCAATTAATTGGGTGGCGTAATTAAATCATATAATATATTGACTTAATAAGGCTAAAAAATAAAGTTGTCTGGTCACGTTATTAGTCATCTTTGTGGTTACGTTTGTTGGTAAGTTAGGATAGGTTAGGATAGATGAACCATTTCAGAAGTAAGGTCAACCATACACTGCATATCCCTCGCTGCACATGCTAGCATCTGAACATGCAGAAGTTTGCAAAAAGTATACAATATTACTCTTACAGTACTGCAAAATACTGAAACAGAATACAGAAATGTTCATAAAGGCTTACTTCTTGTGTAGCTCTGAATACCTTAAAAGATGACAAACGATCAGTAAGAGACATAAAGCACTACAAAACACTAAAAAATGCTGAAAAATATCCCCCTCACCCAAATGTCCATAAATGTCTGTAAAATAATTGAAAACAGTAGAAAACACTGAAGTATACTGTAAAAATGAGCAAAAAGCACTAAAATTACTGTTTTAGAGCCCTATATACTCTCAAAATGGATCGGAGTGGCTGGAAAAGAAATAAAAATGCCTAATTAATACACAAACTATCTAGCCCAGAGTTCTAAACACCCTCCCTAAATTGCATGAAATATAATTGAAAGCATTCTAAACAGCAGAGGCAACACTACAATCTTTTTAAAACCCTGAAAAATGCGTGTGAAAGCACTACAAATACTGAAAAATACAGCTAAAACGTATTAAAATGACTATAAAGGTGTTCAAAGCATTAGAAAACACTGCAAAATACTGTAAAACATCAGCAAAGTGCCAGAAAATCCTAAACACCGTCCAAATGGCATGGTATGACTCTTAAGGGCCATTCTTACAATGTCCAGTAAACTGTTTACGGGGACTTTTACGGGAACTTTACGGACAGTTTGATTTTACAATGTACAGTTAAGAGACATCTGTCGGTAACCTATACGATAACCGGGACTTAACGTTACCGTAACATTGACTTCCAGTAAACTCTTAACGAAGACATATTTTAAGGTTATGTACCAAATGGCAAAAAGGAATTACATTCAGTTCTTTGAAAGTGATTCCGATGAAAGCGATAATAATCAGATTATAATACATAGGAGACCTAAATTATTGAAAACCAGAACAAACTATTACGAAACTTTAGAAAATCAAGAATTCTTTAAGCGATTCCGATTAACAAAACCAACAGTTCTCTTGCTCCTTGGTCTCATATGTGATGATATTCAGCATAAAACACAAAGGTAGGTTCATTTTATACATTATTATGACTTTGTTATTTTTTCTTCTATAATGTAGTGAATACCTGGTAATTCTGCACAACACCTCTATTAATTCTACGGCCTGATAAACGTCGGGGTAGCTATAGTATCTATAGTAGGTACGCAAGTGAAATGTGTGTATTGTGTTGAAAACATTAAAGTAATTTAAAATCGGCTAATAAATAGAGTGTCTGCGATTCAGATTCAGCAACGACCGTGAATTGGATATCGGCCAAATTAATCATACATCAGCTCGAGCATTCTGCCGTCTGCTACACGGAAACTTCGTCGGGGGTATCTATAGCAGGAAATAAAAGTGAAATGTGTAGATTTTGGTGAAAACACAGAAAGTAATTTAAAATCGGTTAATAAATAGAAAGTCTTAAATTCAGATCCGGCAAAGACCATACAATACAATACTAGGAAGCTTGCAATTCAGAACCAGCAAAGACCGTAATTCAATATCTGCCAAATTATACATGAATCAGGGTAATTCTGCACCTTTTATTTATTAACCGATTTTAAATTACCTGTGTTTTCACCACAATCCGCACATATCCCTTTTATTTCCCTCTATAAATACCAACAGGGTAGTTACCGTTTTGCAGACGGCAGAATTAATAGAGCCGTAGTGCAGAATTGCCGAATACCTGATGCATTTACAACTACACATTGCATTTCCATTTCAGGAATAACGCTGTATCGCCGATGAACCAGCTGCTTCTAACCTTACGATTTTTTGCTTTAGGAAGCATGCTAATTGCACTTGGTGATTTCATAGGAGTCAGCACAGCAACTGCTTCTCAAATAGTAAAAACTGTAAGCAGTGCTATTGCAAGGTTGGCAAAAGAATATATAAAACTTCCAGAAACAGAAGATGAAGTTGAAAATACTAAATTAAACTTTTTTCGCATTGCAAAATTTCCTAAAGTTTTGGGTGCATTAGATTGCACCCATGTAAGAATTCAATCACCTGGAGGCAATAATGCCGAAATATGTAGAAACAGAAAAGGTTATTTTTCTCTAAATGTTCAGGTGCTGGTCAATGCACAGCTACTTATCACTGAGATTGTTGCAAGGTGGCCTGGTTCTGCACACGATAGTAACATTTTCATGAATAGTAGGTTGAGAGCACGCTTAGAAAGAGGAGACTACAAGAACTCTTGGATATTAGGTGACAGTGCATATCCGTTAAAAGTGTATTTAATGACACCACTTGATATACCTAGTAACAAAGCAGAGAGGCTTTATAACGAGTCACATATTCGTACCAGAAATGTAATAGAAAGATGTTTCGGTGTCTGGAAGCGAAGATTTCCAGTACTGTCACTAGGTCTGAAAGTTAAATTGCAAACTACAATGGCTATTATTGTTGCTTGTGCTGTATTACATAATATAGCCCAGAAACAAGGAGAAGATGAGCCTCCTGTAGAACATAATATTACATTAGAAACTTACGAAGTTCATGCTTCAGCCACTGTAGACGACATTCAGCAATCTACGGCGAGAACTGCGCTGATAGAAGAGTATTTTGCACAACTTTAAAATCATATATTGCTACAAAAAACAAGTTTGACCTCTGTACTTACACATTTTATTAAATAGTTTAAATGCAACATTATGCTGTTACAAAATGAAAAGTAAATATCACTCATCTTCAGATCTTTGGTTTTGTTTTAACACATTTATTTTTATATCCGATAGTTCCATATTTCTTTGGTGTTCTAACCTCCCCCACTCATGATTTTCTCTTTCCCACTCATGTCTTTCCCTTTCCCATTCATGCCTCTCCTTAGCGCGCTTTTCTTCTTCCATGTAGAACACATTTCTACTTGCAGTGTCTTTATTACTGTTCTTTATTTTCCCCAATTTAGGCCTACCCTCAACTCTTAATTCGGAGCTCTTGACAGACTTGAGGTGTGCTGGCGACCAGGATGACCACCTGTCTTGTATATTCTGCTCCTCTGCCATTTCTACAAGAATAGCCTCAGTGCTATGCTCATTCATTTCGGTGTGGCAGAAAGGTTTTTCAGACCCAGTGCTTGTTCCTGGTTCAGTATCTGAAATTAAAACACAAAAGATAATTAGTAATTTAAACGAGTATTTAGATGGCAGCCTTCTTCTGTGAGTTGGATTTAGCATTTCCGCAAATTTTACTACGAAATCACGAAACGACTAGCTTAGTCTTGCTTCTTCGCGAGATGCGTTAATATAATTTAAGCTTAGGGAGGAACACGTTGTTTAAAATGACGACAAAAACAATAAACACTAGCCAAATTGAAGTAAATAATGAAAATAATGAAAATAAACTTACCTACTGCATCTCCCTCGTATGGATTATCCAATCCAACAGCGCTAGTGCCCATCAAGCACAGTAGCGTTTCTGTGTTTTATCGTGTTTGGTAGCCGGTTTACTACCTCCTCCCGTTAAGAAGATTTCTTTCTTTTCATCAGCTATTTCCTTTTTAACCTTTTTCTTCATGTTCTCGTATTTATCTCTTAAATTTTTTACAGGTCTTTTGGTACCACTCAGAGCTTCAAACAATTCACCCACTTCATCCCATGTTTTGCTTTTCTGCTCCCACGTAACAGCATCTGTTTTTTTCTTCTCGATAATATGACGCTTCTCCTGAATAATTTTTAATAGAATTTCCTCTTCCCCAGAAGAAAAATTCGTTTGTCTAATTCTTTGTTTACCACTCGCCATTGTAAATAACACCCAAAACAACGAAAACAAATGACAGAAGATATTAATATTTCCTAAACAGGTGTAGCAACTGCTATAAATTATGTACAGATTTGTTAACTGGCAGTAAAAGTTAACCTTTAGATGGTAAGAACCAAAGTGAGTTTACTGTAAGTTTAATCTGACCGTAAAGTTTACTGGAGGTTAGCCTTACTCCTACTTTACGGGATATTGTAAGAACGGCCCTAAAAGCCCTCAAAAATGCTTGATGTGGCACTCAAAATGGCACTAAATTAGTGGAAAATGTGTTAAAAATGCTTGATGTATACCATGAAATGGTCTGTTCTAGAGTTCCAAACACCCCCGAAAATGACATTGAAAGTTTTTAAAGCATTCTAAATAATTTTGCCGTCAGTAAAATCTCCTTTAAAGTCCCGGAAAATGCATTATAAGCACAAACACTGAAAATAGTCCCAAAATATGCTTAAATGCCTATAAACGTGTTAAAAATCGTTAGAATACTTATAAAATGTAAAAGTATGAGCAAAAAGCGTCTGAAAAGCCAAAAATACCTGTTTTAGAGTCCTAAATACCCTCAAAATACCGTGAAATTAGTTGAACAAGAGTTAAAATGACTGATGCATGCCTTTAAACTAGCTGTCCTAGAGACCTAAAAGTCCTCCAAAAGGCATGGAATATCATTAAAATGATTGAAACCACTGTGGCAACACTAATATCACCTTATAATTTTAAAAAATGTGTGCACGCACCATAAACACTGACAAATAGCCTCAAAATGTACTATAATGCGGGAAAATGTTAAAAGCATTAGAAAACACTGCAGAATAATGTAAAATATGAGCAAATAACGATTCAAAAAGCCTGAAATACTAGTTTTGGAGCTCTAAATGCCTTCAAAATGACATGAAATGAGTGGAGAAAGGGCTACAGTGCCTGATGAATATCTTGAAACTATCTGCTTCGGAGTCTTAAAAAACCTGCGGATGGCATAACATGCCATTGAAAAGCATTCTGTGCAGCAGTTCTAACACTCAGATAAGTGCAAGCACAAAAGAAAAAAAAAAGAATAAAAGCCTGGAAAATAATAGAAAAAGGTTCCAAACATAAATCCCACAATATATAGGAAAGTACTAAAATCGTTAAAACATGACAAATTCCTAGAAAGGATAAAATGGCATTACAAGAAAGCAAAGCACTATGAAAAGAACCTTAAAAGGTTGAAAAATATATTTAATATCCTAAGACTAGGTTAGAATCCTTCCTCCTCCTCCTCCTCCTCCTCCTCCTCCTCCTCCTCCTCCTCCTCCTCCTGAAATGACAGCTTGAATTCCCTATCTTTCTCATGCATGCGTATTAGCCCCTGTCCCTGCACTCTCGCTAGGGTCTCCCTCCTCCTTGAATTTCCTAACTTTCCTGTGTATACGCATGAGCCCCTGCGCCAGGATCCCTCCTTCTTAAGTGCTCACATTGTATAGCCAATAGTATGAGAATAAACTTGTAACTAAAAACTTTCACATTTATAACAGTGAATATGAATAGACATCTAGGTTAGTAATTGGTATCTAACACAATTTGAGAGCAACACTCTTCTTCGTAACTGTTATAGTCGCCTGCATGAGATGTGTAATGATACCGCAAATTGAGTTTTCTGAGTACAGTACTTTGCCCGAAACCAAACATTTATTCCACTACTTCCTTTAAGTAAGAAAGATACCACCCAGTCAGGCATAAACGTAGGAGTCGATGGCTTGCCTGTTGGATTACTTTCTGTTCTAAACATTATAACCGACACACGGTGTACTGAAAAAAGAAGAGAGACAATCCCTGCTGTCACCTGTTTACACACTGCATCAAAATTGAGTTGGTGACGCCTGCTCTCTCTGTCTCTCCCTCTGATATATATATATATATATATATATATATATATATATATATATATATATATATATATATATATATATGCAAATAGATAATAGTTTTCAAATGTCCCATTTGAATACATGGTAGCTCATTCACTCGTAGCTATGTAGGATAAATACATTTTATTACTAATTACGGTGGTTATTTCTTTATCTTGAGACAAATGAACAAATTCCAATCACCTCATTACACATTGACGGCTAGTACACTCTGTCACTCCAAGCGCTTTCGGAACCTCTTCTAGCGATATATATTCTGTAGTACACTATTTCCAAATCTACGCAAATTTGACGTTTTAAACCTAGAGTTCAGCTAGCAGTCAAACAAATTTTCATCATCAATGCTAGATAGATGCATGAAAATAAAGTGGCTTAGGGGAACAGCTACGAAAGAATTTACTGCTTGAAAGGGACACTGTTTTCAAATAAGTCTACAATGCGCGGTTTACATGCATAGGAAAAAATCTAATGTGTAGCAATCACATGCCAGTTTCTCTACGTGTTCTGCATTAAGCTACTCTTAGAGAGCTTATTTTTTTATCTGCTTCATGGTAATCGAAGTAACTGTAGCAGAAATTGTTTTGCTGCATACTTTCCTGTAAATACATGCCGAATAACGGAATACACGACTAAGGTGATGGTGAAATCAAAAAACCGAAAAAAAAAATCAAAATAAATGGCTTCTCATTTGAAAAAGGTAGTGATATTGATAAGTTAAAACTAAAGCAAAGAATATCTTGGAAACTGTTAACTCCACAAAAAATAAATGAATAAAAATCAGCAACATAACTGTTTGATATTCTCCGAAATGTACTGAGCTTAAATACCAACCTTGAGATTTAACCAACTTTGCGTATTGAGTTAGGTATGCTGTTCACAGACAGTCACAGAAAGACGCACACTGACGTTTTTCTGTTTTTTTTAAAGATTCGCGGTCTTCAAAACATGTTTTTCCGGGAACATTTTTGTACTGAATTTTTGGATGGAATGTGATACCTCTTTTACCGACTCTGCATTGTACGTGGTGGTGGAAATAAAAATGTGTTCAGCTGATTCACCTGATATGTGTTAGCATCACTCATTCTTCCGAAATCATAAATTGAAGGGACACGTTGGGTGCAGTTTTAGTAAGTATATGCATGAATCGAAAACTATTTGCAAATACAGCCTGAACACATCGTTTTGCTGGCTTCTTTCTTTCTTCTTTCGACTTCCTGGTTAACTACAATTTATATATATTTAAAGCTCAGTTATAAAGTTCTATGATTTTGATTATATGCCTCCAAGCTTTCATCGTAATCAGATTTACAAGTTGGGAGTTTGGAATCATAAAACCAGGCTTTGTATATAACATTACTGCCGCGGTGCCTATAAAACAAAGAAAAGATTGGTGAAAATTTTACATTGAAGCGGATGTATTAATGGTATTTATCATCACCTTCAATTTAAATGTCACAGCTAAATGACAATGAGTGAATTTGACACGATTATTAAACATCTTCCTGGTAAAAGAATGTTTGCTTTGGTAATAATATGATGTAATATTTACGCAGTATTATTAATTGTATTTTTCAGGATACTTACAGCCTTCGCATAGGTTTCTTTAGAATTGCACTTTAGCTTACACTGTGACTTTGTTGACAGATATAAAGCAAAACTGCTAAATGTTTTTGATCCAGCTATAAAAGTCAAAATGTCATTAACTCTTCATAATTTGAGTTACTAACGATGGTGTTGCCTAACCAACCTTCAAACTGTTAAGAAACTGTTCTTAAATAGCAATCATACTTGTAATCTATATAAAGGCATAGAAAGGCATACTAAAATTAGAAATGTGAATGTTGCATTTCTGCAGTGCAGTTTGTAATGACTTACTGGGCTTTTATGTCATTCCCAAGATGTGTTTTTCGTCTAGTTTATTTAAAGCGTTGGGTCATTTGTGTAAAGCACAGTAACTGCAACAAAGCGCTATTTCAGATGTGTTCGCAACATTTCACGTCTTACTTTCTGGTATTTAGTGGACACTTTCGGAATCAACAATTTCTTGGGCGCTCGGATCCCTAGTCTTCATTCGGTAGGTTTTGCGCAATTTTGGAAGAAGAGCAGAGCAACAATGTTGAAACATGAAGTATGATCTAGATCCCGATACCCAGTCGCTGAGGTTTCATTCTGTCGGTAGATCCCACAGCTAATGCACATACATGTGCGCTATATTTCGTTTAATTTCGCCGGTGCCCGTGGCCGCACTCGCTAAAGTGCCTCACTTTGGTACTTCGTGTCGCAGGGGATCGCGGGTTCGAGTTCCGATTTGCGCATGGGTGTTTGTGTGTTTGCAAATGTGCATATGTGTGTGTATAACAAGGAAAACGATATTCAAATAGAAAAAAAAAAACCAAAGGAAATGTTGGGAAAATGGAAAAAGTAGGAAAAAAGAAAAAAAGGAATACAGCGCTGGAGTCCCGACAAGACTCTGGAACGTATATTCTTATAAAAAAAAAAAGAAAAAAAAATGTTAATAATTACAATTCAGCTAGATTGCGGTAAATTAGATAACCTATACAGCTGAGGCCTCAAAGAAAGACTTCTGTGTTTGAAACACTGCGCAAAGACAGGCGGGTTACCTCTATTCTTCCCCTCGGTCCTTGCTTCCCCGTAAAACCGATGCCCAAGGAAAGATGCGCGCATAGTATGTACTATTCATAGAAACTACCCTTAAATGTGAATCGGCTTCAAATAAATTACCTTCATGAATGTTGTGTTAGTATTTGTGAATTCTTATTTAGCACTTTCATTTGTTGTCATTGTACCAGCAAAGCCTATGTTGTTTAAATACATAGTGGCAATGCAGTTTTCAGTTTGTAATGCTTCCTAAATTACTAGGATTTTAATATTACTTAATGAGGCAGTCTTTTGTAAACTATTATATTGAATTTTGTCTTTTGTATTTCTTTAATGATATTATAAGGAATATACAGTCAAGCCTGGCATTTATAGACACATGTCGATATAAAAAGTCTCAATCAATGAAATAAATTTAAAAAGTCTGATGTGCTCCATTCACATGCCTTTCTCTACATGTCTGTAACAAATTATGGTTAATAAGCTAATTCTTCTATCTACTTCATGCTAATCGAGATAAACATTAGCAGAAATGGTTTTATTACTTAGTAGTACCTTATAAGCAGAAGGGAAATAAGGGAATACACGGCATTGAAATGTTTTTCTGTGGTTACTATGGGATCCGATTCTTTGTATGGCCAGGTGTTGACAAGTTCCCGTATGAGAAAAGTATAAGTATTTTAAAGCTAAAACCAATAACAAGCAATATCTCAAAAACGGCCAAATCCACATATAACATAAATTGTGGTTTTAACGAGCTCTTCATTTTTTGTTAAGCAGTTTTTGTGCATTTCTTATGGTTTATCAGTTATGCAATATTTCGCAAAATTTACCCAAAATAAAGGTCTTCAGAGGCTTTTCACAGAAAATTCAAAATATACATTTTATTTGTCATGTAAATATTTTTAATATACGATATTTTAATCAAATTTGTTACAGCCATTTTTGAGAAAATTGAAATGTTCAAAAACTTTTTCATGTAAAGGGTAGTTGGGGGTGGGAATTTTCTTGAAAACCTTCGTGTCGCATTCTTGGAAGATGCTGAACTGAACTTAGGTAATTTAACGGACTTTGCATTTTAGAGCTATGCTGCCCACACACACGCGCGCGCGCACGCACACACACACACACACACACACACACACATACATAAACTGACAGACTGACACATACACGGACACTTTTTCTTAAAATGCTTTTTTTTTAAATTCAGGGGGTCTCAAAACATATATTTCCGGTAGCATCTGGGTATTGAACTTTTGGGTGCATACAATACCTTCTCTGTACACTATGTACCTACATAGTACCTACGTGTAGAGAAAGTGAACAGGCGTAATTATGTCTTTCACACAAGTTGCAGATAACTATGCATTGGTTTAACTCATTTGAAGATTAGTAAAGTAATATTAGTGTTCATCCTCCATGCTGTAGTGTTTACTGTGCTGGCCTTTGTTACCCGTGGTTGTGGATTCAAACCCGGCGGAACGTGATGGTTTCATCGGAAGTAAAGAAAGTAAAGCCGTTAGTCCCGTATAATATTTGTATGCACGTAAAAGAAACCCGTACCTTGAAAGGTCGCTGGGTTAAATTTGTGAACTAGAAATCCCATGGTCAGGAAACTATTTAAATGTGGCCTAATATACATCTACATAACGTGATGGAATTTGAATATATATTGAAAGTAATATTAAAGCAAAGCTAGTGTGGAATAGACCCCACGTGATAAAGCGAGGGTACACACTCCACTACACTCCTATAACTTAGCATAGGAGTCTATCAACTGGTTAGTTTTACGCCACTACTTGAATGCTATTTTGGTTTTCATTGTAATAAAAATAAAAATAAAGCATTTGTTTCCTCCTATAGGTTTGCTGTCCGCTGCGCAGGTATTCAGATGAAGTGTTTCTTTTAACTAACAAAATTTCATAGGTTTCAGTGTCCGTTCATAAATATTCAGTTGTATCCTCGATCCAAAGGCTGTTTATCTTAACTACCCTTAATAGTGCATCCGTTTCGAGAATATTTGAAATGCGTAAGCAAATGTTCTAACTCTTGGGTATATAATTTCAAATATTTACGTACAATGGTTCGCTTAAAATGTAAACATTATACGAGGATATACATATAAACAATACCTTAATTTTGTGCCACTGTCAACCGAATTTGAAATAAGCTGACAATATTGTTTAACTCAAGCGGTAAGGCTTTCCTGACAGTGTCGATATTACAGAAAAAATGTACTTGGCTTAGAGCTCAGTGGAACAGTACCTATAAACCTAAGCCCAGGAACTTCTTCACTTAGTATTTAGAAACTCTTTGAACAAAATATTAATTTTATACTTGCAGCAGCTGGCGATTTATTTCATGAGTACGTACGGGCGACTTGACTAATAAAGCGGCGTCAGGAGGTGTTCTGGATCAGTGTACACAATTTAAAATACATCATTTAAGAAGATGCCTAGGTAAAGATCTCTATAACTTTTCGTTGCTTCTCTCGTCTGTATATACTCGGGCTATCATACTTAACTCACTTTCTCTTAAATGTGTTTTTCACTTTTCCATTCCACGTGCCAGATAATTTGGATGTTACAGGCTGCTCGCTGTTTCCAGACGAATGACCCTTAGCGAAGATGGAGTGAGCTAGCCTAACCTTGATAAACAGGCCATCAAATATTTTATGATACATAAGCTGAGCTTACTTATGATTATGTTTCGAAAATACACAGTAAAGGCGAGTAAGTGACTTGCATCTAATCTCTCATTTAAAAATGTCCTTCGTCAAGAACTAATGCGCGACTTGTAACTGGCAGCGTTTGCAGAACCTAATGAATAAGGGCATGGTGTTTACGCTGTGGTTAGCTTATTCAGGTATTCTTATTTTATTGCTTTCTTTGTTCAGTTAGCACTTTGTTATAAAGAGAAGCTTCTTTATAGGCAACTTATGTTGTCAAAAATGCTACCAACATCCAATTTCATAGACTCTGTTCCTTTAGAGCTCAGTTACCTGTAATGTTAGAAGAATCTTGGATTTTTTTTTTTTTTTTTTTTTTTTTTGCATAGAACTTAACCATGATTGATAGGAGGGCTCTGATTCAAAAACACTAATCAGTCGTAACTGCGAAACAAATTTCGTAATCGAGAAATACTGCAATAAAGATGAAAATCTAAAACCCTGTACAATCTTTCTTCTGTTTACAAGTTGTAGGAAACCAGGAACTGTGTGATAGTGTTTCCTATACAGTGAAATAACATAAGGAAATCCACAGATTAACATATTTAAATTTATGGCGGACTTGACCCAAGATCACCTTGGCTGAAAATATTGATTTTATTATTACCACTTTTAAATAGTGCAAGAATGCATATATAAATTATATTTTAAGGAAACATAGTTGTTTACGAGTGAAGTCGGTCAGAAATATAACTGGCTCCTGAATCTACACCAGGAGACTTTGTTCTTGCCTCTTGAAGGTCTGTACCGCAATGGTGATGAAGATGAAACGCGGGAACAGGGAATTCTAACAGTTCATCACGGTTTCTCAAGGCACCATACACAACTACTAGCTATGGCTGTTTGCAACCTGACCACACATTACTTCTTTCGTAGTTGGCCTACTCACCTCCTATGTAGGGCTGACTCCCATCTAGGGCTTACTAGGGGTCAGAAGTCTGTCGGGGAGCCAACGGCACATAACCATAGAATGAACAACCTGGAACGAGTGGAAGTGGCTGATATGAAATGAAAGTGAAAGATGATGGAGCAATTGGTGGAATAAATGGCGGGGGAAACTGGAGGACCTGGAGAAAACCCGCCCACACGGTCTCTTGAGATCAAATCCCGGCCGCCCAGGTGGGAGACGGGCAGTCTAACTATTCTGCTACGGCGCCGCCATACATTAGTATTGTGCTCAAACATTATTGAATTCGTCCCTAAGTAAAAGCGGTAATCCTTGGTTTGCTATCACATATCCACTTCATTGTCTGGTCGTTGCCTCGGCGTTTGATTCCTTTTTTCCAACGCATAATATTTTGAAACTAATTACACCACTTTGACCTTTTAAACTTTTAGAATTTTATTTTTCCATACCTTCGGTTTTAGTGGAGATAAAACGAACAGTCCGCCTCATAGAGAACAATTAACAATGTGAATAGTTCGTAAGCCTTGACGTGGTGGAACATGAGTGGAAACTGCGGTTATCGTAGGAATTCCGCAACGCAGCAGAGAGCGGTAACTTATTCACCGTTCCCTGCCTTGCAGGGTTTGCATGCAATTACTCGGTAAAGGCAATAATTATTAGATGAACACAGAACTGGGACGGAGTTCATGTTTACAACGTGCCGGTTAATAATCCTTATCTTGGAGGCGGAATATGGAGACAGGGAAAGAGGATAAGCCGAGCTGGTATTTCGAGTTCGCTTTGTACACAAAAGGTTAACTTGCCATCATGAGCGAGGACACATGTGGCTCGGCCAGGAAAAGGGTACGATGTCCCCCACTATTCCTCCCTGCCATGAACTTAGTACTCTGTGTACAATCCTTCCCTTGCCCCCTGCGTCTATTGATCCTTTAACTTTTCTGCAACGTTCAGCATTTTGGTATCAGCTGTGGGTGAGGAAGGGGCCTTAGCCGGACCGGCTGGGGTTGATGACGGTGGAGGAGGGAATAAAATCTCTATGTTGAGAGCGAACGTGTGTGGTCGAGCATTCCCCGGCCTGCATCATCAGCCTTTCTCCATCTCTCGACATTGGCCTCGACGCTTAATATCTTGTCCACTCATATAACGGAGTGGTGTTGCAATTTGGAAATTATGAAGGGCTACGGATATAACCAGCATTCCCGTTGGTGACATCGCTTGCATCTGAAGTCAGGATTCACAAGCTTCATTCTGTTGTCCAGCTTAGTGTATAACACAGCATGATTTTAAAATGAGGCTGATTGACATACCGCGAGCTTTATCTCATTTGACGAATACGTCTACAAAGCCTAAAGTCTGGCTCTTACGATCTCTGTATAGATCCTATGAGGTTATTCTGAAATATTCATACAGAAAAATAAGTCAGATTTCACATCTGAACCTCTAATTGAAGCTATTTGGATTTTGACTGGACTCTGCCCAATATGAATTATTCTTTAGCAAATAACAATAATATAAGTGATTTTTCTCATTACTGTGAAGTAATATAATCTGTAAATACGACTAGTAAGCGTTTTCAGTCTTCCAATGTTAGATCCCAAGTGTTCTCTATAAAGGTTATAAATGTTAATCAGCATCTTGTTAGATTTTCTTTGAGTAAATTTTAACCTGTGTAGTTTAACAACTAACGCACTAATGATTCCCAAAGGTTCTTGCCAAAATAATATGGTGCAAATAATTCGCAGAAATGGCCTACTTCAGTAAGAGCCTATTTCCAAGAAAATACTCGTTTGCTAGATGTAGGTACTGTTTTTGAAAAATATGCAGTGTTATTCACATGCTTTCATATAGTAACACTCTTAATTTAAGTGTAATTAAGTTATGACGGTTAAGCAGTATAGAACACCATATATTACTTACCAGGAAAACATTTATTTCTCGTGTAGGAGAATAAAATGTAATAATGTAGAAAGCATTCATCGGATGTTTCTGTGGGACCTCAAACAGCCATTTTACGTGTGCAAATAATATTTTGAAAATATCTGCGTAAATTTATTTTACTTTGAACATCAAGCAAAGCTTTGTCAAATAAATTACGTCATTCTGAATAATGAATGGTTTACTATACGCTATAAGCCATTAGATTTGCTCCATGATGAAAGATAGTCATGTATACATTTTGCCGTCTAGCAATTAAAATTCGATGTTATGAAAGGCTCGCATCTTCTCTGACTGCTAAAGCCAGTCTATCAATTTATTTTTTTCCCACCTAAAACCTCTTAAGATACTTATGGTTAGGAATTTATATAAAAAACAAACTCTACCATCCCTTCAACTTGGTTCTTTTGATGGTACCACTAATTGACGATTGAAAAGAGCTATATGGCGGTTTACGTGTTAATGGATGTCAATTACCCCCACTGTGGGTTGATTTTCGTTGTTCAGTAATGGCTTTTCCAGCCGTTTTGGTGTTGATTGATTAGTAGGTCGGCCTGATCGAATAAGCTTGTTAATGATTTTTAGGGGTGACATCAGCACCCGCCTATTCGCCGCCAGGTACGAGCTTAGCTACTTGATCTTTTGTATAGATGTGACACCACCTTTTCTCCCGTCCATTAACCGGATCCAGAATTACAACGGTAGCCACTCAAGAATGACAGGCCGAAGGATCACAGATTGCCTTTTACGAGTTCGTCATTCCACGAGGCGCCATTCTAACTGAGGCATTCCAAAAACTGTTAGCTTGTTTGTATGCTTTTTGTTTACGGAAAAGCGGCTTAACCAAGCTAATGACTGTTCCACATAAGTTTGCCCGATATTGCTTAACGATCACGTGAACCAATCCTTGTTTCTTATAAGCTGCCTCTCACAAACCCCTTCTCATTTACCCTGATTGGCTAGATACACCTTTGAATGTAATATACATAACCTATGCAGAGTAAGGACAAGCGATAAACGCGATACAAAACTATGCGTCATGATAGCTCATGCATGTTTTGTCATCCAGGAGGTTGGTTTAAAACGAAGAATCCTCGCTTATTTCATCACATCAGCCAATGAGAGATGACTAGTCACGTGACAGTTAAGAGATAAGGGAAAATCTTACATGGAAGACTTTTCGTGTTGAGTGCTTCCCATAGGGTGGATCAAAATGCATAGCGCTAACTGTATATTTTATGGAATATTTCTTCTACCAAGTAAACAATGCATTGTTATGTTCGGAGAAAAGTATATTATATTATATTATATTCAGTTTCACAATCAACTCTACGCCTGAGGTTTTAGATTTTATTCTCACATAATGACGCAGTAGGTAGGAAAATATACATATATGGTCTGTTAGGTAATTTAGAAGTGCAATAAACATGGCTCATACAAGACATAGATGTTTATTTTCCCTGAGATCGCGGGTTGGAAGGCGAAGCCTTGAGTGAGCGTGACTTGCTATAAGAATGTTGTGTTGTAACTCAGTTTGAATACTTTCTGCAAGACCACATTACCTAGGTCAGGTCGCGTATTGGGGTGTGAAAACGTAAAAGTAAAACGGATAGTCTATATTGACAGGCACTGTTGATTTCGCAGCTCAGTTAAGATCATGAAAACACATCAGGTAGTAAGCTCTGTGATTGGTTTTTGGGGAGCAGTTATGTGGAGAGAGAGAGAGAGAGAGAGGAGAGAGAGAGAGAGAGAGAGAAAATACACCGAAGTGGATACACATTAAGATACCATTTCCAAATATCGGTATCCATACACCTAACAATCCTTAGAAAATTAGATAAATTTGACGCTAATTTATGACTGACCCTATGTGTTGCCAAGCGTGGTAGTAATATAATCACTTGATAACACAAAGTAAAACAGAATGCAAGTATAAGTATTTTTATTGACAGGATGTTAAGAGACCCCAAATTTGACTGTAAAAGTATCAGTCCTGAACACTCTTGAGAGCAAACCTGGGGTGCATGCATGCATTCATTTAGAACACTAACTGTATTTGCACAACTTGAAGAAGGAAAAAGTAGAAAACTTGCCACCGAAAACTTTTGCACTGGAATGGAAATATTAAAAGCAACTAAAGCACGTAATTGTTTTGATTTAGTTTCTTCGTATAATGGAGTATCACTTCTTTATTTATATTACCACTACAAAGATGTTGGCTTTGTATAATAGTTTGGCATGTGATGTGCGCAAATATGTGGGTGAATACTAAGCGGAGGAACCCCTGGAGGGATAGCAGGCAGCAACTACCCATAATGACACAAGCACCTGCTATGCAATAAAGGTTAACGTAGACACCCTTTACTGAAGGAGAAAATAGAATCATTGAACTGCATTGGTATAATTTTATGGACAACCAATTCCTTCATTTTCTAAATGTATGACATAACTTTCCAACTAATCCATACATATGAATGAGGCTAGAGTGATTTTCGGTGCTGGGGGTTGAGAATCAATCCGATGCGTTCCTCTCTCAGAAGTTTGAAAACGACGGGTTGGATTTTGAAGGAAAGTAAGAAAAGGGCTTCATGCATCGGTGATGAAGCGGCCCGTGTTCCTTTAACCACACCCATGTTTTATAGTGCTTTTACGCTCGATTTTACTACTTTGGCACTACAGACGATGACACTAATAATACATGGAATGAAGATGACGCACTGGTGGAATGTGATGGCGGGGAAAACCGGAGAAAACCCAACCCTACGCCGCTTTGCCCACCCCAAATCCCGCATGTGGTCCGTTCCGGTGAGAGGCGATTCGTCTGACCATTCGGCGCCACGGCACGGTCCAACCATACATATGATGGTATTTCGAGAGGTTTTGTGATCGTGGGGGCTACTGCATTAAGAGTATGTGAACGCTCTGACTTTTGACGCTTTGTGACTTTTATTGTTTTTCCCCCTCTCCCTTGAATGCTATTAAACGTAACGTATGTGCAATAATTTAAAAGCTACAGCATTTGAGTCCACAGCGCTTCTCTAAACTCCATGATACATAATATGGCAACAGGCCAACTAGCACATCCTGACCTGTGAGGGTTTTAAGGTACTTTTGCGTATGCGCAACTGGTTTGCGTACTTTCTTTCTGAAGCCAAATATACACGGATCGTGCACACTACAAATTCTCTAACAGTAATATTTTTCCCACATTATGTTACCAGTATCACTACTACTTTGCGTTAGTTGCACTAGGAGATAGCTCACTACGGTAGAAAAGTCGCTGTAGCAGAAGTGGGCAACATACACCCGCGGTTCTCCCATTTTCCATATCGTCCATAACCTCAACTACAACTTAGTTTTCACCGTGTACTTAAATATTTACACAGACACAAACATCCATAAAACAAGACTTTCTTTTGTCAGACAAGTTGTTGTTATTATTATTGTTGTTGTTGTTTTGTTGCTGTTAGAAGCAACTGCACATCAATTTCTTCATGACATCTGTTATATGTACAACAGATACTATTTCACATTTTGAGGGCTGTTTGACTAAAATTTGGTGAACACCCAGAATGTGTACTCACGATCCGCTACTGGCGGGATGAGTGATGTAGGCAATACGTTATGAAAGCACTACAGTCGTTGCCTTTGTTGTTGTTCAGGCTCTTAAGCCTATTAAGTGTTTAGAGACTGATCGCAACAAACAGTGCGTTGCAAGGATCAGATATGTAGTAACTGGCCGGTACTCAACGAACCTTATCGCGTCCTACAGCATTGAGCTAAGAAGCTCTGTGTGATACACGGTTCAGTCCGGCGTGGAGGAATGCCGACAAAAAGAATAGACAGAGTAGAGTCACGACATAGTATACTGACTCACCAGTATGTTAAACAACTGCAATATTTATTCTTTCAAAGGGGCATATTTACTAGGATGACCTTCGACTACGCTATTTAACATTTCTCTTTGCAATTGGAGTTAATCTTGTAAGGTATGCTTAAAAACCAAACATTTTAAGCATATTTATCTGACTAGGTCATACTGCAAAACACAATGTTGGCTGTGAAAATTTTGGAAGAATATTTTCAAGACTCGGAAACTGTTTCATGATTGCTAATTTGAATAATACGTAAATACATATATTGGGAGGAACACAAGCTGATTATGGGGATAGCTCAGTCTTAATCAATTGGTACATTGTGAGGTTTCGTAGTCGGTACCTTAAATTATAAATTACAATACCAGGTGGCCCAACTGCACCGTGTTTCACGCATGTAGATATCCTTTCGTGCGTAAAAAGGGTTGTAGAACCCAACGGGACTACTTTAATTCAAAACCGACCATTGCATTTGCTTATCAGCGGAGACGGTGGGCGGGTCACACTCATTGAAAGGGATAAAACAAAAGTCGCTCTTGACAGTTTTCCATTGGTCGGTTTTAACTTAAAATAGCTCGGTGAGTTCTGCAACTCTTAACGCACGAAGGGATGTCTGCACACGTCAACTATGGGGCAGTTGGGCCACGTGGTACATTTAGTAATGATATCAATAACAATGGGTTATAGTTTATTGTAATGTTGTTTCTTTCAGAAATATGTACGATATTTTAAAGTAATTTTGAAATCAGCAGATAATTGTTAAGCATTCGCTTGACTAGTTAATTAGAATTTTCTGTCCAAGGAAAGATCCTTTATTGAGAACTTACTTTAAGTTTTGAAGCGATTCCACCGTTGGTCTTCTTTTGCCTACTTCTTTCTAAAAAGTTCCTCGTTTGTCCATTTTACATGCTCAATTCCTCTGAATGTTCGTAATTCCTTCAAATGAAGCTATCATTTCTTCACATCGCAATATTCAAGCTATTGTCACCCTTAATAAAAAGCGCCATATTTTCAACATTACACAGAAAATTATTATTTTCTATTGAGCACTTCCTTTGTTTTTGCGCCCTTTGCATGCCCTCTTGATATCAGCTGATGTACAATCACTGGTAGAGTTAAAATATGTAAAGCTGATCCACTATTTCATCTTAAATTAACAGATCTATCTTCATTTGTTCTCTTCCAATAACGTTTTAATTCTTTATTTAGGTGATAATTGGGAAACATTTTACTTCGTAAAATAATATGGCACTATACTATCTAAAGATTTCTTGTTGCAGGTGTAGTTGGCATACTAAAAGATGTATTGCCCAAATTTGTCTTAGAATTGAGCACATTTCGAAAATATAGGGGGTAAACATCTGAGGCGAATCACGTGCACGAAGGGATATCCACCATTAACTTTCCCAATATGGTTCTTTGTTTACAATCGGGTAAAACAAAAATTAGATAATTTTATTGGGAAAGAATATACAGGAAGGAGAAACGAAGGGTCATACTATTATTGAGGTAAACATCCTTTATTATAGTACATTATTTTGAATTCTGAGTTGACTCCGCGCATGCTGTGAGATAAACAGCCGGACCTGACAGCTGAGACGAGTTTCACATAGGATGGACAAATATAATACGGAAATTCATCATTCGGTGAAAAGCAATTTGTGTGTTCAATACACTGGCTCAGCTTTTGTATCAAATGGTAGGTACATTTTGGTAAGTGTGAAAAAAGTATGGACTTGAGAAAGTCGCCACCATGGCAAAACAGTTGCCCGCTAAACGGCAGTACTTACCTACAAGGGATTCTCCATTTGGAGAAGATTTCTCGCATTCCACGTGACTTTGCCAATATCAAATAAGAGAAGAAGGATTCCGACAGAAAATGTATGTCAATAGGAAGAAGCTTTCCTGTATCTCCCAGCTGGAGATGGATTCTGTGTTTCACTTTGTTTTATATACGGATGGAAGCAATAAAAAGAGAGTAAAATGAAGAAGTAAATATAATCGAAGAGGTAAATTACCAGAACAGCTGACTGAAGTATCTATCACAGGACATCGCAGATATGAAATAGCGAGGATGTTGCCGAGGATTTCCATTGGTTACAATTATTTCTTTTTGCTTTAAAGCAAGATTATTCTTGGGGAAGCTTTGTAGGATGGGTTATGAAGGGCGGCTGGACATTCACGGCCTGATTGACAGAAATTAAGGGTAGTATCCCCCTAAAGCATTTCTTGGGGGTGAAGTTTTGATAGTTGAGCACCAATATCCGGCGACATCCAAAACCTCTTTATCGTGACTGCTACGAAAGTGCCGAATATCCTGAAAGTAAGTTTATTGTTGGAAAATTGTTTTACCATTTCATAAAAATGTTTGAATTTGGCATTTTTAAATATGATATGAATTGGAACATAGTTTTATTTATGGACACTCCTTAACTGATGTGATTCTTAGCGACTCCCGAAAAAAATCCATCGCCCTCCACCGACATTGGGAACCATGTGCTATAAGTTAACCCTAGACCACGGATGACGACTAAATATATCCGCTGCCGAGTACTGCCAAGTCCCAAACCGATTTTTACAATAATTTCTAGCTTACTCAAGCATGGACCCTGAAATTGGTTTCTATTATTTATTTTTCTGGTTCTGGACTGATATTTATAGAGACATTCTCTCATTTTCGCTTAAAACTATTTCAATTGTGACTTATAAGTCAACTAATGATTTAAATTGTAATGAAATAAGACAGGCGTTTTGCATTCATGTGGAGTCTGACAGCAAATTCTAGGATCAGATGGAATGGCAGAAAAGTTTCATGAGAAATTTCTCTCTTTGTCAATGCTCAAAGTCTTTAGGAGGGTCTAAATCTAATACAAAATAATCTAAAGTTCCAAGAGAAGAAGGAAAATGCTTTTACCTCTTCAGTTGCTTACAAATCTTTTCCAGTGCTGATAAATACTGATTGCTAATGTAGTAAAAGGGGAGCAGACCTTATCTGTTTTGGAGACATTTGTAAAATGTTTTGATGAAAGCTTAAATATTTTGAAAACCTATTACATTATATAATTTATTGGCAATGGTGTTTACAATATGGGATTTTAACATAGCGTGTTCTTTCTTATATAGCGGCGAAGAAAGGCTTTAACCTTAATTTCCTTACTAACAATTCTTTGTCTCCTCAGGTATTTCTTAGAGCTTAAGTGGTCTATAGCAGTGGTTTAGGATACGCTTGAAACACCAGAGATTCGAAGCGCATCCAGATCGTGGAGTAACATGTGAAGAGATACGAACGTTCTTTTAGATTTGGAAGAGGTAACAACAAAAAACCAACGGCGCTGTCAATGTAATGAACAGAGGCAAGATTTTGTGTTGACAATTATTTTAAAAAAGCGTAATAATACTCTTAATTGGTTGTATTCTGGGTTGAATATTTTAGCATACATTTGCATTAATTTCGTGCTAATTTTCGGACAGATTTAATGAGAGAGACATGACTGAAATGAAAATTAATTTACCCAAATCAGAAGGAATACATGTTTTAAATTAAATTAGCAGGTTAAATGCTTCCTACATTATTGATGTTTCAGATATTTGCTTTAGTAACCAGTCTTAATCATTCAAACAAGTGATCTAAAGCTTTTATTATATCACAAGTTTTTTTTTGCCATAATGGAAGCCAATTTACACAAAACCATAGGCAGACAGTCGTCGAGCTAATCCAGGAACAAAATTCGCGCATGTATGCAGTGTTGCTTTTGATTAGAGTGGACCAGACTTTTTCTTGCTTGGTGCCTTATTTTAGTATCCTGTAATGATTGTACCTGATAACCTGTTTTCATTGAAATTCCAAACATTGATTCACAACTTCTAGTTTCAAAGTATGAATACGTAACTCTCAAATTATTATTGATTTTTTGTAACTTAAAATAAATACACATTTTGCTACGCAAAGTAAAGGAATAGACACTCCTCATTTGTCGCTAAAAATATATTATTCTCGAAAATACGAAATATTCTGAAAAATACGCGAGCAAAATAAGCCTAATTATATCAAAAGTAAAAATAATAAATTAACAAAATTAATAAAAAAAACCGTTTGTGTTTTAATTCAACAATTTTCTCCATTATCGTTAAAATGTTATATATGGTAATGAAGTAATCACTTATTCCGCTCTAGAGTTCGCTATATATGCGTGGAAACTTATTCATTTAAAGCACTTAGAATTAATAGAATTTGATGTTAAAAAAGAACGAAAACAAAAACATTCAGAATGTCGTCTCGTTTTGTGATGTAAAAGTATTATTTGATTTTAAATTACAACCTGTATACTTGTTGGCCTCGCAAGTGACGCGTGCAGATATCCCTTGGTGCATTTGAAGAGTTGCAGTGGGGAACTGGCCTGAGCGATCTTCGTTTTTCTGCTCTCAATGAGCGTGACCTGCCCACCGTCTCCGCTCATAAGCTGTTCCTCACTGATGAGATTTAATTTGCAATAGCCTCGCTGATTTCTGCAACTCTTTTTAACGTATGAAAGGATATCTGCACACGCCCTATTTGGGGGCATCTCGGCCATCTAGAAATACGTATTTCGTAACGCTTATCCAAGATTTTCAACTTCACTATTTCAAATCCTATCCACGTTAAGTAACAATACTAACTGCACAGAAGTAAAGGAAAAGCAATGGCAATGCGATATATTGCATTGCTTAATTTCGTTAACAGCTAAATTTAAGTGTTGAAACAAGAAGTATGCCAGTAAAAGCTAGTAAAGAGTATCATTACTATTTCATTGTTTTGCCATTTACATCAGCTAATAGGCTATATGTTACACTTACAATGGTTTCAGCTGCTGTAGCATGTATGTGTGTGCTCGTTGTACATGTATTCTTAAATTAGGGTAACCAGGTAAGCAAAAAGTAGGACACTATGTTAACGATCTAACCGTAACAATAACAGTCTTAAAATCGATTGGAGGAATATTAGAAATACGCATATTAGCTGCTTATCAGGATCCATTTTACATTAGCTTTATGGTGTTAATGCATTTCAAAACATTTAAGACTAAATATTGAAAGAATTTAAATCATCCTCAAAGCTTTATAAGCAAAGAATTATATAACTTAAGATAAATAAGGATTTCCAAAAATTTGACATTATTCTTAAGTGTATGACTCTTGCAATGTTAACACACACAGACAAAAATACTTCTTACATTGGTTTATTCTAAAGCAAATGTTTCAGATAAGAAAATACTAATACCATTTAATTTTTACAGATGACTTCACGTGATAGCAACCGAGCTAAATTGAAATCGGAGAAATCAAAGCTTTTGACCTTCTTGACTCTGTGGTCTTGGAAATCTCTGATTCCAATTTATCTCGGTTGCTATCCCGTGAAGTCAACTATAATAATCAACACCGAGAAAACTTCAAATCTTTAAGCATTTAATTTGTTTTTTCAGATATTGTATGCTAATGTGTTTCACTATATTTGAAGTCATTGCTCAGTTTAAACTTTAAGTACTTAGAGTTTGAATGCACAGCATGCGATAACTTACTGTTTTGCAAAATCATGGTATGGAATTCAGTACATATGCAGTTAAAATTACATTTAGTTATGTTTTCAGAGTTTCAGTTTTTATCTCATATTTTTCAGCAGTCCACAAGTTATTCATTATCAAAAACATCCCCTCAATGTGTGCATTCGTGACTGGAAGACACACACTAAATTTAACAATATTACACACTTGAGAAAAGGGGATGAACTTTTCCTGAAAATGTTTGAATACTTCAACCCATCTTAAATCAATCCTCAAATGAGCAGTATTGCATTCTATCAACTTTTCAGCTGTACCATATGCTTTTACATTTACAATATCATCATAGGAATCATCTATCCATCTGTTTGCTGATAGTTTTTAAGCTATTCTGAACATGATTCAATTCAATTACTGAATTAAGTTTGGTCCAGTCCAAATCACTAATTTCAATTATGGGAGAAGACCACTGCTCAATTATATTCAATGCAAGTTGAATAAAATGAACACAAAAGTTTTCTTAAAATTGGAAACACATGGACCTTCAAATCCACCCTCCTCAATTTTTTTTAGTTTTGACTGAACTACAGGAGGCAAAATGGCATATTCCTTTCGCTCATTCAATTTTTGTTTCAGCCTTTTAATTAATGCTGATTCTTCTACCATAGTAATATGGTTTACCTTCACGTAAATGTACAAAATTATGAAATACAGCTGCCTGACTATGCACAAGACAGAGCCATACCTATTTCAGCGAGAGGATCATCAAAAACCAATCTAATGTTTGTGGGACACTTTTCTTGTGATTCAAAGAAATATTTTAAAACTGGACAAAGTATAAGTATACATTCTACAGCTAGCAATAAAGAACGCCATCTAGTTTTAGTGTATGAAATCAGTTTTGAATACTCTATTTCCACAAAGTCACAAAATTCATGCAAAGATATTTCACGCTCTGTATATATGTAGAAGAAGGAATTTAGTTTCTGCACAACAGTTTCTATGCAAACTGGTAAACGGTCAATTGCAGTTTGTATACAATTATTCACTAGGTGCGCAAAGCAACCTATACCTAAAATTGGTTTATTTAAGGAATTCTGAAGAATAGTGTAAATTGTTTTTACCTTTTCTTGCTGCCCTTCCAAAATTGCAGTTAGTATTGTCAGCATATAAACCTACAACTTTAGCTTCAATTTTGTAGTAGCTTAAAGTCTTTAAAACTGTACGAGGACACAATCTCAGCTGTCTCACAACACTGACCTTGAAAGTCCAGCACTTTTACATGCACTCCATTAACAGGAAGAAAATAGCGTACCAATAATTGAATTAATTATGATTGGACGAATCTGAGTACACTGTGATGTAATTCATTTGATCCAGGTCTTTTTTGTAGCTGTGAAATCGCATAAGGGCTGATCAAATTCGTCACAATTGCTTCGAGTTTCGTTCTTGAACCTGAATATTGGGGTTCAAAACATTTTTTAATCAATTTCAAAGTACAGTCTGTTGATCGAAACGACTGGTCATGAATTACTGTGTGAAATGCAACGCTTCTGCTGCTGCAAGCATTTGTTATTTGTGTCCGAAATCCTTATTTCTGAAAAATGTGGAAATATATGCATTGGATGCAGTTGCATTATTTAACGATTTATGTTTTGTCGTTTGTAAATGGCGCATTATTTCGGACTTCCCACTATTTCCTATCGAAAAATTTGCCGACTATTTTTGACAATATACGTCACTGTCTGTCTTTTGATGAATTGAGACTGAGGTTCGGAATTTAAAACACATATTCTTCTCGGTGCCATCCCGAAAAAGCGACTGTAGCAGAGAACTGTAACAGCAAGACAGGTAACACAGCCAATCTTCACTGCCAAAGTGAATAAATAAGCGATAATGAATAAACCGCAAGGAGGCAGAGCATAAAGGTACATATTGGCGAAGAAACTCATGAATACAAACAAGACAACATGAATTCAAACGTAGCCGATGCAGCATTTTTTTTTTTTTTTGGTAGTGTTTAACGCCCGCTTTAACTACTTATGTCACATGAATGAAGATAGAGCATCGGTGGAATGCGATGGAGAGGGAAACCGGAGAAAACCCGCCCCAGCTCCGCTTTGTCCACCACAAATCTCACATGCGGTCGCTTGGGATCGAACCCGGGCGGTCTAGGTGAGAGGCAAGTGGTCTAACCACTCGGCCACGCCGCGGCCCGTGATGCCGCATTTGCATAAACTATGGCAGTTAAACTTGATTATTGCATGCCATAAATATATTATTATTATTATCCTTACAATAAAATTACACAATAAACAAAAACGCTAGAACTAGTGATTTAAACCTTAAACTCAGAACTTAAAATTAAAGTAACACATTTCGCAGGACATTTCTAAAAAAGGAGGACAAATTTGATTTTTCCGCGTGTCATTGCAACCGGCAGGACAATCCTTTTTTTAAAGCACTGTCCTGCGAAAATCAGTACGTATGGTCACTCTACCTTAAATACACAGGATGGGAAACCTACGATTCAGATTATTACCATTAAGCTGCCATTTTTCTTTGCAAAAATGTATGTTTCCAGTTCAACAATTACCACATGGCAGAAGCTCAGTGTTAGGAAGTAAGATGCTCTTGCAAAATGAAAACATTATGATATCATTTGTCATAGAGCTACAGCTCTTAGAACCAGTCGCAGGTTGCAGTGTTAAATTTGCTTAAGGTTAGAAGTGCTTAAGCCCGCAGGATTTTCACTACCCATCCCCATTTTGTCAATGTCATGGAGGGAAAAAGGAGACAAGCTGCTCAATGCACAAGACAAGAGTCACATAAGAAACTTTAACCACTCTTGTTTAAAAAAAGAATGTGCTTTCATCAATGTAACACTCAATTTAAAAAGTATCTACCTATAGTTTTGACTCAACTGAAGTAAAAGATTTACATACATGTATATGGAAATTCCCTTTACATTTTACATATAGATACAAAAATCGCTTTTGATAAATTTAATACTGGCAGTATCGCATATCCGTATATCGCGGTAACTTTAGAACAGAGGAACAACCAGTACTTGTCAGCTTTATTGAGGAAACACGACAGTTGAAAATTATGCGGTGTACCCAATTTATGGTATTGCATTTACTCATTGTTTGAAAAAATATATATTTACCTTTACTCTAGTTTTAGTTGGCGTTTCTACTTCTCAGCGGCTGTCTCTTGTACATTTTCAAACACCTAACAAAATGATGGAAAATATACTTGTGTAATTACTTGTTGGGTTTTGTATTAGATTCTAAATAATGAACTCACGATGAGTTATGCCATATTGTACACAAGTAACTGGTTTAGAGCCTGTATTTTTAGATGGATTCAGCGCAAAAGTACAGCCATTTTCCATAAAGGTAGCAAAAATCTTAACAAAAAAGGTTAGAAGCCCCCTTCTGTAGCGTGGGAGTAGCATGTCTGCCTCGTATTCAAGTGGTCGCGAGTTGGAATCTCGCTTAGAGTGTGTTACCCGGACAGGCTTTTTCGGGGTTTTCCCTTATCCTGACCAGACTAATGTCGAGTGCTTTAAGATCCGTAGACCCCGAAATCTTTTGTGCATAACCAGGTTAAAGGACATTAAACTTAATAAAAAATGCTTTCTGGAAATGTATCCAGGGATTATATTCTGATCTAAAATTTTACCTGTATCTATTTATTTTATTTTTGGTAGAGATTATTAAGAGCACAATAATTGATACATCATCACATGCTGTCAATGAGGTAAATATTTTAATTTCCCAGACATTAATTGCATTGCTCTGTGTCCTCATGGTTTTAGGTACGTCATTTTATGAATGTTGGCTTCTCAAAATATGCATGCTGATTGTGGTAAGAACAGTTTATAAAGTTGCCTTCTATTTTCACAGTAACTGACAAAAACATTAAAGTTGCTAAATTTAGTTGAAACTTTGTTATATGAAACACATATTCTGTTGAGTTCTCAAAAGCTAGTAACCATGGAATTTGACACACAAATAGTAGTCGTACTCCTAATGCAGATTTATCTATTTGAAATTCAGTTATTGAAAAAGATTACCAAAACTGGAGCTAAGATAAGTCTGGGTGAAAAAGAACCTGGAAAGCTTCTGTGAAATAGGCACAATTCGATGTTACTGGCCATTTATTTTAGACCCATTCCCAACTATAACACACCACAACACTGTTTGCGATGTTTTAAACTTCCATCTTGTATGTATAGTACATTGTTAATTCTTTGTTGCGTTAATGAATTGCTCTGGTCATTGTGTCTCTCACACTGTTTAAATAAACTATTGACCAAACTATTATTTTTCTATATACTTCAGACTTATATAAAAAAATTAGTATATAAAATTTCTTGTTGAACTTTCTGAAATGCGTTATCCTTCCGCATTATGGACTGTAAAACGGTTAGCAAATGCTTTCAGGCATAAATGCACTATTAATTATACGCCCTTTTGAAAAGACATTGATAATTTTTTTTTTACTTTATTAAGGCAAATTTTTGTGAAATAGTGTGTACAATATAGGTTTCCACATTTATAGGAAAAAACAAAAATTAATATGAAATATCCGTTTGGGTTGTTATCCATTGGTACTCCGAATGTATATTTACTGATGTTACATGTTATCTACTGGTCTGTTTCTTTTCAGCCTTGTGTTGCCATATTTAGGTATAGGGTTTGTAGGTACTAAGTGTAACGGATTTGTGTGTCGAATGAATAAGTTGTAGAGTTCCTTGTAACTTACTCGAATCCCTAGGTCACTATGAAGTCTGGTTTTGCGAGTATTCCAAGGTGCGTCTGTTACAATTCGGAGAAATATACGCCTGTGGCCGAATGGTCGGACCATTTGCCTCTCATCTAAACGGAGGGTTCTAAACTACCTGTGAGATTTGTGGTGGACAAAGCGGCACAGTGGCGGATTTTCTCCGGGTTCTCCAGTTTCCCCCGCAATCTCATTCCACCAGTGCTCTATCTTCATTCCATGTATCATCAGTGTAATCGCTCGCGGTGCCATAGCAGGAAAAGCGGGCGTTAAACACTATCAAAAAATTATAATTTGGAGAAGTATATTCTGTGGAGTACTCTTTGAATTTGTGATGATGAAGTGGAACCCCAGATTTCACAGACATGCTGTCATATAGAACTGATGAGGGGGTCGCATAACAGTCTTTTGTACTGCAAAGCAAATTGATATGATGTCCCAGAAGACAAAACTATATCTAATATTTTGAACTAAAGTGAGGTCGTTCCTTGTATATTTTCTGTCTAAAATTAAGCCGAATTATCTACATTTTTGTAATTTTGATATTGCTGCATCTTTTTACTTTAATAGGATGAGCACATATGCTGCTTCTGTATGTGAACTGAACGAATTTTGATTTTAAAGGATCCATGCTGATTTTCCAACCCTTGTACCATACGCAGATTTCTTCAAAGAGAGTTTTAAGCACTCTGACTGTTGATTCACAGGTGCATTTGTTCAGAATTGCAATATCAACATATGACAAGTTTTCGTTTGTTGGCAAGTCCGATGTATATGTGATGTATAAAATTGATTCATTTACACTTTTCTGAGTTACAACAGATTTAATTGCACGTGTATGTGTGTGCATATTTACATTTACAGAATAAATGCGAGACGATAGGTGCGATATAATTATTCTGCAATATGTATTAGTAGTATGATTTTTAAATTTGTACAGTAAACATCATGCCAGAGTTTATCAAAAGCCTTTTATGTGTCCAGAAGAACACCTAAACAAACGGATTATTCTTCGTAGACATCAAATGTAGTGTCGCGAATTTTTTATAAATGTTGTGGACAGGAATGTCGCGATCTAAATCCAAACTGAAAAGCAGGCATAACATCACCATTTGTTAGCAGTTTACCAGATTGAAAATGTCCTGCACATGTTGGTTTATAGTTATTTTAAAACTGTGTTAAACCATTTATGTAATATTGAATAAACAAAATAAACAGTGTTTTTTCATCTCCTGAAGCTAATAAGGGCAGCTAATAACAAAGATGCGTTAACAATTTTTGAGAACATGTAAAGATGGTTAGTCCGTCGATAGCTTATTGTGTTTTTTCTATCTTTGTCTGGTTTAGGTATCATTATCATAACAACGCGTTTCCACTTTTAAGGGAAATATGTTAAGACGATAAATAACAAATGTTTATGTAAGTCGGCTGTGGTACACTTTTCTTAGCTACGTTTTCTAGTAATGGTTACACTGTTGGGTAGGTAGAGTCAGACTGAAAAAGCCAATGCCATAGCCGGGATTTGAACCACGATCTCCCGGCCTGTTGTCAGTTGCTCACATCCGTGATTTAAATCCCGGCTATGGCATTGCATTTTTCAGTCCAACTCAACCTATGCACCTTCTATCCTACACATGGCTTGTGCGAAAAACAATTAAATTAACATGGTTACACTATTAGGTCCTGACCAGGAGATAAAGCTATCTTTGCATTGCGTTTCTTACTAGCGAAATGTGAACTAAGTTTTGAAAGTTGACAACTTTATAGAGGATGCGAGATAAAATTCTCTACTCCGGGTCACCCTTCGTGGTGTAATGGCTACCATGCTAACTTCGTCCAAGGTCACGGGTTGAAACCCGGCAGAGGACGATGGATTTTTTTCGGGTGCAAAATCCTTAGCATGGCTTCCTTCGGAAGGGAAGTAAAGTCGTTGGTCCCGTGTCGTAGGTTTACTGCACGTTAAAGAGCCTCAAACCTGATAGAGAGATCTCTGAGTAAAATTAAGCAGTCTTTTACGCCCAATATAAAATGTGACGCTAAGAACCGCAGCAGTTAAAGAGCGTCCATAAATAACACGCCATTTACATTTTGTTTTTTCTCTACTCCGGTAAGAATTCTGAATCCAGATTTGGGTTCTGTTTAAACTCATCTCTGAACTTTTATGACAACAGCTGAGCGTTTTCTTCAGGGGATGAAAAATATTTCTTTATTTTGTTTATTAAATATTACATAAATGTTTAAACTCAGTTTTAAAATAAATAGAAACCAACATGTGCAGGAAATTATTAGTCTGGCAAATTGTTGACAAATTATTGCGAGAAAAGTTTTCAAAAGAGTACATTGTTGGTAGCATCCATGCTATTGCACATGTAACACACCAATGTAAATGCTTTTAATCCAAAATATATTTGCCCATATCATTTAACTGTTAAACGAGCATTTTATCATTGGTTCCTTTTTTCTAAATTGACAGGTCTCTTTAAAACGACTGTTATTGCTGGTGTAGTTCCACCTAAGAACTGGGATTGAATGCTGGTTTACAAATACTTTATATGGAACATATTTTCTAACAGTTTTAATACATTGTGTTTATTGATCATATTTATGCAAACTAATAAATCAAATCTGTTTAGCTGTTTCACTGCCTCACTGTTTCCTTTACTGCTTGCAAATTCATTTCGAAGATAAGGTAATAGTGGTTAATCCGATTACCCACTAAATATGTGCAAGTATAACCACGATATCCTTAGCGTGCTATGGTAGCTTTGGCACGGCTGAAGAATCAGTCCCGTTTCAGGAAAGCATAAATATGGCAAAAAAGGTAGAAGAGTTTATTCATTTATGTTTGGTGTCCTCTAATATATAACCCTGTAATATAGAATATTTATTTTTGGAGGACTGGGAGAAGGTGTTTGGAAAAAGGACGCAACAATGAGAAGTAATCAAATTTAGTAAATTAAGGCAGTGATACAGAAAAATAATTTGAACCGGATCCCAAATAAATATGATAAATGTTAATAAAAACTCGAGGTAAAACACTGGTATTTCTACTCAGAACTAAATCATTCTTAAAAAAACTATTTCATTTTCAGGAGAATATTTTTCTAAACCTGCTTATTTTACTTTTTGGATTTCACCTCCAAATGGCTGAGCCCGTTATTGTCAGGGCTCAGTGAACTGTATTTTGAATGTAACAAAACTGACAACCTTGTAGGTTAAATGTATATATTAGCATCCCACATTCCTTGCAGTGTACAACGTATTTGCGCGGTTGTAAGCACTTTAGCTACAGCCCTGACCAGACGGGCATCTTGGCTCCCAGCATCGTGCTCTTGCCGACATACCATCTGCATGATATAATCATCGCAGGCGAGACTCATTTGATTAGCAAGGCTCCTTCCAGCTGCAGTGTTGATGATACGAGTGTATCACACTGCAGAATCAGAGAAGCCAGCTAATCTATTAAGTGTAGTAAGTGCCAAAATTCATTTTAAAGCTTATTCCTCTTCTGCCGCTTGCACTGTGTAGTTTTCTGCTCTGCTTCGTTCTTCTGACCTGGTCTTTCCATATTCTTTCAATTCCAATTTTCGCTTATCCTATTCCGGTATCAGACCAATATTAAAACCTGATGATTTGCCGCTTTCTTGTCCCAACATTCTTTGTACGAAATGAAAATAAGTAGATGAAAAAGTACCTGAAGTCTATTGCTGGAATCGTAAAACTGATGCGCGGCCTCTATAAACGTCTAATTTCATCAGATCCTCTAAGCAAGAATGAGGTATAGGCCAAGTGAACTATGATTAGGACGTTCACACGTGGCACTGCAACATACGACAGCACACTAAGCTATTTTATAGAAAATGTGTTCCTTCTTTGCTTGAAAACATGTCTAATCTCAAAAGGCTTCTAGTTATCAATTTTCAATCGTTACGTACAAGCTTTTTTATGCACATTGTCTGAAGTTTTCCGCTTATAGAACAGGGTAAAATAGCCCAGGAATTGTCTTGTGTTTACTGAATATATGCTACCATAAAAATTAAAAAATGTTTCTCAGAATGATATGAATGTAACGTCGCGAACAGGTAGTTGCCTGAACTATTACTTTGTACTTAGTCATTCAGTTTTAAGTTCAAATTCAAAATTTGTCATTCATGTTTCTTGATATTTAACTAATGATTATTTGAAACTAGTTAAGCGCCATAATCCATAGCATGAATCGCTGCCTGAGTTGACACCGCGCAGCGCTACATTATGCCTTTCTCACAAATTAAGTGTTCTGAAACTTCCAACTTTGGTTCTTGTGAGACAGAAAATCTGTTGAAATTAATAATCTTCATAAAATCATATGATTAACTTCGTTTATAAAACCTTCGGTTATACTAGAAGTTTCTCGAATCCTTATTAAAGAAAGTTTTTATAAAATTATTTTATTTGGTAGTGTTTAACGCCCGCTTTTACTACTTGTGGCACCGCAGGCGATATAAAATTATTGGAGTATAACTTGGAATATCAGGCAACAATCTTCTCAAAAATTTAAAAGTAAGGCCGTATTTGAAACAAATAAGAGAATGTAAGCGTTGCGTGTATGAATTAGAAATTGTCAAACAAAGGAGACAAGTCGTTGTCACTGAAATCTTTGCAATATTCCGTTCAACTAGCACAACAACATATTATTGTTGTTTGCTTTTAATTACGCAAAAATGTACGTGTAATAACCGCGTTACATGTTTGTGACCCTGAGAGAATCCCCACTGTTATACGAAAGCGTTTTAATTTATTTTTGTGAATACATCTTTGGCATATCGCCGTCGCCGGGTTTTCAATTATTTCCCTGCAGGAGTTGCTTTAAATCCCAGTAAATTTACTAACGTGAGGCTGTCGCATTTATTAAAACTTAAGTACAACCGTTATCAGGATCGAACCTTAAACCTTTGCAAGAAAATACTCGACTAACCACACCTCCCGGACCGTCCTTGCGGGGGATAAGAAGCATGAATTTGAACGAATGGCACAGTATATCTGGATGCCGAAAAGATGGAAAATAGATATTCGCTGGAAGCGGCACGAGAGAAGTTTATTTATAGCAGATTGAAGCCACGGCGTGAATTACGGAGGTCTGCGCTCTGGACATTTACTTTGTAAACTGATACATTTAAGCACTGGAAAATATGTAATGCATACGGAATGACTGCATGGTGCAAAAGGATATATGGATATCAAAATACCTCGGCGCAGGAATATTAAAAAATACCAAACATTTTCCGCATTCTCATTCACAACTACGCCAGTCTCTCCGCACAAAATTCCGCCTTGTTATCCCACATACCATTCTCTGCCGATTTTTTCTCGCTTTGCGATGGTAGGAACAGAGCTGTTCAATCATCTGATTGATGACTTTTGAGATTTCAACTATAGGAACTCTATTCTTAATTTCCGCGCAGGAGCTTGTAGAGGAGAAAACCAAAGTTAATAAGGGACACTTTGCAATCTACTCGTAGATGAGTGGGGAGAAAGATGCGTTATGGTGCGTCAGCTTCCCACGTTATTTTACATATTTTAATTTAGGCCTAAGAACTCGTAAAAGGTCACATTAACTGACCTACAAGATTCACAAAGAAAGGAGACATTCTAGATACTCCTGCTTTTCGAAATGAACACCACAAATTACTTTTCTTTGTGCATTACACAATAAGCTAAATTTTCTGTAAACACAATTCGTCATTAACTATGCAAGTATTTTAATCTACAGTCTAATAAAGAGTTTGCTAAATCAATATGCGCCAATCTTAGAATGTTTTTGACTGATTCTTTCTCAGAAATAGATGTACGGAAATCAACTGAAGCATCTTCACTAGGAATATCACAATAATGCGGCGTACCTGGTGAATCTCTCCACACAGAATGTGCCGCGGCTCTCCTATTGAGAGCCATTGTTCTAAAGTGTTAGTTTCGGTATTAATGATGTAGAAAAGGATGGAAAACACTATTGTTAAACCTAAGTAGCAACATACAACTCACCTTGTCTGCAGCTGTTATTATAAAAAGTGATCTTGACTCGAACGTGTCTTACACATAAATGCACCTCATGACCTCAGAGGCGTAAAACAAATGTGTAAGCAGCTTCTTTCACATTCGAAGTCACGTTCATGTGCTGTGTTAACACACAATTCTAAAGGGCTAACTGTATCTGAAACAAGAGTTGCGAGTGCCCTTTTCTTAGCTAAATATCTACATCTCGTATATTGATTCGAAATAGACCATTTAACATTTCCTTAGCAGTCTAACGTGCAAATGTCTTGAAAAATTAACAATAAGTAGATGATATATAAAACACTCTCGTGGTGTTACATATTATTTATCAAATATCTATAGATATGTTTTCTGGATCCAAGATTAAATGCTACAGGTTAAATGCTACATAACATTATTATTTCTTTTAAATTTTAATAAAGTATTGAACAGTTTTTGTTTTATAAACATCAGTCATGATAAGATATATAACATATCGGTGTTGTGGCTCAGTTGGGGAAGTTTTATTCCAAGATTGGGGTTTCAAATCCGGCCCAGACCAATGGTTTTTAAATATGCTCAAAAGCGGTTTCATGTCAAATAGATTTATTGGCATGTAAAATAATTCATCCGGGACGAAGCTCCGGCAATTCTCCGGCCACACCTCAGCACGTCAACAAACAAAAATTTAATTTATCCAATCAATCGTGTATTAAATTACTCCAAATTCAGAAGCGTTCCTAATATAAAGACCTCTTGGACCTCTTCGTTTATCATAAAGAACGTATGTATACTGAAATTTTGAAAGAAACTGAACAAAAATTGCACCGAAAAGGAAAAGTATAATCCTGGCAATAGGAAAAAAAAAACGCTTATGTGGTATCCGCACGAACCTGAGCATATCAGTAGTAGTGTAGCTAGAAGCATCAAACCATCACTGGATCCTGGTTCTTACATGTCTTAAGAATTTGTTCCTATAAAGATTTTTAACAATGATTTTATTGAATATTTTGGTACAAGTGTCCATATATGTGCTACAATTCAAACAAAAAAACAAAGTTGTACGCTGTTTAATACGTTTGAACCGTTTCCAGGTTTCTTCAGCGGCTCGAAAATGCTGTCTGCAAATGTTATGAAAATAATCAGGTACTTTATAGGAAACTCAATCTTTAAATATTTTTTTCATAAAATTTCTTCTTATATTACGTTTAATGAAAGCTTTAGGATTATTTTTAGGAAAATAAGGAGCGCGAATTTTTCTAAGTAAAGGTTTGTTCGGAACGAGGAAATGTCCATATATGCTCAAATCATATCTTACTTGTTTTCTCAATTATGATTTTTCATCTACCACACATACTCATAAGCCTGCATGTGAACATTTTTAATCTGAAAATTCCCACCTGCTTGAAAGAGCATCAGAGAACAGATTGTGATACTTTGTTATTTGTGATATTTTTTCAGCCATATTTCCATGTTTCAAATAATTGTTAAGGAGGGATTTGCAAAATCTGTCTAATACCAGTGTGTGCAATGGTGCTCAGTTAGGTGCTTTTATAAATCGTGTATAATGGACTCCCTTGTGATAGCACAACGCACTTACTGCGCTTAAATAATACGATAGCCCCTCCATAATATAACTTTAGACGCGTTTAATTTGTTTATTCTGTGACTAAAAAGTAATCTTAGTTTCACTACGTATCTATATTTTAATACAAGTGACTATTATTTTCAAGATAAGGCACTTTAAAGTACAGAAGTAACTTTAAAATAAATAAATAAATAAATTACAGTCTTGTGTCACTGTAACTTTACAGTTGCATGCACTATTAGCTATAGGTTCTTCTCAAACACTAAAAATAACCTATCTATCCTAAATGCATGTATAATAAAGAAGGACCTGAACCCACTTGTATTATTTTGCGATCAGAATGTTTTACCGCCTAATGTTAAAAGTGCAGTTGTGTTCAAAATTCTATTTGGAACAAGTAACAATGAAACTTTTCTCTGTCTTAGCAATATCTCGGCACTTATATCATAGGATAGGATACGGTTGGAGGGGACTCGACACCGAACGTGAGATCATTGTGCCGACGCTCCACGAGGGGTCGTCCTCGGAGTAAGAGATGAGGTGAGATGATACACCGGGCGGCCGGAACCAGGAGCTACGTTACAGCAATGACAGGGTCCCTGCAGTCGGACAGGTACAACGCCCCTGCCAGGAGCGATCCTGATTCCGGTAATCGGCTGAAGTCGTGGGACGGAGACGGTCACTTTGATCTTTCTTTATCCCTGCCTTGTCGCGCTGAGCACCATCTCCAACATTTCTAACCCTAAGAGAAACCAAGAAGGAATCAATTGAAAATGAAAACATGGAGGTACAGAAAATTTGGGAAATAAAAGAAGCTTACCCAGCATTCACCTGGCAACCTGAGGAAATCCCCTAAAAAAAACATGGGTCAGATAGGCCACGGAAGCGAACCCTGAACCTCCCAAAGGCGGGCAACAGACAAAACTGCCTGAGCCATCCCGCTCGGTTATATCATGCACACATACATTCTGTATAAAAAGTGGGGCATTAAACATTAAGCATTCAGTTAAATTAAGTATTCAGTCGTTGCCCATATATCTGTAGCTTCATCTGGAAAAAAAAAAAACTCTCATTCTGTTTCAACATCACTGCTTTTGTTACCATGATGAACTGCAGGTCGGCTAGGGCACACAAATTACTTGAACTGCCCCTTCTACGTCTTCTTTGACACTTCTTACAGGCCCATCCTCATGCAAGGGGTCATCAAAGAAGGGGTGGAGTATAGGAAGGATGTAGCTCTTAGCTGTATGTCGGGGTCGAACAACACATTCAAACGTTACCCCTCAATTATTGGTTATGTGACAACGTGACTACTTCGTTTAGCAGTGATAGGTAGATTGGTGACGTCATCCGCTGACAAAATCATCAATTCGCACTACTGCTTCTGTAATAAGTAGTTTACTTCGAAGGCTTTAATGAAGTCAGTGGAAGTGATGGAGTAGCGCGTTCGTGAGGCATAGATTCAATTCCGCTGCATTAGTGTGGTAATAAATGTGCGTGAGTGCAACGTAGGGTATGTTTCCAACATACATACAACTTGGATACTAACCGGGAATAACCAGTATCAGTTCATGCATTAACCTTGACCACAATTCTTTACTCGGATTTACTTAAAACGTTTTGGTATTATTATTTGTTTAAATCGTCGCGTGTGAAGTAACTGAACAAACAAACAAGTAACCTTTTGATGTAAATGGTCGGTAAATAATAATAAAAGTATTATATTATTCTTCTGTCGTGCGCACTTATGTATGTGTTATAACTTATAATTCTTAAATAATGTATCCTTTAGGTTCCGGAACTATGGAGTATAAATATGGAAAAATCTTACAGCCATTTTAAATTCAAAGACCACGGTTTGTCATTAGTGCAACAAAGAAAGAAAGGGGTAGACATGGGAACAGTTCCTAGATTATTATGCTTACAAAATGAATTATTGGAAATATTATGTTTATTATAGGGTATATGTTTCAATGCGGGGTGCGTATCTGTTTTTGAGGTAATCTTTATGGACATAAAAGTGTTGATCCGTGCCATTGTATTCTGATTATAGCTGCACATAAATGAGAAAAAACAGATCATTTATAAATGAAGAGTGACTGATTGCAACGCGTACATGGTTCGTTTACTTTGTTCATTTGTTGGTTATAAAATTGTTGCTTTATCCGGAAAAAAATTAATATTACAGGCTGTGAATCATGGTTCGTTACACATTTGCTGCCTACTTGTAATGGCATATGCAGATGCAATTTTCATATTCTAATGTCAAAGCGGGAGTTTAAAATTATTTCACAGGGTTTGATCATAACCAACAATGATATATTGCTATATTATTATTATTATTGTTGTTGTTATAGCTATTATTATAGCTATATTATTATAGCTATATTGTTGTTGTTGTTATTATTATTATTATTATTATTAAACCTGAAATGGGGAACTTAATCTGTAATCTAATAAAGTAATTTTCAGTCGGTATATTAATGTTCATAGAAAATTTTACCATTAATTTCATCTAAAATAGTTTAGTTCAGGTAAGCAAAATAATAGGAAGTTTTATATCGGTCACAAAATGGGCATAACATCCATAGCAGTGTTGCATTTACACATGAATTCATGTGTTCAAAAAAGAAGCACAGCACTGCTAAATTCAGACATTCAGTTTATCCCTTGTTTTTATATGCCAGTATACATGGAGATCCATCGGGACTTATGACGTCAAGTCCTTAGACTATATTTACCGTATGGCATCTAGCTTTTAATTACATAAATACGTTTAACTGTGTATTAATTGAAAAGGAATAAAAATAAGCAATTCCTAAGTATTGATAACTATATCTTCCAACCGCGTATATCAAAGCCTTTTGACACACATTCAGGAATGAGATTGCGCTTTGAACAGATAGCTGCTATCCTGTTTTGTGTTTTCATGTGTTCCTTCTGCTATGTATTGCAAGGCTTTGCTACTTATCGTTAATCAATTTAACTAATCCCTGAGAGTTTTTGTAACTGACAGCGTTTACCTCAGGCATCATTTCTCTGCTTATCACTCACCATATTTTAGGCATGAAGTTTCAAAAAGTCGTGCTCGTCTTGTATATTCACACTGAAAAGCATACGTGTTATTTATTCGGTGCTGTTTATAGGATAAACAACATTATGCTTATGTTGGAGAGTTGTCAGAATTCGAAAATACAAACATTTTGATTTTATTCCAATTTATTATTTTGGTCCCAGATGTATTTATATTGTGCTTAAATATGAATGCAAGTTAAGTGTGTATTCTTAAAGCTCAAAGGACCAGTACTATGTAATCACTGAGAATTAAATGCAGGAAAAATTCATGAATACTACTAACCTATTCATTACACTACTAAGACGTTTCTTATAGAATTAATAAATAATATATCTATAACGCTATCTGTCAAAAGGAATCCCTAAGTAAATATTTAGCAAAACTCGCAGCTGTAATGCTTTTAATGTAGCAAAATAGATGTGATACTTTTGCCCAATGCATGAAACCGCTAAATCGTCGAGAGGGTTACAAATTAGAGCAAGTTACACCGAGAAGGTTTGCCCACTTGTTTTCTTAACTCCGAAGTGAATGGCAGGAGCAGCATGGGAGAGAGGTCATTTGGCCGAGACTTAGGTGATGGGCACCTAAGAATAATTCCAAAGCGAACTAGGACATTCCACATCGGCCCCTGCGCACAAAACGTCTCATAGTCCTAGAGAGGTCAAGTGGGAAAGATCTCCATAAATGCCACAGGCACCCGTATGTGAAACAAAACAAGCAGATTATTTCCCATCAGATACTAGTGTTACCATGGAAATGATAAAATGATAGGAAGGGTAGTAAGGTAGATATTTTGGATATTTCAAATTGGTATTCATTGCAGACAGGAACAACGTATTAAAATCCTCGACCAGGTTGTGCTCACCACTTTCAGTACAGTATTTTTCAGAACATAATAATTCTCTGCCAAAGGCGGCTTGACTTTCAAGATTGGGTTTAGGTTGTTTGCGGTTGTAAACCAACCATCGCAGTTGCCAAGTCTTCCACTTACTGGTCCCTTAAATGAGGCACAAATCTCGACTTGTAAACAGTCTTCGAGTCTCCAGGAAAATAATTTTAATACGTTGCCTCACACCCCTAGCACAGGCTCGTCTTTTCTTTGCAATGGTTATTGCCTAGCGGCAGGTGGGAGCGTTCCCGTTTGAAGGTTATCGTGTTTTGAAGAAAAGTATAATTGCACTTTTTCATGCGCGTTTAGACACCAGTGTAATACTGTTACAGCCCTGGCAGTAAAAGATCGTCATTAAATAAATGAGCGTTACTGTCTTATTTATTGATATTACCTTTATGGTACACAGCTCGAAGGAAAATAGAAAAGTCATTGAGCCTGTTACGCTCTGCCCACCTTTAGGGACAGCGATGTAACAACCTGCCCAAAACTTCGCAAAGGGCGGAGTTGCACGTAACATTACCAACTTACACCACACTTTCCGTTATTACCGCTATTACACACACAGTTAATGAAATCAACTCTCAAACTCCATCATACAAAGCTTATATTATCAACAAAATTCATAAGGATATCATGTTGGATAAACGCAAAATATTACAAGGCTATTTCTTCAGCAGAGACAGGTTAAATCCACCTTAAGTTGCACGCGTCGTTGCCACCATGATCAACATGGAGCATCACAAGTTAGTTTATAAACATTTAGCAGTTCCTACATCTGTTTGTACTTCACATATATACTGTTAATGGCAAGTTCAAATAGCACACTTTGAACGATTGAGGCGTAAAGGATTGGCCGCTCAGTGTTGATAATTAAACCATGTGGATAACGAGCACTAATAGAAGCAAAGGCAGTGTTAGCGCTAACGACGAGTGGTAGGTAAAGGTGCAGTCTATGACCCCTGCAGAATATTTATCTCACTCGAGACAATTATTCAGCACCTTGCAACAAGCTTGTACAGACGTCCAGAACGAACAACGGTGAGAAACAAGCTCAAAATTTCAACCTCATTTCATATAAAAGGATTCCAATGGGGAATTGTTCCAGATTCCCACATCTTACTCAATACGTAATGTTATCTGTTTCATTTGCATTACTGGATAAAAGTCCCGACTTCTGAGACAGCATTTTCGTGCCTTGTTTGTGGTGAGAACAAAACAGTGTGAGATCATGTTAGTTGGTTTAGAATTCCCTACAAATCAACACGATGTGCGGGGGAGGGGGGATACAAAGGAAAGGCATGACGTTTCAGGAAATCTAAAAACTAACACGAATCTACCAATTTGTATTTGCTCTGTAATTCATACATATAAACATAATTGTATAAATAATGGTTTTCATATTCTGTTTTGTATTGCGCTAATGTCCAGCATACGAACATTATCTTCAATATCCTTTCTCTTGAGCTAGTAAGAGCTTGAATTTGAGTCCAAAAATGTCCAAAGGAAGCCAAATCTTCAAAACTGTTTAAATACTCCGCAAGTTTATTGAAAGAAAATTATTTCACTAATTTGTTACCACAATATGCAGCAAGGTATGCATAACATTTTACTTATAAATCCGTTTTATTACATACGAATTTCTATCCGGGCTATTATTTGTTTTATATAACTTAACATAACTCCATGGCACGACAGCTCACGGGGAGCCTTGGCCTACCGCCCGGCCGCTGCGTCCCCCATCTCGGTCCACTACAGACGTCATGGATGGGGTGCAGTATTGGAGGGTGAGACGTGGTCAGCGCCTCGAGCCCCTCCCGGCCGGTTAATGCGGTCCTCACGACCTGGAGCCGCTACTTCTCCATCAAGTAGCTCCTCAATTGGCCCCCCAGGGACCTCACGAGGCTGAGTGCACCCCGGTCCAGGTCTCCCAGCGGGGGAAAAATCCCCACGCCGGTACTGGGGATCGAACCCAGGTATCCCGCTTGGTAGGCAGCTGCGCTACCACCGCGCTAAGGAGACGACCTATAACTTAACATACTATTCTTAAAAAAGAAACTTATTTTTTATCTATTTTATGTTAATCGAGACAAACTTTTACAGAACTACTTCCGGTGCACACTTCGTTATAGGTACAAGAGGGATAGAGGAAATAGAATCGATAGTCAGATGTTTAAAAGAGAGTCGTTATAGGCTGCCCTGGAAATGCCATTCGATTCCCATGACTTCGTGAAAAATAGCTGAATAATAACAACATAGTGAATATGTTATTTAGTGTTACTTCACATTACTTTCTCTGCCCAGTCTTCTATAAAGTAAACATGGATTTGTCACACATTTTGTTTACAAGTACTAGAAAATACAGAGGCTTAAGTGACAGTGAAGTTTTTAAAACGCAGGTTGCTATTTCTTAGCTTTGAAACTCCTTTCCCTCAGCATGCCCATGAGAAAGAAGTTTGATGTCACATTTCTATGACTTTCCCCACCCAGTATAATTTATTTTGATGCACTTTCTATAAACTATGATCACGAAAGTTTGTTTGTCCATCTATTTTATGTTAGCACAGTTAAAAAATTACACACATAGTACGGTAGGCGTATCGTTGTAAACACAAGCGAAATAGGGGAAATCGAATCGATAGTCACATGTTTAAAATCGGAATGATATATGCTGACTTTTAAATTGTATAATTCTTGGATGACATCCAAAAACAACTTACTAGTGGCAGCGTTTAAAAATAACAGAGTATTGAAAAAATTAAATCAAACGGAAGTTTCAGAAATATTGGTGCCACAAAAATTTATGTGAAATAAATTGTGGGTGCTACGTTTTATCTTATTTCTTAACGTCTATCATTTATAGAAAATTCCTTCCCAACAAAGAAGCTTCATAGGCTATTTCCACAAAAGTGAAGATATACGCTTTAATTTCTCCTAAATATCTTTAAGTATATGATGCTCTAATCAAAATGTTAAAGGTACTGTTTAGAAAAAGAATCTACCGTTTTTCCATATAAAGGGTATTTCTTGAAATATTTGTAACAGATCTTTGGAAAGTACTAAACTTAAATACCAAGTTAAGTTATTTTCCGGAGTTTTTATATTCAGTCACATAGCTCGCGGATACAGATGAGCCCTTTTTTAAAATTGCCTTTTCTGGATTAACTCCTCAAAACATGCGGTTGTGGGGAAATCTTGACATCGAATTTATTGTTGGAATACAGTACTTTGTATACACTAGAGAATGTAAAAAATCAATACTGTTCTTTCAGTTTCATTTATGTGTTTTCTTTTAAAGTTGCATTATTTCAATTTGTGTTTGCGCAACTGACTTGTTAAAATGTGCTCTACAGAAAGACGAAAACAATATAATTGTGATATTTCATCAGCATTTATCATTCTACACGAAACATAATTGTGCATCTCTGAAAATTAAGCATATCTAATTGCATTCCTGTGTGTAATTTGTTTCGGACTTTTGCTCAATTGAAAAACGTGGCTTATTCCATTGGTTCGGTGAAATTGGATCCTGTGTTGGGCGACTTTGGGCACAGGTTCACCTCTGGGATGTGCAAGTTTTCCTTGAATTTGAAAAATGGACGGTAGATAATTTTGCACTGCCTGGCTGCTTGGTTGTGCATGCAGTTCTTTTCCTCATCCTTGTAAAACACTTCGTCAACAAAATTGCACTATATAACAAAAACAGTGCTTTCTTTAGTTGCTTGAACAGTATGGCAGTTGGCTAGGTATTCAAATAAAGCGAGGAATATAATTATCCTTATGTGTATCATTGAGATTTTTCATTCAGGAAAGCAGGTTCTATGTAGTTGCCTCCTCATGTAGAATAATAAAGCTATTGGTTTGCATTTAAGAGGCTGGTCAAGGAATAGAAGGAATCGCCAAAAACCCGACGCTGAACATCACCTTCTGTGGTATGTCGATTCTAGCTGCAGTTTCACGTATTGAAATAAATCGAATTTCCCATAAGGTCCTATTAATGCAGATAGAGCGGATCGAGGTTATCAGTTAACTGGCAGTCCAATTTTTGAAACAAATATATTAACACTGACTGTATTAATTTGATGAACATAAGTCCTTTTTTATAGTTAGATACAAAATACCACAATCTTTTGCCACACATTTTACTGCCTTTAATGTTCCGTTTTATTGAGTGCTTAAAATTGGTCAGATTAGTTCAATTCTTGCTCTAAATTACAAGCTCGCGAACAGCAACTACCTCTTGAATAATAAAAGTAAATAAAATATTACTGCATATCTCTCATTCGGAAAACATGGAATCGCTCCCCATCGTAAATATTATAGGTCAAATACTGGTTACGTAACACCATTTAAACAGTTGGCTGACAAGGAGTGCATATGAAAGGAAACTCTACCACGCAAGTACAACTTGTATTCATCTTACATTTTAGTCCTTCCTTAACAGTAACCTCCCTTTTCCCCTTGCTTACCTTGACCACTACTGCTGAGTTCCTGTCTCAGTGTCCGCAGTAAGTAGACATTTCACCCTCTACCTTCACATTATATTTAGTTGGCTGGCCCTGTTCTAGAACTTGGTCATACCACAGGATGTAAATAAATAACAACGCACGAAATTTTCGGTCAGTAGATGATGATGCCTAGTCAATGAATTTGAGATAACAAACCATTGGTCTACATTATTAAGCTACCAAAGTAATTAGAAACTGGGTTTGATAAATCAAAATCCATATGTAAATAGTCTGTAAAGTGGATATGTAAAAATATGTATTAGGAACGAAGTACAATTAGTTAGGGACTTAAACTTGTCCTACACCTCTCTGAATAAGCATTTATAAATGTTGAAGCTAACAAAATCGCTGCACTTAACATAAGGGTGCACGGCACTGCAATTACTAAGAAGTTATGGTGAACGGCTAAACAAGCGTAGCAAAATTGCGATTACATAACTGGCTGAGCATTACATGACCGGCTGTGAAGTAAAATAAGTATGGGAAATCGAGTTCAAATCTGGAAACGATAACCTTTTTCTTTCTTTGTTTTCCTATCGTGGTAACCATGTTATGCTTATCCGTTCAACAGGCAAAGGACCATCATCAAGTGCAATGGACAAGGTGTCGCTTACTGCTGTTTCTTCTCACATCTAAGACTGGAGGCTTTAAACCCACACTAGCATGAATATTTCAATCGGCGGTGTTTGTGCGTGTGCGGTCAGTAAAGACAACTTGCTGCTTAATTAGGTGGAACATATACTCATGTTTGAACTAACAATAAGCAAGACTACAAAGCTTGTGTTTGAACGGATCAAGACCACAAAGTTTTATGACTCTCCAAAAGAGCGCTGAGATTGGGTTGCATGACATACCTATATATAAAAGAAAAAAGCCAAAACATACCGACTGTGAGCACTAGTGTCCTGCTAGGGGTATTGATGGCAATACTAGTCGGAGAGATCCATAGTGATCCCTGAACGTTGCCTTACCTCCTAGCCGCTCCGTCACACTGTTGCCACTTCGTCCCGTCCACGGCTGCAGTACATAAGCCATGTACAAACAAACTAAAACACTAGCACAACAGTACATTAACACACGAAGAAATAATCTGTAGTAAAGCCAAATAGCGCAGAACAAGGGGATACTTGCGTCAACTGAAATTACATTGAGGAATGTTTGTTACATCTTGCAACAATGATGACATCATTGCTTACGTAGTATGAATATATTGGCACAGAGGCAGACACACCTCTTCTCAGCTGAGACAGTGTGCTGGCTCTCAGGGGTCACTATGGATCTCCCCGACTAATATTGCCATCAATACCCCTAGCAGCACACTACCGTTCTTCATGGTAAGTCATGGTAACCGCTAAATTCTCCAACGCAGCAGAGCCACATCTCCTGTTACCTTCAACACACCACAACGCTGGGTTGAAGTATCTAAACACTCAAGGAACATGGAGGAAAATTCATCGCTTTTAATTCGCTGCTGGTATACACCTTGCGCACGGCGAATCAGGCGGCCGTACTTCAATAATTGCACGGATTTACGCCAAAAGATATTCCAACTTGAGTTTGCAAGAAGGTAATTCTAAGTTGTCAATAAAGCAGGTTGTGATGCAATATGTACCTACTTATGCACCCCTAAGTTTGAAGAAAGCACACTGTATACACCGAAAGTAGAACAGTAAATCGGCATCCCTTTTATTGGAAAGGCATATCCATGGAAAGTTTTGCAAGAAGAGCAGCTCTACCCCTTCCATCTGCAATAAGATGCGAGTATGCATTCCAATGGATTTTAATTTATGCCTGCGATTTTGTGAATATGCCTTAGTTGTTTTAGTGTTGTTCATTGATGAGGTCACGTTTAAAAGGGATGGGCAAATTCTAAACTCTAAGAACAGTCACATATGGGCATACGATAATCCCCATGCTACTGTGCAGAAGAGTCACCAGCAATAGTTTAGTGTGAGCATAGGGCAGTCATGTTCTCTGACAAAGGTTAGACCACGCCACCCACAATTTCAACTGCGTGGATACTTATAAACCATTTCTGGAGTATGCAATTCCAGCAATTTTAAAAGAAATACTGCTTGATATCCGTGCTCAATTCCATTTCCAATCCAGTGGAACTCCTGCGCATTATGATATAAACGTTCGGGAATATCTAAAATCGAGTCTTCCTGAATCGCTGGATTGGAAAAGGCTGTTCTACCGTGCCCTGGTCACCTGTTCTCCGAATTTCAATCTCATGTACTTACTTCTCTCGATCATTTTCAGACTCTGGTATATTAGTCACACATGTATTCTGAAGAGACACCGGTTGCTGCATTATCGCAAACAGTGATGATAATCGTAACGTGCCAGGAGTACTCAGCCGGATTCAAGGATCATTAATGCGTTGATTTCCCTTATGCACTAATATTAGAGGTGGCCATTTTAAGTAACTCATTCGAAACACAAGGATTTTACTCAACGTTTTTTACCTTTATTTTTTAACGCACCTATCTATTGTAACGTAACGTTAATACCAAGACAATTTATTTTTGTAATAATTCAGTCACACTTAATTTTTTAGTGCTTATAAATGTACATTTTTCTTAGTCGTTATTTGTGTAGAAATATACCATCACATAAAATTATGCTGCATTTGGTTTCAGTGTGCATTGTATAGTTTATGAAAATGTAAATAGCAGTTAAAATAATTTGAAATTAAAAGCTCTAACATTGATTACGCTGAAATTTTACGCTCCCAACTCAAATATTTCCTGTTGATCATGTTAAACTAAATATGTTCTTACAAAAAATGCATTTCCATTAGGGTTATAACACAAAAGTAAAGCGTCTGTGTACCTGTGTCTTGTTACTGACATATCCATTTAGCTAAATACCTATACTTCGATCTTCTCCACTTTCGTAACACCTTACAGTTGAAGTGGAACTGACCAGTGGCGTGCAAACTCCTTAGCAATTTTAAGGGATAACTCAGTCATTTTTCTTCGTAAGTCTTAAGTTTTCTATCCTAAATTGATTATCTATGAACCCTTTATTAGCAATAAAATTCGTGCGCTGTTATACATTTACACCCGGTATGTGAGTTATATAGAGAGAAATTGCGCGCGTTATCTTGCAAACCGCCTAACCAATTTTCATAATTATTTCACGTTGAGAAGTACTGTAAGAAATAAAATAGGATATAAAAGCCTTCCAAAGCTTTAAAACTGGATTGGTCAGCGAGATAGCTCCACGGCAATGTCTCAGGCTCACGAACAATGGGCCGCTGATTCGAAGCCCGTTGGATTTTCCGCCCTTGGTTCTTTCGTGTTAGGTAAGTGCTGTGGTGGTTCCTCTTCTTGCATTAATTTTCTGTTGCCAAAATGTTCTTTATCTATTTAAGCATCATAGGTTTCAGGGCTGTAGGACCAGGCGGTGGTGGTTTGTTAGTGGAGTCTATAGGGTGGATTTGGCGCGGAGTTAAGGATTTCTCTCTGGCGTTTGGATGGCCGGTTGGTGCGTGGTGCCCCTTCCTGGTTGCTGTGAACTCCAGGATTGAGAAGACCACATACAGGCTTGGGCCGGCGTCAAAATTGGTGTGCTCTGGAATGGCTAGGGATTCTGTCATTGTTAGGGCACATTGTCGTCCGGATCTGATCGCCCTTCGACTCTCGTCCTCATCCTTTTCTCCAAGGATTCACATAAGATATAATGGGCTGCCTGAGATGCCTAAGTATGGACTGAACTCCAATTCCTGGAAAGCTCTGGAACAGCCTATTCTATATCATACTATAGGACCCACAGAACACTAAGAGCTACTTCATAACTACCAAAAGCTATTCCTACTATACTTACATCCGTGTATGTATATAATTATCTTCACTGCTTCTGGTTAGAATAATGTACAAGTGGACCGGGCAAATACCATGGTTACCTTACAAATTCCAAAACTGACCAACTCTAATTTCAATCAGGTTCTCGAAGTTCTTACACCGCCCTTACGTTTTATTTCCATCCCTTTATATACAAAACCATACTAGTTGACCATTAAGGGTATAAATGTGTGCACATGAGATTGGAACGATTATAGGCTACTTTACATAATCAAAATTAACTCTATACCTGTTTTCAAAACTTATATAAATGTTTTTCACACTTTGTCCGATATGGACCAAATTTTGGAGACTTAGATTTTTTATGTGTGCGTGAAAGTTGCAGGCAACTAACGACTTTTGAAAAACACCCCTTTTCTAATTTTCAAGTCTTTGCTACTGAATGCATCCATACAATTTCAAGTAAGACACATTTGTATAAAATAAAGCGAAAATGTATTACATTTAGTAAGACATATTTCCAAGGGCAATTCTACTTTCATTGCATAAGTTAGGAAAATAACTTGTCGCTTACAGGACATGAGAGAGTGCTTTTATTTAGGTCATGATCAGTTATAATGAATAAAGCAAAGAATATTTTTTATCTGTGAGAATATTATTTTTACTTTGTCTAGCGTACATGTACAGTGTTCATATTAAATAGAGAAGGCATTGAATTCCATCCAAAAGCTCGATTCCGAGACTTCAACAGAATTTTTTAAGACCAACTGAATCCAAAAAAGCATTTTTAGAAAAATGTCAGTGGGGGTTTTGTGTGTGTGTGTATGTCTGTGGACAGCGCAACTCCAAAATGAAAAGTCTTATATCTAACTGGGTGTTTAAGTTTAGCATCTCCCAAGGATGTGACACAAAGATTTTCAAGAAAATTCCCCCACCCTAAACCAACATTTCCATGAAAAAATTGCCGAAGATTTTCTCAAAAATGGCACCTACGATTTGGATTAAAATATCGTATATTAAATATATATAGGTGCATGAAAAATACGAGTATATCTAGAACTTCCTGAGAATGGTCTCTTGAAGTCCTCTTCATTCTGATTCACTTTTGTATAACTGGTAAACCGTAAGGGATACACAAAAACGTAATACACAGAAATGTAGATCTCGTCAAAACACATAATTTATGTTCTATACATTTTTGCTGTGGAGCTAACCGTTTCCGAGATATTCCTTGTTATTGAGTTGAATCATAAAATACTTATACTTTCTCAGACATGAACTCGTCAGTATTTCTTTTGTTTTACTCTTGGCCACGTAAAGAAACGAATTTCAATAATAAACGCATAGCAACAGCTTTTAGACCTTTGACTATCGCTTTAGCGTAGTGTATTCCCATAGTTTCCTTCCTCTTATTAGGAAGCAATATGAGCATTCTGCTATGGCTTATCTCGCTTAGCATGGAGTAGAACGAAGAGTAATCATTCGTAAGAAATTTGTTTGTAGAACAACTACAGTAAATCATATGATTGGAATACATCGGATTTTTTTTAATGTCCCATTAAAATGACATACCTAAAATAATACATAATGCATCTTTCACCTAATCCACCGAATCTCCATGTTGTCCTTTATAAAGACACTCCTTTGAAATGTGAATGTGATACTTCACGGTCACCAGCTTCGCTCTAGTCTGAAAACAGATTATAAACTAAGTTTAAGACACTGATGAACCTTCTGTTTTCTGTAATGTATCATTAGAATCTTTAGCATTTCGAGAATCACGGTTAGTACAAGGAAATACTTCGCTTCTGCTGCACTTTAGGGAGAGGGGAATGAGGTTATTGTACCTACGCTTGCTTGGGGGCGCCACCGGGAGGGAGGGATGAGATGAAAGGATTCCCCGGGTGGCTGGAACCAGGAGCGACGTACAACAATGGCAGGGTCTCTATAGTTTCCAGATTAAAGCACCCCGGCAGTCGGGTAGGCAGAACGAGCCTCAGCCACACATAGGGCCAACGCCCCCGTTAGGAGCAGGTCTCGTCCAGCAGCCATTCGAGGTATGGACACAGTCACTTTAAGCATCCTTTTCTTCCTGCAACGCCGCACCGAGCATCTTCACCGACACTATGAACACTGAAAAAAAACCTGTGGGATGAAAGATGAATGAAATGACAATGAAAACGACATGGAGTGACAGGAAATTCAGGGAATGATAGAAACTTACCTAGAATTCGGCTGGCGACCTGGGGAAACCCACAAAAAAACCATGGATCAGGTACGCCGACCACGAGAATCGAACCCACGACCTCCCGAATGCGGGCCGCAGACAAAACCGCCAGAGCCATCCCACTCGGTTTTTTCCACTTTTCTCACAATATTAATCAAAATAAGATTATCTAGATGCTCTTCTCTGTAAAGTGCATTTCAAATATTAGAGCTTTTGAAAGGTAGTCAGACAGACTGGGCCGGGTTGCTGTGAATATTTTGTTTTATCCGTGTTTCTTTTTGCTCAAAATCCGCTAATAACATAATTGCATTGTAAGCTCCAGATGAGCCTCATTTAACCTTGCACAATAATTAATGTAATGCTTAGAGGAGGAAAGTCTCGGTCTTAAGGGAGGCATGTAATCCTGTGTAAACGGGTGTTAACACCCCTCTCCACCTGCTGTAGTATTAACATCACATGCGCGTGCGTGCACTACCATTGCTATTTAGTATGGCTGCAAATTATAAAGCAGGCCACCGCATGCCGCCTTTTGTACTTGTAGCAAGCTCGCGGCCAGAAGCTTTGCTAGACCTCGTAACCCTAGTATTGAGAAGCACGTGTACATGTGTGCCTACCTACACCATGCAGTAAAAACAAAAGTTCCAGTAATGAAAGGTAACATGCCTATAAATGTTTTAACACTTTGCATAAGCGCTGTTCCTTAATGTACAAACCGTATCTGATTTTAATAATAACAATATCACTTACCTTCGTAATTTTATATATGGCATCTCTATTCTAGTCTTAATTTAAGTGCCACCAGTTGATAGCATATAGTTTAGCAGAAACAGCGCTTCTAAGGTTTTGGTTTACGTTACTTTTGTAGTAAACCCGAATAAATAATTTGTTCTATGACCTAGCGTAATTGATAGTCTACGAGCTCAGTTCAGATCGCAAACTTGCTCTTTATGGAATACACACGCAAAAAAGTGCAGCAAGCATAAAATAATTTTGTTTCACCTTTACACTCGCCAAAATAATTCACAATATTTGTGCGTATGCATCACTGATCAACAGACAAACAATTAAAAGTAGTCGTGCACGATATAACGTTATGTTCAACGTCAATAAGTGATAAATATTTTTTCGCAGCTCTAAATATATCATAATTATTAAAATCTGCCATTTTCTCATAATACATAACAGAACAACAATAATATTTGTTGCTACTGCCCGCTAAAACCGTATCTCGTCACGCCCAGCAACCACAAGGCGAAACTATACCCTCTGAACACACCATGTCCTAACGCTGCGAAATAAATAACGAACTATTATCCTTGGTGAAAGCCTCAAACTTAATCTCAAATTTATTTCATCTTTCGTTGCTTTTCTTTTAATATCAGAAAATTCTCGTAGAAAAAAACATTGTATCATAGGGTAGCCTAAAGTTTCTTTTTGATTCTCGCTTGGTTGTGAAACTAGACTGCTTCTCGTTTCGCAATATTCTCGCTTGAATCAAAAACCATAACTTTACGCTCTTACATCATAAATATCTATTGTTTACAGCCATAACAAAAAGCACAGCATAACTAAACAGTTTCAGCTGCGAAAAGTACCCATTTTTCTGACTCGGTGACTGCTTAAGTCATTCTATTCAGGCTATAATATTGTTTAAGCTGAATCCGTACCCTGAACTCGATCGCATTTTATATTTTCATTTCATTTCCGCTAAGTTGCTTATAGTAATTTTTTCTCGTGGTTTATAAACAAGAACACGTACAAAATTTGTCGAACTTGGAGGTTTTCTTTTTGTTCCGGTTTTTTTTTTTCTCCGTTTTTCTCCCTTCCAGTTGCGTAATTTTCATTGAAAAATATTTCACTCATAACGTGAACTAGATATTACATTTTGTGGTTTCTTTCCATTTGCAATTACTTAAAAGTGGTATTAACAATAAAAGAATAAACTGTTTGTGTCGTAAGTAGCATTTGTAAGGTTATTAAGTTTAAGTAAGTCATTAATTTTAATTCTTAAACAAGCTATAAATGTACTTTTATTCCGATGTTATAACTAAGTAAAATCCCATTATATGGAACACTTTCAGTCAGTATAAGCGCTGATCAACAGATTGCTAAAACTTCAAATTTTAAAACAAAAATCCTTGCAGCATATTCACTTCTGTACTTACCCAGTATAACGTATTATATTATTAATATGCCCTGCGGCCGTAATCGCCACACGTGTGTGAGCGGCTTGTTTCGGAAAACAATAACTGGTTGTTTTCGTGCATTATTACACCTGCGTAAGTGTACAGGTGCTCGACACTTTCTGCGGGGCTCGTTCTTTCGTTTTAGGCCTTTCCATAGCCTGGCAACAAACTTCCAGATGCAGTCGCAAGTACAGACCACTGCAGGTGTCACAAACTCACAAAAGTGAGATAATGCCTGGCCTTGTTGTCAAAGAATTTGTCAACACACATGTGTCTACCCACGCAGATGTAAAAATGCAGGCCATCCATCAAGTATGACTTCCGAAGCAAGCCGCTCACACATGTACGGCGATTATGGTCGCAGGGAGTAGTCGCTTTGTTTTATGCCATTCACATTAGAGTTTCTATTCTGCTTTTGTTACGCAAAATCATTTTCTACTAGAAATTATCTCAAATTGTGGACTTGGTAACATGCATGATACAGAATATGCAACAACCGTTCGCATACCGGAAGTTAATTTCTGTTACGCCTTCCGGGTATAAGATGACTCCCTAAGATGCTGTATACATAGGTGCCGAATAACAGTTCAACCTGAGGAAACTTGAAGATACAACAACCATTATTCCAAAAATGTTAATGTTTAAAGTTTTTGGACATTAATTATTTCAAAGAGTTATTATATTTTTGTGAAGTAATATTTATGTAAAACATAATTGTAAACAACATGATTTAAAAATAATGCAAAATTAAACAATTTTCATTCAGAATGAATAGCACCTAATATTATGTTGACAGAAACTTCAGGATATACATTTCCTTAGCCATGCGGAAATCTTAAATAAATGTGCCTCTGTGTAATAAAAAGTAATATCCGGTTTTAAGCGAATGAGAATCATAGAACATTTTCAAATAAAGTGTTTTGGCAAGGAATAAATTTGTAGACAATCTTCACCTAGCATGCTTAAGTAGCGTCTGTTAGGATAAGTGGACCTCAGATCTTGTATTTCCAGGGCAATATCGATACGAGGTTCTAGTGGAATATAATACCTATCTCATCTAACTAAATGAGTGGTAGAAAAAGTAAAAAAAAAAATATTGGTGTTTGATTGCTCGTAAACTTCAATATTTACAACTGTGGAAATAGATAAAGAAACTGTGGAATTTTTGTATTATTTGGATAACCACTTAAAATGCGTGTTTGGATATTAAAATAAATATTTAAAATATCAGGATAAAAGTTTTCTTTATTCTCGAATTGCATATTGTATAGAAGCCGAACATAGCTATAAATGTTCTCGAGATATTTACAACATATCATTGGTACATTCCAATAAGATATCCGACGTTGCATAATTGTGTAATTGCTGGATATGAATATAAGGATCACACTGCTCTGAAAGATGGTCCAGGAGTAAGGTTTAAGCCACTTATCCACACAGGAATAGCAATTTCAGAGCATGTTGGAATCGCAGCACTAATGAACCATGTCTCCTGTAAAGAACATGTACTCGTCGGGTGTTCAGAAGGTATTCATGGACTCCTCATTCTATTGTCTTCGGCAATGTACATACTCGAAAGGGGAAGTTTGTGATTGAATTGTAGATTTAAGTAACGAACGGCTAGCAATGGCAATGTAATCTGCCACAAACAACACATTAAATCGCTTTTCTGTATTTATGAACATCGGGATGAACCTTTAACAGTGTATCATGTCGTGATCATCGATTTCCAACACTGACAGTGATGTATTTTACTTGTGAGTGTGATTTATAGCACTAGAAACGAGATTGTTTTGTAGAAGATTGGTGTTGATATTGTGGAATACGTGAACTGTTTTGCAGCTTCATGTTGTAAAGCTGCGCATAGTAACGCAATTTGTTTATTGATCACTTGGTCATGCATTCGATTTTAGCGAACAGTCTTTTAAATCCAGAATGTTGCTAACGCATTTAATATTATAGCATTACTGCATTGTAGTGCATCATATACATTGCTTTGAGGAAGGTTCGCTCTTTACACCAAAAGATAAAGCTCCGATGTTTCATTTGCTATGGACATTTGAGGTCTCCGAGTCGTAAAAAAAAAAATAGTAAAAACATTTTTAAAAAAGTAAAGGAAAGTTACGCGCGAGCTCTTAATAGCTTAACTCAAATACCAAAGTACGATAAATACAAAAATCGTTTAAATTCAACGTTCCTCATTAATGCTAAAATGAGATTTTTCAAGGAAATCCCCCACTCAAATTGTCTTCCACATAGAAACATTTTTTTGTGTATTTTTGTTTTCCTCCAAAATTGTGCTAACAATTTAGATTGGAATGGTGTTCGTTTTAAGAAATTTGAAATATTTTTCTTTGAATAGTCTGTGAACTTTTTTTCATTCTGAATGAATTTTGTGTAATCCTGTACAATTGGCAAACCATGAAGAGGACAAAACCTTAATATCCGAAAAATGTAGATTGCATTAAGTATAGCATTCGTGTAAAATAACATTTGCCGTTTTTTAAGTAATGAACTTTTCCTAAATAATAGCTTTACACCTTTGTAAGTTTTCATAAACTGTCCTTTCATACGGCTTCTATCTTATGCGATTTATAAGTTGGAATAATTGTACTTTGATTCCTGCATTGTGCATGCAACCATGCTCATGTTGCTAAATTTGAAGTTATTTCTAGAAAAAACGAGAAATAAATCCCGGGGAAATGAAAGAATGGCTTTTTATGAGTAGTATAATAATATGTAAGGGATTATGTGAAGCTCTAATGTTAGTAAGTCGTGCGAGTTAAATGGATTGCATGATTAAAACTGACAGCTCTAGCCGTACCTCCTGCCAATCTGAGCCCATTCTAGCCAACTATCCTTGTACGTTCACCCCTGGCTTAACTTTCGTTGAATATTGGCAACAAATAAAAAAAAACATATATATATATATATATATATATATATATATATATGAAGGAAAAAGCTAAAAAAAAAAAAATAAATAAATAAAAAAAAGTATTTCAATACACTTAAGCCGTGTATTTTCATGACTCGCTGCCGATTTCATAATATCAATTTTCTTATTGCAATTTGATGATGGCATTGGCGTGTCAGATGTAAATATCACGCACTCATGTGCACTCAAAGACAATAAAAATACGCATGCCGCTGTAATTTTGCTGAAAATGCGAACGTTTGCCGGGGACTCGTGTCTAACGAAGATTTTCATTGGTGCCATTTTGGCACAACACACCAGGCGAATAAGAGAAAGCAAAACCGAATGGAGCATTCACCCCTGCATTCTTTAACCCCGCTCGACGCTCCCTCAGAACAGGTCGACTTGTATAAGCAGTGCGTTAATTATGTCCACCAAGTGCGCGAGTTATCTTGGCATTAGAAATCCAGTATGTAGTGCTGAGAAAATATTAGTCTAATCTTGTATCACCCGGTGAGAGAGGTGGCTTATTGTCCAACCAGAGTTTGGGGATCACCAGTTCGCAACTCTGAACTTCATTTGTCGCAAGTTACGTTTCATGTGCACCCCTCTATCACCTTCGGTAACGTGTTCAATTCGGTTTAAGAGCAAAGCAGGCTTCTCTTAAATCACATGGTGACACAAGGGACAACTAACGCCCAAACAGGTGGAAGACATAGGTGGAGACAGAGAAAGGACCCCGTCTTAAGATAGGTTTTCCAGGTATATTTTTAAAGCCTTTGAGTGTACAGTCTAGTCACTGTTACTAGGTGTGCGTGGTGTTCAGCGACACACTTGTATTGTGAATCCTGCTATACAGTACGATAATACAGAATTTTACCTTGTTTATCACAAAGAGTGGCTATCTATAGTGCAATACAGTACAGTACACGCATATAATAGTTATGTATATTCATTACCTGGGTCAGTACATACACACCTGTCGTGTGAGTTACATTTCATTTTGACTGCCAAATGAAAATATTACCTAAACAAAGTTTTCTGCTAGGTTCATACAACATTTCTGTTGTTCTTTGTATCTGGAATACGCAAGCTCCTAGCCCAAAAATGCTTAGTTTGGTACTTTCTGCCCTTGTTCTTACAATTTTTGCAGCACATTGTTTTTCTGCACGGTATATACAGTAGGAATAATAATAATCATCCTAATACTTCTACAACAACAACAACAATTATTATTAATAATAATAGTGTAAGGTATAAGCAAAAGTATCTAAAGTAAAAGTATTACGCATTCCACTCCGAGCTAAAGGAGTATTTACCCATCCATCGTGGTAAGTGTTGGTTTCACCTTAGAAGCAATTCTGGAAGACTGGACAGATCATTATGATTACTTCTCTGTGTGATGTTCTCAGAGTTGATTGAAAAAAAAATTGATCTGCATATATTAATAATATGCAGGTAATACATTTTAGAACAAAATAGCATCAGCATGTCGAGAGTGGTGGTTATTAGCCTTGGTTATTTGAAAAATGCGTTTTCTTTAATTCTGAGTATTCACCTTCTTACGCAGGGTAAGATTTTATCAAGCTACACGCCCGAGCTGCAATCCTGCTTTGGTCATACTTAACGGTTTAGGAAACACATAGTTTTTTATTTTTTCTTGCATCATCACTAATTGAAACAGCAGATAAATGAAAATCAATGAACCAAGAAACGAAGTAGGAGAAATACATTCAAGTTCACTAGTGTTTGAGACTAAAAGCGAATTCACAATTATGCTTTGCTTTCATGCAGAATACTACGTCCCTAAGCTCTCATATTTCTCAAGAAATCCAAATTGTACGAGTTCGAATCTCGAGTGTAATCAGAAGAATAGATGAGGGTTTTCTGCTGATATTTATGCAAATATCTCAGCCCTCTGTACCCGAGGGACAAATGAACACCCAATTATCCGCATCGCTTCTATCGTGAAATTTTAAAGAACAAAATAAAACAAGCGAAAAAACAGAAATAGAAGAATAAAAAGAAAAAAAAAAGCAACACAAATTATTAAACAAAGAAAAGAAAATCTCTACATCCTGTTACCGTCTTAAGAAACAGAGAAAACTTCTCTGCATGCAAAGAAAAGATGAATTCTTCGTCTGGAATAATTAAATCGTGGAATTGTTAACTTGTAATTAAGCGCTATTAAAGCCCATTCACAACAGCGTTTTTGTTTACTACCATACTGCAATCTCGCCCTCAGAAAGTTCAAACAATTTTGTGCTGAATTATGCTGCTGTTCTCCGAACGCGTTGAAGCACAGGATACTACAGAATTACATTAGTTATAAAACAGAATGAGCAGCCGCCTTGCAGAATATAATAGAGGTTTTCATAACACATAAACTTAGACGCATAGTCGTCCTTATTCTTATCCTAACATCAGTAAACGCTCTCCAGAAAGCGTTGCCCTTTCCTCCGAAATGTTTCTTTAGAATTAAACCGTTTACACTTCGTTACACTTATAGTGAAGGTACATTATGTGGTGTCTTATACCTCTACGAATAACTTTAGGCGTTTAATTTATATAACAGAACTCAGACTAACACTTTGCATGCGTTTTCATGTCAGCTGATTACTAATTTGGGATGGGATGGGCAGGCACAAATGTAATTCAATTTCTTCAGCTTCAAAAAGGTGACTAACTTACAAACTACATTAAATTCTAAAAACACCACTACTTTCTTCTCATTTTCAGAGTGAGTATTTAAAATGTGATTATACTATTTCAGAAACAACATAAAATTTAAGGGTTCCCGTATTCTAGTGTCATAATATCTGTAATAAAACAGAGCGTTTGAAAAATATAATATAGGTTCACAAATGTAATGTCGAAGTTTATGAGTAATTTGTAGCTTTAAATTATTATCGAAACGGTACTCTCGCTGCTACTAAGTATTTTCCGTAATAGCGTGGTGGGTTTTGATAACTTCGGGAGTTATTGTTTTAATTTGTCCTTCTGTATGCATAAAGCTGAAAGTTCATTTAGAATTACTGATGCATCATTTTGATGAAACACAAGACTTCTGCTTAAAATATTTGAGGAAACTGGTGTTTCAATATAAATGAAAGTTAAGATGAAAGAAAGCTAAACAACTAGACAAAGTAAAAATTCATGTAATAGATTTAGGAGCTTTGAATCATAAGCTGCAGGAGCAAAACTTTAAAATGTTAAGCATATCTAAATTCGATAATACATATTGATATGATTGGTTCACTGAAAACACAGGAGTAATTTAAGCAACTGAGATGTAATTGCCGCAGATTAAACTCGCTGACACGTTCCACTCTGGCATTTCGACTGGTAGACTGGTGGTATACTGCAGGAATGGATGATATGTGTACCATGCAGACAAACCAAACACTTATATCAGAAATTAAGAGGTAAAACGTCAGAAACCACAGAACAAAGCGAAGCGTTTTATGCCAATAGTTCACTTTTCCTTTCTTTGTTTCCACAACACTGCGGCGTGCGGCTCTGGATGGAGGATAGCCGTGCATGTATACCAGTGTTTCAATTATTTTTCGTCTCCTCTGTCTGCACAGCTATCTCGACGAACATGTTGATTTTAACTTTTAGTCTGTGACAGACACTTTTAGAGAACGCAGGACAACCAGTGTTACGGAGACAGAACAGGTTATGAAAGCAAAGTAATTATAAATTAATAAAAATCATGGTGAGATATTTTACCATTAACAGAATAAAAACAAAATTGCTAATACATAGAAAAATAGAATTAGACCACTATGCGAAGAGAAGAAGAAATTAAATAATTCCTCTCTTGCTGTATGTCGAGAATAAATTTCATTATTCTGTACCTTTTTAAATTTACAAAAACAATTGCTAAAGGTCATATCAACAGTACAATACTACGCTTTTATGCTCCGAGATTTAACAAAACAGTCTGTATTCTCATCCATTTGTTGATCATCTGCTGAAAAATCTAAACCACAAATTAAATTTATAGTCGGATATATGTTTCAGTTTATATTTATTCTCTTTAATATTTGCTAAAAATTCATCCATTTTCCACTTAAGATAGCTACAGAATACGATTTAGTGAGGGTGTAATAGATTAAGTTCTACCATTACTGTGAGAATGTCAACCTTAGGTAGAAGGCTCGGTATATACAAGTTAAAAGCTCTAAACGGATTTTCCATACACAAAATAGATGTGGGCTACGCATGTTAACTGACAATTTTATCACTAGAATATTTTTGATGTTGACATAATTCCGCCCTTAAATTGCCTGTTCTGCATTGGGATGAGGTATGAATCCTGAATGATAGCTGCAGTAGCCTGAGGTAAAGCGGAAGCTGCCAACATAGCAATTACCGTACTTTTGGTGAGTGTAAGTAGAAATCGATAACGATCTATGCTTTATTTTTTAGCGATTTAATGCATATATCAGAGCTCATGTTGCACCAAAAAGAATTATTACAACACATCAAAAGTGATAGTTTGAACAAAAAAGGGTGGGGTTATTAAAAGCCTATAACTTTGCATTTCGATGTCAATTTTCGATGAGTTTATAGCAAATGTATACCTTCTACATTTCTCTCTGTATTGCAGGCGTTGTAATGGTCCAAGTTTTAAACCAAAATCAGCCAACTCGACCACTTGTGACGTACCACTATTGTGTGGAAAATACAAGTACTGCGAATAGAATCCCATAGTCAGTCATTCGATAGCAGCATATTCACTTCTCTCTTGCCTCACCAGTCCGCACTTCCTAGCGAGAGCTGCAAGAAAGTGCGGAATTTTCGTTGACGTCAGAACATTCAGCTAAAATAGTGCTCTGAACTGCTTCCTAATGATGCATGCTGCAGACATTTTTCTTGGTTTCTACTCAGTGTTGCGCAGTTGTTTACATTATTAACTAAATGAAGTTAAAACAGTCAAATAATATTAATTACTCTAATGCAACTTGTACTCTGTGTCATTCAGCTACGATCTTGAAGTGGTTTTATAAACTGCTATTAAAGACTAATAACATTTTACAATGAACTTTGCTCTATCACCAGCTTGAAAGATGAACATTATTTCAGTGTATTATATCCAATGATGAGCACGGCAGCCGCAAACTCCGCCTCCATCCGTCCACCAACACTAAGGACATCCTGGCCAGAGCGCAGTAATAGGGGTAGTATGTATCAATAGGTTCGCCGATCCCGGTGGCCGCGCTCGCTAAAATGTCTCTCTTTGGCGCTTCGTGGTGTACAGGATCGTGGGTTCGAGTCCCGCCTTGGGCATGGGTGTTGCTATGTTTGTAAATGTGTCTATGTTTGTGTATGTTTATGTAAAAGGAAAACGTTAAGAATAATAAGGTCTACTAAGGAAATATAGGAAACTGGAAAACATGGAGAGAAAAAAGCAATACAGCGCCGGAGTCCTGACAAGCCTCCGGAACTGTAATTTTTAAAAAAAAAAAAAAAAAAAAATAGGGCAGTATGCCGTCAAGATAATCGCATGCTGCGTGTGGATGTCCGGACGTCAGCCGCGCTAATCCTTTAAAATTGCTCCTCAATTAGTCCCAAAGACCTGAGTGTATTCCCTATTTGAACAATCCCCATACCTGTACCGTATCCCTTCACTTCGCAGGTAGCAGCTCATCGTGGATTAATAACTTCAAGATAACTGTATTTAAAATTAGATTAGACAATCTACCAGTGAAGTATAAGTAAACACCTATAATCGGTTTCGGGCTCTGTTTAAATCAGGCCGGACGGAACCGAGCCTAGGAATTTCGGCCCGTGCAATCTCTAAGTGCCTTAGATCTACACCAGAGCCAGATTTTACAAGTTGCCCTAAAATAATGCTTTGATCGCGCAACTGAATCGAACCTCCTGTTTAAAACGTTATTCTTTATATATGACTATTAATATTTAAGTTCCTATAAAGGATAGTCCGTATGACATCACTACAAGGGATACAAGAAGGCTTTTGTTTTGCGAGTAGGATTGTTTCGCAGTCCTGCGAGCAAAATAAAACCACCTTTAGCACGTGTAGCATATGCTATTTTTAGACAGCGGTCGAATTTGTAAAATATTAAAAATAATGTGTGATATTGATCCCTGAAACTAAAAGAAACCAGTTAAGAGCGAGATCAACTCGCGCGTACATCAAATTGTCAGTGTTTTCATGTTAATGTTGATTTGTCAGCAATGCTTGTAACGTAAAACTTACCCAGCTAAATACTTACTATTATTTTGAATGTTCTTGGCATTAAGACAAAGTGTAATTATAGAATAAGTGGCCCACAATTATCAAAATTTCCATTTTTTATTTTTCTCTTCGAAGTAGCCAAGAGCACATTTTCCGGAAAATTATTTTGAACATCTGTTACCTTGCACCGGGCAATGAAGTGTTAAAATGTTGTTTAGATTGATTCTTCCATTTCATTTCTTTCCTTCTTTTTTTTTTTTTGTGTGTATGTGTGTGTTTAATACCAACTTTTACTACCATGGCACCGCAGCCGATGACAATGATGATATATGAAATGAAGATGGAGCACTGGCGGAATGCGATGACGGGGGAAACCGGAGAACCCCGGAGAAAACCCGCCCTGCGCCACTTTGTCCACCACAAATCCCACATGCGGTCGCCTGGGATCGAACCTGTTCCTCTTCAGTGAGAGGCGATGGACAAATCTCTCGGGCTCAGCGCGGCCTGCATTTGCTCCTCAATTCATATTTGCCGCCATTTAATGTTTATGTAGATTATACCAGATAAATGAATAGCGTTTTAGTTCAAAGAAAGCAAAGTCTGCCAATATAACGTATAGGTTAACTTTTCAACAAATAGCGATAAATTGAAGTATGGCGCTAGTATTGTGACCAGATAATATGAACGCCATGAGAAATTATTCATGTATAAACGCATAATGATATAAAGTAAAACCTAATTAAACCAAGTCGAATAATTAAATATATGCAAGTACAAATCATAAATTGTTATGTGATTGGACTTGAGAACAAAGTTGTTCACAACGGAGTGTATAAAGATGCTATCACACTAGCGCATTCACCTGATTTTCTGTAGCTTTTCTACATATAACTCATTCTTACATAAAATTCTTGTATTTACATCATGCTAATCGAGATAAACATCAGCAGAATTAATCTTATTACTTGCTTTTTTGTAATTAGAAGGGAAATAATGGAATAAACTAGGCTAAAAATTGACAAATCTTTTAAAAGCTGGTTGCTATGTGAAACAATAGAGTTTCGGTTGGCTTTGCATGGCCACCAGAAAAACAAGAAAGATGAAAGGAAAGGTGGCTTCCTGTTTGAGAAGAGTTAACGTAATTTAAAATTGAAGCCATTAACAAGGAATATCTCGAAAACGGCCAACTCTACGAGAAAAACGTATGACACAAATTATTTGTTTGTATTAAATCTATATGTTTTATGTAATAAGTATTTGTCTCTCTCTTACGGTTTATCAGTTATACAACATTTAGCAATATTAATCCAGAATAAAGAGGTCTCCAGAGACTATTCCCAGAAAATTCAAGATATACACACAATTTAATTGTGTTGTACATGGTATTTTAATCAAAATTGTTAGAGCCATTTTTGAGAACAAAAACATTTCAAAACTATTTGCATGTAAAGTGTGGGGGTGGGGAATTTTCTTGAAAGTCTTCGTGTATCATCCTGAAAAGATATTAAACATGGATATTAAGTTTGGATTTTAAAGGTATTTCCGTTTTTCTGCTATGCTGTCCACAAACACACGCACAGACCTATGACTAATTTTTTTCATACTTAGGGATCCCCAAAACGTATATTTCCGGTCAAATCTCAACATCGAAGTTTGGGTGGAATGCAATACCTTCTCTAGCTACTATGTATATTGTGTATACATATTCATGCTAGGGAAAGTAAAAATATATAAACCTAGAGTTTCAGATAAAATTTAAAGAATCTATATGGGTTGAACCTTTAAGATGCTATATAATTTCGTTGGCCATCTAACTACTCTTTGAGTGTTTCGCACAGTTTTCTGTGCTATCGAACCCCTTTGCCGATCCGAATTTTTGTGAATATCGCCGAAAACCACCTTTTTGGTGTTTCTTTGTTTTTGTAATTTTCAATAATCATGATATATGCATTGCAATACAATGAGCGGGAGAGAGCGACGGAGGGGAAGAAGGGACAGGGTGCGACGAATTAAGAAAAGGGCAAAGAATCTACAGTGTTGCAATAGCGCGAATGAATTTGAGTTACTTTTCTATAAAAGCGAATCTAATTATTAACTTTGCCTAATATACACGAGACTCAAAGCTATCATACAAAAGTAGCCTTTCATGCAAAATACGAAAGGGGGAGCAATGGATATGTATAGGAAATACCGGATCAATGTGAAATATGGCTGCCACCATAGCTCAGTTGGTTGAGCAGCTGCCTTCTGTGCGAAGGGTCCCTGGTTCGATTCCCTACTGGGGGATTGGAATTTTTCTCTAGACAAGCTTATTCCCTATCCTCCCCAGGGTCTGAGATTGTGAATGTGTGTCGTGTAAAGTTAAAGATAACAACCCAAAAATACAAACAGTAAACGACTGAACACGTGTGTGTGTGTGTGTGTGTGTGTGTGTGTGTGTGTGTGTGTGTGCAATATAAAGTAGCGTCTAGCGATTCTCAACACACATGTCGCCCCCCAATTCTGCTGCTGGCTATCACGTCAGTTTTAGTTTTTAGCTACAGTCCTAATCTTTCTTTCAAACCGAATTGGAGAAAATGGTGTACGTAGAAATAATGCAATTTTTGTCTCCGTTTCCCTTCGTGGTCTCCTCTCTTTCCAACACAAAAATTACTCCTTCTCCACTGTTAGACCTCTTCTTCCGCTTTTTTCGTGGTTGCTTCCGGCCGCCCTTAGTATACGTTATACATTATATTATAATGTATACATCAATAGTGTCGCTTAGCGTGGTATTCTATGGACGCTATTTAAAAGAGATTTCAAAATCAACTACAGTCTCCTCTCATTAAGCCTCGTGCTATATATTACATGAAACGTCAGTACAACTGCAGCGCCTCTAAGCAGAATTTAAACGGGCGTTCATGATTATGTATTTATCCGAGAGTGAAAGAGAAGTTAATGAAATTTTTGGCAGTTTGTCGATGGCATAATCATGAATTCATTACAGTTGTCAGCGGATCGTTGCCAAAGCGTTTGTGTCGTAAGCTTTAATCTAACTTGTTTATTTTTAAGTTTGTGATAATTATATAACGATGAGCTATCTGTTTGAAATCAAACGATATATGGCCTTTAGGTAAGCGATTACACTGTGCCTTCTTTTATTCCAACGCCATAACCGTCTTATGTGCGCTTCATCCGAGACGACATGTGACCTCGGTATTATGCCATTACGCGGAAGCGGAGCGGGATGCGTCAAGGGTACCTTTATTAGCTGTGAGCTCCCTCAGTCGTTGTTTTGTCTTCGTGTTCTGAAGTGTTTCGGCAATACTTGTGCAGTGTGTGATTTCTGTCTAGATGCTATTTTCTTATTAGTTTATGGAAGTGCCTGTCAACCAACTTAGGCATGAAAAACGTGTTTTTATGTGCGATACAGACCTGAAAACTGAATCACGTACACGGGTGTGTAGACAATTTCAGCAACAATCTCCTGGTTATCCAGTTCCGGCTAGAGACACTGAGAGATGTTTGGTCAATAAATTTAGAAAAACGGGATTGCTAAACGCTAAACCAAAAAAGCGAAAACGAGATGTTCTAACGGAGGAAAAGCTAGACGAGATTGGTGCTGCATTCGAACGTTCACCTAAGAAGTCTCTCAGCTAAGTTACACAGTGAGTGAGTGTTTCACAAACCTCTATCCGCACAGCTATGGAACTTTAAAGCTGAAATCCTATTGTATGACTATATATATATTATGTAGAAATTATGAGCAATGTGCCAGAAGAACCTATGGGTGTAAATGGTAATTTCATCTGACGATGTCTTTGCGCAGATGGACACCACTGTCAACAGCAATAAAACAAAGTTAGTGCTCATTATCTATATGCTATTAACGGTCGTTAGTAACGCGGGAGTTATGGAACAGAAAGCCCCGCAGTGTAGTAGACTGTTTGCCGAGCATGCATTCGCCCATCCCGCGGCCTTGGCATAAAACGGACACCGTTCAAGATTGGTATCAGTTTAAAAGTCTCCTGCAAAGTGGTAAATCTATAATGCTCAAAACCGCTAAACACTCGAATGATCAGAGAATGCATGTGAATGCCGTGTCTCTTAATGGAAATAAGCTAAAGCGATTTCTAGGAAGAACGCTATCAACTATAGATGCGTTTCAAAGGGCTGAAAGGTGCCTCCGTGTAACGGAATTCTGATTTTTCGAAGGCAACCCCTTAGTCGGCTAGATCGCGTGATCTCACTCTACTGGATTTTTAAGAAAAAAAAAAGAAAAAAAAAAACATAAGAAATGTTGACATAGCATTAAAACATTATTCCTCACTTTATAATAAGACGTGTTTGTTAGTTTTATTTATAAGGGCACCTTAGGTTAATAGTGTTACGTAATTATTATTTTCGATGTAAGACTTTATAGAACTTAACATGCGATCACGGAAGTTAACAAAGTGAGCCCTAGCGGGTTAATCTTGTGTTTAACAGGGAGTTAAACACACGAGCTATGATTCGAAATACCATAAACGAGGATAATTCGGTGGTTTCAAATTGTGGTGGCTGCGAGAACACAATTGGTTTACTCAGAAAAAAAGCACCATATAATGTGACAAACGAAGAAAAAACAACAGTTATAATTAGTAAATCGAAGCTGTAATTACATAAGTGACACATTAAAACATTTAATGGTTTATCCATTTCCGGTTGTTACGTGTAAGGATTATCGTCACTTGAATGTAAATCGGTGCTTGCAAGAAGGAGGTATACAGAGCTATATGCCATGATAAAGATGACGGATCGTGTGTGCTGTCCGAGTTGATCCTTGGCCTGAAGGCTGTGCTTCGGTTTTCCTTTAGCGCCATGCGACCGCAAGCGATGCTCGTGTGTCACCCAGATATTGATATGCATCTATCAAGCTCACGTCATGGAAAATAAGCTGTGAGAGATCTCTGAATGCAGGTCTTAAGTTCAAAGGCTTGTGCGTTCCAGATTGATGAAGGAGCGTGACAACTTCTTTGAAAAATGCGCACATCGATAAATCAATATCTCGTAAAGGGAAACTTGGCTGTATCGGAATTCATCGTTTCAAACAAAAGACCCACATAAACCAAATGATTCTAGTTATTTGGAATTGCTCCCTCCATAGATTGCCACTTAAGGTACATATATACGTTTCGAGAAAACATTCACAATTTTTAGTCAAACTTTTTTTGGTTTGTTTTGTTTAATGCTGAAGTTTTTCTTGCATTCGAATAGATTTATGGCATTAACATTTAGATTTAGGGTTTTACATCTTTGCACAATTAATTTATTGTGTATAAAAAGGGAATTTCTTTTAAACCTCATAACAACGCCAATTTTTAACCAAGCTGCATGATTCTTTCACTGACTTGTTTTTAATTGTGTGCAGAATGGTCAGAAGCAGCATTGCAGACCTTTGTTAATTTGTAACAAAGATGTTAATTTTATTGTACATTTTTACTTTATTTTTAATTTTAGTTTTTACATTCAAGCATAACATTTTTTGTCTAAATGCTTAACTTAACCATTCCGTTTGAGAACACTCCCTGTTTCATTCTGGTGAATTTGGTATATAAATGTAGTGATTTTCTTAATTTTCTGAACTCTATATTTGGTTCTCAATATAACGAAATATAGAAATTGTTAGTTTTGAGAAAATGAGGAATTAAAGTTTGCCATATAACTGTAGTTCTGTACTCGTAATTTAATCAGCCATAACTCCCCTGCGCCATAAGTGGAACCCTCTTCTTCAATATTTTTGTGCTCTGTAAGTTTTCTTCTGCCTCTCAGGTATCTTCTGCACTGTTTTTGTTCTGGGGTGCTGCTCTTTATACTATTGCGGAAGCGTGAGTCATATCATTTTAAAATTTCTGACATCATATACTTTACCGGAACAATTTTCATCCAATGTAAGAGCTCTGCTTCCACCGCGTTGTCACAGTTAAAATGCAATGCAGCATCCATAACTCCCAATTATAAGTTTTCTATACAAGTTTCTTTCCTGCATCTTCGCCATATCTTTGCATTAATTGCCCAACCAAACCTTAAATGTTTATAACTATTGCCTTGCAATGAACCACTTTTATAACATGCAGGGCAAGCTAACATATTTATAACATTATGAAAGCAGAAATTATCAAAAAGAATATTGTATCCTTCACACATAGCAGCATTGTCCTGTACATTACAACTTTTAGAAGAAAGTTTGGATTGTGAAGCACTGCATGAAGAACCAGTATTATCACTACTACACTTTTGAGGTTTAGTATTCTGGTTCCCACAAAAATTGCGCTTTCTCTTCTAACTTCTTCGTCTTGCAAAACCCATTGTGCGATATTTTCACTGCCACTGCCAAAATCACAACTTAAATAAATTTCTCAAAGCAGACACAAAACTTTCTACACGGAGGCTACCATATTTGTTTATACTATTCACAAACATATGAATTGTGTTTACAGAGCCATTGGAGAAAAAGGAACTTGTATACTTGCCAATCTTTACGTCAAACCGGCGCCAATTTCAAACAAAAAGTCCGACGCAAATGTAAGCAAAACGCTATAGCAGTTGATCATGTCACCCCCTTTTAGTAAAACAACATCACAGGGTTCCCTTTAAATCCCTCTAAATACAAAACTATGCATTTCATTCAAATAAACTATATGTCATTTGAAACTACATATAATAACACAGCTAAAAATTAAAAAACGACATTTTTGTTGTTGCAAAAGTGACATTTCAAGTGAACCTAGGCCCTGCAATTAAAATTTCATCTAATTTTAAAATTACTCGGCACTGAAATTACTAATTTGTGTAACGTTCAGTCAGTTTAGTCCAAAATTTTATCTCACATTTTTTCAACATAATTATAGAAAAACATTATTTCACTGTGTTGTGTCCCAGTCGGCCTCCATGAGAAATACTCATGATAGTCTGAACACTTTAAACTTATTCATATAGTTTTTGAACAATCAAAGATTAAATGTTGTGCAACATTAACACTTTCTACGGAAGAATTAAAAATAGTGAAGCATTTTGAATTTTCTAAAAATAAATAAATAAATAAATAAATAAAAAACCACGCACATCGAAAATCTCTTAACAAAATTTCTGCTTTATGTGAAGCAAACGCTTTTTGGAATTCTATTCAGCCTTCAAAACACGCATACAGACAATTTGTATGAAGTTGAAGAAAAAATGCATAATGGGTAACATTTAAGTGGGCTAAAACGTAAGAAAATCAGATTACGAGAAAACGCAAGCTCTAAAATTACAAGCACTACCTGTACCAAGCTGCACACAAGCAATAAAACAATGTTTTTGGGCTTTGAGGGTATTCTGTCCCAAGTTCATTGAAAGTTCTGTATTGAGTAGCCTCAAAAAGCTACTTTTTCCGAAAAATAATAAATCCATTATTAAAAAAGAATTGGAGTGTGTATTACAGTAGGCTGAAGAATATTTATTAAGTACTTTTAATGCTTAAAACAACTTTATAGAGTGAACTATTATTTAATAGGTTAAATCACTGAAATGTTTACCTTCTGCATCTTTACAAACGTCTCTCTTTGGGGACAAGCTGTGGGAAGGACTTCACAGTTGTTAAAAATGCCTTTCTTGAAGGATCAACATTTGCATCCGATCCATAAATAGGTTTTGATGATTTTACTGTGTTACAACTATAAACATGTCGTGCAAATGAGACTGTGTTCGAGTTTTAATCCTTGCTCTCCTCTTCTTTGGATGCATTCGATTGACTTCAGCTAAAAGAGTGAGTTTTCAGAAAATCGGAAATTTCGAAAAAATTGTAATTTGTATGGTAGTTTGGAGTTGCGGGATTTTACTGAAAATCTTCGTATCGCGTATTTGGATGATATTGAACTTACATACCAAGTTGAGTATTAAATGACACTTCGTTTTGAGTTATGCTTTTCACACGCATGCACACACACATATGAAACTTTTTCCAAAAATGCTTTTTTCGGATTTAGGGGTCCTCAAGATATAAATTTTTGGTGAAATTTCGGCATACAATTTTTTGGACAGAACATAACACCTTTTCTACCTGCTATGTGCATTGTGCATAAATGCTAGAGTAAGTAATAAGTTTAGACTAAGAATGATTTATAAAAGGTATATGACGGTAAACGATTGTGGGTAGAGAAAGCTATATGAATGTAATACGATTTTTTTTCTTGTAGCTTTATGCCCTGATTGGTAATATCGAGCGGTGAATGAAATTGGTGAAATGGTGCTCAAATAACCTCGGGGTCCACGGTGCTTAAAATTACTCGACATTCGACTTCTCAGTATAAGGGAAAACCCGCAAAAGCCCTTATTCGGGTGACTCACCCTAAGCGAGATTCAAAGTCGTGACCTGTTGAATGTGAGGCAGACACACAACTACCACACTACCCAGGCGGGTGAATTTGTTTTGTCTGAAGAAGTAAATGGCTGAATACTGGTACGTCACACAAAGTTCTCTGGAATCTGTGAATATAACACATACTTGCTTCATCCCAATTTTTATACGCAGTGAAATCTTAGGCATTCCTCTAGTGTAACGTTCGCTACACTTGTGTGTAATTAATGAATACAGAATCAATCTGGGCTAAAGGCAATACGGAAAATAGACTGAATTCCTTAAGGTATCAGTAGCTAAGAAAATTAAATCCGACGGTTTATGTAATAGTGTAACGGAAAGTTAGAAGGGTAGAACCATTAGAGAAATTAAAGAGCTCAGCTCAGCAAGACGGAAGCCAGGATGTTTCTGAACGCAGAACGACGATGGAATAAAGAAAAGTGGGAACGGCATAAGGAACAACATACGATTGTAGGGATATACTCGTTTTACTGCGTTACGTTTTTAGCCAGGCGAGGGATGTGTATACCACTCTGGAAGGGTGGCGAGTATTGGATCATTTTCCTTGCTAACTGAATAGCAATGCTGTATATTGAGTTACACATGACCTTGTGTTTCAGCAACTCTTTATTGACAGACACGAATACGCCTCCGCGATAACACCATTAATTCTAGCTTCAAAATCTAAATGTAAGATAACAATAAAAACAGAATCTCTTATGTTGACATCATCTACATATGCAGTGTTTCTTGTGTTACAAGCCAAGGCTCAGTAGATGCATTGAAAATAACGAAAATATCCAATGGAATTAATGCCTCTCAAACAAAGAGAAAAAGGAAAATTTGTTTTCACGATGGCATATTAACTCAAAACTAATATACAGGTTGGGAGGTGAATAATTATTTTATATTTAGTCGAGAGCATTGAGTAGAACACATAATGTACCTCATTCTATCCATGCATTAATAGCATTTTCACGAATCAAATGTTAGGTTCTAATGTTTTTGAATGACCATGAGCTGCGTCTCTGCTGTGTTTACATACTTCACTCTACCTATAGTAGTGCTTGAAAAGGACCTGCTACGTAAACAATCATATGTCTGGTAGAGGGAATAATAGCCATCCTAAAATGTCGTGAAATTTTCCTCATGAAAAGAACATTAACAAATAGCGAAAAAGCTGCAAATACTAAATCAACACATCGTCCTCAAACGCTGATACAAATATTTGCCTTATTCCCCGCCCACCTCATATAACCAGTGCAGTGGCGGGAAGGAGAACGTTATTCTGTGCGTTCACGTTGATTTCTTCTTTATTAATGTATTCAGATATCATAGAGAGAAAGAAAGCGCGTGTGTGTGTGTTTGTAGTGTTCAACGCCCGTTTTTACTACATAGGCTCCGGAATTGATGACGCTGATGGTACATGCAATGAAGATGGAACACCGGTGGAATTTGATGGCGGGGGAAACCGGAAACCCCGGAGAAAACCCGCCCCTGCACCTCTTTGTCTACCACATTTCCCATATGCAGTCACTTGAGATCAAACCCGGGGCACCTTGGTGAGACGCGAGTGGTCTAACCCATCGGCGCTTGTGTGTATGTGTGTAGGGTAATTTGCAAACCTCTCGATCAGTTGGAAAGCATTATTGGTTTTTTATGATACAGGCTACAAAACACCTAGTTTGAATTCATAAATGTCTAAAAGACTATAACGGATTTACAAAGACTTATGGAGTGAAGACTAAGGTTTCTTCCACATAACTTTGCCCTTAATCTCTTAATGGGCACCGGAATTGGTCACTTCTCATTGACTGTCGTTGTGGAATAATGTGTTATGTGGATAAATTAGCTCCTTATTTAACACGATTATTTATCCTGATACATTCGTAAAGCTGTCAAATGTACAATCTCATAACTGTATGAATCAAATATGTTGCTTAAAAAAGTTAATTCACCTGGAATGCATGCAAATTATAATCATAAAAAAGATGGGAGTATCGCTTGCATCGGACCTGCCTCTCAGAGCATGTGCGTCTATCATGACGGAGCGTTTATATTGTTTTACCGCCTGTCCGTGCGCGGCACACGACTTGTTTTTCATTATTCAAAGATGTACAATATCCACTCAGGGGAAAGTAACGCAGCGGGAATGAATACAATTCAGCGGGACAACCTTCATATGAAACAAGGTATAGTTGCTCTACTCCACAGTGAATCCGCGTAGAAACAAAAGCATATTAGTTTATGTATCCAAGAGAGAATGCGTGTAAAAACAAAAGTTCATTAGATACTGTTCCAAGCAATATACATAGGAGATTATCTTGGTGGCCTGGGAGTGCGGAATCTTCAAATCATCAGCTTCATATCTTTTTCCTCGTTTAATGACAAGGAGTTCTGTTTTGCCATAGCTATTTAGCTTATATACAAAGTTTAAAAGGTTTAATAGACATAGACTTTAATGATCTAAATATACCGCTACCATTCTTACCTAGAATTGTTCACCGCCAAATGTTATGCGCATTTTCAGAACTTCAAGATAGTAGGGGCAAGTTAAAGTGAAGTCGAGTGTTACGCTGATGTTCCACATGCTTTTCCGTGAATATAACGGGATTTACATCCGTTATTGGACGGAATTGTACGTAATTAGACTTATTATGAGTAAGAATCCTCTAGATAAGTTTACAATAATTGCATAACGCAGGGGATGTAGACTAAATTAATAGGTTCTTCCTTTGAGTTCTAATGGATCCCTTTGTCATTACAAGTACCAAATTTTAATGTCGATATTAAAATAAAAAATCCTTTGAACCTAAGTAGTTTTACACTTCATCAGATTTTTTGTGTTCGGTGAGTGTGACATTGTTTTGGTTATTAATAACAAATCCGGAGCTAACCTCTCTTGCTGACATCTAAACCACAGGGTCTGTAAGATTAAATTTACACAATTAACTCAACATAAATTTGTACTAATTAATTGTAAGGCTGAAGTAATACATTGCTTAAAACCAGACAGAATTAAGTTCTTGAATTACTATAAGATAAGGATTTAGAATTCGGTAGAGGAAATACAAAGCTGCGAGAGGAAAAGATCAGTGGTCTTCGGTTCCACCTATATGGTGATAACAGTATGGCGTCTGTCCACATCTCAGAATGCTCGTGTTCGAATGCTTATAGAGACAAACATTCTGAGGGCCGGTTCTACAAATCTGCCGATAACTTGCCGATACAGTTATTTACCCGATTTCTAACCGATTGGCGTTCTACGATCTCTGGATAGCACTACTCGGAAGATATTTATAGCGATAATTTTTCGGCTAGTTGGAGTATCCAACACGTCCATTATACGACAAATAAGTTTTTACATTCACGTCTGACAATTATCCCTATCAATATTAATTATGAAAAAATCTGATGTGCTCCGTTCACATGACTTTCTCTACATCTCTGTAACAAATTATTGTTAATAAGCTTTTTCTTTGCTTAGGGAATGCACTAGGTAAAAACGTTAGGCAAATATTTTAAAAGCTGGTTGCCATGTGGATGAAATTTGTTTCTTTGCATTGTTATCAGTTGAAAAATTCCCGGTTTCAAAAGTTTTAAGTAATTAAAACTAAAACTAATAACAAGGAATATCTAAAAAATGGTCAACTCCAGGAAAATAAGCATATGACCTATGTCTTACGGTTTGCTAGTAATGCAACATCCAGCAAAATGTATCCACAATAAAGAGGTCTTCAGAGGCTCTTCCCAGAAAATTCAAGATATACATGTTATTTGACATGTAATATCTTTAATATACGGTATTTTATTCAAAATTGTTATGAGCATTTTTAGAAAATTGCAACATCCGAAATGTTTTCTTTTTAAACGTTAGTTTGGAGTAGTGAGACTTTCCTCAAACACTTCGTGTCACATTCTTGGAAGATACTTAACTTAAATAGGTACCAAGCTTGGTATTTTACCGAATTTTTGCTTTTGAGTTATCGTGTTCACAGACACACTGACCTTTTTTCTAAAAGTGCTTCCTTTGGACACAGTGGACCCTAAAACGTGTACTTCCAGTGAAACCTCGGTATCGAACTTTTGGGTGGAGTGCAATACCTTCTCTATACACTATGTATATACTACGTGTAGAGAAAATAAAACTTGCAATTATTGGACGACGGTGAGGATAATGATAAAGAGGAGAAAGTCTAAGGTCATAAGAGAAGGCAAAATTATTTCCAAATACTGGACGTCATACTTTTCACAGGTAGCTTTTATTATTCGAATGGCGTTTTGGAGTTTTTTCTATTACGCGGATGATTGCGGTTTACGATGGGATGACCCTTCAGTTGCACTTTGCAACTTACAATTAGGATCTTCAACATTAAGTAACATGTTCCATGTGCCAAAAGCGTCCAAAGTATGCGAGTGTTCCAATATTTTAATTACTTTTATTTACCTCCTGCAGACATTTATGTAATCACTGTTCAATCTAGCAGATGTCTAGTTCATCCTCCCTCTTTATCTCTTATAATTGCCATTTCGAAAAGTCCAGGAATTTTTAGTAATAATGATTGAAAAAATGCTGATATTGACATAAGTGGAACGTCTGACATCTTAAACTCTCCCCGAAAGTCTTCGCAGTGTAGCCTTTTATAGGTTAAGTATGTTCGTATTCTAATACACAGGCTTTGCAAACTGTTATTAACATTTTATGAAATGTACTTTATGAATTTAATGCATTTTATAGCTCATGGCGGCTACAAAGACTTTTCAATGTTGAAAGAATTGTCAAAATCAGTTACCTGTTTTTTAACTCACTCGCATACACACACATACAAAAGTTCTCTCACTCTCTCTAATATCAGTATACATAATTTTCGGCGTAAGAGAAGGAGCATAAGGAAGCGAGAAGTACATCAGCAAAATGTGACCAATAGGGAAGGAAGGTTACATGTACCCTAACGTAATTAATAGGGCCCCGTCCCCCAGATTTTGGCATTAGGCTTTAGGTTCTCGTTCAATTTTAAATGCTTCTACGAGGTTTAACACGCTTTCGCCGTCTCATCTCTTCATTTTATTCTAAAATATGTATAAAGAATTCTCCTGGTATCGACTATCTCTCATTTTGTTTGCTGTGGTCTCCTATTTTTTTTTTTTTGGTAGTGTTTAACGCCCGCTTTAACTACTAATGGCATCGCAGGCGGTGACACTGATGATACATGAATGATGATGGAGCACCGGTGGAATGCGATGGCGGGGGAAACCGGAGTACCCGGAGAAAACCCGCCCCAGCGCCGTTTTGTCCACCACAAATCTCACATGCGGTCGCTTGGGATTGAACCCCGGCCGTCTAGGTGAGAGTCGAGTGGTCTAACCACTCGGCCACGGCGCGGCCGTGTGTGGTCTCCTATGCAAGGTTATTCTCCATTGTTTTCTGGTTTACGAGTTCTCCACCTGTGGCGCTTCCATCGAATTCAGAACGACAAACGTAACGCTCTAAAATATCCTAGAGGGTTGCTATCCAGAGGTGATTGTAGAATTAAAGCTTTACTTATCGGGCAGACAAAATTATCAAATGGGTATAAGCAAGCTTATCAGACCATTCTAGAACCGACCCTGAGTAGGGTTTCCTCTTTGTTCTTCCTTACATTTTTTTTTTAATACAGTTCCAGAGTCTGGTCAGGACTCCGGCGGCATTGAATAGCCCTGTTTACATTTTTCCCCTAAATTTACTGTGATTAGTTTTACGGTTACTGTTTTTTTGCTGTTCCAATACTCACATATACACATATTGCACAAACATATAACACCCATGCCCAAGGCGGGACTCGAACACATGATTCCCTGCCCACGAAGCACCAATACGGAGACGGCTTTGCGAGCATGGCCATGGGGACCAGTTTGTTTTGAGAGGTTGCATACCAGATAGCTTCGGTCGCTACCTCACTTGTTTTCCAATATGCCATCCTCTAGATACCCTTCCTATTGAATGAAGATTAAAATGCACCTGTACAGCAAGAGGTAACTGTGAATTTCAAGGTTGGCGGTTCTCTGAACACAAGTGTTGTGTAGTATGTGCTGTACGGGAGTTTCATAAAGCTGATTTAGTACATAAATCCTACCATTAATTACGCATAAGCGTAACAAAATATATTAAACCATGTCAGAATATGACGTCAGTTTGATAATTGCAATTTAATGACAACTTTAACGTAAATGTTATTTTTGGAGTGAATTTCTTGAAAATAGTTGCCTGCATCCTTGAAACTTATTTATTTATCCGACATTTGGACAACAAGGTACTCGGACCACTTCCTAAAACTTATTTTATGCGTTCCATAGTTCTCAAAATACATGTGTTTTGTGAATTTTTTATACAGAAATGATTTATAGAAAGCACTTCTAATTTAAAAAGGCTGTACAGAAAGCATGCACTTGTTTATTCATCTTTATTTAATGTCAATCAGAAACTGCAAGCGTGAAAGCCGGGACACGGCTGTAATTATATACAATGTATATTTGAGTTCACTAGATTGCAATATTGTCTGTTTCTTATGTAACTTTACCAAACATGTCTACCATTAGATTCAACCCACCCTTACCTCTCGCTATATTGGTGGTTTGAAACAAATCCCTATAAAATGGCATTGGTTCATTTAAACCAGTGAGAAGTATTATGTTCGGTGTGAAACAAAGGAAGGGTCATAAGTAGTTTCTCATAATGCTTTCCACCCCAATTTGTGTGAACGGGTTATCTAAAAGTAATGTGCCAAAACCCTTGTCTTATAGCCTTTCGCGTTGCGTTTCCGTCCCTCTAACCCCTGATTGGCTAATGTACGGACTCAAAGGGTGACAAACAAGTGGTGTGCAATGCAAGGAGTGCTTATATCACTTTATAAAAGCGATATTGAACTTTGTCATGATAAATGCAGGTGTTTTCTTCATCTTGAGAAATAGGTTTTAAACCGAAGTTTAAGCCCTTGCTGATAAGAATTTATGTGCATTCCATATGCATTATCTCTGCTGTGTAGTAAATGTAATTCATATATTTAGATCATGTAGGTAAATTTCACCATTTTCTTCGAATATATTAATATAATGCTAAATAGGGGACTATTTTGTGTCGGATAACAACTTATTCCAGGTTGGTAGCTAATGAGAGCTGACTAGTGCACGTGACCGTTAAGAGATGCGAGTCAATGTTGTAAGAAACAGACTTAAGGCACTTGACTATGTCGAGGAATGGGTGCGTGAGAAATGAGCTATATGTACTGTTGAAGTGCACAACAGCAAAAGTGCATGGGTTCAACGTTCCCTCTGAAGCTGAAAATGAAGTTTAAAAATTAGTGGCGCCACCGAATAGAAATGCACCATGCAAGCTCAACTGAACTGTGAGAGATACCTTGAAGCATCGAATCCATGGATAAAAGTGATTAATAAATAAACTATTATACTGATGTATTTGTTAAGTTTAAAAGTTAATGTTAATGAAATACACAACTTCGTCATCCTTATTAATATTATCATTACTAACTTAATAGTACCTAAGAAGTAGAAAACTCATTAACGTACACCTGTCGTTTGGAATGACGCAAGTACCTAATCGATTATAAAATAGGCACTAAGGTGAAGCGTAGGGAGAAAGGAATTACTTGGTATGTGATAAATAAGCACGGTAATATTACTTTGACCGATACCTTTGCTCTGTATTACATAGTATTTCATTTACAGATGCCAAAGTTGGACTAGTCAAACATCAGGTTGGAAGTCTGTTTCCTCGTGCAGCTGAAATGTCAAATATTTGCAATCTCAGAATAAAATGAAACCGTGTTTAATATCTCTAGAAGATTCTCTTTTGCACAGGCTATGTTTCCAAATGAATGCCATTAGTGTACAGATTATAATAAACAATGTTGGTGTTTGAAGCTAACTTTTCTAAGTGAAAAAGTATTCCCGTCCCACACCAGGAAAGAAACGGGAGACAGCTGCCATGGAGGGCTAACTAGAAGGAGCGGCAGCTATTGCCATCTGAGCCACAGAGATTTGAAAACTGCCGCTTGGTGATACTTAAACTGTATTCACAACGTAGACAGTATTCTCCTTTGTAAATGTTCGTGCCTTTTATGTCTTAAGACTCATTTCATGTTTGGTTCTTCTGCTCCATTCTCTCATTGTTTAGCGTTGTTCTTTAGAGCTTTTTGTTTTAATGTCTGGCGCATTTAAATTTCCTCTCGTTTTTGTTCGTTGATTTTTATTTTTCGTGGGTAGGGTTACCTAAATATATTTTTACATCCTCTTCCGTTAGCAGTCCTAGCGCCATTATTTTTTATTATATGTCTATATATCATTTGACATAAAAAATAACAAAAAGTGGCGTTGAGGATTCTTGTGATGAACCCACTGAATCGACGAGAGAAGGGAGAAAGCGGACACGCAGGAAATGACAAAAGCGCTAAGGCGCCATGTGTCGCTACATTTTATTCTTCCAAAACTCTGGAAAACCTTGTGCAGCCCTCTCCCTGCTAATAACCAAGACAAATTCCTCAGAAATCAGAGATGAAAGGACCAGCCGTTATTTGACTTCTTTCGTTTCGGCGCGTTTAATTTTTCGTAACCTGTTATTTTTCGATTATGCCTGATCGCAGTTTATCCTTAACGAAATCCTAATCTACATTCCTTTTTCCATAGAAGACACTAGGGAAATAAGATCATGTAATTTGGGGGATAAGCTCTGAAGGTGTTCAATTCTTAAACAAACTTCTGCTTCTGCTTCCTGTACAGTACACTTATTTAATATTCGTTTTTATGCCCTCTTGAAGCCAGAACTATTTTAAGAGGCTCTTTGAGTGCGCTTTTGTGCATGTAAGTATAGTGTATGTGAGAATTTAGGTTAACCAAAACGAATAGCTGTCTCTAATACCATAATTTCTATTCGAGAGGACAAATTTCAAAGGAAGGCAATATTATGTGCTTTGGCGTTAGCTATTTCGTTTAAATTGTAAGTTTCCTGATAATGGAAAGCCAAGTAAAGTGTACTCCTTGTATTGTCCCCGAAACTCCAATTAATTTCTTTCTATTCTTTTTTAACTTCATATAGCGATGAATCGACAAAAGTTATAGATAAAATCATGCTATCAGAATAATGCAGATCTCGTATAGATTACGAACTTTCGCATATTGCATGACAGATTCTGTCTAGCGACCTGAAGCAGATATGTTGCCAATACATCACGGTTTTATACTACATACAAATCTGACATAACAAATCACACATTAGTTTACGTAACACAAGTTACTTGTGCGTATCTGCAGTATACTGTATGTTCTTGAAAATGTGACTTATAGCCTGAAAAATGAAATGCGTTGCTTAGGTATATATACTAAACAAAAAAGTGAATGTTGTTGCTCAAATCGTTATGTGATATGAAGATTCAGTAATAATGCTATATAATGGTTACCTGACATTAAGAGAGCACTTGTCTTACGACACCCCGCTGAATAACCTATACCTTTAGTTATTTGTTTCTTCTTCTCACACACAATTTCACCATAACAGACAATGAATATAAGGAAATGACTGGGGAAATAATTTTGGATTCAAACGCCGCTAATACTATCTTGTAGAGGCAATCTAGCGTTATTTGCCTTGAGAACGGAGACAAGGACATGTTAAAGCCGAAAGAGAAAAGAGAACTATCAGAAGACTGCCAAGGATTTATAAACAAAGTTAAACAAAAATAAATGTTTTTTTTTTGTTTTTTTTTTTTGCAGTAAGATAAGTTTATTTTACTATTTTTAACTCATAATAATAAATTAAATATTTTTGCATTTAACACTAACTCCTTGTTGATATTTACAGAAAATGGTTGAGTTTCCTATTAGGAAAATTGATTGGAATAATTAATTCAAGACACAGTAGTTAGGGAAAAATACATATGCCTCGCATTCAAGAGCAATCTCGAAACTGTCCGAGTAATAAGTAGTAGTTGCCGCTATGCCTGAAAGCTTGGACAGGTTTTGTGATAGCGGACAAGGAGAAACCCATTTGTTTTCGTGACACCTGCTTACCAAGAGCGCTTCTGAGGTATGAGTATGCGGGCATCACACACCAAATCTCAAAATGGTTTCATTTTCAGTGCTAGAGAATTAAATGGTTATACATTTAATGTATATGGGTCAGTGAGTGCAGGAAGCCTTTCTAGTCTATTACCTTTTCTACTATCTTTGCTTATTCAAGCCGGTTAGCTTATGAGGCTGCTTTACACGTACTGTTTTACACTCGATAGTGGATTGAGATGATAGGAGATAGACAGACTGATAGATGTTTTATTAATGATTGAACAAATACAATTTAAAAGGCTTTGTCAAAAGAGAACAAACACAAACATTACTACAACATATCGATAACAATTACAGATTAAAATATTCTTTAAATCGTAGAACCGTTTCAACTGTTTCGATTCTGAGATTGTTTTTTAAAATTAAAACTATTTTTCAAACAAGTGCATAATTTGTTGTCAAGTTTCAAACTAATACAAGGATAATTATTCAACGTATTACTCAGTACAGTTTATGGTATTAATACGTTTCTACATCCTCTTCTAAAATGACTAAGCGAATCATTATGTAAAATATAACCAAAATGATTATGAACGTAATGGTAATAAAAATGTACATTGATGGTAAACCTAACTACATGACACGACCGTCCACAAGCGTCCTTGGCCTACCACCCGGCCGCTGCATCCTCCATCTCGGCCCGAAGGTGTCATGAATGGAGTGCAGTGCAGGAGGGTGAGAAGTGATCAGCGCCTCTAGTCCCTCCCGGCCGGTTAATGCGGTCTTCTCGATTTGGCGCCGCTACTTCAAATTCAAGTAGCTCTTCAAATGGTCCCCCAGGAACCTCACGAGGCTGAGTGCACTCCGGACCGGATCTCCCAGCGGAGGAAAATTCATTTTCGTGTACCGGGATGCGAACCCAGGTCTCCCGTTTGGCAAACAGCTTCCATACCATTTCACTAAGGAGATGACTCACATTGATGGTAGGGTCGTTAACAGAATTTCTGCATGTATCTCTCGAGGATATACTACCATAACACCAATAGCTTTCTTTTGCTATAAAATACATCCTTGGCTCTACTATTGTTGCCCCATTATATTACTTCATAGGTTAACAAACTGTGAAACAGTCCATAATATGCGTTTATTAAAATAGATTTAGAAACACTGTGTTTCAATCTTCTTAGTAAAAATATTATTCTGAAAAGCTTATGACATGTGGTAGTGGTGTGACAATTCCAAGTTATATCACTATAAATTCCTAAAAGTGTAACAGCGTCCTGGTCAATTAGCCTTTCTTAGATCGAAATCAAAGTGTTTTATCTTCATTATATTAAGGCTTAAGCCGGTAACGTTGAACCATTCCATCAGATTGCTATTTAATCTTTATAACCATCATCTATTCGAAAATAAAAAAGAGTAGTATAACCTGCGTATAAAATAGTTCTTTTTTAGTTAACCAGTAGGGCAAGTCAAATAGAACAACAATAAATAAAAAATCACCCAGAACAGATCCTTGAGAAAACGCATTTTTAAAGATTTGGGTAAAGATTGGCACCATTTTTGTCCTCCACTGCGAATTCCCGGTCCATGGTCTAGTGCAGAACATAGGTACCCAACCTACAGCGGGAGAGGGGAGGGTACATTTACCTTCACCCATTTGTTTGGTAGTGGCAGGCAAATACCTCTCTGTCTATGACGTCGCGTTCTATCAGTGGCGGGTCACGTTAATTTTTTATCAGATGGTACAAATACTAAATAAACCTTCTTGAACGCCATTCTTGTTAGTGAGTTGGTTGGCATTGTTTTCTTGTAACCAGTTCATCAATGTCGCCCTCCGTGGTGTAATGGTTACCATGCTAACTTCATATACCCAAGATCGCGGGTTCAAACCCGGCGGAAGACGATGGCTTTTTTCGGGCATAAAAATTCTTAGCATGGCTTCCATCGGAAGGGAAGTAAAGCCGTTGGTCCCGTGTCGTAGATTTACGGCACGTAAAAGAACCTCAAGCCTGATAGAGAGGCCTCTGAACAAAATTAAGCGGTCTTTCACGCCCTATATAGAATGGGACGCTGAGAATCACAGCAGTTAAAGAGCGTCCATAAATAACACGCCATTTCAGTTCATCATGTTTGCTGACAGGGATGAAAAACAGTCTTAAAATGTAGACCAAATGATCCTGTCCTCCTTTCCCTACTACTGTATTTGTATTATATTTGCTTTATTTTCGAGAACATCTGTTCACAAATATACGTAGAACCAAATACTTTCCAGAAAAATTTCGCACTTCGGGAAAATTTTCATTGGGATTTAAATAAATCCCAGTCTTTTTTGTGAGGATATTTAATGACTGTTGAATTTTGCAAAGCATCAGCTCCATTTGAAGATCATGCCTTTGTAGGCAAAATTAATTCCAATTCAGGTGTTGTCACTGATTGTATTCCTGATAAAAAGTGTTTGCCATAATCAGTGTGATAGTATTTTTCAAAGTGTTTTTTAATGTTACATCGGAACCCCAAAATAAGTGAATAAGACATATCACATTTAACAAACAAACAAACAAAAAATTCTTCCTCCCATACGATATGTTTGGTTTGCTTGAAACATGCCATCGTGTCGAGAGTCGAACCGTTCCGTTAAACGCCACTGAATAATTGAAGGGAAAATGCTTCCTACCTGGCCATGCACAAAACAAAGGAGGCTGGGTAACACAACTAGGTGAAGTAATTAGCTCATAAGAGCAGAGGCTGGGCACCCTTGCTCTAGAACATCCGAGGTAAACTTGTGGGCTACTATATATAACATAATGTAGCACTTTTTGCTTAAATATGTTATACCTAACATAGAAGAAGGGTCTATAGACAGCTAGTAGTTGAATTCCAAATGTGCAATTGTTTCACCTAACGAGTTAAACGTGTAAAAATTAATAAGTAAAAAAGAGGTGAAAATCCATATTTGTAAACATCATATTGATAAAATAACAGGTGGTTATGAGCCAGAGTATCTGAAAGAAGGAAAGAAAGAGAGAGAGAGAGAGAGAGAGAGAGAAGGAAGGAAAAAAAGAAAGAAAGGAGGAAGGATTTATATTATTATTATTATTATTATTAGCTTTGTTACATTAGGTACCAAACGAGTGGAATGCAGTGCCTTCTTATACGTAGCCCAAAAGGTAGGAGTGAACCAGTTTACATACTGCAGTGCAGTACTTTTTTCATTCGAACCCCCAACCTAGCTATTGTACTATAGGAAAGGCACATTAGTGAAGAACTTAGGAATGTATGGTACCTTAGCTTCTCCGCCCCCCCCCCCACACCTCCCAGCTGCATTGCATTCTCAAGAAGAATCACGATGAAGTAATGTCCATTAATGCAGGAAAGCGAAACCACCCATCAACGATGCTAGAATGTATACTTTATGAATTTAGAGCGTTTTATATTAATTTCGTGTATTTTTTTTATTTGTAGAAATAAAATCAATCGTAAAATAACAAGAGAAAAAGTAATGAGAAACACACTTTAAACGTTTATTTGATTCTTCTTAAAAATAACATTATTTTTGTTTCTCTTTAATCACGATTTCAGTTTTTGTCGGGTTAACGTCTATGTGGTTTCAAAAATGTAAGGTTTTGCTTTCATTTCACGTAAATTTTAAAGTTAATAGCCACTTTTTTCTATTGGGTGTTACATTCCGTCGTGTTTTCTAACCCTTATTTCACTCGCAAAATGTGTATTGCTTTTCTAGTTTAGCCTGTGTATAACACTTCCTTTCTTTTTATATAGTTATTAAGAGCTGGTAGGAATTTGTTCACATTTCTTTCTCTGCATTCCATTTCTTTCTCTGGTGCCTGTAGACATTACGGGAGCCAAGTTTCTGCCACACTTCTCCTGCGCTAGTGTTGCTGGAAGAATAATGGATACTTTATGCCCCTGAAAGCGCATTTTCCAAATCATAGGCTGGAAAAAACGGAAGCTAATTTATTCCTAGTTGCATGGCTCATTAATTATTACTTGTGAAGGCAAACAAGCAGTTGCTGTACTATGCCAGGAAGTAGTCACATTAGGTTTGATATTCTCTGCTGGTAATAGTCTAAAGCCCTTTATATTTTAGATCGGCAACAGCAGCAGGGCTGAGAAGAATTGCTTTATTACGTACACTGAAACTACATAAACAGTAAAAAAATTATTCGTGGTGTGTTCTTTGCCGCATTCTTCCAGCTTAAGATTTGAAACGTTTTCTGCCGTTTTAAACCACATTCAGAAAAGTAATTAAAGTTAAAAGTAACAAAATATTTCGCAAGTTCTTTTTGTTTTTCTGTGAACTGACTTAAGTCATTCAAAACGCTTTTATTTTAACCGGTAAATCTCATTCTCTAAGTTTATTATATTGGAGGGCATCGCCAATGATGTGACGATCTGTTAAAAGCTTTTGATTACATTCGCATGCTTTACAAGACAACACATATTTTTGGCATCATTTTCCAAAAATTAGATTTCTGAATTGTAGTATTTTCAGCTGTATTGCTACCATTACTGACGAAAGTTGGAAAATCGAGACGCGCTTCCGCGTTGTGGTTTATTATCATCTAACAAAAAGCTTGGGGATAGCAGTGTTGGTGTCTTATTTCCCTTAAGTACAAGATAATTAAATCTAGTTTGAAATTTCTGGTAATGAATATAAATGCTTTACACCACTTGTAAGAGCAGAATTCTCCAGGTATACTAATTAACAAAGTTACATCCTAAATTATTAATTCTTGGGCATATGAGGACAGCTATTATAAGGAGCCGAGAGAGAAGGACGGGAGGAAGAAGAACATTGCAATCTCTTATTATGTGATATGGGCAATATACGTAGGGCAGCAAGCATGCATATCATTGACCTCCCGCTGTTCCTGCAGAAGTCTTTAGAGTTGTTACATTTTCTATTTAAATTACTTTATTAGCATTTAAGTTTCTTCTTTCCATTTTAAAAAAATTCGCCCCCAAACCTATCCACCTTTTACACAGAACATTTTTCACATTTTCGGTTTTCTCAAATATGGCTAACGATTTTGGTTAAAATGGCATAATATATCTATTGAAGATGTGTACCTGGGAAATAAAATGTATGTGTCCGGTATTTTCATGGTGAAATCCTGCTAGTGAAGTCCACTTCATTCGGAAGGAATTATATGTAAATTTGTATAACTGGGGAACATTAAGCGATAGACAAAATCACGATCCCCACTACAAGAAGTAGATATGTTAAACACACTGTTTATTCGAAATAAATGTTCTTTTTTTTGTGCCACAAGCCACTTTTGATGTATCTATTATGCATGATTTGCATTGATGCATAACTTGTTAATTATTTAAATGTCCTTTTAATATTTCCCGCCATTGCATGGGAAGGGCATGCCGTTTTGAGACCAGTACGAGTAATCAGCGTACACTGTTGAATATTTTGCTATCGCTATACCCTTTGTATCCATAACGAAATCTATAACATTTCTGCAATCATTTAACTCAATTAAAACGAAGTAGAGATAGACAGAGAGAGAGAGAGAGAGAGAGAGAGAGTGAAGCAATCTCCACAGGAATAGGAAAGGTGCAGTCGGCCATAGCCAGGGTTTAAACTACAAATCTCCGTATTTCCGCATTTCGAATCCCAGCTATGGCGGTGAGCTCAACAGTCTGACTCTGCAGTTCCAAAGCTTGTCCTGCACACGGCTTGTATGGAAAAACACTTATCTCATAAGAATTATTTTTATAACCAGTAATAAATGATAGAGGACAGAGAGAGTCCAATGAGTGTAACATAAGATTTTTTAGAGTCCTGTTTTATTATATTGGTTCCCGCTATGTCGTAAAGAATTGTAATTTTAAAGCCTCCGTGAGCCCATTTAAATATCTGACTATGCATTTGGTTTCGCTATCCGTCTTGCACCTACAGTGAAATGTTAATGAAACTGTAATTCCACATGTTTATCTCATTCAAGATGTTGCTGACAGAAAAAAAAAAGTTTGCGTAACAATATCTTTGAGGTTATGTAACAATTGATGATATGCAACGAATCGTACTTTTACTTTCTGTACTATGTAATCGAGTGTTCCACCCAAAGATTCGACGTGGAAAACTTATCGGAAATAAGTTTTGAGGCCCGTTGGACCCCCAAAACATTTGTAGAAAAAGTTTCTTGTGTCTGGATGTGTGCATTTATCAGCATAACTCAAAAACGAGAGTCTGGTAAATATCAAAACTGGTATACACACACACACACACGCACACGCACACACACATCTTCCTTGGACGCGACACGCAGATTTTCAAGAAAATCCCTCAACCCGAATTAGTCTTTTAATGGACAAATTTTCGTTATTTTTAATTTTCTGAAAGAATGACTCAAAAGAAGATGATTACAATGACATACATGTACGCTATTTTCGCTTATACATGGTATTCTATAATAATAATAATTTGTAAGGAGCTTTTTATTCAGAACCATTTTTGATTAATCGGTAAACCCATAGTGATAGTCAGAATATTACTACAGAAAAATCTGAAAACTTCCGAAGGACAACATATAGTCATCACCTAGACAATAAATTAAAGAATGTCATTAAATTTCAATTAATTTTGGATATACAAAAAATATATATAAATTTATGTTTATAAAGTAAAGAAACCATTCCTAACCCCAGAATAGCAGTAGTACTCTTGAATTGTACATTTTTATAACAAAATATGTAACATTCACATAGAAGTACATCTTAAAATACTGAAATACGAGTAGAATACAATTCTACGTTTACGATTTAATTCGTTTCAAAAACTCATTTCCAAAGGGTTACTGATATTCACAACACAGCAAAAAAGATTGGGGAAAATGCACATAACACGCCACTGCCTATGTTATCGTTGGCGTTACTGGAAAGATGTACAATTTTCAGTAAGAATGTCTCACCTAAGCCGAAGTTTTGTACGTGCCACATAAAAGATTGAAGCATTCTCTCTTTTCTTCTTCTCACGTTTAAAACGTGGGTTTCCTATGGCATTTCTTTTCCACTCGGATACCAGTACTCCATTTACTTGGGCAGGTGAAGAAAAAACTGTGTGCATACACGTATAGAGGCATTGAGCGGGTCAAAAGTACAGTTCCCCCGAGAATTACATATAGGAATTATTAAATTTTCACTGTATATCTGAATTCCTAAAGTAGACTCCTATTTTCGAAAAGACAGAAAGAAAAACGGGTGAAAATTAGGTTTTCGTTTTCTCCTCAGGGATGTGTAAATGTCCTATGTATTTCGTGCGCAAAAGATGACTTCTGTACAACAACGTATCTCGTCTGCATTTTCCTATGATTCCTTTGGCACCACTGGGCTCGTAGAGAAGAGAGAAATCGGTCAGAATATTAGGTAAGCGATGAATGAGCCTGTAGATTACAGTTCTCAAGTTTTCCGAATACGTAATTACTGATAAACAGGAAATGCTAAATGAGTCAATGATTCAAAGTAGCTGACCATTTTTTGAAAAATTATATTTATTGTGTATTTACTAATGAAATTGAAGAGAGCATTAAGTCTGGTATAAAATATGACTAACTTACCCTTCTCACCATGTAAATTGTGGTTAACTCTAAAAACGTTTCGCTAGGTACTATTTTGCGCGTAAACTTGATTTTTTATGCACCATTTATACCAAAGTAAAATAAAACTACAAGCTAAAGCACTGTTAAAATTTTCCACTTTGGATGAATAATAATTGTACCAACGTGTATATCCCAGGAGACAGTTAAAATGTGCATAGATTTTGTGTTTATAAGTATGTGTGTTTGTGTATCCCTGTGTTGTCTTTTGATGCAGTAACACCCAAACTGATTATTTTGGAATTTAATATCTTAATTATGTCTTGTTTTAAAAACCGGCTACATTGCACTGAAGTATTTTCTCTGAGTAGGGGTTCCCATGAGCTGCCAAATAAAAAAGCAAATATATGGCAGATTTTCCGCTTGTTCGAAAAGATGTTGCATAATAAAACTTTATAGATATAGTGTTTATGACAGATATTTGCTATTTAGTAAATCTCCGTAGGATGATATTAAATCCATTAGCTAATTCCTTTTCATATAATTAATTACTTGATGATGATGAGTGGTGTTTAAGGGCGTTCAGCTACTAAGTTCATTAGCAACCTTATAAAACAAAGTTACTTATGAAAAAAGTAATAAACAACTATTGGTGTTGAAAGCTACAGATGAATCTGAAATATATCCATAAATGGACGATAAGGTCACAAAAGATAACTAAAACTAAGTCGTCATATTAAAAGCCAGTGGTGATAAAAGATTTAAAACCCATTAACTATAGCTCCTTAAAAATCCTTGGGGATAAAAAGGACAAAAAATTATATTCTTATTGGAAATGAGACGTAAGATAGGGAAGTTAAAATCTTATCTGCAGCTGTGTGGTCTTCAGCAGGACGTCCGCGGCAATTAATTCCTTCCTTACACCTATCATTACTACCAAGAATATACATACACACTTCTAATCATATTGCAAGCACAATTAACAGAAGCATACTTGGATTCTGTTAAACGTTGTAGTTTAGTTTAATTGTGTAACAGGCCAGAATAGACATTCCATTGCCAAATTTTAAAACCACGTGACATTTTGGTTCCACAGTGAAGAGGAGAGAGGAGGGAAGCCTAGGCGAAAGAGGCAGAGGGAATGAGATACAATCAAGAAATGAAAGAATGGCACAGTATAGAATTGTTGTGCTTAACCAATAACGTGAGCAGAGCTACTGGTTCTGCTAGTAGAAAAATAAATTGAATTAGCAGGTAGCAGAGGGAATACGGTACTTGTATCTATGAATTTTACTTCAAACAGATAAATATTATATTGGAGCAGCTAGTTCCCTCCAGACCGTTCGAAATCCTTATATCTGCCTTCTTACTTTCTCCACCAGTACAGTGTATCTACTTATGCACATATTCCACTAAAAACTGGATATCAAGATTTCTCTGGAAATTTCATGTTTTGAAGATCCCCGAACCCCACAAAAAAGCATTTTTAGAAAAAGTTCCATGTATGTGTGTTTAAAACCGAAAAGTTGGCTCAATACCAAAGTTGGTATTTAAGTTTAATATTTTCAAGGATGCAACACGAAGATTTTCAGGAAAATTCTCCAACCCAAACTACTCTCTATATAAGGGTTTTCAAAATTTTGGTTTTCGCAAATATAACAGTAACGTTTTTGATTGAAACAGCATATATTAAAGACATTTACAGTAAAATAAAACGTATATCTTGAATTTTCTAAAAATAACCTCTGGAGACCTCTTCATTCTAGATGACATTTACATAATTGGTAAACTTTAAGAAATACACAATTTGCTACACAAGAAATATAGATCTCATTGAAACACATAATTTATGTCATACACGTCTTTTACGAAACATTCCCTTTGATTTGTTTCAATTTTAAAATACTTTTATCAAACGCAAATTTGTCATTCATATTTCATTTTTTTTTTTTTTTACTCATTTACTCCCGCCCATGCAAAGAGCACCGATTTCAATCACATGGTAACCAGCTTTTAAAAGATTTAACTGTCGCTTTGGTTTAGTTTATTCCCTAATTTTCCCTTCTACTTATAAGGAGCTAAGTTATGATAATGTTTATCTTGATTAGCATGAAGTACTTAGAGGAATAAGCTTGTTTAAAATAGTTTCATATAGAATAGGGAGAGCAAGTGTAACTGAAACGCATAAGATTTTATTAAACTTCCAAAACAAAATAGCTCATTGTTTGCAGGGCTCATCAAATATTGCTCATTAAAAAATAAGCAAATATATCCACACTAATGTATCAGCTAATTTAAATATACATTAGCTTTTCATATGTAGTAATGGGTCATGCGAAAATAAAGGCACAGAAACTAAACGACTACGAACTTATGAAAATTAGGCCTAGAAAATAGTTGCATCAAAGGAAAGTAAAGGTGACAAATAGAGAGAAGTGGAGCAAGGGTGGGGGAGTTGTTTTCATATTGTGCACCATGTCAGCCAAGATTAAACTAATTGCACATAAAATAGGATGGGTGATATTCGCAGCGAGGTGTAATATGAGATGGAACAGGCTTCGGTAGCAAGAAAGGTACGCACGATTGACGGTATTAAGAGGTAAGTTGATTATATCAGATGCTTTGGGAAAGAGCATTGGCATGCATGGAACAACTAAGTAAAGTTATTTAAAACAGATGTGCAGTATTTATCATTCCCAAATCAGTTGCAAATATTTTATATAGAAGATATAAATTCAATTCTAAAATATTAACTGCTTGAATAAAGGAGAATACAAAATCATTATTTTCAAAATGAAACTGAAACTAGCATGCCAGGGACGGCTTGTGTGATTGATGATTCTGGATGTGGAGCTAAAGGTGATTAGAGCGTAGTTTTGAACTGCAATTTCCTTCGTTCAGGTTTTGTGTAGCGTTTGTTTTTTTTAGCGCACGCACGCACACGCACACACATACATACACACACACACATTATATATATGCTGCCATTATCCTTTATTCTTAAAATCACTTTTAAAGTCTGCATAGGCTATACGTATCACCCGTTTTCCCACTTTTCCTTAGGTCTCTAATGTTTTCCTGGTTGTTTTACGTTTTCACCTACACAGACACATTTATAATCACCCAAACATCCATGCCCGAGGCGGGATTCCAACTCGCGATCCTCTACGCCACGAAGCACCAAATCTAAGACACTTCAGCGAGCGCTGCTATGGGAACCGGCTTGTATTCGATGGTAAAGCGCTTGTATTGTACATTTCTAAGAAGTATCTAAAATATGCAACGCAAATTAAAATATAGTAGACATAAACAACCAATGGGTAGTAATAACATCACAAGCAGGTCGTTTCATAAGTCATAGCCTCTAAGCTGTCTCACCATAAAATCGTAGCACTGAAAATCATGTACGTTTGAAAACCGTAGAAATGTGCTTCTCAAAACTAGTACCAAATTGGATTTGGCTGTAGGAGTTAACGAGAGTAGCAGTCCAAAGATATTCATAAAATATGCGATGTGCTACATCTGCATACATTTCTCTTCCAATTCTGCAACAAACTATTATTAAAACGCATTTTCTTCTTTCCAGCTCACGCTAATGCAGGTAAACATGAGCAGAAACGGGTTTATTACTTAGTTTCTTCTAGTTTGAAGGGAACTAAAGGAATAAACTAGGTTAAGGCGATAATCAAATATTTTAAAAGTGAGCACCGACTTCCCATTTGAGAAAAGCAACGTCCTTGGAATTATATTACCTAGACACACCGCTGACGCTAGTGCTGCATTCACTAATTGAAACATCTTGTATATAGGGTCTGGAGGGCAGAAGTGCTTTTTGCCATATGTTTAGTACGCTTAAAAAAGGTTTTAAAAGTGAGATGGTTTAAAGGTATTAGGGTTTAATAATTGACATAGTTCAGTTCTATGCTGTATAACTGTACCAACCACCGGAAAAATGATTCCGAGATCACTTTCCATCGGTAAGAATAAATTGTAACGTTCGTGATTTGTGTTCCAAATTCATTCCGATTTATTCTCGTGGGTTTCCTCGGTCCCTAAGCGAATAAAGCCGATATATTAACCTTTTGAGTAGCATAGTAGTGCCTAATTTCACGTTTATTTCTATATGCACACACCGTCTCTGAAAATCCGGTATCGTATATCTGTTGTTTTTTTCTGCTAAATCACTTTATTTATTTGTTTGTTTTATTTACATACCGCTTTAGACAATATCGTCGTATTATAATACCACTTTGTCCATCTCTGCTTAAATCGTTGAGGTGTGCATTAAAACTGTGCTTCACGATTAACTTAACACACATTCAGTATCGCATTCATATTTCCAGGCTCTTAAGGGTTTGGAATAATGATAATCGAATAAGAATTGCTTCATCAGCCTAGAATCCAACCCAGCATATTTTGCATTTTTAATTTAGCATTTTGACCACTTTACTGCAGAAACACTTGAAACAAGCTCTCGTAATTCTTGTTGATTTTGTGCATTAAGGTACAAAGCAGAAAATGTAAATGCAAACACTGAGAAGATACTTGCGAAAGCTCTGTGGGATACTTACATCCCGGATGCAAGTATACGATATTCAAGTTCAGTGATAATATTTACTTTTGTTATTTAGTTGTAGGACGAAATCAATGCAGTAATTTTATTCAACTCCCAACAGGAGATTCAAGGTCTGATCCCTATGCATAGATCCTGACGATCATAAAGAACGTGTTGTCGCAATTACATATTTCCTACTAGGTATCCTTATGACATACTAATAGCTGTTTTAAATTTCACAGTTTCCCATTACAACCAATGTATTGCGCGCGACCCTTTGCCCTTCACTCAGTTCTTCAACTCTCAACACTTACACTGGTCTGCGCAGCTAGTTGTGTAGGGGCTTGGAGAAAAGTAAATATTAAACTTTTTAAAACAATAACAACTAATATTTGTCGAGAAAACTCTCAACTCTACAAAAGAAATGTAAATTACATCAATTGCCTGTTTTAACGAAATCTACAGTTTTCTGCTTCAACTTTTTGTGCAGATATCTCTTACGGTTTACCAGTTATACACATGTCATTCAGAATGAAGAAGGCTTCCAAGGATATTCCCAAGAAGTTTATGAATTTCATTTTTTCTGGCATTTAAATATCTTTAAAACACGGCATTATAATCAAAACCTTTAAAGCCACTTTTGAAGAAATTGAAAGAAGAAAAACATTTAAAATTTTAAAAAATATTCCATGTAAATGGTAGTTTGGAGTATGGGAATCTTTCTGAAAATCTACGTGTCTCATCCTTGTTAGGTACTACATGTGAATACCAAGGTGGTGTTTAACCAATTTTTCGTTTTCTATATATGCTGACTTCCCCCCCCCCCCACACACTCACACGATCCTTCTTCTAAAATGTTTCTTATATTCAGGGGTCCACCAAAACAAGTATTTACGATGGAATTTCGGTACGGAATATTTTTGTGAAATACAATGCCATCTTCTGCCTACTTTGTGCATTTATAGTACTTTGTAGAGAAAGTATAAGGAAAGCAAATGAAGCTTACAAACAGCTGGATCGCATTCTCGTAATCTCCCGGATTAAACGAGTAAATTAGGTTCAAAGATTTTCACACTCTCTGTATGATGTATTATCATGTTCTGTGGATTTAGCGTTGTCGTGAAGAATTACTGTGCATAAACATTTGAACGCTTCAGTCCAAGTGAAACAGTTTGATACGACAACATATTATAGGGGATTATTCAATGACCGCACAATTCTGCAATCTTCACGTATGAACGCATTTCAACTTTACATTTGTGTGCACAGCTGGCAGTATACATTTCCGTGCCCACTCAATATATAAGGCCCCCACTCAACAGAATGTGACACCTTGCCCAATCGAATACTTTGGGTAGCTGTATTGCCATATCTTCAAAGGACATGAAATGATTGAGGTAGACCCCCTAATCACAAGCAGAAGTGATAAACGGCCAGTTGCGTTGATTTACTGTTCGTGATCAAGGGCACTGCGTATCTACAAAATACGAAAAGAGATCATAACAGGTTGTAAATTATCTGATTCTACTCCAATAAAAGAACAAATTCAGGCTCATAAACCGAACAACCCAATCACACATAAGTAGTGTGATAGTTACTGTTTTCTACATTCATGTTAATTAGTTTGCGATTTGACGTTAAAGTTGGTCATTTATAATAATTTCTAGCACAGAATGTTCTGCTACTTTTCTGTACGTTATACCATATGTTTTATATAACATACTAAAGTAACTGCACTTTAGAGAATTGGAATTATTGAATCAACGCTTTATATGCCTGAAACTTCTCTAAATGTGAGCAGCACGATTTAATCTAATGACGCTAAATCGTTTGGTAGATCGTCCAGCTGCACATTTAAAGCAGAGAAGTTGCCGATACATCAGGAATTTAGAACCAAGAGTATAATAATTCTCCAAAGCTTTAGGCTTTAGCTAACCCACTGAGATATATGTGTTTGAAACAGATACAAGAATCCAGAAGCAGGTGAAATATCAAGTGGTCCAACTGCCCCGTATTTGTAGTGTGCAGATATTCCTTGGTGCGTTTAAAAGTGTTGCAGAACTCAACGGAATTATATCAAGCTGAAACCTGCCAGTTGGGTACTGACGAGAGTGACTTTCGCTTCACACGTTTTGCCATCATCGGTGACTGAGAGGGTCGCGCTCATTGCGAGGGGTAAAACGAAGGTCCCTCTCGCTCAGTTCTCCATTGACAAGTTTTAACTTAAAATAGCCCCGTTGAGTTCTGCAACTCCTTTAACGCCAAACACGAAGCTGTTGGGCCACTTGTGCAAGAAGCAGCGAAGTACCTTTCTTTCTCTTTTTCACCGTTTTGCGTCCTACAGTTAACTAGCGATTGTTTCTGTGATGAAAAATGACAGGATATTCCAGCAATTTTCCGTGCTTATGAAATAAGATACGCTAAAGACGTTAAGTATCCGTAGAGGTCAAAGCATATGTAGTATAATTAACTCCGCATTTCTATCAAATCTATAAATATGATTATGATGATTATTATTGTATTATTACTATTATTATTATTATTATCATCATTATTACTATTATTAATGTGGTAGTTGTTGTTTTTGTTCATTTACTGCCAAGTAATTTAAAATCTTCACAAAATAGGAATACAGTATTAACAACTTAAAGCTGCGAATAAATTCTAAATTAATAGAATACTGCATTAACATTTCATTTATTTTATTTTGAACAGCCAATACATATTTTAATTAAGAACAAAAATAATTCTGTAGCACAATCACTGTAACAGAACCAATCATGGCTAAGACGTATCCCTGTGCTGAAGCTTTCCATTTTAATTTGCTCATGTTGCACATACAGTTCATTTTCATGGTGCCAAAAGCAAAGGTATCCCTTTAAATATTAATGCAAACTACCATTTTTCTGTAATCGGCAATGCAAATGTTCACACACTAAATACCTACCAGCAAATGATTAAACGCATGAATAAATTTCCGGGAAAATAACGCGAAAATATTCACTCATGCATTGCCTATGCATATTTATCGTATTTAAAATATAACTTTTTTTATCTAGAATATGATCTCCGGAAAAAATAGGGTGTTCATTTACCATAATTATTGGAATGATGTTCTGCTCTCGTGTTATTTGAAATCGATTAATAATGTTCGGAATCTCGTGTGTTTACATATTCACAACTGACTGATGATTAACGGAATAAATTTTGCGAAAACAAACGATAAAATTCGGGGTGTGAATTTTACATCTTGTGTATTTTGTTAAATATTTAAATTTATCTAAAGTAGAATTTGATTATATCCATTCAACCGAAGCACTATAAACTGCTATTTCAAAATTAAGGAGTCCCTTTTTAAAAACACGTAACTCGTGGAACTGAAAAAGGACGAATACTGCTGAGCCCGAAGAATAATGAGGATAAAATTAAAATATTGCTATAGTTCCTCGATACTAATGTAGATTAAAGAGAAAATTTTGAGGAAAAAGAGCTCAGAAGCAGAATACTTTGTTAACGTTTCTGCCACAGTACTGAAAAGTTAGATAAGGATTTCTATTAGGAAGATTAATATTCTAAACCAACATTTAGCTTATGCTTTAATACTTGTAGTTTTTTTTCAGGAGGTGCAATATAGCAGCAAAAGTAATTAACTAAAACTGTTTTATCCTAACCCTTTGATTTCGTTCCAGGAAATAATGCGGAAAATTCTAAGAAACTTAACACATTTAAAATTTCCACAAGACTGAGAAACCATCAGAATGTACTTTTAGCTCTAAACTTACTTTGATACTATTTTCCGTTATGGTATCATAAATATAGTTAATGCACTGCCTTGATTTGAATGCACGAAATTGTGTTTCCTCTGCCTTTGAAAATATATCAACGGTAAATTAAAAGTAGTATAAACATGCAGACACATTATAATTGTGTTTATTTAAAAGTATACTTACTTCTCACCTCAGTCAACTAAATTACGCTTCTACAGAAGAAGGTAGCAAAATACCATCCATAAGCGGACAAACGATACGTTTGAATCCATGACTATTAAAAAAGAGATTCTATTGCTTTGGAAGTTCCTATGGTTGCCATAGGTCTAGAAGAATGATCTTGAAAACTACACAGGGCGTGTGCGCTTCTTGTGGAAATGCGTTGCTATTTGTTACATTGTTAGTGCGATTCATTCTGAAGAAGTGTGTGTAAGTTTAGCTCAGTTAGAAATATCTTTATCTCGAAAGCATTGAAATGGATGATAAAATCTATCAGACCGTGTTTCACTATAGAATAAACACAATCCCACAAAAAGCTCCAGTACCTGTGGATTAAGATAACCTGGCTAAGATACTCACAGGAGATACTCGCCTTTCGGTTTCTCGGATGTTGTCTTTTTCTTTTCTCACGATCTTCCCACGCTCCATGTAAGACCGGCAGCCCTATAACGCAGTTCTAAAGATCATTTTGTACCTAAACTGTTTACATTTTTGAGAAATAAATGACAGGAATAATCGCTTACGAATGAGTGTAATATTCCTCGTCAGAAATCTTGTATTAGAAAGATCTGATTCTCAATGCAACATCGTAAAAAGACCAGCCAATAGTGACCAATTATAACTGGCAAACACTCCCTTCCAGTCTGCAATCTGTGATTTCTGTGAAGGAAATTTCTGTGATTATAGCTTCTTCGATGAACTGAAAAATCTATTTTTCTAATGATGCGTTACTGACCTGATGTGACCACATAGATTCGCGGGTATAATACAAAGAAGAATTAAATATCATCCAACACTTCTCTAAATTTCAGAAGTAGTCATCTAACTTCAGATATTTTAACCATTGTTGATAATTGCAGATTGAAAAAAGTGTGGCATATGTGCACTATTTCTGAGGCTAACATAAAGTATTGAAGGTGTGAAAATGTTGCTGTGTTTTTGTTAATTATGGGTCATAATATATTGCCAACCAGTTAAATCTCAGAATAATTGCTCGCGCAGATCTGTAACTTGTGTATGTAAAGCTTGGATGCAGATTGTGTGTGAATTGTTTCAAAACCTCTTCCTACTGTTCAGACGGGTCGCGATCTTCAGGTTGCGGTTCGAAACGCAAAGAAAATGCCGGGGCGAAGCACGCGATCACATCGTGACCCCCTCAGTCCCTAACGTTGCACGCACATGCGCACACGCACTGGTGCAAGGGGACTATTTCATCGATTATTTTCATAATATATTACTTACCCCTTTGGGTGATAGCCAATATGTCCGCTTTAATGCATTAGCAACTTAAGAAAGACGTCCACAACAAACACAGAAGAGACTGAAAAGCCAATACTTCCATTCATTTTTTAATTAAATGAACTCTGCATGTATCTGAGCTTGAGCTGTAAATGAAAGCAATCTGCTCTCATTGTTGGCATTAGGTTTATTATGTTTCATTCTTCGTCTGTTTCTTCTTTCACAGGTCATAATTGCCGATTTTACTGGCGTAGAGATGATATTTAGTAGCCAGATTTTCAGTAGAGATGAAATCATTCCTATTCGGAAAAATAATTAGCTGTCATTTAGCTCGCAAAATTCTATCTTGATTTGCATTACCGTGCCAGTATTATTTATGATACTTTTCAAATTCTTGACATCTGGAGATTTGAGTTTTAAAAGCTTTTTTCAAATTTTCTGTAACCGTAAACTTCCATATTCAAAACAGGCCTCAACAGAGTGTGTATAGATTCTGTCAGCCAAAACACTTCGCTTAACTGATACTTTGGCGTTTTATTACATCTTATATGAGCACACCTGTACATTGTATATTTCTGTTTGAGTTTATGACACAGCTAGAAAGTTATAGACTTCCATATAAAAAAGAACGAATTCCAATGTTATAGTACAGGATTGCTTTACGTATGTTTGAAAATGTCATTACGTAGAAACGTAAACATAAATGAAAACAGCAATAACGAGTGTTTCCTGTGGGATGAAACTTGGGGGCGCATGCATCTCAGCTGGAAACACGCAGCCCAATCTGCCACGCCCAAGAGTGGTTGGTTCTCTGTCCAGGAATCTGTGTTACGAAATAGCTTTGTGTTATCCAAAGGATTTCTTTCACATAACAGCTTGTAGCATTAAGCTATACACCTTTGGTAGATTCACTTATAGGGACAATTTGGGGATATCCTAGATATGCATCATGACTTCTGTTTTATTATTTATTCCACTGAAATCTATATGAATTCCTACCGTCGTATTTACGAACCGTTTACATGCTAAACGGAAGTAATATTCGATATATTTTTAATACGGCGGATACAGCTATACATGATGCTCCGCAAGAAATTAACCTACAGTCTTGTAGGAGTTGAATTCATTTCTAGTGATGCGGCTATTAAAGGATGAAGTTCTTTATAACCTTAAAATTATTCCTTGTTATCAGTGGCGCATGCTGTTTAGAGCATATTGTGCATTATTATTATTATTATTACTATTATTAGTATCACTAACATTATCATTATTACTAGCATTATCATTATTATTATTATTATTGCTATTGTTATTGTTGCTATTGCTATTGTTGTTATTGTTATTATTGTTGCTATTATTATTATTATTATTACTATTATTATTAAAATAATAATTGAATATGCAGTTTCGACATATGCCCGATAGCGGAGAAAAAAAGGGCGGTATTAATTCATATTTTCATATGTATTGCTCCAATATTGGCATCCATATATGTTTATCGGTTTGTATGGAATATGAGTAGGATTTTCCTAGACTCCAAAAACAGAATTTAACACATTGAAGAAAATAAATGTTATTATTAATTTGAAACATTCTTCTTCCTTTAAATTGGCAATTCAACTAATAACAAGCACTGTTCTCTATTGTAAAAACTACGCATTACAAAACAGCAGTTTCAGGCTTTGGTGCTGGGTGAAGAGTTTCCATACTAGCTAACCAGCGGTTTTCAGTGCATTTCCATGTTTTCAAATAATTCCTTTTCTCTCTCTCTCTCCCTCCCCCTCTCCCTCACCCTTCTGAGAGCTAATAAACAATGCGCACCAACCTGATAATCATTGTATGCGTCATGCATTAGTCTTGAGATTACACCACCTACAAACATACTATTATAATTGGTTCCTTTATATGTACTATCTGAGACAGTGTTGCTAGACCCCGCTAATAATTAATATTCAATAAAAGGAACGAAAGCAATGTGGTTTGCAAATTATTTATGAGAAATAGCAATGCAGAAAAATAAAGGCTACATTAAGAAATTGAATTTTTAATGTTAATAACGATATACAATATGAGTTCAGCATCTTAAGCACGTGTAGTATAACTATTATGTAAAATCTTCATAAAAAATGTTGCATAGTTTTTGAAATTGAAAAAGAAGGAAAGGTTAAACGTTTCATAGAGAGGAAGTAAGCAGTGTATCTTGCTGGTGTTGTGTATAGCGAAGTCCGTCCAGAAAGAATAAGATAAATTAGGGTTTTTGACAGTTAGCCAACCATTCTAATTAGATTCGGCAACAAGTAGCTAGTGGGGACTATTTCTCGGGGGATACAATTATGTAAGTAACAAACCAATACTATACGAAAATCCCTAAACCGGGAGCTAAGCGCAATGAAATAGAAAGGTGTGTTTCGACGTGACTAGCTGATTGAATTCAGTCCACGTCTCTCAAGTACGCATCTCATTTGACCCACAGCGTGTAAATTGGTGCACGTATTCTTGAATCATCTAGGGAATGATATTAATTGCTTGAAAGTAAAATTCGCAATAAAGAGTTGTTCATTTGGTTGACGTAGTAACAGCTTCAATTGGCGCAAACCTCACGTATCTTAGTTTACGGCAGCACCTCGTTTTATATTAAATTAAATTCCTGCGCAACAGCCAACAAGGGGCCAGAGCCTACCGCCCAGCCACTGTGTCCCCCATCTTGGCCCACTACAGACATCATGGATGGGAGGGGGGCAGTATTGGAGAGTGAGACGGGGTTAGCGTCTCAAATCCCTCCCGGTCGGATAATGCGGTCCTCTCAACTTGGAGCCACCACTTCTCCAACAAGTATTACCTCCTTTCGCTTTGTGTATGTAAAAAACATGTTCTGAATATTTTCAAATGCCATAAGGTTATTCTGTCTCATTTTTAATACTTACCAGCTGATATCCATTAAATGTTTGCTTTCATTCTGAATTATCCAGATGCTAAAATTACTTTCTTCAAAGACTTGCAAATTAAGAATATTTAGCAGAAACTCTTTTCACAAAATAGCTGGTAGCAGCCTCTCCTCTCATTAAAACTGCGGAGCCGTAAATTCCAAGAAAATATTTGTTTCTATTAACCTAACTATCGAGTGACAGGGAAATCTGCAGTTGACCTATGAACCAGCGCTTAATAACCTTTCCACCAAACTTCTTAAAGGAGTTTTCCACTCTTAGCTCCATAGCATGTTGTGATTGTTTAATTCGGGCTTTATTGTTAAAAGTAGACTTTTTAACACTTAGAAAGAAAAAAAAAAAATTCACTTCTTCTAGGTAATGGGAAATAATACTCGGTGCTTAGGTGAAAAACAGGTTAAGGACCGCAACATACACGTAAAAAACTTCTACTGCACGATATTTTGATGGCCCCTCCTCAGGGCAAAGCTTATGCAGCTAATTTCTATAGGGTAAATTATAAAGAAACTGTTATGTGACGTTAAAGCTGTGTAATATCTTAGTTTAATCCCGAGGGCGTGTCATAACCATCCTAAATATTACTTACAGTATGTTTTATTGTGTGTTCAGTATTTCAAAGGAATCCTTTGTTTCACTGTTTGTTATACGAGTAGTTTCAATTGGTTTGGTTTGCTAACTGCGACAAGGCGCTATTTAAATAAATATGCTAATTGCTCTGTCGATGTTAATGTAGTGATGATGCATTGTCCAAATTGCTACTTTATTAGATACTTGAATAAAGGTGAAGCTTGATGTGTAGGCAGCATTTTGTAAATTATCTGTTTTCTGCAGTAGCGGCTACAGTCTGGGTGTTCACTGAAGTTCGAGAGTCGGATAACCCTGGACATTTGAAGTAGCATCTGTTGCTTAGTAGTTATGATTATGAACAAGTTGATACAACAGCAGCAGCAACTACAACAACAATGATGATGACAACGATGCATAAGATGTCTTACGAAGAAAAGGATAGTTTTGTGGTAGTTTGTTGCGCACATCATTAAGTACTGTGCTCTAGGGCAGGAACGAAATTAATTAAATTGCAATTGAGAAACGGATAATCTGAAATATGCGGTTCCACGCGCATGTACCTCGCCTGCTTCGGCCAAAATCGCAAGATAGTTGGATTAACGCACCAATGCAGTCATTGTACTGAAATATTGCTGTCCTCTAGTGGCCTTCACTTCTACCGCAGAGAGCTACCATCTGGTGCCATTAAGTAAAATACGAGTAATACAGGTAGAGCAGGAGAACCGAAACTTCGCCGGAGCACGTTTTGAACTATACACGCTGCGTGTGCATTTGGCTCATAAGTTAATTACGTCATCCCAGTCGCGCACGCGCAAAAGTTACTTAAAACGTGCACAAGCAAAAATGCGCTAAGAACATTTATGCTATATTTCATGGAGTTTAGCGGGGCAGACTTAAACGCCGTATATTTTAAATTACCACATGTGTGTTACGTTTCATGGCGTTCAAAGAAAAAATATTAAATAAATCCACAAGCTTCCAAAGGCCAGAGTGTTCAGATGCGCTTATGCTTCCATATGGAAGTCACCATTGATTTTCAGAATGGAACAAAGATCACAGTACTTTTGATCACAATGCTGTTGAAGTGTAAGGCGCACTTGTCAGCCGGTTTACCTTTCAGCATTTACCACTATTTAAAACTTGCCCCATTTCAACGGCAAAATTCGCTGTGTCTTCTAGGTTGCCGCCTCTTTAAAGGTCATCGGTGCACCCTCAGTTAATATCACGGAATAATACTTAGATGAAATCTTCAAATACAGAGTTTTCCCTGAAGTAATAAATCTTTGTCTTAGAAAGACAACACACTCTACCAACTATATCTAGAGAGGAAGCTGAGTTTAGCGTCATATTACATTTCTGGATTATTACTAAGTATTATCCTTGCACACAGGCCTTGAACATAAGCTTCCGGATGGTACAATATAACCTCTTCCGGCTCGGTTCAGATCAGCTCTGGCAAGATGTAAATTAAAAATATCGGTTCTTTCAGGCCTCTATGGTATACGTGGCAAGATTGGACAGATTTTGTCAGTGTGGCTATACCTTATAACAATCATGCTGTCCCCTTGACTGAGCTGCAACAAAATGCACAGCTTGCGGGGATCATTTTGTGTGACTTGAAATTTGTAAATGGCCGCGGACATTCAATAATGGACGACGCGAGTAGTAATTTCAGCTCCCTCGCGTAAGTTATATGCCTTATTTTCAATTGTTACGAACTATAAGATGTCCCTTCGAGAGAATGGACGGGCAGTTTCGGGCAGAATATTTCGTATCTGTCCTTAAAGCACATACACCGCATGCGCCACATACCGTCGATCATCGTGCAGCGTTCTGCAAAATCTGAAGGAAAGTCAAGAGAGAGGAAAATACCGGCAGTATAAAATCCATCCAACATTACGTTATCAACCTGGAAAGGCCACAAGGTAGAAAATATGAAATGTTAAAATATGATCAACTATAAGTATGTTGACAATTTTTTAACTATTTCTCACAGTAACGTTGAGTGAGAACGTGCTTTCAGGCTTGTGGTAAATAAGAAAAGAAGACATTCGGTCAATTTCTCAATTGAAATACATCCGCATTAGTGTATGCTATGAACAGTGTCTCAGTTTTTCTTTAACTTTAAACTTGTGTGTCCAGCAAAATGTCGTATTGAAAATATCTATAGAGTTACAAGACAAGGCCTAAGAAGTTCAGCATCTACTGCCGCAGCCCTAAATATACTCATACGGTAAGCTGTGGTAGGATGATAACTACAAACAGCTCCTTCAAATTAATAATAGTTCAGTTAGTTTTGTGAATGATGTTGGTCGTATAAACTTTGTCTAAATCTGCTGGGTGTGCCTATCCGCTACTACAGTTGTCTTCTACTTGAAAAACGCTAGTGAATTCGTTGTTATGATTATTATTAATTATCTATTTATTTCGGTGCTGCTTAGATTGCACATATAGTTCTAAGTTACTACATTTTACACATTGTGCTTTGTTGGACGAGGAGATGTAATACGGCATTCAATTTCAGGAATTTGTAAAGTGTGAGGGAGGGGAGGGGGCGGGGGCTAACATTTCACTTAGGAATCATTAGTCGATTGTTCTGAAATTTATGTAACTTAGCCTTAGGTCCTAATTAGAAAATAAGCGATATAACATCTCGATTGCTTTTCTCAAAGGGCACCTTAAAAATTAAGAATATATCGTTTATTATTTAATGTTTTTTAAAAAAAGGTAAATAACTAAAGTTTATGATTATTCTGAATAGCTGAGTTACATACATATTTTGATATGATAGACACCTATAGAATGATTTTCCTTGGCATTGTTTGTGTATGTAAACCTGTTGCCATAAGCAGCACCAATATAATATTAGTGCTGAAAACGTCATATCACATAGGAAGGAAGACCAAAGAGAGGGAGAGGGAGAGTAGGAGTGAGATTGAAATTGAAAGGGATGCAAGGATGAAGAGAAACATAGGAAGTAAATAGTGAGAAATAACGGCATGAGAAAAGAGACGAGCGGAAGTGAGAGGGAAAAAGACAGAGGAATCTTCACATTTAATGCAGTAATGGGGGCAGAGATCCGGATTTCACAAGTTTAAAATAAACATAGAGTATGAAATGCAATACTGGCAGGATTGGCACATATTATATGACACTGCTCACTTGAAAAATTATTACATCATTCGTACTTCATTAGTCATGATAAATGCTTGTTCTACTAACAGTTTCAAAGAAAGCTGCATACAACGTCCGGAAGCACTGTTCATTTGTTTTTTATTACAAGTGACATTGACGAGTTATGTGAATAAGAAAAATAAAAAGTCTGATGTTATCCATTCATTTGACTTTCTCTACCTGTTCTGCAAACTATTCTTACAGAAGATTATTCTTTAACTTCTATCATTTTAATCGAAATAAGTGTTAACACAAATTGTCATATCAATTACCTCCTTGTAAGCAGAAGTGAAATAAGGGAATTCTCTACGTTAACGCGATAGTCAGATTCCAAAAGCTATTCCTATGTGAAACAATGGAAATTCGGCACTATTTGCGTAGCTAGGAGTAAACAAAAGTGGTATGGGACGAATGATGATTTCCCTTTTGAGAAAAATTTAAGTAGTTTAAAATTGAAACCAATAACTAGGAATATTACTGAAACGGTAAGCCTTACAAGAAACGTATATGACATAAATGTTGTGTTTTAACGGTATGTCTCTTTTTGTTAGTATTTATCCATTTCTTACGGTTTACAAGTATACAAAAATCATCCAGAATAAAGAGCACTTCACAGGCTATTCTCAGAAACTTAAGATGTGCATTTCGTTTCTCATGAAAATGTCTGAAACATAGGTATTCTAATCAAAACCGTTAGAGCCTTTTTTGAGAAAATAAACATTTTCGAAAAATGTGCCATGTAAAATGGGAAGTTGGGTTAGGGGATTTTCTTGAAAATCTTCGTGTTGCATCCTTGGAATATACTGAATTTAAATACTTAAATTTAATTATCTTAAATAGTTAAACACCAAGTATTTAACCGTCTTCAAAACGTGTATTTCCGGTGAAATCTCGATACATAGTTGTTTAGCAGGACACCATAGAGGGTATGGTGCGTTTTACCTGCCTTGTGGGGATCTCGGTTACCTTATAATATGTTATTCAAAATGGTTGGGCTTTGGTGAAATAAAATGTAGTAAAAAGCTTTGCATATAGAGGTGATTTAAGGTGGAGAATTTAGTGGCTCTTCTTTTTGTATCTTTTTTTTTTAACCTTCAACTTGTATGTCCAGCAAAATGTCTGTGTCGCGACCTTCTCTGCATTCTGATGTAATAGATAAACCTGTAATTTTAAATTATTATGATACTTTGAATGGTACTTTCAATCACGTTTTTTTTCAGATTAATCGCTTTTAAGCTTACGTTTGGCATTGCAACTGCTGCACGGTATATCAATGGCGGTACACACACTATAAAGGCTACCCTTTCCCTATAATTTCTCTTGCAAACGTTGTCTTAATTTCTAATTTGATAATTTGTTGACGGATCTCGGAACCTTCAATCGTAAACTTGGGTACTATCGGAACATATAACTGCGATAGTGTACTCACACTCAGCTCTCTGTCTGAATTTGAGCGTAATCCAAAAGGAGCTTTTTTTGTTTCTTTGTTTACAAAGACGCAGGTAAGTGATGCACATAAAGTACAAGAAGTTGCAATCGAAAAAAGAAATAAAGATTAGAATATGTATATACAATAAGAATACAACTAGAAGTGAGAGAGAGGACATTGCATCCCAAAAAGCTGTACATATGTACCAAACTAGGGTGTTTGGTAATTATTTTCCAAAGGCTAACACAAACATCAGTCTTCCCGATTCCCACTTATTGTTTATATGGAGGTGTTTCTTTATGATTTATTCACCGAAAAAATCCTGTAGCAGTTTTTATTAAGATACCATATTTTTACGATGTTTGTATGAAGAATGAAGTGCAAGTCTTGATTTTTCTTTGAGTATCCTGTGAATACCTTTCTATTCTGAATGAATTTTGTATAATTTTATATGATAGATAAACCGTAAAACTATAAAACGCTTGAAACGTTTTAAAACCTTAAAACTCTAATATTTTCTAAAACATGCCAAGTTGGCGTTTACGATCTTATCTTATAAAAAAGTTTACCCTTATGGATTCCTGAATGTTCCCTTCGTATTTCAGCCTTTAAAGTATGTTACATATTTATTTATTTATTTTTCTTTCTTTCGTTTTTTTTTTTTTTTTTTTTTTTTTTCCCCTGAATGATTGTTTTGCAACATATTCGATTTATAAAATGAACCGTGCACCACCAGTATACAAGGTGCGAGATAAAATATACAAAGAGTTATTAGACTTCGTTTTTCCAGCTTGATCATGCTTACCTGGGCTGAATCTATGAAACTCCCCACCTCCTAATGATTTCCACTGGCTGGGACCTGCTTTGCTGCACACTTTGTGTATTTGATAACGGGCATGATGCATTCTAACGAAACTTGTCAGGCGGCGCTGATGAACGTAATTATGTACTCAGCGGGCGGAAGACTTATCAATAGGTGACAGTGTGTGCATTCACATCAGTGTTAACAATTCTCCACTGTAGTCTGCGAACAGCACGTTGACTCAGGGTACATTGCACGTTGTTCGATGGTAACCCTGCATTCGACAGAGTAATGACTTAGTTGGATATGTTAGTTGTAATGTGCTGCATTATTCCTAAAAGCTTACTTATCCTGAATTTTGGGAAATATATTCATTGATGTCTTTTGAAGCTGTATTTTTCCCGTCACTTGGCTTGAACTGCCTATCAATATAATTGTCCTCAATTTTTTTCCCGTGGGTGAATATTTAGGAGACGTCAAAACTGCATATAGACATCGGCCTGAAAATAATTAAATATGCTGAGTTACAAAGCAAAATTGAAGGTTACAGAAATTAATCAAAGTGGCTACTTCCTGCTTCGATGCTTGCCGTAAATCTACATTCCAGGCTATCGCATTCTGTGTTGCAAATTCATTACCAAATTCAAGATATGTTAATATACGGCACAGAAGTCGCACAAACCAGGGACTTTATACATCTCCAGACGAAAAAATCCTTTGGATTCAAATCAGGTGATCGAGCAGGCCAATGTGTTCCCCTCGACCAATCTGTCAGTGACGAAATTCACCATCCATAAAATTACGTAGTACTTACGATCCGACTGAAATGAACAGGCACATCATCATGTAAAACTATATTCTTTGAATAACATCCAGAGACGCATTATCAATTACATAATGCAACTCATTCTGAGAAACTGTAGACACGCTTCTGCACTCAAACGTGAAGGAGAGAAATAAGACCAATAAGGTGAGTGTGAATAGGTCGATCTCAAAAGTTTAAGCAGAACCTCTGCTAATGTATGTGCTCTCAGTCTTCATGCGGGATTTTCATGTGAGTATTGCGACAGTATATTAGTATGACGCGTATATTACTAGTTCAATCTTAGTTTTGTACATATTTAATATAAGAAATATCTGCTCAGTAGAACGCAGAACCTTAGGATGTATAAGCTCACATTGCATTCTTCAAGGCTACTTGCTTTGGTAAAAATAACAAACATTTTAGAGTATTAGGGACATAAGTAACAACCCCTAGTTGCAAAGAAGATTCTTTCCCTGATGATCTGGATAGTGGGACTTTCTCTTTGTAGAGAAGGGTCACATGGGTGGAAAATAAAGAAAAATCCCACACAGTCACGTGAAAACGCTACTTTACGCGCCTTTTTCCAGCCAATGAAAAAGGAGGGCAATATTAGAATCGTTTGGTATAGAAATGATGCGCGTACATGAAATCGGGCGACAGTGTAAGAAATGTGACGATATCCACAATGTAAGAAATCGCGCAGCACGCAATGTAAGAAATGTGGCGACACACAGTGTAAGAAATCGCGCGGCGCCCAGTGTAAGAAATCGGCTTGTTATAAGAAATCTGACGGCGATGAATAGTAAGAAATACGCATTAATTGTGAGTGTGAAGCGTTATAGTAAAAGTTAATCTGACGGGCGACTATTACCGTAAATGTTATACCGATTGTGAAACTTAAGATTACGTTGTAAAAATATAGCTCAGTAAGAGTGTAACTAGCACTTACAAAGGCTATGTCATCAAGTTTGCGATCGTTTATGTTGGGAGTCGCTCGCCTCAAACCAGCAACAGATAATCAATAAAAATAGTAATCAGTGAAATTAAGTGAAATTTCTCTTTTATTTGAGTCTACCAAAAGTGTGACACACCTTTGCCATTCTTCCCCCCCCCCCCACTGAGCAAGAGACAACTCATGGTCTACAAGAACGAACTTAGCCAGAGCAACAAAGGGAATCTGCACGGTATGTACACGCTTAATGTAGAGAAGTTCACGAGCATTAACCCTCGACCAACTCCAAGTAGACTCACATGATAGGGCCATATTGGTGCACAAGGCAAACCCTTGACCAACTCCAAGTAGACTCACATGATAGCGCCATATTGGTGCACAAGGCAAACCCTTGACCAACTCCAAGTAGACTCGCATGATACTGGTGCACAAGGCAAACTGCGACAGTGTTATGAAAATTAAAGAAACCGTCGCAAGTGAACCAAGCTTCATCAGTGAACTGATGTACGAGGGTCATCCAGAAAGTGACAGGCGATTTGGGATAATTAAATATTAACGAAAATAATCAACACAAAAATGTATTTACAAAGTTACTGTGCCTTACCCTATTTTCAACGTAATCATTGCTATCAAGGTATTTATTGTCATGTAATAACGGTTTCTAAACGCAGATGTTGCAGACTTTCACCGCTAAAAATCTGAGCCAAGATGTCACCGTCACTTTGAGGTCTTCGTGGCTGGGAAGTCTTTTCCATCCAAAAAGGCCAAAGTGAAGCACCGGCTTTTTTAATTCTTTTATCAACATTTGCTTTCAACTCCGCCATAACGATTGATGAATTTCCACTCCGGTCTTTTTCGCACACACTGGTTCATTCTTGATTACTCGTAAATTATGCTCATTTCCTCACTGAAGGCTGTTACATTATCGCCATACGTTTGCGTTATTTGCCTATTAAATTCAATTGGCAGAATAATTTATGCATTAAAAAAAACAACAAAAAAACGAATAAGTTCTTTGGAGATAGAAAAGTATAACATCAGCATTGAGAAACTGGTACCATATGACAATAAATATCTTGACAGAATGGAGATTGCGTAGAGAAATAGAGGAAGGCACTATACTTTAGGTAAATAAAGTTTTGTGTTTATAGCTTTCGCTATTATTTAGTTATGCCAAATCGTCTGTCACTTTCTGGATGACAGTCGTATGTTAAGAAATTCACCAACGTTGCACAATTCTGTAACAAGCGGTGGAAGAAAATGTTTCTTGACTCAAATTCCGCCACATTTAATCTTGTACCCGATGAGGGTATACGGGTAAAGAACATTTTGCTGCAAAATCATCCAGATAAGTCATGTGACTAACGCCTTCCCTTACTAAAATGCACCTTGTGCCACCTGATGGGGTTGCATCCACCTACGTAGAAACTCGTTCTTCACGATTAATGCTTCGTACTTCTCTTGGTTTCCTAATACACAACACACTCCTCTCAAATGGGTCAATCTGTCTCAAGCGTTTGCAAATTCGTGAGAGAGTTCATAAATGGGGTAAACTTTTCTCCATAACCTCACGATGCATTCCCACCAAGGCTTATACATTTAATGTATATTGCTCCGTTCACATTTTCTTTTGCCTTTTGTTGCTCCAAAACAAATCAGAAAGAATCAGTCAACTGACAACAATTTCAGTCAGTTCCTTATTAATTCCTTCCTCTACAACAAGCAACGAAACAAAAACAATCAAATCAGAGACATGTTAATTGAAGGAACTATCATTGGTGCAAAAAGGGGGGAAAACTTGTAATATATTTCAATAAAAAAACTCTTTTCTGACCGTGTTTGTATATATCTTTAATTTTACTGTTTTCATGCTCAGAGGGCATCCCCGAAATATTTGACAGCAATATATGTAGATACATCCTATTTATCATTGTTGCTGCCATCTGCTACAGGATTTGTATTTTGACGGGGAGAGTTACAAAAAAAACAAAACAAAAAAACCCAGTAATTACTAGAAGATTATGAATTCCTTTCTTTAATCCTTTTAGAAAGCTCTGTAGAATGAGTCCTAACTTAGTTACATACGAGAGGACACCTTAAATGTTGATGTGTACTGTAGCAAAAAGGGACCATGTAGAATATGCGAATACTGGTCAGGCACAGAAGTAAATACAGTGGTGCCCAAACCTATCCTCTTATGAGATAATGACGTCAACCCGTCGCTTTACCCCGCCTCCATCGTTTTGTGTTTGGCATGAAGCATTTCCCCATCACTCACTCAGCGACGACTCTACGTAATAGCATGTTCCAAGGTAACCAAACATATCATATTCCAGAAAGAATGAGAGGAAGAATATTTTTATTGAAGAGGAGAAAACAGGGCAATGTCTTATTTTCAAACATCACTCTCGATGTAATAGGAAACGACACTTTAAACAATGCCTTCATACTGATTGTGGAGAGCACGTTTTATCAGCTAAACAACCATCACTTGCTGTTATAGTTTGAATTCCAATATACCAGCTAACGTTTGAATTGATTAGAAATTAAGGCATTTCTCTTGTAGGTTAAGCAAGATTACAGAAATTGAGGATTATAAAAGCACTGACTTCTGACGGTGTTTGTCCCAACAATGTTGTCAAGTTTCTTATAGAATTGCTGAACCCATTGCGTAGGATATGACGTAGTTATATGAAGGTGAGTTTATAAATGGCTGTTTAATTATTGCAGCCAAAGAAGTGCATAGCAGTGTAATACATACTTTTAAATCAGTAAGCCTATCGAGAAGTACCGTGAAAAAAAACTTGAAAGAATTGGGGGTAATATAGACAATGATGACTACAGGCCAAAATATAATTATTAACGTTTTCTTTAGCTTTGGATGAAGGTGCGGGCAAAAACTCCCCTCTATCGCTGAAGGCTATTCATCGCTGAGTAAATAGTTTGATACATTCAGAACCTAGGCAATTTGATGTTCAACTTGACTCCGTTAAATCGTATCCTAAGCTACAAAACGGGCTACATAGAAACATTGAAGATGAAATACTACAGAAAACAACTTATTTTACAGTTGTAAGGCTTTCACACGCACTCTACTGGATTTGATAAAACCGTTCGGTTTCAGCAGATCTATAGTCTGAAAATGTATTCTTTTAATAATTTTCCAGATATATTGCTTTGCCGTTAATATACCATTAGACGTAAGCATATTTATTGAGTAGATTGTAAAGTTGTGAGAACTAAACAAAAAGAATATGTCTGGTTTTTAGATAGGCTTTATTGCTTGCTGATTCATGATAGAATGCAGCTCTATAGTTGGAAAGTCTGATTTTTAACAGCATTCTGGAAGTAGGGTATTTAGAATATGAACGGAAACCGTTATGTTTCCAGAGCAATATACTGACATAGTTTATTTGCTATCGGTGAGAAAATTGGGTTTCCACTATGGCTTCTGATATTTACATTTTATTGATACAGATTTTCTGCCACATAATAACTGACTTTCACAAATTTATTAATTCTGGTGTTTGTTGTTTAAAATTGCTCATATTGTTAATGTGTTGTTTCAAGCCCAGACCAAAGTTCTTCTGCTACTTCCCAGAGTAGCAGCATAGATGCCAAAGTCCCTTGTGGACTGTCATGCCATGGAGTTACGTTAAGAGCATCGAAATGATTTATTTTCATGTAGTAGTTTTAAAATTACCTTAATAACGTTGCTGTCCCTTTGTCGTTGCGCATGGAATTATATAAACTACTACTTGCTGCTTTAAAGCTTTTCATTACACCTGCATAGCCCGGAGGCTTGTGCAATATCATTTTCCTGTTTTGTCTTTCTTTTTGCTCTTAATGTCCTTGCTGCCAGAAGAGTTGAAGAAGTTTACACCTTAAATGAAACCAAAGATGTTCCGCGTATTGTATTGATGGAAGGAAAGCAAACATATAAACTGATCAAATCTACCACAAATCGATTCGAATGTGAATGTACAATGGGAATGCAGACGATATGTTAGTTATAATATTGCCTATATGATTACATGAGTTTCTTCCACATTTGGAAGAATATACTTTTGCATTTCCAGCAAAGTTAAATATTCACCAAAATGACATGTATTTATTTATTTCAATTTTCTAAAGCATACTTGGAAAAAATTCTGTGGTATTCCTCTATTAGGCTTAAAATAAACTTTTGCTGGTTAAATGTAAATGGCGTGTTATTTATGCACGCTCTTTAACTACTGTGTTTCTCAGCGTCCCATTATAAATTGGGCGTGATATATCACTTAGTTTTGCTCAGAGGCCTCTCTATCAGGCTTGAGGTTCTTTTACGTGCCGTAAATCTACGACACGGGACCAAAAGCTTTACTTCGCTTCCGAAGGCAGCCATGCTAAGGATTTTTACACCCGAAAAAATCCATCGTCCTCCGCCGGGTTTGAGCCCGCGACCTTGGGTACATTTTTGCTGGTTAGCTATAATAATATTTCCGCTTTTGGTTTACTATCGATGCAGAATAATTGGAGTTTCTGTTATGAAACACCTGTGAGTAAGCTATACAGTGGCCAAATCATTCATTTTCATACAATCCTCTTCTGCCATTATTGAGCGGAAAACCGAGCTCTGTTCATTGGTCAGGGTTTTAATGCCATATTTTGACATTAAACTAATAAGAAACGGGCACATGGCGAGTGGCTTCCAGCGCAGGATCAGCACAACCAGGTAGGTGTGGAACACAGTTGTTAGGGGATTGTGCTAGCATTAAAATGAGGAAAGTCATAATAGGAAATCAAGGGCATCGACACTTCTGTATCACTCGTCTGTACAGAGATTCCTTTTTTTTTTTTTTTTTTTTTTTTTTTTTTTTTTTTTTTTTTTCCTTTAATACAGTTCCGGGGGCTGTCAGGACTCCGGCGCTGTATTCCTTTTTTCTCCATTTTTTCCAGTTTCCTATATTTCCTTAGTAGAACTTATTATTCTTAACGTTTTCCTTTTACATTTACAAACTCAGAAACACCCGTGCCCAAGGCGGGACTCGAACCCACGATCCTGTGCACCACGAAGCGCCAAAGCGAGTCACTTTAGCGAGCGCGGCAACCGAGATCGGCATTTGAAAACTAATGAGATTGGCATTTCGCACAACATACTAAGCGTTATTATATTGTTAAAGACGGACAATTTTTTGTAAAACGCTTTTTATACGTTTCTTTGCATATTTTAACAACAATTGCAAAATTCAGTACTCTACATAAGGAATTTCATTGACATGAGTGGTCGAAATCTTTGAGGTATCCACTCATGAACTGGGGGTAAACGGTTGAAATCCCACCATAACCGTCCTCCCTGTATGAGGTTTTCCCAGATCTTCCTCAATTCTGGTAACTGACGAATACCGGAGAAGTACCTTTCTGAATTGAATATTTCTATAGAAGATACATCTATATATTTTTTTTTCTAAAAGTTGAATAGAAAAGAGGTCCACTTAGTCAATGCTAAGCCTGTCAAATGTATCTCAATGATATATTGAGCAGATTTGAAATGGATGTATGTAATTGCGTGGTTTGCAGGTATAAACACTCTTTTTTAAAATTAATGCAAATATCAGAATCAGTTGGTGAGCTTATATTAATATCGTCTATTCATTAATATCCGCCATTTCTGCAGTTCTACTCCGACCACAATTAATATATACTCAATAATGTACTTAACTTATATAAATATTAACCAATCGATAGCAACTACAATATTGTGACAAGCATTTTTTCACCATAAATACTGAAAGTGACTCTGACAGTTACAAGTATGATATATATTACATTGAGATAACATCTAAATTTTCTGTATGTTGATGTATGCTTTAAAATTGAAATTTTCTTGCAATTTTGGGTACTCTTCTGTCCAGTTGCCATATTGTAAAGTCATGAACACTACCTGCACTGCCATACGTAGTGTGATTGGACGTATGAACGAAAACTCAGTTTTCTATCCATTTTAATCGAGATTAACTTTGCAGGAAATGTTACATTACACATTTCGTTATATGTTGAGACAAAGGAAATGGCGATAGTTACATGTTTAACAACTGGACATTAGATGCTGGCTTTAAAATTCCCATAAGCGTTTCATTCAATAGCGAGAAGCAGCTGAAAATGGATGGCACTTGAACAAGAATTACGTCAATTCGAACATTAATAACGGTTACCTCGGAAACTGCTTATGCCACAGAAAAGATTATTTGGAATAAAATGGGTGTTTTAAAGAGATCTGTATTTAATATTTAACATTTTTTTATTAAATCGTCAGGGACCATTCTTGAGAGAATAAAATATTTTTAAAAATAATCCATGTAAAAAGTAGTTGGGCTAGAGGATTTTTGCTTTTAATATTCGTGTCGTATATTTCGTAGATACAGAACTGAAATAGCAACATTTCCGTTTTTGGAGTTAAATATTTTCACAAAGATATACTCATACTCACAGACACAGACCTTTTTATATTTTTTATTCAGGAAACCTTAAAATATGTATTTCCCATGAAGTCTCAATATAAAATTTTCCGGTGAAATACAACATTTCCCCTGTTTCTTCCACGCAGTAGAGAAAACATCAAAGCATTTTGATGTTTTGAGCCAATTAGATGATTCAATCCAGATTAGAACAGAACAGTGTTTGTCATTCAGCGTCACAAGCACTTTTGAGGTTCCAATGGTAATTACACAATTTGTCACAGTGCGCTTTTTTAAAAATAAAACGTTAATGCTATAGTTGTTATTGTTATTATTAATGCTATCATCACTATATACAGCATAAAACTGCCGAGGTAATCGTACATATTATTTATTTGTAACAATACATATTTGTACATTTCCAAAACCGGTAATACATTATGAATGGAAGTATAATACCATTGTTAGTTGTTAGAAATAATTTTCAAAATATAGTCCTGCTGGGAAGAGAAGGAATGGATTACCAAAAGTAGATTTTCACTTCTGAAACAGAAAATAACCATTGCTTGAAGACTCGTTGTTGCTTACTTACAGATAAAGGCAAATGTAGTTTAATAATCATCTGGGTTGATTAATGAGATTAATTTTACCTTCGTGTTACTGCACATTTCGTATATTATTTTAACCACTATTGGATTATATTGGAGACAAGTAGATATTCGCTGTATAATTTTCCAGGTTTACTACATATTGAGAGCATAACCAGTGGTTCTGTAGGCCTTAGGACTTCAGCTCACTTCCGGATACGACGATAGAAGCAAATGAGGATTGTCTGCGAATTTATAATCCCCTCGGTTAAACATACATATGTACTCATTGTCGGCTGTAGATAACCAGTGCTGTGATGTAAGTATTTCGTATCCCAAGCAGCCATGAAATGAGGACTTGTGTCTTTGTAGTCAGTCTGTTATTGTCTCTCTTCCCAACTTTGTGCCCATTACATAATTTTGTTCAAGTCTGAGAAAAGGTTTCCCAAGCAGTTGGAGCATTCCTGGCAATTTCAATGAAAATGGTGACCGAGATTTACTGCAACGATGTTGACAGAGGTTTACAAGCGTCATAGTGGAGCCATGAATAATATCACGATCTCTCTTCAGCTGAAAGAGCATGCTAAATTGTTATCATCTGTGTTAACCATCTAACAGCCACACTTAGCCCAGAAATGCAGTATCCACCGCATGCCAGCCAAATTAATTGCCAGTTAATTGTAACTAGCAATGATAAGGTTGGTTGTAAAGTTTAACTGAGTGTTTGCATAAGAACGAGTTTATATTAAGCTTTGAAAAATATTAATTCTGTGTAGAATCTATTAATATAAGTACATTATTTGAGATATGGGCTGAATATTACAACTGGTAGACCAGAATGTTACATGATATCGTTAAAATTCAACTTACAGTGTGCGACTATTCATCGCATCCTATTTAACCCGGCAGAAAGTTATCCCAGACAATATGTCCGACAGTCTGTTTTGTACCCTCTGACATTTTGTCCTAAACTATTTGGCACAAACCGTTTATATGTGCCTTCTAAGGTACAAATTTGTCATGGAGAATAATGCAAATGTTGCACGACTATTTATGTAGAAAGAAGTCCAGTTTATTATCAACATAATAATATTTATTATAAACTCTCAGCTAAGGTGAAACCAAGAGCACATAAGTAGTGCAACCCTTCTCTTCTACCTTGTAATCTTCCTAACGGCTAATTATTCTCATGAAACGACGGTCTCTATCGGCCGCAGTTTTCTTCATTTGGATGGACAACCACCGGTATCTAAATTAAGAATCTCCCAGTTAATTCATTTAGCTCATTTTGAAAAATGAAGAAATTCTGTGAAAGGTGGATGTGCCTTACCCTAGATGAAGTTGAGTCAGTTGTGCCACCCTCAACAGGATTCGTTGTTCTTGGTAGGCCTGTTACATCTCTTTGGTGGCAGTTCCAAATGAGAGTAGGGAACTGGTTTTCCGTAACCCGGCCTCTGCGCCGCCATCTTAAATGATAAAATGTGTCTCCACGTGCTCGAATATTGGTATGAGAGCGTCATATGATGCATCTCTAAGTTTATCAAAGATGCCCTTAATCTTCTGACCGCTATCAGTTTCATTGTAAGGGACAAATGCTAAAGCAATAATTGAATGAAATTGTAAATATAAATGTTTTCGTAAACTTCCACGGCCAATATTAAAATTATCTTGGTCCAGAGTTTCCGGTGTAGACCGCGTCTTAAGGCTAAAATCTGCCGACGTTTCGCCCATCTTGTGATAAGGCTTCCTCAGGGCTAACTGCGTCTGGTCCGGCTGGCGTACCTTCTTATATACTGTAGTTAAAGTTAACAGAGACAATGGAAAAAAGTTTGAACACCATCTGGAGACCTCTGCTAAGAAAAGCATCCCACCTTGCGGCCAGCGAGCCAATAGGAATACAGAAAGCAGCGACCCCAGCCATTGGCCAAACGATAACCAATGGCAACACAGGAGGGCGGTACTTGGCATGTCCCAACTACAGTATATAAGAAGGTACGCCAGCCGGACCAGACGCAGTTAGCCCTGAGGAAGCCTTATCACAAGATGGGCGAAACGTCGGCAGATTTTAGCCTTAAGACGCGGTCTACACCGGAAACTCTGGACCAAGATAGTAAATATAAATGTTCATTCTTTTCCAACGCTTTAACCCTGAGGCTTGTAGTTTGTGTCAAAGAACCTGTGAATAGGGAAATAAGCATCCAGATAATTTCGTTTCTGGGAAGTTTCGTTTCTGCATTAATTGCAGCTATTTCACAGTCAGTGGCTATACATTCTAGGAATACATTTACTTCGGAATGTCACGAATTTTATCAGCGGTTCTTTGAAAAAATTCAGAGTATAAGCCTTTCATCATTACTATGACCAAAGGAAAACCGTGAGCTTCTAGATTGCCATGAATCGCACTCAGTTACACACAATAGTAGTTGACACTTTGTATATCATCACGTATCCAATAGGAATATGTACGTAGTCTAAGCAGATGGTTCCATTTAGTAACTTCGTGTCGTTTTAAAGTGTAGCAATCACGGTTCACTGTCTATATTTATGGTGAATCTGTTGCGGATAACTTGTAACTTCTCTAACATTTTCGGATTGGATAGCAAATTTTTAGTACAAATCCTTTGGATGTTATATATCATACTTTCCTTTTTTAGTGATGCAAAGTATGTTTCACTATCCGTGGTGTTTACATAAGGTTAATAAGTGATATTGTTGCCTAATTAGTAATTTGTACATCTCCATTGATATTAGCGATAACATCTGCCGCTTTACATGTGCCCCAGTTTCGCGGATGGTTATGTGCCGTTTCTCGTAACATTGATCAGTATCTCTTTTTAAGTTATGTCTAGCAACACAACGCCATTCTGTAATATCCTCAGTAGATATGTCTGTTGTCTAGGTAGCCCTTGCATATTAATTTCGTGTTGTCCTTTGGTTTGTTGTTAGGCCAGGACTGTCCAACAGGAGTGTGTAATTAAGTTGTAAACACTTTATATTTTAATGTTACAAATCAAATATGAAACACATGACTTTGCTGTGGTAAACAAATACATTTAACTAGCTATATGTCATTGCATTTATACCGGTATTCTTCTCAGGAGGATGTATAATGAAGCTGTGAATACTTACTATTTTGAAATGTGACTGTTAAAACTTGCGACAAATTATCCAGTAAATGTTGTCGTGGGACAGATCTTTTTGGGACTTAACTGTCACTGAAAACATTTTATTTTTGGGACCAACTTTCCTGGGGCAAATTGCACGGAATATATTTTTGCGGAACGTAATAATTAAGTATGGTAATGAAATGGAGGCTTGTGGAAGGTAATAAGGTACATCATTTACAACATTTTAATACTCAATACATAGACACACACAGATACAATCTAGTTATTGATATTAAAATTCTTCCCTTTGCAGTTTTAATGTATCTAAGCTAAAAGAAAGGGGATAATTTGGATAAAGTGTAGACAGTGGAGGGAAGTACTTAGTTTACTGCGACCTAAGCAGATGTATTGTGGTTAAGACACACCGGGAGGATGGGATGAGGTGAAGAAACAATAGGAGCCCGCAGGTAGAAAGGCCACCAGAGACGCGCAGAAGTCCCTGACATTTCCGTGCATGATGACACGCCCCATTGATCACCCAGTTAGAGAAAATATTGCATTCCACAAAAATTTTCTACTTTGAAATTAACCTGAAATACAAGCTGTGAGACACCTTAACCAGAGAAACGTACCTTTAAAAGGTGCGCTCACGAGCAAACAGCATAAGTTTAAAGATTCGTGTATTGGGGCCCAAGGCGAAGAATAATTCTCCAGCGAAAATGGATTGTTTATTTTTTCGAAAGTGGCATCTAAGTACTTTGATTAAGATGTTGCTGAAATGTTAACATAATAAATAAAATATATATCGTGAAATTTCTGCCATTGCCCAGTGGCACTTCTGCAAGTAGCATTCTTATCGAATGCTATGTAACCTGGAAATCCATTAGAGAAGGAAATAATTTTACAAACAGAGATGTGGAAATCTCTCTAAGCTAAACATTTTGTGCAAAATAATTCTGCAGGTGTGATTATTTCTGAGATTTTCGCTTATTTTTCCTGTCATTGTTCTAATCTTTTAAGTGGTGTACTTTGAAATGTTCAGTTGTTCGTTGCTTCTTATAAACTCATGCTAGCAGTATGGAATATAAAGGTTAATGTTACAAAGGGTTTTGTAGGGATACCATTTTTGTTTCGAATATTTTCCGCAAACAAGAAGTGTCCGAGAATAGGTTTTTGTATGGTGAAATTGTAAAGTAGCTATGAGATCAAGTATGTGTAGGTATTGTGGTGCACTACCTTTACTACAGAAATGTTCCTCTTCACCTTCATGAGGAAAATGTTTAAGGAAATAACAGTAATTACGCTGCAGTCAAAGTTCTCTCAACAGCACAAACTGTTAGCGTTTTAGTGCATTTGTCGAGAGGATAAACAGAGCGTAGTGCATTAGATTAGAACTAACATCCAGGAAGGGACAAACCTAGTGTGGTTGGATATAACGCGCCTGTAACTACTACTTATTTTATGTGTAAGAACGCCGCATTCCAAAATACAATACAGGGAACCCAACAAATTACAACCATTGTGTCTAGGTCTTCCGGGTAGGCTGAATGTCTTGGGCCAAGACGTGGCCTACCCGGAAGACCTAGGCACAATGGACCTAGCCGCCGAAATTTACGCAAGAAATTGCATCCATTTCCAAACATATTTTGATTCAATATTGTTATAGTTATAAACTTTCTGTGGATAAATATTCCTCCTTGATACTTCCTGCCTTCAACAATCGTATCTGGAAATAAAAACAAATATGATGCGTTCCATTCACATAATATTCTCTGCCAATTCTGCGACCAATTATTCACACAAAACCTTATTTTTCTCTCTACTTTAAGCTATTTGAGATAAACATTAGCAGAAATGGTTTTATTCCTTAGTTCCTTCTATGTAGACAGGAAGTAAGGGAATGCACTAGTCTAAAGCTATAGCCAAACTTTTGAAAGCCGGTCGCTGTGTAATGAAATTGAAATTCCTCTGCCTTTGTATGATCAATAGGGAAAAAATGAAAAAGACTTCTTATTTGAGGGAGCTCTAGGTATTAGACATTTTAAAACCAATAACAATGAATATCTTTGACTTCTTTGAAATGTAGAATTTTTCCCAAATAACCCTTTTTGTGACATAAGCCATTTCTGAGATATTCCTATTAATTGTTCAAATTGTTAAATAATATAACGTCATCAGATTTATTTGACCTTTGCCACCAGTCGTTTGCCCGCGCATGACGCCAATACTAGGTAGTGGGTTTATCATCCATTGCCTCTTGTAGAGGACCAGCGAATGATGAGTAGAAAGAGGGGGTGGATATCAATAGTTTCGAGGACTTGTATCTTACCTTTCCAATATTTACATTTGAAACATTCGCTTGCGTCTCGTAAATTCGCAATCGCAAAATTTATGCTGATAGGTAACACATTCTTCCAGTTAGGAACTAGCGCTCAACCATGCAAATTCTGTGATGGGTGATCACTTCCAACTCGCGTGAAAAGAACGCACAAAATGTCCTGATGAAGAACAGCTCTGCAGCGCCCAGTACATCAACATGTTTACCAAGTCGGCAACGCATGCAACCCACGGTTCAATTTCGCACCTCCTGTTTGAGAAAAGACACTAGCTGAACTAATAATGATGCTGTCAGCAAGTAGTCGTGATCCTAGGCCCGTTTGGTGTAGACGCTTTGCCGCGCAAGGGCCCCGGGTTGGAATCCCGCTATAGGCATGGATGTTTAGTGTTGTGTGTTTCTGTGTTTGTGTTTTATGTAAACCACTGTCTCTTACCTGATGATCAAAAGGCAGAATAAATCTTATGACCCGGAATAAGCCTTTATTTGAAAATGCTGTCGATCTTCAGTTGCTTCTCGCGATTGCATGGAAGGAGGATGATGTCTTAAACTATCTAACAATGCCCTGTGTTGAAACATTTAGCTTCAATATTCTGAGTAATGTAGCTATTTGTGCAAAGGCTTATCTAGATTAACATGAAGCAGATAGAAAGACAAGTTTTCACAAGAATAGTTTTATTACCTTCAATAAACGATAGAGAGTAAAGAAATCCCTATGAATGTAACACACCAGATTTGTCATCTTGTGGCCGAACTCTAATCATGCTGCTCAACCTACACCGAATGATTAAAATATGAGGTTTTTGTTTGCTCTTGTTCAACTTTAATATAATTAGCCCATACACATTCTATGTATTTAGATGTACAACTACTTTAATGAAAAGCCTCTTAACTGTTGATAGTCTATTGATGGGCTAAATATGGGATTTAAGCTCCTCCTGTCCTTTTGTACATGGCTGACAATGAAGTTTATTCTTATAGTGAGCGATAAACAAAAGCGGCTGCTGCAACGCGGTAGACGGAGATAAACCACTAATGCATGAGGTGTGTTAGATGCACCTTTTCATGCTGGTCCAATGGCATCATAACTATACTATAAAGCATCTCGGGCAAAAAGATGGCATGTGTGTACAACAAAACCATGTGTGTTTCTCTCTATAGGGGCACTTAATTGTTTTATCATGTGAGCGGAATTGTATGACCTCGGTCAAGCATAACTCTGAGCATGCGCTATAGTTTCCAACTGAATTACATTTTCCGACGTAACGTTCGATTTACAACATATAGCTTTAGCTTGAGGTCATTGTTTGCGTTTACGTGACATGCGCTCATGCAGTATGCATGCAACCTTGTTTATAGTTCCGATCGCCAGCTTTCCCAACATTTTCTAGTTTAATACTTTCTCTACACGTACTATGCACTTGGTGTATAGAGAAGGTATTGTGTTCCAAAACTATTTCAAGTCCTCTGCGTCAAAAAAAATCATTTTTAGAAAAAGGTCCGTGTGTGAGTCCGTCGACAACATAGATCAAAAGCTAATAGACCGTTAAATACCAAACTTGGTACTTAAGTTTGGTATCCTCAAAGGATGTCACAAGAAGATTTTCAAGAAAATCCTATCACCCCAAACTATTCTTTACATGAATTTTTTAATTTTTTTTTCTCTCCAAAGTGACTAATGATTTTGATTAAAATACCGTATATTAAAGAGATTTACATGACAAACAAACAGTATATCTTGAACCTTACGGGAATTGCTTCTGAAGACCTGTATATCTTGATGAATTTTGCTGAGTTTTGACAACTAGTAAACCGTAAGAAATAGACAAAAACTTACTAAGCGAAAATGTAGACATCTTTAAAGCACATAATTTATCTCATATACATTTTTAAATTTTAAACTACTTAACTTCTCAAACAGGGCCACCTTTCGTTTCATCTCTGGTTTGTTTTACTAGCAATGCAAAGTGAACCGCGCTTCAGTGGTTCACCTATCGGCCAGCTTTTAAAAGATTTGAGTATGAATTTAGCCTAATGTACTCCATTATTTCTCTTTGACTTAGAAGGAAGCAAGCAGTAATGTTAATGTTTATCTTGATTAGCGTGATGTTGACAACAGAATAACTTCTGTAAGAATAGTTCGTTTTTAGAACAAATAGAGAAAGTCATGTGGAATACATAAGACTTTTTAAGATGTTTTATTCCATTGAATGGATAAATTAATAAATTAAGTACTAAGGAAATGCAATATGATGATCACTCAAATTAATACATAGGAAAACAGCCAATATAACTTGAACTTTGGTCGTCCTAGGTCTAGGGGTAACATGCTATCGCGGGTTCAAAACCGTCGGAGGGCGATGAATTCTTTCGGGGGTAAAAAGCCTAAGCATGGCTTCCTTCGGAAGAGAAATAAAGCCATTGGTGCTGTGTCTTGTTAAAAAGGCCTCTGAGCAAAACTAAGCGGCCTTTCACGTCCAATAGAGAATTGGATGCTGAGAACCGCTGCAGTTAAAGAGCGTCCGTCCATAAATACAACTCAATTTAGTTTAACATGAAGTTTAAACTGTATATGGTTACCATGATACTTCATACGCTAAGCACTGGCTCTGCTTTTATCTTTTGTTTTGATTAGTATCTTATGGTTAAGTTATTTATTATCAAAATGCTAAGTCTAGTAATGCTGGTATATTAACTCCTTTATCAAATTGAGTTGATATTACTTTATTAACAGCTATTGTGTGATTACTAACTTTTGGGAGATTAAATTACATTTTGGGGACTGTATAATAAAATACTATGAACTGTATTTCAAAGTGGGAGAGAAGATATTTTATTCGTGTAACAAAGTAACTATATCAATGTGACCATGTTATGAAAACACTAAGCTCTGTTAGCTCTGGCCAATAAGCAGCGGCGATTTACGCTTAGAGAAGTTTGGTAGTACTTATTAATTACCATAACACTACTGTACACACATAGGTAAAATGGGTCACTCCATATTTTAACACCTCATTTTCATTATTATTTTAAACATTTGATAAATGCCGCTCTATGCTCGTATAAGTATTTTGTTCAGAAACCTGATTTGAACCGTGCTTATGGTTTACGTTATGTCATTTTCAGCTTACTGTTTTTTTCTCTCCCAATATAAGTCGAATATAGTATGTTCCATATCTCTTTTCCCCCACATGATGTGGAAGAAATAAATAACATGCATATGTCCTTAGATATGCAATCGTCTTTGTTTCTAGTTTCTGTATGTTTACCATCTTCTTCATGCAGATCTAAAAGCCTGCATTTTCCAGACCGATTCTTAAATCATTTTATATTCCCTTATTTTGCAAACGTTTTCTTACTATACAGATTATTATTTCAAAATATGCCAGAAGTTATTTTTAACTAAACCTATCTTTTTCGTTAATGTGAGTGCATTTGTCACTTGCATGCTTTCATTGATGATAGTGAGTAGTTAAAGTTATATAGCTCCTGGCTTTAACACTATTGCTTAGAGCATATGACCAAGATCGATTATCAATATGTGTCGTGCTGAAGTAAAATTTTGATAGCAAAATTTGCACCGATCCAATGACGGGTTTTAGCTAATCCTAAATTATTCTGTGCTAATAATCCACCATAATGACATTTTACTTTGACTTGTTTCACAACTCACATTTGTGCCCATGAAGTCAAGGCTTGGTTTTTCTTGTATTCCTTACAGTTCCAAAGCTAGGTTTTCCATCTCTGAAAACAATCCTCACTCAAACACTGTATCATTAACTTGACATAAACTTCTTAAACGCGAGAGAAATTGAGTGTCTCAGAGAAGTCTCCAAAGATACCTGAAAGGGTACAAATGTTACCATTGAGCGAGTTCCAGAACAAAATACCGATTCAGTGTATATTTGATGTTCCAGAATCGCCCTGCTGCACTTCACATTATTCCTTCACGTTCTTCCGGGGCTCATAAAAGTCAGGTTGGAAGTTCGCAATGATTTTAGGAATGAGTCGACCAACAGACACACCTGAAGCAATGGAAATAAAGTATAAACAACATCATTGTTTACCTTCAGGTTAACAGTATGTAAGTGGAGAAATAACAAACATATTGTAGTTACCTGTAATGTTCCTAAAGCTGGCAGCGCATACTGGAACCAATGTACCACCATTTTCTTAGCTGATATTTCATAGACGTGGCCTTTGGTTTTTTATTGTCATCCAGATCAATAACTTTGCGCTGAGGACTTTGAGTATACATAATATATTTGAGAAGAAGCTTATCTTGATCGGACTTGGATTTATCTTGTAGTAAATAGTGGAAACCTCTTGACAGTTGTTTATATTTTAGTATTAGAGATTACGGGCATACCTTTTTATAAGTATTGACAATAATTATATTTCAAAATGTAAATATATGATTTGCTTACTTGTCATATTGCCAAGGCAGATATCAGAGATGCGACATTTTGCTCCCGATTTGGGAGATTAATGATGACTGCCGGCAATGTTTGGTTTAAATACCCTATAACTGGCATTTTTCTTCCTTTACTTGTCGCTATTGTCATTGCTTCTCCTGTGCTTCCTTCCACGAGGAACTATCTTGACAGAATCAGTTTAATCTGGATTCTCATTTGACATTATATAGTTGCACTTTCACTCATGTATCACAACAATTCACAAGGTAAACCGTTGCACTCAGTTTTGCGCGCTTCTGTATGCGCCAAATTGTATTGTATCAGTACGGGCAACCTTGGGACATTGAAATTCATTGCTTAAAAATAACAGTGCCAGGAAATAATATCAAGACGCCAAGCATTCTTCCCTTTACAACGCTGTAAGTTAAATATTGTAATACAAAATGTATCACTGATATAGCAAAACTCGACAAATACATGCACTTTTGCAGAATTTCAAGTATTTTACAGATCTATAGCAGCTTCATTTACATACTTTGAATAAATTGAACAACGGGAGTGGAAATGTGGCTATCACATTGTGCAGTAAATACGTGTAACTCATTTAGGTCCAAAAGTGCAGATGTCGACTTTTGAAAAAACTCCTCTGCTCAAGAGATGTGTACCTTGGAAACAGTAGAAAATCGACATTTTTTATAAATTCTAATACGGAATTTGCCACGACAGATAATGAAAATCTCTAACAAGGTGGCCCACTCCGGGAATTAAGTCCAAAACTGGCGAATACAAACCGTAAGAGCATCTCGTCCAAATTAAAGTACCTTGCTTTCTATTTTGTTTATTCTTCAGCTGTTTTCCGCGTTTCTAATGAGCGCTATATACTGAGCCCTCGGTGACAGCAGTCTAATGTAACATACGATAGAAAGCAGTATTGAGCGGAAGAATAAAACCGCTACCAGGTGCATATGTTTACACCGTTTGAAGGGGGAGTGGTTCAGAATCCCTGGGATATGAGTGTGTGCTTGCCAACTTAACGAGGGCGCCGTGCGAATTTTTGGCCAGAATAAATTACATGGGTGTGGTTCCACCCCCCAGAGCTTTTCTCAAAGTTAGAGCGGCGATTGTCAGGTTACACAGGACTTGTTAAATCCTGGTTTATTATTTGATTTCCTTCGTCCTCAAATTGAAAATAGTCGAATATAGTGCTGAAACCCTTTTACTGCAAATATGCAAGCAAGCAGATAATACATCGTTTTCTTACGGCAGAATATGTCATAATATAAAGTTTTCGTTTTGTATCTTGTAGATATATAAAATTTGAATGGCCATTTGTTAAAAGGGCAGATGTCACATTGTTTTTTTGTTTTTTGTTTTTTACTTTTTCACTAATTTTAAACTACATGAGTAGATACACCATTCTATGTTGAAAAGCCAGTATTATCATACCTGTAAGTACCTTAAAAATGTAACTATTTTAAAAGGACAGATGTCCTGGACAGAAGAATTCCCGGATGAACAAAGAGGGTTCAATAAGAATGTACTTTCCTTGTCATTCGATTACATGATGAACATTTCACTTCCAAAAGTCCCTGTCCAAGAACTTTTTTATCTCAGGCATTAACGTATTCTGCATTCATGACATAAAGAAAAACAAAGCCGTGTGTTATTTATATCACGCGGGACAAGCTAGGAAAGGTCCTAACGAAGTGTGTTCTGTGTGGGATTATTTACAAAATTATGTACCTGCTCATATTGAAGAAATTCGTTTGTTCACCGACAACTGTGCAGGACAAAGTAGAAATCACCCTCTTTCCAAGCTCCTTTTAGCCTTAACTGACGCAACAAATTTCAAAAAATCCAGCACTTCTTTCCCATAAGGGGGCATAGTTTCCTCCCTTGTGGTCGTAAATTTAGTATTATGAAGAGAAATTTAAGGAGAACTGATAGAATTTATTCTGTACATCAATTAATAGAACCTCTTATTTGAAGTAGCACCACAAATAAATTTGTAGTGAAAGAAGTAGTTAGTTCCACTGAAATGTTTAATTTCAAAGATTGGTGGACCCAGTTCTATAAGAGATCAGCTGTCTCCATCGAAAGTTTATCAAAACCAAGAGATGAGAGAATTCAGTTTGGTATCACATCTCTGTATCACTTCGTATATGGCTCAAGTGCACCTGGTTATGTTGTGGCAATGCCATTCATCAACAGTCTAGTGAAACATACATTCAATCTTAGCCTAAGAACCAATGTTGAACTACCAAAAAATATAAGCTATCCTACTGCGACACCATGGTATCCTTAAAAAAGGAAAAAATGGAGGACATTCGCAAAATTATCCAGTATGTTGATGATAGTCACCAGGAATTTTATATGGACATTCTTGAGTCCTGTTCTCATCAACGAATAGGCAGCCGCTACAGAACGTCTACCTGTAAATTATGGGAACTAAGGCAATTGTACATTTGTTATGGATCTCTTTAACTCATAAGCTTAATCTTTAAGTAACTAATATTGATTTTTTGTTGTATAGATAATACAACAACGATAAATAAAATGAGCAATGTCTTTGATTTGCAGTATTTTTCAACATTTGTTAAAGGGGCGGATGTCCGGAGTTTTAAAATGACAATAGAATTTAAAAATGTTAAATTTAGGAGATTTTAAGTCACTGGCCAATATCAGAAAGCTTAATACTTTATTTTTAATTAGAAAAGGAAACATAAACTCGTAACATATTCATAGAAACAAGTTTTTTGTTTATACTGAAAAGTTTAATCAATTGGACATCTGTCCTACCAACAAATGGTCATTCATTTGTAAATAAAACTGAATATACCGGAATTTATGTATACTAAAGTACACATCGTTAGAACGTGTGTGTATAATGATTTTCTAGTGCACTCCTAAGAAATGTGGGTGCACAGACAATGGAGTAGAGGATAAATCCCGTTTCTTCCTTTGTTTCTCGCTCCTAGAATTAGCTTAGGGCTTCAAACTGGCCATAATTTAATTAAGTAGCAGTTGTGTTAGAATATTGATGCATTTGGAACAGAGTCTGCTTTAATGTACTTTGCTTGCCACCTTTATGCCAACAGACAGGAGACACAAACCGAGCCTTCAGTCTTTGTCTTTACTATATTTAATGACTCTCTCTCTCTCGTCTCCTCTTTTTCATCCACAAATACCCAGCGTGCCGTCCTTGTCTTTTGTTCCTTGCAACTTTCTTCTGCTTCTGCCTTTCTCCTCAAACCAAGCCGCGCTGAATCACTTTCTCCGTTGTTGTCTGGAGAAGCGCGCCACTTATTTAGAAGGGGAGGGAATCCTTGTCTCTCTGGCAACACGTACACAACCATCTTAACACAAAGAGCAAAGCGTGCGAATATCAACACTTGGCGATGTTCAGTTTTTTTATGTTTTTTGTTGTTTTTAATAGGGATGTGTATGGGGGCTGGGAGGACAGAGAATGTCAGTGGTCTTTGTTTCTAACCCAAACCCTCTCCAAACATTGTATCTTTTCTGCAGTTTAGTTGCTGCTGTTTTAGAGAGCCACTGTAATGAATGGTTTCTTGAGTACGCTATTATCCTCAGTAAGGGTCCAAATCTGTGTCATTAACAAAGGGTAGAAAGAAAAACGTTATTAATTGTAGTTCCATAAAGTCTCATTCGTCTTTTATTCCGAGACTTTCTGGTTTTATATGAAATACCTTTATACCGAGAGAAGTACATATATTCCGATTCAAACTCGGTTCTCTCTCATGTTTTCGATACTTATTTTACCAACATGTAAAATTGTACTTCTATGTCCCCCATTCACGGATGCGGACATTGTTGTTCGCTAATGTAGCGAGCGTTGCCTGCTGCCCAAAGGGAATAGTTTCGATTAGTACCACCACGGGGATATTTATCCCCTACTTAGAAATGTGTTACCGATGCATTGGTCTTCTGAGGTCCACGTGAACCAATAGAAGAGGTATACCATGAACCATGTTCTTCATATGACGAGCTATATTCCCATAAATTAGTAACGTCATTTAAATTCCATGACAATGTGTAGTCGAAGTTTGTGTGCGGTTTTTTTCATATATCGACATTTAACAGTAAAATACAATAATTTGTAGCTATTTAATATATTTAATATATTGAATTAATGCAATGCTATTCCTTTGCCAGGTACATTTTAGTACAGTTATCGGAATTCGAAATCAAGACGTTCTTTGAATGACTGTTCAATCACCTTTAAGATTACAGCTGTTCAAACCGCTTCCATTGAAGGTGCCAATAGCACACTATATGAACTGGCTTAGAATTAGGAGAAGAGTGGCATATTTTATAAAATAATAGTAGGATATTTAAATAGCACAATAGTGGATAAACAGTAATCTTGCGATTATGTTTTTAGAAACGCTGCGCCAAAGCCAAAGTATACAGGAGGAAGCGGGCTGCTAACTCATGCTACCTCTGTCCCTGCGTTTTGCCCATGATATCCATTGTAGACCTAGGCAGAGAATATAACAGCCATGCTGTAGGTCTTGACTCACTAGTGATATTGTAGCATACCCATGTGGGAAAGGAATCGCCCATACACTGCGCGTACTAGGGGCGGTAGTTTCAGACATAGAGTTGTTCGCGCCTGCGAGAGCGAAGCGGGTGGCCTCATTGATCTTTGGTTAGAAAGATCAGAAACCATAAATATGCAAGGGTGCAAGCAGACACGGGGCTTTTACTGTTAAGAAATAACGTGTGGTTAGGGATGAGGAAACACAAGCTCTATTCAACTCACTTGGTACATCATAAATCCTGCTGTTTACACTTAAAAATAAAACTATGCCGTCGGTCAATACGTCAGACTGTACGTCTCACAATGTCAGCAACTCAGATGAACAAGGCTGTTCTGACCTAGTTATTCAAGCTTTTAAATAAAACCCATCCTTTTTCAGATTGCTTTAGGAGGGCACAGCTCTGTCAGCATTTCGATATCTTGCAACTAATGTTGATTGCTGAAACTGATGCATTATTGCCTCTTAGTAAATGAAATATAATTTATTCTACAATATCATGCGAGATGTTTTAAGCTTTTTTATGAAAAATATTTCATTTATCTTACTAAAGTGCTTCGCGAGTTCTAAGGCAACGCTTATGTCCAGGAGAATGGAGAAGCCACATTTATTAAACTAATTAAAGGCACGGATGAAGTCATACCGTATTAGAGTTGACAGGGTTACTTGTATCGTTTTATGAAGTAATACTCATATTCTCTGCAGTTCAAGTAATTCAATTTCAGTGTTTTGCCTCTAGATAGGTCATTTTATAGGTATATGATGATGGTGCTGGTGGTGTTAATAACTCCTAACATCACCATGAGTGTTGCACCACACACTCACCCCTGCATTCACATTTTCTGTACTGTAGGGAGGGTTGGAAGGTATATTAATTAACTAATGAAGTCTTTATAGAAGGGAATATAACCTTTGACTCCTGATTTCAAAGCCAGTATGTTGAGGATTAAATGGCGAAGAATTTTCTGGTTACCTTCTGACATTAAATCATCAAGGCATTGTCACATCGGCATCATATTCCAGTTTCAAATTTACATTTCCTCATTATTAGCACTTCAAATTGCCACATTCAGAGATTTTAAAGACTTCAAGTCCTTTTATTATAGCAATAAATATTATGAAACTGGTTTGAAACCGTTTTTTGCCAAATGTGCCTTTAGTTGCTATTTATGAGTCTTTGTAGGATACTATGTCAGCCCCTTGTGAGTTTAATACCTTATATAGTAAACACACATACAGCGAATTTGACTGCGATTCGGCCTTCTTTTCTACATTTTACATCATGTTCAGTATAGTAAAATAGACTTGCAGATCTGTTTTGCTGTCTATATGAAAAACAAACGACTATGTAAATTTCAAATGCATTGGCATTACCCAAACAATTCCTCGAAGGCGGTTTCGAAAGCCGATTGTAAAAGAAGAGTCTTAATTATTCGTAAAATAGCCCACTTTTCGGAGATAGCCTAAATAGGAAACGTTACTGTAAATCTGAAAGCAAATGGGCTAACTGCCACCGAGGAAAATCCGCCAGTAGTAGATCATTACACACAGACACTAACGTCAGTTTTGCGTCTGATGAACGTTTGTTTATTCTTTGTGAAAAGAACAATTACAGCGCAGAGTAGTATGTGGCAGCATGCAGATGAGGATCTATCAGTGTATGATCGGCTTGTCTTATGTTTTATTGAACCCCAATACTTTATGATAAATCGTAGTTAAATTAATTTAAGCAGTAACAAGGTGTGGCAGTGTGTGTGCATACGCTTCCATTCATTAAATACACCTATTGTAGGTAATACTTTATATTTATATTAGCAATACTCTGGGAAATGGACAAAGTTCATGCATTGCAGGTAAGATGCAAATACTAACAAATGGATGTAGAAACTTGAAAGGTGGAATATGATGCATGTGTAAATTAAACAAGCGTTATGAACTGTCAGCATTAGTACTAAAATACATATATCGCACAAGAAGAGCAAATACATTTGTTTATATTGTCTACATGGATTAATAATGACGACCGGTATAAAGGATTTGTCAGATAGTTTAATCATGTTACAATTTTCCCATCATGGACATTTATGGCATACCTATACTTTCACTTTCTCTAGCGCGTATAACAATGGACATAGTCGATAGTAAAAGTATTGTATTCCAACCCAAAACTCCATGTCGCGATTTCACCGAAAATACATGGCTTGAGACTTCTAATTCCTAAAAGTATGCGTGTGTCTATGGGCAACATAGGTCAAAAGCGAAAAATCTGTTAAATACCAAACTTGATTAAATTTTAATGTCTTACAAGGATGCGACATGAAGATTTTCGAGAAAATTCCGCACCGCAACAATTCTTTACACGGAACTTTTTCCAAAAAATGTATTTTCTCAAAAATTGCTGTAATGATTTTGATTAAATTGTCATATGTTTAAGATATTTTCATGACAAACGAAATGTATATCTTGAATTTTCTGAGAAAAGCCTCTGAAGATCTCTTCGTTCTGGATGACTTTTGTATAACTCGTAAGCCGTAAGTGATGAGCAAAAACTAGCCGCACATCTCATTAAATAGAACACACAATTAAGTCACCTTCGTTTTTTTTTTAAGTTAACCGTCTCCGGTATATTCCTTGTTATTGGTTTCAATGTTTAACTACTTACACTTTTCTCAAGCAGGAAGTGAACTTTCGCTTCATCGCTTTTGTTTTACTTCCGGGAATGCAAAATTCTTTCATGTAGCGAATGTTTTTAAAAGGATTGGCTCTCGCTGTAATGCATCCCCTTATTTACCTTGTACTTAAAAGGGAGCAAGCAATAAGACAATTTCTGCTAATGTTTATCTCGATTAGCATGACATAGCTATAAGAATGTTTTGTAAAGAAAGTTTATTTGTGGAACAGCTAGAGAAAGTCATGTAAATGAAAGAAAAGTATTCTTCTTTCATGGTATGGTGATTGCTACGTAAGTCTTTATTTTTTGAGGCAAAGAGAGGAGGGCGATGGGTTTTGGGTGTAAAATATATAGCGTGGCTTTCTGCGAAAGGGAAGTAAAGGTATTAATCCCATTGAGATTAAGACACACGAAAAACTCTCGCTTATGAAAAAACGGTACTTGGGAAAAGTTTGTCGCTCATTTCTCACCCTATAAGCGACTGCTTTATTTGTACAAAAAGAATTCTTCAAAATACTTCATACAAGAAAGTGTATACACTAATGTACTCCAACGTCCTGCTGCATTCTGTTTCGGCATCGCTTTAAAACACTTTTATGAAATAGTTCAAACCCCTATAGTTCCATGTCGCCCTACGTGGTGTAATGGTTACCATGCTAACTTCATATACCCAAGGTCGCGGGTTCAAACCCGCTGGAGGACGATGGATTTTTTCGGGGGCAAAAATCCTTAGCTTAGCATGGCTTCCTTCGGAAGGGAAGTAAAGCCGTTGGTCCCGTGTGTAGATTAACGGTGCGCAAAAGAACCTCAAGCCTGAAAGAGAGGCCTCTGAGCAAAATTAAGCGGTCTTTCACGCTCAATGTAGAATGGGATGTTGAGAACCACGGCAGTTAAAGAGCGTCATAAATAAAATGCCATTGCATCTTGTAGTTCCAAAACTGCATTTTTGTTACACAGTGGTCCAATATTCTCTGGAACTCTTACAACTGAGAAAGATTTAGAAAATTTATTCAGCATCTTTCTTTTAACGCGTACTTGAAATCAGTATTTGCTTTTCGTTATTATTTCTGCCTTTCTAATTGAATATCATTATTTAAAGGAAAACTACTGGGTCTTTAATTGTTACAAAATGCTGAAGCTTACCTTACTGAGAATTAACTTCAAATTTAAGAAAGGTTTTTAGTATACTGCGTTTACATGTATTTAGACAAATAGTGTATTTCAATTTAGGGCTTATAATTGAATTACGCCGCTGAACAACGCTGTATAGTACATTTTGGTGCGTTTGAGTTTGTTGAGCAATAACAATGAATAGCATTTTCTGCACATGATGTAGTAACTGGCAAGTCCAATTTCCGTCCCTTGATGGCACAAACTGGCACACAATGAAGAGTGTTTAGCGGAATATCGCTGTATAGCACACAAATGGCTGATGCGATTGAAGTAGTTCTTCCGCCAAGCGCTAAACCATGTTAAAAAAATCGAGAAAACGGAAGATTAATATGCCTGAGTGGAAATATCCAGGAGGAGAAAATATGAAGGCCATGTTCTGACCCTTTTCTATTTCTCTAAGTTAAGTAAATAAAATGCTACTAAGGGATTTTAAGCTAAACATAATCCTATAAGAGAACCAAAGTTTCATCATGAAATATTTGAAAGTGTTGGTAGATGCCAGACACTCAAACCGAAGGGGTACACATGTGTCTGCAAAGAGTCCTCCAAGGTAGATGAGTGGAAAAGTGTCGTATTTCATAAAAAATTGACGTGTTTTATTCGCATGACTTTCCCTTTGTCTTCAGCAAACAAACTATTCTTACAAAAGTTCATTATTTTACCTATATCACGCTAATCCAGATAAACATTAGCATAAGTTGTCTTATTACTTGCTTCCTTCTAAGCAGAAGCGCTGCATAAGCGAATACACTAGTCTAAAGTGCAGTCAAATCTTTTAAAACTGGTTGCTATCTGTCAAGTTGGTTCGCTTTGCATGACCAGCAATAACACAAAGGAGAGATGAAATGAAAGGTTACCTCCCGTTTGAGAAAAGTTACGCGGTTTAAAATTGAAACCATAACAAGAAATATCTCGGAAATGGTCAACTTCACATAAAATAAAATTGTGTATTATACAAATAATTGTGTGTTTTAGAAAGATCTAATTTTTTTGTAGAAGGTTTCTATTAGTGCTTGCGGTTCACCAGTTACCTACGCAAAATTAATGCAGAATGAACAGTTTTCCATAGGCTATTGTTGGAAAATTCAAGATAATTTATACGTGCTGTAAATATTTTTAATATACAATATTCAATGAAAATCCTTAGAGCAATTTTTGAGAAAAAGAAAATTTAAAAAAAAATCCATGTAAAGGGTAGTTTGGGATGGGGGTATTTTCTTGAAAAATTGTGTCATACCCTTGAAAGATACTGAACTTAAATACCCAGTGTGGTATTAAACTGACCTTTTGTTTTTGAGCTATGTTGTCCATAGACACATCGCACACGCACCTTTTTTTAAAAAAGTGTTTCCTTTTCGGACTCAAGGGACCTTTCTTCCTGCTATGTGTAGGGAAAGTAAAATAATTATTATTGAAATAATTGTTTGTTCCGCAGTAGCAATGTGTAGGACAGGAGTTAAAAGGTAGAGTCAGACTAACATTCTATGCCATAGCTGGGATTTCAATCACGGATCTACTGGTCTCTGTCCAGTTCTGCCAACCACTGAGCTACTATGGCAACAGTAGAGATACAACTGACTAGCGTTAGCCCTGTAAGCCACACTTGAAAATCTCAAATTATTTTGAGATGACATACCCCAAATGCGGCTTAGAATGTGTAATTACTTTAAGTTACAGCAACTGAACGGAGATCAGGAGATCCGTGGTTCAAATTCTGACTATGACAATGAATTTTTCAGTCTGACTCCACCTTTCGAAAACTATTATTTTGCGAACGCACAACCCGCTTAATAAACTATGCTTTTCGTTTCCGCTATAATGATAATGGAATTTTATTACCATTTAATATGTAAGGTTTGGAGCCTTTTTATGTATATGTTAAACAATAAACGCTAATTTTTTTTCTTCCTTCTCAACTTCCACCTCTTTACAGTGCGCCACCTTCTGTAAAGAAGAAAAAAAGTAAGATCTGCTAGATATGTGTAAATGTACAAAGGAAGAATATAGGAAATTCTGTGAATAATTACCCTTATGTTGAGCAGTTCTTGCAAAGTTATTGGTCTATTGGTCAGTCAGTTGAATAAAAGCATGAGAGGCATTGTAGGATCGGATGCTTGTTGATAATATAGAACACTGAAGGTTTACATTATGTAGGTCAATGATCAAAATATATTCTTTGACACATGCAATAAATGTAATGTTACTATTGCAGTATACCTATGTTCTTAATTAAAAACGTAAGCATATTTTTCAATAATCTAAACTTTTTTGTTTCCCCTGTTAAAAAACTTGAAATGTGCCTATACAGCGTTGTTCTGGTTGTAATTCAATCTTTAAACGCAACGCCTCGCCGTTGCTTTTATGCCCAGAATTTCAGAAGGTCTCAGCAGTAAAGAAATGGATAGGAAAAGAAAATAAAGAGGTAGAGTGGCCGCGGCCATAGTTTACTCAATCATGAAATGTGGATCATTTGCATTCTGAATCCAAAACAAGGTGATGCTGTAAGAAATATGTTAAAACGTTGAAGTTTAATACGTGATACAATACAGTTATGAGGTTTCTTACATGTAATGTGTTATACCGGGCGAATCACGGAATCGTGGATTTTTTTTAGCCCATGCAAACTGCCAAGCGAAAGATGTATGTATGGCTTCCCTGTCCACTTTATTGTTTATTTACACATGTAAATAGATGAAAGCTCCACTCAGTGACAAAGGGATTTAAAGGACAGAAGTTACTTTGGATAGAAGTTCAACAGTATTAGAGATGTACCTAATTTTCAGCCAATTTAATGAACGTTGCTTGAATACAAGCAACAAGACATTCCTTTATAAGCGTGTTTTGTGAATCTCATTGATTATGTTATATGTAATTCTAATTAAGGCATGGTTTACAGCACGTTTATTTGAAATAGCAAACCGTGTCATTTAATTGATAAGTTCAGATGTGTTATACTGACTTAAATAGTATGTTATGGAACGAGAGTATAACAGTGGTAATTAAGATGCGAGTATGTTTAAGAAATGAGCGGAGCAATTTTCACAATTTCATACGAGCGTCATTATTCTAAAGTTTCATGCGACTGTATATGCTCGGCAATGTGTCATAAGTTTAAAATATTTATCAATTATTTTTAATATTCTACGCTTATTTTTTAATATTCTACGCTTATTTGAGTAAAAAAGTATATTAACCTTACCTTATGCAGTGAAACAGCAATCAGGTTGTGGTATGCGCGCAGACGCGAAAATATTGATTTTTATTCTGCTCTTGAGACAGTTCTTTGCGACAATTCTTGCAAGTACACTAGGAAGATATATAGTTAGACAGACAGACAGATAGATATTGTTTTTATTTATTTATTTATTTATTTATTTTTGAGAATGGGGTATGGATTTTGATTTTATGAATTCATTAAATTTGTATATAATTTTTCGTACATATTTCTAAATGTTTGTGGCAATAAGTTTTTAGTTACATCGTATACCTTTGCAAAACACTTTCGGCGGTGTAATTTGCATCTTGCTATCTTTCGTGTCCCACACTTACTGTTTCTAAACTCTTGCTAGTTGTTTTTCGATAGAACATACGAGAATAATCGATAGTTGCATTTTCAACAGTTGTTGTCTGGTAGCGTTATGAGATGTGCGCAGGCGTCAAAGTATTGATTATATGTGAATCTTCTGTTCGGTGGAAACTTGGACTTTAATGAAGAGGTACACTTAATGAGGTCCCTAAAAATACAGCTACCAGACATATAATGAGTACATTGAAGCATGGACGAGCACAAACTATTAAAAGATTAATACATTTAAAACTATGAGTCGGCATTTCAGGTCGTCTGGTTATCAGCCAGAAAGGAATTTAAATGCAGCTGCACTTCAAAATTCAAATATCTCAATGTTTTCTTAGACATTCGTCCACTACTGGGAAATGGAAGCATGGATTCAAATCTTGCTATGGGAATTAGCCGTTCAATTCCCTCTCTTTCTTGCACTAAGGGTAGGATTGAATAGTCTTGCATAACTTATCGATCTGGTCGCAAATATTTCTAATACCTTTAAGGTGTATCAGAAATAATATTCGAGTAACCATTGTTTTTTTTTCTTTTCCGCGCACTTCCGAAAGAAGCAACATGAAGTAAAAAATGTGTATTCTAGCACATGAATACGAGTTTTTTAATAATTATATGGTGATCATTAGTGTTGGATTTAAGCTCTTCAGTTGAGGTAATTTAGCATTGGAGAACATTGGAGGGGGAGGGAATCATGACACAAGATTAGAACCATGACTTTTGAGTTCATCTCCTTTGTACTCAAGCAATAAAGTACTAACCCACGTGGAAGCATTACTAAAACAATCACAAAGAATAATTTTGTATTGTCCGGTTTTTACTTTTTACAGTATCCTACTGCTTTAAGCCTCCCATTTTATTTCCAACTTGCAAAATTTTATAATTAATCCTGCTTGAGTACAGGAAGGAATAAACACTCGACCAGAAGTATAGCTGCCTATTTTGGCAGAAGGAGGAACGTTTTCAGGTAAAACAAGAATCTGTATGTTATATAAACCCGAAAATTTTGGACACAAAATTAAGTTTTCTTTTTTTAGTTTTGTCGATCAATAATGTCTTTGTTAGGCAAAATATAATTGAATTTTGTATTTTATTTAATACCACAGAGGAATATTTTAATCTGGGAGAGAAATAAAATTGAAATGTGTATTCGTTTTCATTTTTGTGAACATGAGGGAATACATAGTTAACTATATAGATTAAAACAGTAGTAGTATGTTGAACCAAACATAACATAGCAAAAATGCAATAATAAAGTAAAGCAAATTTTTGCATACGTGTAACTGTGTTTAATCACTTTCCGGCACTGTGCTTCTATAAGAACTACATCGATGTAATTTTGCTGCCCACCCTAGTGCTTTATTATTTTCTATGTAGATATATGGAGGCCCTTGCGGCATCTTGCTTGATTCGCTGCTCCTTTGTTAAAACGTAAAATGCAACGTAATCACATTTAATTTGATACTTTCTCCCACTACTTCAGTCCTTGATGGTCACTCGTCTCTGAGAAACGAGGGCAATCCGTTTGCTTGTCATGCAATGGGCAAGACCGTAGTCATTAGGAGGTTAATACAATAACAAAACAAGCACGTAACAAGTCACATTGTCAAAAGAAAGTCATTCTGTTTCAGTCTAGCATGACGTCCGAAAATAGTAGGGATCACTGAGCTAGCTCCCGCACTTGTCATGTGAAGGTGTAAGTTTTACAATTGTCTTCACTTGTGAGTCATTAAGGACTGAACTACACAATGGAGTGATTCATTTGCCATATAAAAATAATTATTCCAGCTGTTGAACATGTTTTAATTGGACAGATAATAATGAATGCTTAGGCTTTCACGGCCGACGTTAATCCAAAAGAATTAATTTTTCGGACTTATTGGCCGTGGTCAAGTAGATGATAAGGCACCTAACGTTTCGCCCGTCTCTCCGTCGGGCATCTTCTAGCTACTGCAGCCAAGAGATGAACGACGGAGAGATGGGCATCATCTGCTGGATCACGGCCAATAAGCCCGGAAAATTCATTCTGTTAGATAATGAGTTCAGATTTCCTAAAAGCTGTAACTCTCAACGCAGTTTCCATCCTTCTTCGGCTTTGCAGTTGTGTTTAGCATAGAGTGGTGGTAGAAAATTAATCAGTGCTCCTCAAATCGGTGTGCCACGGCACAGTAGTGTGTCGTCATAAGGTAAAAGGTGTAACATGAACGTTCAACTATTGTAATGAATTGGTCGTGTGCGATGTTATCAACTGTATGAGCCTTTGCTGGCGGCAATTAGCTGTTGATGAACTTAAAAGAAAATGTTCTACTGCCTCCGTGGTCGAATGGTCAGCGACCTGACTTCTCACCCGGGAGTCCCGGGTTTGATTCCCGGCTGGGGTGGGGGATTTTTTTTCTCTAGCCAGCATTATTCCCTATCCCCCACAGAGTCTGGAAGTGTGAATGTGTGCGTGTATGAGTAAAACAAAATGGTTTAAACCAACGTAAAAGTACCTTAAATGTTAAAGGGGGCTATATAAATGAAACAATTAAAAAAAAACATTAAAAAAATGTACTACTATTCTGAAGTGCGCTGGTTGAACAAGGAAAATATGCTCTAACTTTTGTATAGTCTGATAAATGAAGTGGAACTGTTCCTGAACATGAAGGAATACTATGTACCACAGTTAGGTGATGAAAAGCACCTGTGTGATCTCACGTTCCTTGTGTGTATCATCAGCTGCTCGGATAATCCGAATAATGTGTAGGGAAACAGTGTCTGGTTTGTTTTTTGTAAAGCAGTGTTACTAATCGGTATATTATTTGCTTCAAACTTGTGTTTAAGCATTTATGTTCTTTTTATAACTATCAGTATTTAAACTTCTTTTTCATAACTTTATTTTACTTAAAGTTTCGTACGCGCTTGTTTTTACTATGCATTACTCTTCTGTTGCAATCCTTGTTTAATGGAAAGCTGTTTTTCTTTGATTTGTAATTTTTTAACAATATGACAAGTAAATTGCTTTTAAATGCATGAATATGACTTCACTGAATATAGCTATTAAATTTTTATAAAAATGCCATTTACATAAATTGTTTCTGTGGCCACGAAACCATTAAAACTTCCGTGATTGGCCCATCCCCTATTTCAACTTGCACATACCTGTTCTAATCTCTATTCTTTACTCTTTGTAACACAACATCGTTTGTGTACACCCAGTTGCACGTGCTTTTTACTAAAATGTTGGGTATGTGTAGAAATGTCCCTCTCTTGTACTGTTTCATTGCCTTGTTTTGATACTTTGTACCTGTTTGTAGGCGCTTCTTAAACTTTGTTGCTCTTTTCCTTCGCCAAAGGACCCACACATAGACAACATTATTACAATATCTTAACACAGTTCTAACACCGCTGTGCGAGATTGTGATTTGTTACAGCAGTTTTACTTTTTTCCGATAAACAATGTTATCCATATCAAAAAAATAATAACAGATTAATAAATTCTTTGTCCGAAGTGGTTCGTACTCGTGGACAAGCAATGAAACCATCGAGTCCGCAAAAACAGAAACAGATAGTAGTTCACCGACAACAGTGATAATTATTATAATAATTTATTTTATTTGTTTGGTCGTCTCCTTGGCGTGGTGTAGCGCGGCTGCTTACCTAGCGGGAGACCTGGGTTCGATTCCCTGTACCGGCGTGGGGATTTTTCTCACGCTGGGAGACCTGGTCCGGGGTGCACTCAGCCTCGTGAGCCTCCTAGGGGGCCACTTGATGGAGAAGCAGCGGTTCCAGGTCAGCGGTCCGTATTAACATACCGTGGGTTAGAGGCCCTGACCACTGCTCACCTTCCAATACTGCACGCCATTCATGAAGGCTCATGGACCGAGATGGGGGACGCAGCGGCCGGGCGGTAGGCCAAGTTTCCTTATGAGCTGTCGTGCCATGGAGTTATTTTGTTATCTTATTTGTTTTGGTGTGGTGACGAAATATGACCAATCCATGAGTGTGTTTTGTATGGTGAGAAACTCACTGATGTTGCCATGGTTCCCATTATATTCAAACTGCATTTCTCAGTACAGCATTCCCCTCTGTTAAGTAAATATGTGAATTACGGTGTTGGAGCATAATTAAAACAAGTGACACTCATGGCAAATTCGGTACCTATATATGTCGAAAAAGGTTGAGAATGGTTGCTCAACTTAGTGTAAAAGCCAACAAAACCCACCAATAGCGGAAGCGTTGGTAGTGTTCGTTGTAAAGAAATGTAAATAGTCCTGGACTTAGGCGCTGCTACTCAAATTAAAAAAAAAAATCTCTCTGCTGAATAATCAGCCACCGAGTTAATGACGTGCCCAATGCCATCGAATACATTATAAAAGAGAACATAAAGAACAGTCAAAAGTTCTTACCTCAGATCGACCAATCCATCGATAATGGCGGTCACGCACAACTTCTTTCTTACATAAGACTTCTTGCTGGGGATGTAATTGCAACTAATCTCCTTTTCACAAAGAACTACCCAAGCGAGCAACTGAGGAGGAATATGTCTTACGACTGACGAATATGGTCCGTAATGAATAAACATGACAGGATTAGTATAAACGCTTCCATGACAGGCAGAGTGAAAGGATTCGTCGGTAAAGTAGTATAGGTCATAAAATTCATCAAATTGCTGTCCCTAAATATGCGGCGTTTTAGCGTTTTGCGTCAAGAAATGGAATTAAAGCACACTACACTTCTGCTACTTTAGAATTACGATGTGTTAAACTGTTAACGCAAAGACTTGAAATTAAAGAGGAGGTATTTGCACTTGTTACTATTTACAGCTGTGCTTTCATACACTTAAATGCACTAAACGAAAAATGCAAGATGGAAACCCTAATATTTGGACTAATATGGATAAGATTAAATATGTGGATACAGGCATTTTAAAATGTATATTGTGAGATGTTCCCAATTGTATGATCCCTGGCCAACGATAATAAGGTGCTGGTGGACTTAATGAAAGAATATGTAATGTTCAGCTGAAATTCAAATCATATTTTGGAGAAAGTATTGAAGATTTTGACTGGGTTCATGATCCACTCATTATGAATTCGCAACATCTTTCGAATTATTTAGGCTTATCACTAGAGCAGACAAATTTTAAAGTAGAGAGTACATTGAGATTAAAAAAAATTAGAAGTACCTTTAGAAATATTGTAGTTGTGAATAAGCATGAATACCCTGTTCTCTCCAAAATGGTATTTTTTTTTTTTTTTTTTACCATTTTCAAAAAACATATTTCCTCGAACTGGGCTTCTCGACGTTGACTGAAGTTAAAACATTACAGAGGGAGAGAGAGGATGAGAAAGATAGCTAGCTACTTATCCATCGATAAGTCTTTGTCAACCATTCCGCCGCAAATGAGTATTTTGTGTGCAGCTCAAAAATCACCTCGAAAGTATGAGCTTTACTTTAAAATTCCTATTAGAAATGTGTATTCTCTATAATAAATTTAAGTTAAAAATTGTTAATAAATGTAGGCGTGTTCCTTTTTATAGGAATAGGAATAATGATAGATTACTAATGACTAATGGTTATATTGAGATTAATATGATTTTGAGTAGAGAGACAGTTTGGTGCACCAAGATTTGTCTGGGTTAGATTACTCTAATGGAATTTTAACAGAAAACGCTATATAATTGCTGCTGTCAAGTGATTGTCCTATCAAAGTTGTGATTGCACACATAAAAACATTTGTTTACTTTAAAGGGAGCCTATGTACGTGCAAAATTTAACTTCAATGAGTAACCCGTTTTGCGGAGAGTCATGAGATACACACACTTAGTTTTAAAATTACAGATTAAACCAGTGCGAGGCAAATGGATGCTCCGTGACGTCAGCGAGCAAGTCTCTTAGCTCCCGGCTCCCAGATAGGAAATCAGAAGGTCGACCAAGTGAAGCAAATCGAAAGGCGAAGTTTGGTTAGGAAAGGCGCAGCGGGGCAAGAGAAGTGTAAATTATACCTTTGTGGTTGTAAGATACAAATCCTGCCCTTCTCTTTCCTCCCCTCACTGTCCCCTTTCCAAAATTGTTTCATCACACGGATGTAACAAATCCACCTAATCTTGGTAACCTATGCTGTCACCAACTAACCCGTTCATGTAACTTTTTGAGGCAGACAAATTCTAAACACATTTTAACAACTGAGGAGAAGTGAAGGAGAACATGTCTTTAACCTGGTAAATATTGTAACACCATGCATCTTAATAAAAAGGGATAAGAACATTTATAAAAATAAAATTGTAATTAATTACCTGAGAGTAATGAATTCTGAATCACAAGATATAATCCATTATTTTTTCAGTCGCCTTGTTTAAATACCATTAATACTGTGAACACACAATTTGCACCTCTCATTCAGAAGTACTGAAATTGCCTTTCCCATGTATTCTGTATTAAATATGGGTATAACAGTAACAGATGTTAAACTGTAAAATAAGTAAAGGGGGTACTATAATTGAAGTTGGTCAAAATTATCGCTTTTAAACTTGTTATAATTGAATACAATATTTGCCGAAACTTAATTATGGTATGTGAATCTCGCCTGTAATTATCCTTCAAGTATGTGCAAATTTCTCACTTCACTATACCTACCTTCCCTTTTCAAATATTCAACATTTTAGTATAGAATACTTTCATTTTCCTGCATATCTATACCCCATTACTTAATATACTCACAAACGAAATGTATAATCCTGAAACCTGTCAACATGATAGAAATATAGAAATCTCTTTCTACGTTTTACTACTCAATCACTTTCTGATAGTGTCTACTCTCTGTCACTAGAACCATAGTGATGGGTAAAAAAAAAAAAAAAAATGGTGTGTTATTTATGGACGCTCTTTAACTACTGTGGTTCTCAGCGTCCCATTCTAAAATGGGTGTGAAAGACCGCTTTATTTTGCTCAGAAGCCTCTCTATCAGGTTTGAGGTTCTTTTACGTGCCGTAAATCTACGACACGGGACCAACAGCTTTGCTGCCCTTTCGAAGGAAGCCATGGTGAGTATTTTTGCACCCGAAAAAATCCATCATCCTCCGTCGGATTTGAACCCACGACCTTGGGATAGTATTGGGTGATTAGCTCATTGCTCACCAGGTGGCGTTACGAGAACTCCGCATTCTGCATGTGAAAATAAACGACAGTTATGCTGAAACGCACTTCGTAGGGTTGAGATTCCTTTTCAAAAGAATACACATCTCACGGGACCGGGAGCTTTAATTTCCTTCTAAAGGAAGGTATACTAAGGAATGATACGCCTCGAAAAGAATATTTCGCCCTCAGTATGGTTGTAATACGTGATCTTGGGAATCAGAGGTTAGCACGGTAAACACTACACTGTGGAGAACGGAAAAATCAAAGTTATACAGGGTGTTCGCTAATCCTTTATATATCAGAGCATTTAAAGCTGGCATTCTCCTTTCTTCCTCCAGCTCTGTATGCGGGCCTTATCTTACTTTACGGCGACACAGTCCTAAGTAAATGGGGATAAGCTGAATGGTATGGAAATTGAAGAACAAAAATAGGGATAAGCTGAACCTTTTGTCCCCTTTAGTAGCAATCTTGGCTTAAAGATTCTGAATCACAGTGTGAAAATTGAGCCAAATGTTTTAAAAATTGACATAGAAGCACAATAAATGAAGGGCAGTGAATGTGCGGTATTTAAACCTGCCAGCTGACACGTTAATAGTCAATGAGAGAGAGAGAGAGAGAGAGAGAGAGAGAGAGACAGAGAGAGAAATAATAAATTCCTGTTATCTTAAAAAGGAATCTGCTGATATGGACATAATGCTTTTAACCGCTTGCTATACATACATTCGTTTCAATACTTACTGTAACGTCCGTTGTAAGGGATATGCAAATTCCTATTTTAAGTGTTGAGTAATTAAATTTAAATACGCGCTAACTAGTTGTTTAAATAGCAGTGAAGCATTAGGTGTGGTAGAGGGACCATATGGATCAATGGCGTATGATACTGAAACACCAAGTTAGTTTTTTATCATTGAAGCATGACGAGTTAAGTCATACGGCAGATGGATACGTAGTTGCAACTCGCCGTACAGGCAAGGAGGTGGTCTGAACTCTGGCAACAGACAGAAGATTGATGAGAGCCAAAGGGCATCTCTAGTAGCTACAACTTGGTGGATGTTATTTGCATAACAAATAAACGTTGCTACTAAAAATGCAATTATGAAAATGTTCTTCTAATACCTATTCTATTATCTTGAGACAAAGATGGTATGAGTTTACCATATCCCCTTCAAGCAGATAACCGCTATTAAGGAGGAAATGAGACTTCTGGGTTTTAAGCAGTTTGCTTCTACATATAGTGACTATTGGTCTGAGTTCAAGGATCTGGCTGATTGAATGCTTTGGGTACAGCTGAATAGAACTGTGTTTATTACGACAATGCGTTGTACGTGCGTGTTATAAACATACTGTGCATAATAAGAAACACTTATATAAGTCTACTTGTGTTTTATCGACACAAATATTTGAATGACAGGATATCAGTACACATTAAGTTATGGTTATATGACTGCATAAGGGTACTCAGAGCTCAGATTAGTCTATAAAATTGGAAGTGAATAAACTTTAGCGTTGATATTACATATATTTTGCACGAGTTCGTAAGAAATAAAATTATCTAACTTATTACTAAAAGTAAAATACATAAAACTTTTTTGTACTATTACAACCATTCTCTTGGTATTAGGTAGCGAAGGACGTGAATTTTCCATAATTGCAGGGTTAATCTGTGCAGGTTTGAGTTCATTACAGGAAACAAATCTGGAATTTAACTACTCACCAAAAAGTATTTGCATACCTAACGCTTTGACGGTATATACAAGTTTCGTCTTACTAAATTACATGCTACTCGAATCAAATCAAGATGCAGATGACTGACAGGTAGATTTGCTCACTGGTTCAAGTGTTGATTAAAATTTCAGTATTCTTCTTAGACAAGAGAATCTGCAACATACGCGTCCTATTATTTTTATGGATAAGGTGAAGATTCATAACCATGTTATTACATATTATGCTTCCATGGTCAAAGGACGCCTCGAGTTTGAGAATTCGTTGTTTCCTGCTCTGTTTCAGAGTGCAATTTTTTCACCATTCCTAATTCCAGTTTTCTCCTAACCACAGTGATATTCTTCTCTGGTTTCAAATTGAATTATTTCAGTGTAATTTCTAGAGTTAACCCGATTTTAGAATTTACGGAGTGAAAACCTTTGCACCTCTCACAATACTTACAGAAACGTAAACGTTCGCCTCATCTCACTCCTTCCTTCAGATACAAGTATCCATTTATCTTCTTGCCTTTCTTCACACATCCTTAACCATATCTGCGGCTCCCAGCAGTACATCATTTATCAAGAGATAACATTAAATGTAGTTTTAAAGCCACAGAATGGTACGATTTAAAAGCGACAAGCATCAGTTTAGAGCTGAGAGGAACAAATTTCAAAACTACAGAACCCTTAACTGATGTAAACGAACTGGCTGAAAGAACTTTGGCCACACCAAATTCACACATTGATGAATAGACAACCAGATCTCCTAACTCATACTATCCTTCGCTGAAAAGTGAACGTTTCTATCTACATAAAACTTCATCCGGATAGGCGGATGGTTAAGTAAAATTCTGTTATAATATAGCATAGGTAACACTTTCTCTTCAGTCTGTTTCCAGAAATGAGAAACATATTCTCGGTATTCACAGACTAGATAATACCGCTGTACGAAGTATGTGCATAAATATCAAGCGGATTTGAGGGAGGCATGTTCATCGCTGGAAGAGCTGAGGGTGTTAGCAATAAATTGAGCATATTTATAGCTCTGTTCTACGTGCATACTCGTACATTCGTTGCCCGCAATATCGATATCAGGGATACAGCTTAATACTCTCTATATAAAGGAATCCTGAATGGTACCGGTATGCTATTTTTGTTACATCTCCCATTTCTCTAATCCGCTGCGTTTTCCCTTTAAATATCGATTTTTATATGAACAAAATTTCGAGAGTAGTAAAAATAAGCCTAAAGATGAAAATCGTAGCCAATAGAAATCGATTCTGCCTTAAAAATATTTTGGTTGCAAGACTAAAAGCTCTTTCATAATCGTCGCTATAAACTCTACTATAACATCAGGGATCTTTACTACAGTTTTGGTTATTTGATGTTGTTAATTTCCTATTCTTTATAAGTACTAGGGAAGGTACTGCTGTATTCACGCGTGCAGCTCTCAAACTATACTGCGAGTTTAACACTTCTGTTTTCGGGAATTAAGTCATGGCAAGAGGGTAAGACCTAAGAACTCCCTGGGGAAAACCTCCCGCTTTGTGATACACTATTGAACTATTTAAAGTCATATATTCTTTATAAATAATTGTTGGTATTTTTTTATACATTTTGTGAAGAAGGATTATATGATCAATTCGGGTATTAATATAACACTTAGTGCAATTATTAAAAAAAGGATAATTAATTAGTTTAATTAATTAATTGTACACTAATTTCAATTGCACGTAAATAAAATATATGGTCATTAATTTAAATTTTGAAAACAATTAATGCTGGGTCTATTGAGTTTAATTGCTTCCTGGTGAATGTGTTGCATCGTAATATGTTTCTACCGACAAAGGTGACCGAGGTCATTGGTGCGTGGACTCGTGAATGGCAGGTTTACGATTCAAACTTTGGCCGGACACTCCTACCTGCCTGAATTTTTTTCTTATTTTTTTTTTCAGGATTTGCTCAGTTCTCATAGTTAACATCCAAGGGTGTACCCTAAAATTATACCTGTAACATTTATTTCTCAAATTTTTCCCAGTTGTCACTTGATTTTATGAATCATAAGTGTCCACCGCCTGTGGTGTCACATGCAGTAAGCATGAACATAATTTCATAGCTACTTCATGAAAACAATATATGGCAACAGCAGCGTTGGCAAATATAAGAAAATTCAATCCACAGACACACAAATGACCAGTGATTTTAAACGCTAGCTAACTTAGATGTGAGTATGGGCTCGAACTTGAAAAACGAATGTACCGCGATACCTATAAGTAGATTTCTCACAATATACGAGTACAACAAAGATTGTATTTTTCATAACACTTCGAAAAATGATCTCACATACTTAAAGTGGCAAAATATTTTTTCTATAAAAACTAAGATTTCTCAACCGAAGAGAAATTCATTATTTGTATGCTCCGATTCGGATTCTATGTTAACTAAATCTTTGGTTGCTGTATCAGCGCTTTAGTTTAACAGCTCAACTCTGCAATTGAAATAAATGTAATCCATTGCAACACTTTTTGATCTATTTACATTACTATATTTTTTTAAATCAGAAATTTGTCTTGGAATTTTAAAGATCCAGGGCCCTTCAGTAAACTTCTTGAGGGGACGATGCGCCTGGTTTTGTAAGTTAAGGGGAGAAAGTACCTTGACACTGTTAAGTCGGCGCCTGTGATTGTTGGTGATAATTTGCTCTCACTATAGAATTCGTTATTGGCTACATCAAAATACCGAATCAAATTAATGTTAAAGTGTTGAAACTAAACGAAGGAGAAAGTAAATTAAGAGGCATACCTGTATCTTTTCGCGTTCAGTGCTGCGAGTATGTCAGGGAGCAGTGTATTGGGCAAATCGTGGCAGAGAGCTATCAGAGTGATACAATGAAAGTTTGTGTTTAGTGAGAAACATTGAGATACCAAGTTAACGCAATGTGTTTTATTATAGATAAAATAAAACCCCCCAGAATGAGACATTTTCATCACTTCCAACCAAAGGCACGTCACGTGCCTCGCACCTGCACTTCGAACCTCTTCCTCTGCTACATATTGATCAGCACATTGTTGCAGGGTTTTCCTCGATTGTTAGTCGAATACTGGGTTGACTTATACAGGATGGCACGCAGAAATGAGCGATTTTAGTATGGCAGTAATTCAAAGTAAACTGAATTTTAAATACATTTAAACACAGTCATCTGGAAGTGAAACTTACCCTTTATAATTCACAAATGATACGGTCATTCTTGTTAACATCTTCTAAGTGACTCTCTGCGTACACATTCCTGCATTCCTGAACACAAGTTTGACGCAGGTATTGCCACAAGGCCTAGTTTTTAGTTCATTTATGTTTCAAGAGGATTAGCATAACAAACAACAACAACAAAAAGGGAAAAATGCGTATTTGAAAGATCAGGCGACCGGGCGGGCCAATTCAACTTGCCGTTCTTCGAGATGAGACGCTATCCAAAGAGCTATCGTAATACAGCGATGGATATTTTTGCTGTGTGAGCCGTAGCTGCGTCATGCTGAAATGTAAACTCGTCCGCAGGATAATTTTCAGTTTTATTGGTGTAGACGTTTCAGTCATACTGTCATAGTTTTGGGAATACACAATATCTGCGCGGTCAGCACCATCTTCATAAAAATATGAACCTATTTTCCAGTTCGCTAACACAGCGCATCACCCGGCCACTTTTTCACTGTGCAATGGTGGATTTTCTGCAACTAGTGAACGTTTTGTTTATTCTCATAACCATTTAAGTGGAAATCTGCTTCGTTAGACATCCACACGTTCGTTGCGAACATTTTCTCACTTTACAATTTTGCTAAAAACTATTCAGGAAAAAAAAAAGGTCTTTTGGTATCGCGGTTTGCAGTTGTTAGACAATCTGAAGCTTGTCCTGGTGCATTTTGAAATTCTGCCCAAAGTGGAATGAGATAACATCTAATGAAACATCGTGTCGCCGTGCAGAACATTGTGGACTTTGCTAAATGGGGGCATTGACTCTTTGAACGGTCTGTGGATTTGGGACAGTTTTCCTTGGCCCTGGATACTTCTCGTTCAAGGCAGAACTTGTGGATTTGAGTTTTTTAATCGGTGCTTTTACAGCGTGGAATGACGCAAGAGGACCATGATGCCCAATTTGAAAATGGCTCTGAAATTCTCGTCGCGCAGTTTCATAAGAATTATTGTTTTGTATTAAGCCTTTACTGCGAAAACACAATAGCCTTCTGACCACTGCGCCCTGGCAACTGAAAAGGAATTGTTCGAGGAACAAAACAGAGAAGTTCTTACAATTTAGTGCTAATTTAAAATCACCCGCTACTGCGTGTCGCCCTGTATAATACCGCAAATTTTCCTATTCCTCATTTCTTGTCATTTAATTTCCTTATGTTTCAAGGTCGAAGGATCAGACGAGTTGACGGTGGGTTACGCGTATTGCGGTGCAGTTTACTTTGTATAACTTTGTTTACTTGTATCGCCCTAGCGATCGGTGTGGGAAGCGTTAGGGACCCCGCCTGTGTCTAAGCCTGCCGCCCCGAATCTGGTGTCCTTCTGTGAACTTCTCTTCATCCCTTCCTCCTAGAGATTTTCAGAAGTACAATAGTGATCTTAAGGTCGAAGAAGTTCTTATTTGCTTCCTAATAACCACATCATTTTCCACAATTTCCAAAAACATGGAAAATTATGTTTTGTTGATATTCTTTAAAACTGCTGAAAATCGAAGAAAAATATTTATTTAATAACGACTCTTTCAACTGATCCATGTCAGCACTGCCAGTGTGCCGGAACTTCGTACCTCAGGAGTTCTTATACATACCGATATGGTTCTTTCGCTTTTGACTACACTTAAAAACCATCAATCTGGGCTGGATTTTAACCCGGGACCTTGTGATCAGAAGGCCATCGGCTAATCAACTGAGCCACTTTTACAGTATGAAAAAAAGTATAAATATATAATGCGATTAAGTTATATCTTCTATCAGTACTCAAAAGAAAAACCCTTATTTCAATCACAACATGTATATTCTAATTAGTGTTTTGCTCAGTATAGTGGAAAACAAGAAACTTACTGTAGGTTATTCATTTGTTCTAGTAGAAGTTAAACACGCTAGTTAATTAATGTATACTCTGTTCCTTCTATTCTCTTCAAAACACTTGTTTTGTTGTTAAAACAATAGCATCCAGACATCTCTCTCTCTCTCTCTCTCTCTCTCTCTCTCTCTCTCTCATTGTCTTGTATTTAAGTACTAAAATAATATTTTGCAAGTGTGGCACATTAAGTAAATGAAATAAGATGCAAACTTACTTTACATTCTACATATATGCCGTGGGTTAGAACGTCGAGGAGGACTAAACAGCAAATGAAAACCAGGAAATTAAGTGTCGGAACAACGCATGTTCATCAAGTCTACCAAGAAGAACTTGGTACAGGGAATAGTACTGTCACTGGGAATGATGGCAGTGGAAGAATACAAGTACAAGGAAGTTAACCAACTTCTAAAGTAAACTTAATGAATAAAGCACATTCTCTTTCCTGGGTTGTTATTGTAAGATTGCCGCAGGCATGCGGGATTACTTTCAAGAGTTTCTTAATATACCTGCTCTCGGCATGTTTTTCTTTCTGTAAATGTGTTTAGTTATTAAAAGAAACAAATTAGATATAAATTAAATTAATAAACATTTATTGCTTGTAGATAGTAATTTCATTGGATAGTTCCTGCTTTAGAGCTCACTGTGAAAACCGTAGACGTTTGCTTAATACTTTTCTTTTAAAGAACGACCTAAGGATACAAATGATTTTTATCATCAGACGTTTAAAGGAAACCACTAATCAGTAATCATACATTCACATGACGTGTTTTCTTTCATTTATAGTAGAGCTGTCAAATATCAGTGTTCGTAAAACAAAGGTTATTTTTGTTTAATATTTGCATAGATGCCGCTCCAAAGTGGCTAGGGTACAATAGATTAAGATCCCCTTCTCTATAAAAAAGGCTAAAATTGCAATAAGTATTTTTTTAAGGAACTTCCCATTACATTTTGCCAAATTATCATATATTTTATAAGCATCAAAACACTTTTCATTGGTCATTGAGACTTTACCACATCAAAGATGAGGTTTAACTTCATTATCCACACATCTGAAAAAAAGGAGGCATCTCTTTTGACCAAAGAAATTGTTACTATCGGAAATTTTCCATAATTTTGCCAGATTGGGTGTTAAAGCAAATAATCCATTACCTCGGATATTTTGGGGATACACATTCCATTTAACCTGTCTTGCGCATGTTGGAATGCAACAATTCACACCATAATTACATTTCTTGTTAGCTTACATATGTTTTCATATCTAGCATATACAGAAAATGACATACCTCTATTTTTACTTTCTCTATACGTACTATGCACATAGTAAATAGAGAAGATATTGTATTCCAACAAAAAAATTGATGTTGAGATTTCGCCGTAAATATATGTTTTAAGGTCCCATGAAAAAAATGGGAACAACGCCTAGTCTAAAGTATTCCTTTTATTTCCCTTTTATTTATAAGAAACTAAGTAATAGTACCATTTCTGCTAATGTTTATCTCGATTAGCAGGATGTCGAAGAATAATCTTTTGAAACCCTCCGCAGATAACATGCACTTGGCATGTATTAAAGGTAACAGGGGTTACTGGTAACCCAACATTTTCTTTTTTATCTTAGGAATTGAAAAGTGGAAAATTTAATGAAACGAATTTATTAATATTCTCTGTGATGCTTACAGTGACATACAGACAAGAATAATTCTTACTTTACTTGTTGATATTTTCATCGTTTATCTTGAAAGCAGTGAATGCATATTTCACGCCAATGTTCCTTACCAGTTCCATTACCGCACTTTCCACAGGCAGTTTTACATTTATAATCCTTGTATCTTGGGCATCTGAAATATTTTGATTGTTTATTATGTCTGGGAGGCGCTTCTTCATATTCAAGGGGTTGTATGTGCCCTAGAAGTGAAGCTATACTTGAAGAAAGTTCTCGCGGTAAATTTTTCTCCAGGCGGTTAGTCGTGTAAGGCTTTGCGGGCCCCATTCCTAGATTTTTCAAAAAGCCTTTTCGTTTCATTTTCAGCTGGGTATTACTAATCATAAATATAACCATGGCATTAATGCCAGAGTGATTTAATATTCCAAAGAACATCCTAAGTGGCTAGCGACAAGAGCATCTAGAAACTCTGTAGGCATTAAGTATTTTATCAAACGTGGCCACGCCGCCCTTAGTAGGATAGTAGAATTTTGTTTTTTTCCGGTTTCTTCCTTTGATAATTTATATCTGGTTTGCTATGCATGGTGGAAAACAAATTAGTCTCCCCTCATTGCTGTAACAGAAACTAACGTCTGGTTACTGTATGCAAACTGTGAAGATACAAACTGCTTTTTCTTGTTAGATAGAAAGTTTAGAGGAATTTCAGCGTTATTTTTTCTCGTGGTCTCCGCAATGGTCGGTTTATGTTCTTTTTGCATAACTTCTGCTAAAGAAACAAACGTAAACCAATTATCAAATGTGATATTTCACCCGGAACCCTTGACCCTTTGTGACAATTACTTTACATAGTAAGTTGGCAGGTTGTCTGATGTATTACGTCACTCTTTTCCGATGTAGGGTAAGGCATGGATCATATAGCAAGTTCGAGTATCATAGTGTTACTATTTTGATTTCGTACTGTCAGGTTTCGATGCAATGTACACTCTAAAGGAACATTTACCACGAAAGCCCAAAAGATGCTCATCAATAATAAGGATCATGTGTGGGCTGTAATTTGAGCGACAATGTGAGATAAATATTGTCCATTGGTTTTGTATAGGATAAAATTTATCTTCACGATCTTATCATCAAATTTCGGGCATAAAATGATAAATCTGAACCTGCTTTTTGGTATAATGCTCCTATATAAAGATGAAATTTCCCACATCTCTGCTGTGCCCAGATGGTCGTCTTTTCTGCACCCTGCTATGTAGAGGAGACAGTTACACTGATCTCTATATTATTATTGTCATAAACATATCGCTTATTACTATAATTCGCTCTTATCCCATTAATCTCTTCATTAGTATGTATTACAATAATATCAATACTTTCCTAATTTATGAGAATTTTGAAGGCATCCATTTTTGAGCTAATATTTTGTTGTCTGGCTTTAGGATTTTTGGCCATTTTCCTGCAGTTTTGCTGGAAGGTGGAGATATAAGAAACCAAATAGAGCAATTTTTACTTATAGTAAATTTGAAGATAGATCCATTATCTCCACATCTCTGGAAGTCAGTTTACTTTTCAGAGCTTCCTTCAGAAGGGAAATCAACATTGTCTTCTTCACTTGATGAAGCTTCATCACCAAAATTAGAGTCTGTGTCTGTGTCCTGCGAATTACGGAGCGTAAAATCAGAAAAAACTGGATCGTTTACCTTAGATATCCTTTTGTAAGAAACGATGTAAAAAGATTACAAACAGGGAAGGTAAAAGGTGTTATGCGTAACCCCGACAACATACTGATCAAAACAATGCTGAATAAACCAGTTGTGTTAAATGAAGCTTTTGAACTGTATAGATGAATACAAAGAGCACAAGCGCAAGTCATTCAAAATACCGACATTAATAACATAAATTATTTTGTCTAAGGTTATGAGTAAACTCCGTTACCGACTGAGGGTAAGAATACTTTATTTGTGGAACAGATAGAGTCGTGTGGGTGGAATATATCAGATTTTTATATTTAGGTGTTTATTTATGATGAAAAATATGCTCAGTGGCATTATACTAATCACTATACATGCGTATGCAAGTGTGTTAAGTGATTATTTAACACCTGACGCCAATAAGCTAACTTTCCGTTAAAAGAAGTCGTCTCTGTGAATTTTTGAAAGCAGACAATGGGCTCCTATTTAATTCAATCCATTAGATGTGTTAAAACATTAACTATAAATAAAAAGCCAAAGTTTGTTATATTGAAGAGGTCTGATTACCGAGCAGATGCATACATATTCCGTTTGTTTTAATGCGCCTTTTTTCCGGGGATCATTCCTAATACTAGGTGTTTTTCCAGGGAATGATTTCTATAGGTGTTAAGGGAACTATAATTTGAGCTAATAATAATGACATACATATGATCAAATGCTGATCGACAGCTGTCATGTTTTACATTATAAATACGCCATGTCATACCATGCACTATACTTACAAGCAAAAAGCTACGTTCCAAACTTTAGATAAAGTCAAACATTATTCGCATTATTATCTTTCATTATATATACATTTTAACTTAGGTAACTTCAATACCTTAGTTATAGCAAAATTAATATAAATGTTTCAAATGTGCCTAAAGATTCATAAATTCGAAGCTCTATAGCTCTGAAAGCCTACAAAATTTGGAAGTGAAATTTCACCGGAAATACATGGTATAGGTCACTGAACCCAAGAAAAGTATTTCAAAAGAAAATTTTGTGCACATGGTTATGTGTGCAAAGGAGAGAGAATAGTTGGAATATGAAAACTCGGATACATATTAAACTGGGCAGTAAGTTCCGCACCTAGCACAGATGGAGCAGTAAGGTTTTTAAGCAAATCCAAAACTCCAAACTATCATTACAGAGAAGCGCTCTGTAATTTTTTTTCTAAAACGGCTCTAACAATTTTAATGAAAGTTTTAGTGAAAGTTTAGTGACCTAACTGATGAAACATAAGTATATCTTGATCTGTCTGTGAATAATCCGTGATGTCCTCTTTATTTAATCAATTGTGTGCAATGTTTTAAAACTAGGATAGCTTAAAAATGCACACAAGCTACTACAGGAAATATCTAGAACTCCTAAAAATATACAATATGTCTGAAATTCATTTCTTGCGTAGTGCTACTATTAATGTTCCATGTTACTAGTTCACACCTTTTCTAAGCGTTATTTTATGGGCAGGCTTGGAAATTAGCAATTCTTGCTTTTTCCTCCCTTTGTTTCCTTTCTATCAAAGCTTTTTACCAGCATGTTGTGACCAAGTACTTACATAAAATGCAAGCATTCCTAGATAAATACAGTGTAGTGTAACGCGGATAACAGAATCACTAATATGAATGATGTAATACACAAAGGTTAAATGAGAAGTTCTCAACTGTAAAGAAACTCGTGAGAAAGTATTATATCAGATTTTTATTTGCTCTAGCAACTATGTACAATTTATACAGCAGATAAAGAAGGTAAATATTGTATTCCACTCAAAAATTGTTACTGAGATTTCCCTGGAAATATGTTAAAAGACTCCTGAATAAAAAAAAAAAAAAAAAAAAAAAGGCAAAACATTTTAGATAAAGATCAATGTGTGTTTGAGAGTATGAGTCTGTGGACAGCAAAACTCGGAAACGAAAATTCCGTTAAATATCAGTATATTCCTAGAAAAACGACACGGAGATTTTCATAAAAATTTCCCAGCCTAAATTACCCTTTACTTATAATGTTTTTAGAAACTCTCAATTTTCTAAAAAAAAAAAAAAAAAAAAAGGCTCAAACGATTTTGAATGAAATTCCGTATATTAAAAATGTTAATATGGAAAATAAAATGTATATCACAATGTCTTGGAAATATCCCCTGAAGTACTCTTCATTGTTAACATCTTTTGCATAACTGGTGAACCGTAAGATAAAGACAAAAGCTTACTACACAAAATATATAGATCTTGTTAAAACTCACAAATTACATTAAATGCATTGTTTTGTAGAAACAAATTTTGCTATTGGTTTTACTTTTAAAATACTTAAACTTTTCTCAAAAAGGGAAGCCCCCTGTTACTTCATACCTCTTTTGTTTTACTCCTGGTCATTAAAGATAATCTATTTCAATTGTTTCACATAACGATCAGCTTTGAAAGGATTTGACTCGTTAAGCTAATATCTTCCATTATTTCTCTTCTGCTTACAAGTAAGCAAGTAATAAGAGCATTTATGTTAATGTTTATCTCAGTATGAAATAGATAAAATAAACGTTTGTAAGAATAATTTTTTTGCAGAACAGGTTGAGAAAGTCATGAGAATGGAACATATCAGATTTGTTTAATAATAGCGCAGCGATTTCTGTTAGTTCGGTTCCATTACACCCGATCCAAGGGAAATGTGATGCCTACTTCAAAGGCAAAAAGTACACTCAAAGTTAATGGCATAATAGTACTTTCTTGCCTCTTGCAGATAAGCGACAAAAATGAAAAAAACAATATGTAATATAACACATTAGTTTATTTAACCTGGTTACATATGGAGAGGTAAATTGTCTGAATGCCAGATTAGAAAAAACAGTTCTGGTAAAAAATCTCTGTAAAATCCAGGTTGGAAAATGCAACAGCATAATCCCAGAATACAACACAAATTTACCCGCTGTCGTAGCTATAATTATTGTACAAATTGAACCCCTTAAGGTAGCAGGAGTTTGTTAATGTTTGGCGACTGTGTTTCAGGTGTTACTGTCGAGCGCTCTGGTGGGGGCTGAGTATGAGGAGGTCGCTATAGACCCCGGTCATGGCATCTTGCCCGATACAACAGCAGCTTCTGGCGGAGACTTCCTCTATGTGCTGTCCACTGCCAAGGTAAGACCTGACTAGTACTTCGCATTAATTTTCTTCTGACAATGGCAATTGCGGCATCAAAAAACAAGGATTATTAAAACTCCTCCGCAATGACCATTGTCTCTAAGACAAATAAAAGCAAAAGGAAAATGGAAGGTGCCCGATTCATAGTAACATAATTTATAGCTTACCACCGCTTATTAACATACTCGTTTAGGCTTGGAAGCTCAAAACCTACACAAAAGTCATTCATATAAAATATCAGACGTTAAATATCTGTACAGAAACACTGTGCATCATAGTTTCTGCCATACAGCACGCATGTGGATTGTTCCACAAGGAAAGGGAATTCGCAGAAGTTTTTCTTAAAGTCAATCATAGGGACTTTTTGGGGGGGGGGTAATGTTTATCTCCCGCTTTTACTACTTGTGGCATCGCAGGCGATGACACAGGTGAAACATGGAATGAAGATGGAGCAGCGGTGAAATCTAAACCGGAGAACCGGGAGCACCGCCTTGTCTATCACTTATCTCACATGCGGTAGCTTGGGATCGAACCGGGGCCGTCTAGGTGAGAGATGAGTGGTCTAACCACTTGGCCACGGCGCGGCCCAATCAAAGAGACTGCCATGTAAAGTGATCATACACACATACATAAATAAAGGTGACTTACAGTTTCTTAGAGAAAATAAAAAGAAAATATTTCATACCACGACGAGCAGCTCCCCATGGCTTGATAAATAATATCACCTAACTACAATTGCGTTTTGCTCCAGAACTACAACATGTTATGACTTTCTCTTGTCTCTTTCAGCTGGTGAGCGGTGAAAAGCAGCAAAAATATCCTAAGAGAATATTCAATTTGTAGGCTAGTATTATTTGCATAAAACTGTTTAGTGTCAAGGGATAATCGTAAACCCAAAAACTTAACTCTGTCTTTTGGAGACAATGTAATTTCTTAATTTTTTACATTTTAATCTTATAGATAAAGTAAACCTTAAAAATATCATACCTATATGCTAAAAGTCATGGTGTCACACAAGACTAGGCCTTTTCACATTATATGGCAGGATCTTCTACAACACGCGTTCTCTATAATGTTTGAACATGTATTTTGCAAATGAAACATATATATATATATATATATATATATATATATATTAACCCATTGCACTTTTTGTTTATTTTAGGTAAGCAAAACATTTAAAAATATTTTAGGAACGAATGCGTTTCCCAAATAGCTATTATTATTATTATTATTATTTTATTTTTGTTATCATCAAGATGTAGTTATTTTAAAATTATATTCCAACAACAATACTTCCGAAAACATTGATGGTTAAATAGATATACAGTTTTAATTTGAAAAGGGATCATAGATTTTAATCCAGTCCAAATGTAAGATTTGTTAGTCATATTTCAAATACATCTTCAGAATGTGCAGCAAGGGTGCGCTTTGCCACTGTCTAGGCTTTCCCAAACTGCATATATGTTATGAAACTGCCACTGAAGCTACAAAAACTGCAATAACTGAAACTTGTCCAGTCAGTAGACAGGTTGCGTGTGCAGGAGAGCAAATGGAAACTTGTCTGAGGTCACTTTGAAATACAATACATTTAGCCCCCGGTGTCAAAAGTGGACATGGAGTAGTGTGTGCGTGTGCGTGCGTGCAGTGTGCATAACCACGTGACATGGTATTTGTAACCAGCTGTTAAAATGTCACACTAGGCTTGGTATAACACGCCTTAAACTATTAATGATATAAAACTCATGCTGCTTTTAATAAATTAAACTACAAATGGAAAAACAAATGTTTATTACTTTACAATCTTAATATACCCAGAATACGAAAATAAACAAAACTATGTGGAAATTCATCTTAATATTAGTAACCCACAACAATATTCTAAAACATAATACGGTTATAAGACGGCATAAGACTACATGGGCTAAGAATTGGACTATTACTGGTAAGTTTAAAACTAAATAATAGTCATAATAGTTAAATTGCAGTATATGCATAGGTTGTATGATATTTATGCATTTAGTTCAAAATGGAGATGTAAAAGTTTGTACCCCATTTATTGCCAATTTCGCTTAAAATAAGTGCGCGAAAAGGCTGATTATATAAACTATTTCGTTATAATACATTCTTATTGTGTTAGAGGAGGTCATGCTGTCTTCCTTCTATTTATCTCGGGATTCATCCAAACTTGTAATTCATTGTAGTTTCTGGGTTCCTGCTGTTCTTAAGAACAACATGAAGTAGGGGCGAGATTTTATTTAGTTTGAAATTATTGTAATTTTAAACGAAAGCTTGGAAAGGTTCTATAAGTATCCTATTCTTTTATCAGATAACGCACTTTGAGCCGCAAGAATCCATTCATCTTACGGAAGAACATTCGTTTGAAGCTACTGCAGAAACAAATGCCGCAGAAGGCTTACATTCTTCTTGCGGGGAGTTATTCCATGACATTGTCTCTGGTAGGATTTTAAATATAGGAATATTTAATATGTATTATTTCCCTGGTTTTTGATTCGCTCCAGCTATTAATGCAGCCTATAAAGTATTCTGCCCAATAATGTTTCGTAAAAAAAGAAACGTATTATTTTTAAATACTGTTGTTTACTATACAAATAGCCAGCTGTTATTGTAATTTACGCATTCAGAAGAAACAAAACTGGTTTGTGAATTCATTGATTTGTATGAAAACAGCTCATTTAATGGGAATTAAGTGTCAGTATAGTTATCAGAAAATAACTAGGGCACGCAGTAGTATGAATGAACTACTTTTGTTTTTCTGAAGCACTTCACAAAATCGGAATTTTTACCTTGCTGGCAATTGCAGTTCATCTGCTCTTATCAGTGCTAGCAAGTACCTTATTTCATAATGGATGAAACAACGAATCAATAAATCAGATGTTCTGTTGTCCAAGACATTTTTCGCGGGCACCCACCATTTGTCTTCTCGCTTACTCTATGTGTTCGGCAACTATTAGCTTCATTATTAAGTACATGAGCAATTATTAGCTTTATTATTAAGTGCATGAGCATTTGTCGTACAAACAAAATTGTCATCTAATTAAAATATGATAGTTGTTTGAGAACCTATCTTAAGTTTCTGTACACATTAGACTGGATTGGTTCCTCTTCTAAAAAGTTCCGCTGCAGAATACGGGTTACTTCCTTGCCGAATTCATTCCATCATACTTCATTGCGCTCTACAACTGCTTCAGCTTCTTTTGTCTAAATAGAGCGTTGTCTCAGTTAAGAAATATGCGACAAATGTTTAGTATATCCGTCACTTTCTGTATCCTACAGTAATTGTCATGTATTATTACCTCAAGATCTTTCCAAACGTGGTAAATATCACTGGGAGGACAAAAGACATTTTTGATGGGAATTAATGTTAACAGTAGTCTTTGCAAGTAAGGTATATGTATGCGCGATGCAGGTACTCGATGATAACGTGAATCACGTGCGCCATCAATGCTGCGTAACCAGTGGATTCGAGATCGATTGCTATTGCCGATATTACCAGAGTGCGTTTCCCAGCTTTATCATAGGCTGAAGGCTAAATGGATATATAAATAGCTCTACTGTCATTTCTAGTGAACTATCATCCATTTCAGTTACCTCTAAACCTTCTAATATTTATCAGAGAAACGTCCTCGAAATGAACGATTCTTGAAAGATTACGAAAAGCATTCTACAGGTTACTAAAGAGTGTTAAGAATAGCACTGGATGCTTCTTTTTTGGATAGGATTCCAACACTGGTTAAAGCCTATTTTTTTTTCAGTTTCTCAATGTTGTATTTTTGCTGTACAATGCACAGTTTGTACAAAAAATGGTCCCTCTAGGAACGGGAAATGCTTAATGAGGTTTTGAAATCTATATATAGCACCGCACCGCACTATCTAAGAGTTAGCCTCGATTCTTGCATAATTCCAGATAGGTAATTGGAAAGTTACTTCCGTCATTCCAAAAGATAACCGGTTGCAAAAATTACCAATAAGTTGTCTACGTTTAAGCCAGATTGGTGCTGCTAATTTAATAATCATGCTAATATCGTATACAAATATATCAAAATAGTAGTCCCTTTTAATGTAATTTCCGTCAACGAGTCTCGATTGCTTGAGATAGTATGCCGCAGAGTTCAACGTAGTTACAGCGTATTTATTATAGTCGTATTTTATGACGCAATAATTTTAAACCTCATTTTCATATCTACTTCAGAAGAAATTGCGTAAAATGGCTGGTGTTGTGCAACGCTTCAGGTAACACATATCTCACCGACCCTCTCTTTACAAGCGTAAGTCGCTAATATTATTTTGGATGGATCCGTTTACACCAATCAAAATAAAATTCGTTAAGAAACACTATTCGTAAGGGCTCTTTCTGTAATTCCCAAATCCATAACATCACTCATTGATTTATCTTTGTTCGGAAATTGCTTTCAAGCCAGTCATAGGGTTGCAGTCCAGAGTTAGGTAAATATGGAAACATTAAGAAAGCAAGAAAGAAAGAGAGAGAAAAAACTATTGTTGTGTAAGGGAATAAGATACAGTTTTGTTCCCAAGTATACAATTATAGTAATTCATTAAAGCAGGCACATCATGTTTGGTTCATACTGGACAACACGCTACATTAGAGCTGCATCTCTCAAAATGTGTTGAACATGTATATAAACTGAAGCAACCAGACTTATCGGACTAAATGTGTAATACTGGCAATATTTTATACTGTCACCTAGGCTCGAGATTTTATGGCCCAAAATGTTTTTGTTTATGACCTATAAAATCACTCTTAACATGTTTAAATAATCATATCGGATGCCTCAAAAGAGTATCCGCAGTGGACTCGGACGTTGTAACTGGTTACGTTGGTGACGGAATTATAGAGTTGGAGCACTACTTTAAACAGGTTTATCCTCCTTTATTCTACTTGGATAATACCGTAAGAACAGTGTGCATACTGTGTAGTTGCGCTTGTGAAACGAAGTCAAATGTTAACCATTGAAAAGAGAGCGTTTTCAGTTGACATATTCCCTTTGATGGTGATAAGATTTCAGAAAAGTAAAATGTAAAGATCATGAACGTTTTGCACATTCGGTATGTCCTCATCGCGGTAAGTGAAAGATTTATTTAATTACCAAGTTCCGTGAAACCCGGTCAGTACATGATTCTCCGAAAAGCGGTAGACCTAAACTTTTAAGAGAGGCTGAACTGGGCGAATATAATGGTAAGAAGCCCCAATAAATGAATGCGGAAATCAGCACAGGAAACAACCGTATCTGTGCAGACACAGGAAATGAAATTTTGTCCCTATAAATGTAAAGAACCCCGTAAAAAAATTAACTAAATGAAGAAATCACAAATTATGTATACACGATTACGCGGTAAACCCTACACTATGTCCAAAACAAGAGCAAATGAGTCGAATTCAGTCCAGCTTATCTTCATTCCCAACAATAATTAGCGGGATTCTTTGTCGATTGAAACGTCATGAGTGAACGCGATAGCACATTCAACTCATTACAGAGACACATTTGAGACATCCGTTATAATTGCAAAAAATTACTTAAAAACGAAATGAATTTAATTTGTGAAAATTAGCGTAGTTAGGTATAAATTAATTTATGAACTTGTATAACTACTATAAAGTCGAAAAAGTAGATATAATAATAATAATAATAATAATAATAATAATAATAGCGAATATTTGTTCCATGTTGTTTCAAGAAACTGAAAAGACAATTAAGAAAATTATCTTTAAAGTAGGTTTTGCAAACAGTATCGTTAAGGTTTCTGAGTTCTGGATTACACAAAATTTGTAGTAATGAAGGAGGTTCACATCTATAACACGATAAAGGATAAGGACTAACCTTACTTAATTATTATTATAATTATTATTATTATCATTATTATTATTACTATTATTATTTATTGGTGGTGGTGGCATTATAGTTCTTTGAATAGCCTGAAGTGTTTCATACAGGCTTTTTCGGTTTTATGTCCCAATTCGTGAACTTTATTTAATTAAAACAAAATACTTGCACTTGTGTCACTTTAACTCCCAACCGGAATTGCAGACAAACTTGCTGCGCATAAGAAACCATGCAGCAACAATACCAGTGTAGCAAGCAAATCAATTTGCATCTGGTCAGACTACGTTCGTAGAAATGATGCATCAACTCGTTTGATGCCAAACGGAACAGATTGAGAGCAGAACACCGTTCCAACTCCGATATACCCAACCCGTCTGTATGCACGAGCTCATTTGGATTCATGTTCAAAGTCATGAATAGTGCACATTAATGATCAAAAATCTTCGATGTACGGCTGTATTAAGGAAATTTGTTGAAGAAGAAAAGAAGAATAAGAGAGTACAGTTCATTTAAGTACGAGAGCTTCTTGGCAGCAGATTTACTGTCGGGTAAAAGTTTTCGTGTGGGAGAAATGTTGACGCTGATATATTGAGCTGGTTGCTACGTGAAATAAATTTAATAATTATGTAACAAATAATCCCTTTATATTGGCTTTCTAATGTTTTGTACATGCATATTTATCCTTGGTTCAACCCGTATTATATGCTGTGCAATTAATTTCTTGCCTCATTATGTTATATAAATATAAATAATGTTGTTTATGACATGTTCAAGATATATATACATATATGTTGGATTCACATTATCTTTTACTCGCTCTCATTTGCAACACTTCCACAAGCTATTCTTAAAACAGCTAATTTTAATCCACTTAACGCTAAAGGAGGAAAGCGTTTGAAGTAGTGATTTCATTCTGTAAACATTTCATAGTAGATACAAGGGTAATAGGGAGGACTGAAATGAAAGCTAAATCTTTAAAATTTGGGTCTCTATTTCTTAGATTTGAAACTCCATACTGTGATTGATTTCGGGGGTAGCAATAAAATGCTGACCTAACACCAAAAATGTATAATAAACTAATAGGAAATCAAAACCAATAGCAGCTAATATCTCGAGAATGTTCAATAGTACAGCAATTTATTAAGTACAAACAGTAAGCTTTAATGGTATACATAATTACACAACAAAGCTATCTGAGTGTGTTTGTCTTAACCTAAATATTCAACAACTGCAGCTTTCAACCATGGTAGCAATCTTGGCCCAAAACTACACAGTGTAGGCTAAAACTATCAAGAATTTTTATATTATAAGTGCAGTTAAAAGCATGACCAGCAAACAATTTGTGACAAAAATACATTCTTAACTGCTGAATGAATTATTTTACGCAGTATTCATTCTTCTCTTTTAAGCTAGAGTGTACTTACTATGAAACTTGTACATCAAAAGTATGATTTACTTAATCTGAGTTAATGTTTTATAATCATGTATATCAATTTCATTTATTCTATAATTGTAACATAAACGTACATTTTCATTCTACTTATATTCACTCATATATTGAGCAACACCTCCTACACACGTGATTGTGTCACTTAGGCGTGTTAGAAGTTAGTAATTATAGTTTCTATTTATGCATTTATACACACGCAATATATGTTAATTAAATTAAAACCAAATTTTATTATCGTGAACTCAGATTCCGACAACGGCCAATTTGCCTGCATACGATTTTTCTGAACGCTTTTCCTTTCTTTATTTAATTTTAAACATACTGAGCACCAGATTCATTTAGTTGTTCTTAGCACTAAAAAATCAGTAATAGTCTCTTCAGAACTTTGTAGTGATGACAAACGTTAAAACATGTAAAACACAAACAGAGGGTTTGTAGCTTTGAAACCACGCTCCTGTTTTTTTTTTTTTTTTTTTTTTTTTTTTTTTTTTTTTTTTTTTTTTCCCATGTAGTGTTACATGCGCCCAGTAATCTGGTATGCTTTGTGATCCCAGAACTTTTAAATCCCTTACTTCAGGTTTTTGAAGCTTTGGTTGACTTTACTGCGGTAATTCTATAAAGTTTTATGCTGCAAAAAGCTTAAGCAACTTTATCGGGTTAATGGCGTATTTGTTTTATAGATACTGCACCCCTCCCGAAAAATTTTAAATAGGGCAAAACAAATTGGTGCATTCTGGAGCGGTGCCAGATATAACATTTTTCCTGCGGCTTTTTATCTGAGTAGTGCATCGCGATGCATCTGGGTCGTGTGACTTGCAATTTTGTGGTGCACACCAGATCATTGTGACTTATGTTTATGTACTTGCATGTTGTAACAGTTGTGGTATCCGTGTACTTTACCATGAAGAGATATCACCAACAACAATATGGCTGCAGGCTCTCTCCACCATTGCAAATCACAAATATAATGTTCACTGCTTCATTTCCTTCTTCTGATGTATGACATGCTTGTTATTTATATGAAAACAAGTAGAACGCTAATATGTAACCTTCCGTGTAGGATATGTTTTTGACAGTTTTAAAGCCCGCTTTTACTAACATGGCACCGCAGGTGGTGACACTGACGATAGATGGAATGAATATGGAGCACCTGTGGAATGTGATGGTGGGGGAAACCGAAGAACCCGGAGAAAACTCACCTCTGCGCCACTTTGTACACCACAAATCTCACATGCACATAATTTCCTTCCCCTTTTGCCTGATTAGCTAAGCAAACTTTGAATGGTGATATACAAACCTAAGCTCAGGCAATAAAAGGGATATAAACACTTAGACGTGATAGATGCATGTGAATTCATCATCCGAGAGGCGCTTTAAAACCAAGGATCCTCCTACTGTATTTATTGATTTGTTTATTATTATTTTAGATGTTTAACTCTTGTTACAGCAGCATCATTAAATTATAAGGTAATCCCTCTCGCGGCCTCTCTTCATTGCGCGAGAGAACCGAGAGTCACCGGCAAAGGCGCACTGAAGTCCTTACCTGAAAGTAAATGTTGGAATTGTTGAATTTCTGCTCCCAAACAGGCAGCATATGAAGTAAAAATGTTCCCCCTTACTCGCCTAAACTCAGCAGCAGGAATATTTGTGAAACCTAAAGGAACTTAAAGATAACGTCATGCAAGAAACCCCAAGAATTCCTGTTGCTAAGTTTAGGCGGGTGAGCAAGAACATTTTTATCAGTTGTGCTATCTGCTTGAGAGCAGAGAGCAATGTTTTTGCTTCCTCAATTCACTTCCTAAATGACTGAATGAACTGTGCTGAACAGGGAAATTTCCTCGAAAGTTGAAAATTTTGGTTTCGAAATGGATTAATGTCAGTTATTACTTGAAAAGTTTGTATACTTTTGTATAAAGTAAATCCTTATCTAGATACTAAATATAATAAGAGATCCATGCATATGTGCGTGAATGAGTGTGTGTTTTCTAGAAAGCCTTTGTACCGATTTTGACAATTAATTGCTTCACCACTGAAATTGCCTATACCTACAGATAAATTTATATGTGTAATATTTCAATTGGGGGATTCGGCGTACTCTGTCATATTCGCAGAACACCTAATTCGTTTCTTAAAATAGGCGGTGTTGTTTTTAATCTTAGAACCTTGGCAATGAGATAGATGACATGCAGTAACGCATCTAACCACACACTAAATGGTCTCTTCAACGGCAATACCGGTCCTTTTTTTTTTTTGGTAGCGTTTAACGCCCGCTTTAACTACTTATGGCCCCGCAGGCGGTGACACTGATCATACATCAATGATGATGGAGCACCGGTGGAATGCGATGGCGGGGAAAACCGGAGAACCCGGAGAAAACCCACCCCTTCGCCGCTTTGTCCACCACAAATCTCATATGTGGTCGCTTGGGATCGAACCCCGGCCGTCTAGGTGAGAGGCGCGGCCTACCCGTCCTTGTCTTGCGTTCAACTGTTATTTGCAGGTTCGTAACGAGTGTGGCTCGGGTTCCGGGATAGTGGAGGGGGATAAAACGAAGACCCAAAAAACGTTTCTTTCTTTTCGTTCATTGATAAAATACATTTTAAACTCCACTCTACCTTAATTTTAAGCACTTTCCATTTTACTATAAAGACGCCTGCCAGGTGATCATGGTAGGTACTCTGATTTAACTACAGTGTTTCAGCGGGCTAACACGTTAACTTATTACAGACACCGTTCTTCATGTGAGCTGCATGAGTTGAATGGAGAAATAGAGCACTAAACAATAAAATAGAGGAAGCCGAGGAGCCTACTGATTAAAGGTTTTCGTGGGGTTGCATAAAAAGTAATCATTAAGTTCAGTTGCACCGTTCCAAAATAGCAGTCGTCCAAATCCGCACAAAGGTGATCATTCGAGAATGTTTATAATGGTTCCAAAAGAAACATATCCACGTCTACTGGACATTTTCGCCAAATCAGATTTTGTTGTTTTATTGGACTTTTTTTTTTTTTTTTTTTAAGTTTAACGTACTTTAACCTGATTGGTCGTATCGGACGATGAATGAAATTGGTGAAAAGACGCTCAAATGATCTCGGGGTACATTGAGGTTAAAGTTACTCGACATTTGTCGTCTCAGGATAAGGGAAAAAAAAAAAAAAAAGAAAAAAAAAAGAAGAACATAAGACCTAATGCGGGTAACTCACCCTAAGCGAGATTCAAACTCGCGACCTGTTGAATGTGAGGCAGACACGCTACCACCACACACTACACAAGCGGACTATTGAACTCTTGATACAAGCAATTACCCGAGAAGCCGTTTTGGGAATTATTTAACATAAGTTAATTAGACAATAATTACATGTTAATATATAATGCATTCATTTTAGGCATTACAACAAGGGCGATAGCGGACGTCCAATTAACTTGGTGACTATGGATCACGTATGTTGACCTTGAATACACAGTTGGAGTGTCGCGGTTGGACGGCAGACCGTGGACGCACACTGATGTGAGGAGTGATGTTAATTACATGCACAGCCAACAAAATGTTGGGGGATTATAAATGAATGCTTTAATAATGTATAATGTGTGTATGTATAATGTGTATATGTATATATGAAACTGAGTAGTATTTATGGACGCTCTTTAACTGCTGTGGTTCTCAGCGTCCCATTCTATACTGGGTGTGGAAGACCACTTATTCATGCTAAAGGCCTCGTAATTATGCGTGAGGTTCTTTTACTTACCGTAACTCTATGACACGAGACCTCCGGCTTTACTTACCTTCCGAAGGAAGCTATGCGAAGGATTTTTACACCCGAAAAAAAATCATCCCCCTCCGCCGGCTTTGAACCCGTCACATGGGAGCAGAAGCTAGGATGTTAACCCTGGAACCCTTAGAGCGATATTTTTTTTTTTGGTAGTGTTTAACGCCCGCGTTTACTGCTCTGGCATCGCAGGCGATGACACTGATGATACATGAAGATGGAGCCCCAGTGGAATGAGATGGCGGGGGAAACCGGAGAACCCGGAGAAAACCCGCCCCTGCGCCGCTTTGTCCACCACAAATCTCACATGCGGTAAATTAGAGCGATATGTATACCACCCCTCTCTCTCTCACTCTCTCTTTCTCTCTCTCTCTCTCTCTCTCTCTATATATATATATATATATATATATATATATATATATATATATCCCTATGCTAAAAATTCCCAGTCCCGCAAATACCAAGGGGACGAAGAGAAATAATGTATTATTAGGAAGCGCATTTGGTGTACGTAAAGACTGAAGTTCAACGCATATTTACCTGCAGCACGTGCTCTCATAACCGGTTTTGATCAGAGAAAGCAAGAGAAGGGGTGAAAGCTGTAGTCTTAAAATCCTAAGCGGATAGTGAGTTAACGGACCCTGTCCCTGTCTCTGATGTAATCAAACCCTTTAGCGCTATTAACTTACAATCCTTCAAATGTTACCTCATCTGCACTCTCTAATTTGCACGGTACTAAATACTCTTCGATGTATTTAGCTGTTATTTTGGAACCTCCTCAATTGGAACGGCCACTAAAATAATTATTTTGGCAACAGAGCGTCTTTATCAGTAAGTAATGTGCATTAATTAAAGTTACGCCTTAAAGTGTAAAACACCTGGAATTATTATTGATAATACTGCTTATTATAGATAATCAATATATTAGCTACAGAGTAAACGAAATATAATTTGCACAGCATTTAAATTCATTCGCTGCTGACAATTTTTTTTTGTGTTGGTAGTATGCTTTGAGAATAAATCAAAGAAAAAGATTGAAATCTATTTTATTTAGCCAAACTGTATATCACGTTACTTCGTTTACAGTTGAAATGAAATGCTGTTGTGAAGCTATAGCTATGCGTTGGACATACATTTGTATATTTGTTTGAAATTGCATGACTTGTGTACACCCGTAGCAAAAAAAGAGTCTGCAATCCAAATTCGTCTAAGCCTCTCACGCCACAGCGCCTTGTGGACACCATTCGCGTTACAGTTGTGTAGCGGCAGCACCAGGTAATCACAAGTTCCAAACCTTAATATTACTAATCCATATGATCAATAATCATAACCAAATACATAACTGAAACCACTTCAACCACAAGCTATCAATATTTACTAAAAATATTAATGACACAAAACATGATAGAGTTAGAATTGTAGAATCTGCAACTCCCTATGTGTGTTCCCTGTAGCGCTGTGACAAAACGTAGGTTTCTCCTCTGATGAGGGTTGCAGTTTCGCTTCTCGTTTGTAGAAAACATTTTTTTTTTCCCCTTCTCTTAATGATCTTGAATTAACACATATGGGCTACTTATTTTAGACATAATTATTTCATACACGACATTCCGTACAATTAATATTATGATCGTTATTATGATGCTTCTTTGAGTGTTTATTCTACGGAACATCAATATACTGCTCACGAAAGCATGTGGTGCGCCGAAATACTAAAGGAGTTGTTAAGAATACCAATCTTTTGAAACATATTTTAAGATTCATTTGTTTTTAAATTAACATACCCTTCACAAAGCGATTAAACACACCATTCATAAACCGATCCGTGGTGATATTCTCATACAGGGTGACATTTTCTTCCACACGTAAGGGAAAGATTGTCTATCGTTCAAAGGGGACCCGATACACGTGGTTCACATTTCCATCTGCAATTTGTTGGAGTTGGATATCAAAGGACGTGGTAGCTTGAGGACACAATGAACGGTGTGCAATACACGGTAATACTCGATAATATTTTGATTCTGTGAGAATGTGTTCTCTATTGAGAATGTGTGGGCTGAGGTGAAAAGGGAACAGCGCTCCAATTACCTGTAAATGGGCGAAGGACAAAATATGGCTACTGGGCACAAATTCAAGAGGCCTGGGCTGTTGTAGCTTCTCGTCCACATTACTGTAGGCATTTATTTTGCCTATGCACCAAAGTTTTAGGGCAGTTATACGGGCTGAGGGTTCATACACCCGATATTATTTTTTTGTTTTTTGTTTTTTGTGTTTCAGTTTTGGAAGATAACAGTTTATTTGCACATATGTTTTTGGTTATTTAACATGAGTGTTAGTAGAATTGTGTTTTTTGTGTGCATAGATAGACCCAAAACTTTAAATGCCAAAGTTATATTATTGCAGTATTATGTTCCACATATCCAGTAATAAAATTAACAAACATCAAAAAATGGCAAGCAGCGGAAGATTTCAACCTAGAAACTTATGAGTGGAAGCAAGGTCTTCTTAATCTCTCGGCAACCGTAACGTTGTTCCGAGAGTACTTTTCAGTACTCAGAAGTTAACCATTGCTCTGTCAGTCACTGGCCACTGTACGTTCTTTCGTGTGTTGTGAACACAGCGTTTACGAAGATACCCGAAGCTCTTCGATCGACTCATGAAATCTGGGAATGGCTCTTTTTTTGGGAGGGGGTGCGACGGTTGTATATCGACTTGTCCAAGGGACCGTGAATTCGAGCAGCACATCTGATTGTTGCACCAGCTTAGTGGAACCGTATTATCGGTGCACCTGTGGATTCCGTTTGCTGAAATCATGAATACTCCACTCTCCAGGAAGGGCTGAACGTTCAGGATTCCAAACTGTAGGTCTTCATACGTTCCTATATTGTAGTTAAACACAAATATGGTAATGAAATGAGAACCATTATGTTTAAATACATTGTTTTAAAGACTTGTAGAACTTGTAACTTCGTTCACATTCTAAGGTTCACTGCAGAGGTTACTTCTCATCCTTTCACTTTTTATTTCTTCCTCTCTCTCTCTTGCCATATGCATTCTGTATGTTGTTTTGAAATCCACTCGTTTTTCTTCTGTTCTAATAAACGCTAGAACTGAAGTAAATGGTTCAACCCAATAGCAGGTGGCCCAACGGCTCCGTATTTGATATGTGCACATACATCTTGCTGCGTTAAAAGAGTTGCAGAATTCAACGGGATTATTTCAAGTTAAAACCGGCCTGTGAAGTACTGGCAAGAGTGATTTTTGCACGTCTTCCATTAGCGAAGAGATTGTTTGGGTCGCGCTCATTGCGAGGGGTTAAACGAAGGTCGCTCTCTCCCCCGTTCTCCAACGGCGGGTATTAACTTGCAATAGCCCCGTGAAATTTTGCAACTCTCTGAGCGCACCAGGTGGATATCTGCACACGCTAAGTATGGGACAGGTTTTTTATAGAGTTTAACGCCCGCTTTCACTACAAATTTCACCGCAGGCGTTGGCACTGGTGATATATGGAGTACCGGTGAAATGTGATGGCGGGGGAAACCAGAGAAAACCGGCCCCTACGCCACTTTTTCCACCACAAATCTCACATGCTGTCACTTGGGATCAAACCCGGGCCGCCTAGGTGATTGTGGAGGGGTCTAACCGCTCAGCCCGGCGAGGCCTATGGGACAGTTGAGCCACCTGTTATAAATCTCTTTCTTATTCTTTAATACAGTTGGAATTGTAACCGAGGTAAACAGAAAATCATAATAAAACAGGCTTTCTTATGGTAATGTTTGTCTGGTGTATATAATGCTAACAATTAAAGCATTACACATCTCCTTAATCGGCCATACTATCCAAAGTTTAAGAATAATAAGTTTGATCAGAAACAGTTTCCCAACAAGGTACCTCGATTTTTTTAAATTCCTCAAGCATTACTAATCATGTGAATACATTAAGGTGCGCCATATATCACATTTTATAAGTGTGCATGCATATTAAATAAAGTTTATACACTTCTTTTAGAACATGTCTACACAAGCAAATTTAGGCTTACAAGATGTACTCTAGTGTGCATAAAAGTGACCCATTCCCCAGCTTACAATAGTGCTTTCTCTCCGTAAGGTCTTCACCTTCAGATAACCAAAAGTTGACTCCTCCCAAGCCGATGTCAGTTCTGCGGGTGACATACATGGACGTAAGAAGTAACCAATAACGGATGTCATAATCCTTGTTAAATGAAGAAGCAATTCGGAAATCGTCTTTAGGAAACAGTTTCGTTACGATCGATATCGAAAGAAAGGCTAAATCAAGTATAATTATCCCCAGCGTTCTAGAGGAAGAACTGAAGAATTGTTTGTATTTGTCGTTTAAATAAACAACAGACGGACACTTATACTCGTATATAAGAACTTGAGTGATATGGGCACGAAGGCTAAAGTTAGTGCCGTTATGGAACAGAAATAATCAGCTCGATGTGAAGAAAACAGTAGTGCAGCATGCACTTACCTTCAGCAGTTTGTCCATATTTGGGGGAGATAAAGTAAACTGCCAATCCAGTGGTTAGAATTATGTTTGGAAAAATAAATGTGCCGTGTTTCTAGAGAGCGAGGCGAGATTTTGTCATTCCAATATGTACAACTTCGTTTAATTATGGACCACAATTTATGTACTAGGTTGTACATACTCGCATGTACAAAAATATCAAATATAGCAATTCAATTTATAATTTTCTACTCTAGGAGATGTTTGGACAAGGGATTTCTTATTTATTATGATTATTATCATTACTACTATTCACAGGATATCGAAAATACAGTTAAATAACACAAAAATATATTATATATTACTAAATATAGTAATTGCACCTCATCCTTTCCATTACGTATCCATTTTACATTTCTACCAGTGGAGATAACATCTAAAATGAATGTAGGTAACAGTGTTACACATACGTTGTCGGGTGTATTCTTTGTTGTTTTTTTTAAACAGTACCGGAGTCTGATCAGGACTCCGGCACTGTATACCCTACTTTTATTTACCTTTTTTTTGTTTTTTTTTACCTTGCTTTGCCGTATTATTACTGTTTTCTTACTTTTACAACACACACTTATACACAAACATATAACACCCATGCCCAAGGCGGGTCTCGAACCCACGATCCCCAGCGCTACGAAGCACCTTGGCGGGCATGGGGACCGGCAAAAAAAAAAAAAAAAAAAAAAAAAATTGTTCTGAGTCTTCTGAGACATTGAAACGAGAACACACTTAACCGACCTAGGCATGAACTTTTTTTTTTTTTTTTTTGGTACTTTTGCCCATTGCATTGTCTCAGAAGACTCTGGTCAAAGAATAATTTTCTGTTTGTGTGCCACAATAGCTGTATCGATCGCCAAGAAACAAAAAAGGCTGCGAAGACAGCCTATGAAGTGCATTATTTGAGAAATTCCTCTCCTTTTTCCGAAGCTCAGAACGTGTTTGTTTCCAATCGCCAATGATTTTTATATATTGCATACACATTCATAGATGAGAATATAAGCTGTTTTTTTTTTTTTTAGACAAGATTGCTTATATGCGTGTGTGTGTGTGAGAGAGAGAGTGAGTGAGTTAAGAGCACAAAGCAGTGCTTGCTTCGCTTCCTTGGCTCTCCCTTCCAAGATCCAATTTGTCAGTCTTGGGTTGTGGGCTAAGCAAGGGAATGACATTCTAAAAGGGGTACTAGCGTGCACTGGCATGGAAAGTGTTCAAGGCATACATACAACAGAGATAAACATTTTCACTAGTAAACTTTTTGTAACCCTTGTGCTGAAACGTTGTTCACTTTGCAAGTGTATAACGGTATTCATTTTGTTACGAAGTTGGATTTGAAAATGTCACACATATGGATAGGCATGTTTCTCCAACATTTAAACTTTATGCAGGGCCCCATAAAACTACTGAATTACTTCGTAAAGTTTTTAGATTTTTGTTGTTGTTTTGTTTTTATCGCCTTCTGTCAATTCATTCTCCTGGCATTGTCAAAATGTTAACTCGCGTTGTCCCTTTCTTATTTTCAACATTTATTGCCAGACAGCGGAATTTGGTACCAAATATGAGAGAGACAGCTGATTTTAGGTTAACTGTTTTACAGAGTACCCCACCCTGATTATAATACTAGTTGTGGGTCGTCTCTCGTTGAATTTATCATATTCTTAAGATATAGTCGCAGCAGTTACTTACTTTTTAGTGTTTCCTTCTCACCCCACCATTGATTACTAAGGTGGTCTTGTACTTTTGGAACATATATTATATCGGTAATGATATAAGCTCCTGTGCAGCTGTCATTGTAGTTTATTATTTGGCTTTTATACTCTGGAAAAACACACATTCACACTCCCAATCATTGGCCGCGCCGTGGCCGTGTGGTTAGACCACTCGTTTCTCGATACCAAACGACCGCATGTGAGATTTGCGGTGGACGAAGTGGCGCGGGCGGGTTTTCTCCGGGTTCTCCGGTTTCCCCCACCATCGCATTCCACCGGTGCTCCATCTTCATTCCATGTATCAGCCGTTTCATCGCCTGCGGTGCCACAAGTAGTTAAAGCGGGCGTTAAACACTATCAAAAGAAACGCTCCCAATCATATTTTCAGACCCTGGGTTGAATACAGAATAATCTTGGATAGAACAAATTTTCATATCCCAGCAGCGAATCGAACCTTGAACCCTTTGTAGGCGCTCTACCGACTGAGCTGCGGCGCCAGTTCTTGTTTACTTTTGGGATGTGCAGTGGACATTTGCTTACCAAATGACCTCAAGAACGGCAGGGATTGTCTCTCTCTCCCTCTCCGCCTCAGACCCTGACTACTTACACATAGTAAACAAATCCGTATCTAAAATAACTAACAGCTAACCTGGTACCTACCAACTTTCGCTGCCTATTTTATCATCTTGGTCACTATGTAAAATCTTTGAAATATGAAGCATCAATCTTATTTTGAATGACTTGCATAACTCAATATTTATATAAAAATGTACAAATATCTATTTTATACTTCATAACCAAAGAACTGGTCTTTCTTGCTTGTCTACACAATGATACTTGGATACCACGCTTTGAGAATTTTTAAAAAATGTCACTGAAGACGAAGAACAAAAAGGAAGAGAAATTCTAGTTTCTAGACCCATAACTCGAATTGTTAGTTTCTAGACGAACATGAAAAAAGCTTCCGAGGAAAATAAAAGCTTTGTAGCTCCTTAATGATTCCTTGTGCTTCATCGTTTGAACTCCGCAATTTTCAAATGTAGCACTGAAAAATGAAGCTTAAAAAGATCGAACTAATTAGACAATTGGTGTATTCTAAGTTCCTCAAGATCTGTTTTTCCAGTTTTATTGAATTAGCCAGCAATGCAAGGTAAGCGGAGCTTGGCGTGCTTCCTGCACAACAGACTGCCAACAGTCTTAATCACGCAATTACACAGCATTTATTGGTAGCGCGCTATTATAAAATAGGCGCGCCTTATGATTTGTCAAGTTACACGTGGTACCGCCACACCAAATTTATCAAGTCAAGCCTAGGGTAAAACCCGTCTCTATGATATGCACGTAATTTTCTTGGGCAACTTAACTGAACTGATTGCCGCTATAGAAGTATCAGAGTAATTTATCTGCGTGTTCTCCGTGCAAAGGTCTATGGTTGGATTAGGACACTTCTTTTGACTGTGATTGCCTCTCATATACAGAGGTGTAACATGCTGAAAATTTATGAACATGCTGAACATATTTGCTCGCAAATAATGTGTTGCTAAAAGGAACTGATTTGTGCGATGTAACAGAAATAATACTCATGTTATTTGCTGACAAAAAGAGACAACTGGTTGTTAATAATCTGGCTTTAGAGCAAGAACGAAAGGCAATGAAATTACCTGATACTGGACTTAACGCAGTCACGTAGCAGGATACTTTCTACCCCATCCTTGCACAGCCTGTTAACCATTGCAGGCAGCATTCATCGGACCGTGTTTACTTGCTTATCATTGACTTTTTACCGCGGTTGTTTACATTTTTTGTATTTACTGCTCTTTTGAAGCTAGATGGTTTTGAATTGCTAAGCCTAATATTAAACCTTGCGGAACCAAATTGCAATGAAGTGAAAGGAATAACTCATATTTGCAACTTTTCGGGAGAAGCAAAATATCTAACAAAATCTAAAATTTACACCACATGAAAACCGTATTTTACGTTAAAAAGTTTATGAGTAATATGACTTTGCCCACCGTTTTAACTGTCACTTCTTTAAGTTCTCACTGCCTCTTCGTTAATGTGATCTAGTTCAACTTTTCACTGTCCCTTCACTTGTTTATCACTATCGCTTCGTTTTCTTGCGCAACGTTGCCGCATGCTGAATTACACACGCGCTTCGCTCGTTGGGGAGTCGGCCACAAGGCCTCTCTCAATCCCTTGCAGTATTAACCTCATACGTCGTAGCAGTAGTCACAACTCACTCGGAGAACGCACTTTGTCAAACCAAAAACACACTCGCTAACTCACTTCGTACTCACTGACTAATCACTGCCTCACTTCGTACTCACTGACTAATCACTGCCTCACTAACTCAATAATTCCAGAACGATCTCTTGCACAACAGCTGATACCTCCGTAGGATCTTCTTGAATGTCCTGGTAGCGTAAGAGCATCTTAATGAAGATTTTAGATGGAGTGGTATTTGCGCTGGACGAGAACGCTGCTTATCTTTGTTTATCTCTTAGCGGCCCAGACGGTCGGCTCAATCGGCATGTAACTGCCGGTCACAGTATAAATAACTAATCCTCATCTGGACTTTTACTACGATAAGAAACGAGAAACGATCTGACAAATTTGAAATTCTGATTTTTATATTTAATTCACGTCATGCCACCCCAGTAGGTTTCTCTGTCATATATTTGTAAAAATGTCCACTATCGCAATTCTTTGCTGCAGATGCTGTTGTAACCTTCTCTTGTCCTACAACTTGTTTTCCTTTATGAACACACATTATCAGGTGAGTCTGATATTTAGGCATATAAAACTTGCAACTTGTAAGAATGTATGTATCAAATATGAAGCTTAAGCTACCGTTTGTTATCGATGAAGAGTTCATAATTCACATCACATTTACCAATATTTATTTTCTAGAGAACATGGTCTACGTGTTACACGGGACCATGTCTCATTTTTGGAACAATTTCATAGAAAACTTAGAGGTGTTACCGAACACCATTTTTTTTTCTCTCCTTGTCAATCACAATACAACAATTCAGTTGTATGCACCAGTTGGTAATTGAGGAAGCTACCCTTGAATTTACAATTCTTGGAACCGCACTACCCTTAATGCAACTAGTGACGTTCTTGCAAAATATCGATGCTTTCAGTTAGTACATGCCCGCAATACAGTTGCACAATTACTACAATACTTCCTTCTCCTTTCTATTTTAGTAGCGATAAGCTAGAAGGCGAGCTATGCATATAGAAAAGATAAAAAGAATAGAACGCTTTCCTCGTCTGTATCTAGCATGCGAACTCGTTTTTGTGCCAGGACTTCAACGCCATCGTTTAGCACCCGCTTTATGACATAAAACGTAGTACATAGGCAATCTTTCCTGCCTTTTCTGTTCTTCTAAATAGTGCATTCAAAATCTGCAACCATGAGATGTATTTATCGCTATCTGTAAGAGCTGCAGCTGTTTACTGTCGCGTTTGGTTGGTTCAAGGTACATGGAATGAGCCAACGTTTTGTGGTTGCAGTGGAATATGTGATGAGTTCATTGTCGTTCTCCAATTAGGAATATAGCATTCCATGCTTGTTTTCAGTTGTTAACTGTAATTTCAGACTGATATTAAATGAATTAACCCAGAACGTGTAAATTGCATTCTTCTCCAGGGACCGGGTCGTTTGGCTCATTGTTTGCTGACGCTCTGACGGAAATCCCGGATGGTACGTTGTATGCAGGACCTGCTTCATTTGGATGAGCCTCGCAAGCGATGAAAAATGAAGTTTTCATTGTAACATACTAACTCCACTATCCGAACATGTTCCATATTTAAATACGAAAGTTAGAGCTATGATAAATTTTCACAAACCAGCAGCGGCTTAGTTGAATCGTCATCCATTTCCTTCTCGATTTCTTTCGAACCTCATTGCAAGATTTGTAGATCATTTAAATGTATCTTAAATATTACAACGTACTGGGATTGGCTGACTTAAAATATAAAATATGTGAGGATAAATGAGGATAAATATAGAAGCAAATGTTCAGAAATCATCGCTGAATGTCACAAACACTTCAGAAAATGAAATATCAGACGCGTGAGGGATTTTGACTTTGTCGTTATAAGGGCTACAATACGCTTAAACTCGCTGCACCATCTACCTGTGATCATCGTTTTCGAAATATTTATGTATTTTGCCTGCCGCATGTAGATTTAAGTAGGAAAGGTAGAATTAGACTGATAGATGAGGCCGGTTGATCTAATGAAGCCCCGCGTCTTGAAAGTACTTACAAAGTCCGATATGTTATCTTAAAATGCATTTGAGGGCTCCATGTGAGTCAATTAGGAAATTTAATGTATCGATATGCTACCATGGCGGCTCAGTTGTCTAAAATAGTGCAATTTGAAGGTCTGTGGTACAAGTCTTGGCTATAACACAGACTCTTCAGTCTGATTCTATCTTTCCATCAATTCTTTGTGCCTAAATTCTATATCGAAAGTATGACGTCAACGGTAGTTGTACGTATCCAGCTCTTCTATAATAAAGCAAGCCCAGAATTAAATGAGCTACAGTAGTCCTAAAGTTTGAAGTGAATTCTTTTGCACGGCTTCTGTAATGTATAATTACATATCTTATAATACTTTTGGTAGATTGCCCTTTTGACCGTTATCTGATTCACTTAGTTTCAAATGTTTTAACATCTTTAATTTTACATATGATCCAATTTTGACTTAATATTATTTACGCAGTTAAGATTTGTCGTCCTATAAGTTACTAAATATCCAAAAATCATTGGAATATTCTATTGTTGATCACTTCAATATAAAATAGTTGCTATATGCATCAGAAACTACACAAAAATAAACATGTTTGTTGCTTAATATTTGTTGAAATTGAACCATTTTCTGTGATACAACCCGCAAAATAAATCACACTTGAGAAGATTAATGTATAATGTTTCTAATGCATTCAAGTTAAACTAAAGAAAAAGTTGAAATTTTTAGCTTTTTTGTCATTTTGTAGTAGGGGTAACCAGCTTGAATCTTTACCTAATAATGCATCTCCATGACTTCACTTTACACGATACATTTCTTTCCATTCTTGCGGAACGTCAGTATAACGGAATGGTATATAGATTTATCCCATTAATTGTGGAAGTAAAAACAGAGTACAACGGCCAGCTGAGAATGAGATATTTATTTGTACCTATTATGATGCCTACAAAGAGAATAGATTTGCACAAACTGGGCAAATGCATTAACCGACATCTACAGGAATAAGTAAGCTATAGAAACAATAACGCTAATGTTCAACTCAAATGGCTATTGAGAGAATTTTAACATGTACTTGCTCAATAGCTTTGCTGATAAATTGTGTTAAATTGATTATAGTGCCAAATTATGAGTTGCTGCGACAGACAGCGCTTATGCGCCACTGTTCTGTTTATGTGAAACATTACTATGGTATTATTTGAACAATGTACATATAATAACGATAGAAGTTACAAACACCAATGTGTGGGCATTAATTGCAAATTATCAGCGAAATATCTGTAGATTATAAATGGCAAGGAATGCATCAGTTTATGAGATGCAAACTACTCTAGCACGCTATTGTTGCAAGTCAAACACAGTATCAACACAATCCGATTCATAAATTCATTATAAGCGGGTGCCAAGGGGTCACAAGCCTCTCGGGGTACCAACGGCACCTAACTACAGAATGAAGAACCTGGAAATAGCGGTCGGCCCTTAGCCAGGCATGAGCGTGAGAAAGTGGATGATACGAAATGAAATCGAAAGCTAACCTGTTGCGATTTTTATTAATCTAGCGTCCAATGTAAATGTTACCTAAAACTGCTCAGATCGCTGTCAAGCAGCATAGGGTTAAAGGATGAATCTTGCTTCAATTGCAGGTTTATATAAAGATGTTCCAAAATATGACCTTACACTTGCACAGGTTTTTTGACTCATTAGCTGGATACACTACCATAATCTGCTGCACCTCTTCTCTTTTCACCTTTTTTCTTAAAACTGTGTAAACATCCTACCTTATACTTTCGTCCGCCCACAGCTAATCAGGTATCGTAACGGTTCAACAGATTTTGACTTATAAGATTTATTTCAACCACTATAATATCAGATGGCCCAACTGCCCCTTATTTGAGGCGTGCAGGTATCTCCTTGAGTTAAAAGAAGTGCAGAACTTAACAGGGCTATGGAGCGACTTCACTTTACCCACTTTGCTTATCAATGGAGACTATAAGCGGACCGCTCTCATTGCAAGGGGTAGAGCAACGGTCGCTCTCGCCAGTTCTCTTCTGGGGGATTTTAACTTGAAATAGCCCCGTTGAGTTCTGCAACTCTTTCAACGCGCGAAGCGATATCTGCACATGCCAAATACGGGGCAGTTGAGTTACCTGTTATGTCTGAATTCATTTCCTATGTTTACTCATTGCTTTCATTGTGTGATTTGTTTCATGCACTTATCCTTCAGGTTACCACACAAATAAAAATCAAATTTCCATTTACCGTCTGCTCGTAAATAATGGGATCGATAATTCGTTTTATCCTAATACAAACCAAACCCCAGTCAGGAAAGAGCACACATCTATGTATTGGAAGGGGAGCTATATAATGCGTTAGATTTGCAACTATAAGCACAGTTGTCTACATATCCTAACGTCTACATATGGGTTGTATATACGGAGATGGATAATTTCTGTCAGTAGTTATTACTTAGCTATATAATTATCAATGCTATGTGCTATATTCAATAACACGGATACCCTAAAACAAAGTTCTTAGAGAATCAGGGTTGCAATAGTGGAGTAACCAATTTAAAAGTTGTAACTGTACCTTCAAATGGCTCACATGTTTGAAGGTGCGCATTAATAAAAACCTTCTCTATCACGTGTGTGCAATATATACAGTAAGTAGAGAAGGTATTGTATTCCACCCAAAAATGCGATATCGAGATTTCATCGGAAATAATGTTCAGAGGACTCGTGATTCCAGCAACGTTTTTAAAAGCATCTGTATGTGTGTGTAAGCAGCATAACTCGTGAAGAGCATGTCAGTTAAATACCAAACTCGATATTTAAGTACATTATCTTCCAAAGATGTGACACAAGGTTTTTCAGGATAACCCTCCCAACCACTACTGTCCTTTACACGGAATATTTTTTCCAAAGGTTTTATTTTCTCAAAAATAGCTGTAAAGATTTTGATTGAAATACCGTATGTTTAAGATATTTGTATAACAAATGAAATATATATCTGGAATTTTCTGGGAATAGCCTCTAAAGACCCCTTCATTGTGGATGACGTTTGTTTAACTGGTAATCCGTAAGAGGTATACAAAAACTTTCTACACAAAGATATAGGTCTCTTTAAATCGCAATTTATGTCATATACATTCCTTTCTGAAGTTACCATTTCCGAGACATTCATTGTTATTGGTATCCATTTTAAACTACTTAAACTTTTCTAAACAGGGGAGTCATCTTTCGTTTCATATTTCTTTTGTTTTACTGCTGGTCGTGCAAAGAGAACATTATTTCAAAAAAAGATTTTTCTGTAATTCTTCGCAACATTTCACTCCGTCAGCATTTCTTTTAGCAGCTGATATTTGGCAGAAAATATGCTATACTTGCGTTTGCATTTGTGTTCCGGTTTCTATTGGTCTGAGATGCATTTACTGATGCGTAAGGCTAGCCCTTACCCGTGACCCCCTCTCGTTTCGCTGTGGTCAACGTGCAGAGATAATAAAAACCACGTCCACCGTAACTTTACATCCAGATTAGTACTTGTATAAGCTTCAACATTAATATAGAGCGATTCCTGAATGTGGCTTTGATTTTACGCATCTATACATTTTCCTTTGACTTTTAATAAAATACATTTGTTATTATCTGTGCTTATATTCAGTGAGCAGAATGACACAAGCCACGAGCATCATTCGGGAAAACTGGTTTTGGGATAAATTTAATCTAGAGTTTTCACGGATAAATGGGCTCATGTCGTTATATTTGCCCTTGTACAGGATCGAGCAGCAGCTTACTTTAATTAGCAAGCCCTTTTAAAAATAATTGTGCTCTCGTTGCGATGGAAAATATAATCAGCCTTTAGTGCTTCCTCAGTTATATAAATACTTCAACTCAAGCGCACATGATAGGAAATAGGAATGATTTTAAAGCTAATAAATAAATCATTAAAACATGAATTTGGAAATCTATGTTTAAAATACTATATAGGGCGAATTGCTGTAGCTATGTTGGGAGATAGATACAAAATGGGAGGTGAATAAGCGTTAATAATTTGATGTTTAGTATAGAAAAATGATTATATAACAGAAATGAATCTTACTTTGTCCGATTACTAATAGCATTTTCATAAATGAAGCGCAAATTTCAGGGTCGAATGTGTTTTGAATGGCCTTGTATTAGATCCCTCTTGTGTTTACGTCGTCACGTAAAGTCAGCTTTTTTGTTTAGTGCATTAAGCACAACACGAACCTTATTCACGTGATTTACGATTTACAGTGAAGAAACGTGGGACAGGTTCAGCTGCATACTTTCCTCTACTCAAGCAATGGTTTTACATCGGCTGAATTATCAGACGGTCATTTCATTTACGTAGCAGTGTGGAATCTGCCAATGCTGCGAGGGACTGTGTCATCAGTGATTTCTAAATCTTTTTTTTTTTTTTTTTTTTTTTTTTTTTTAAGTCTTGAGTTTACCTTTGTAGGAACAATGAGAGTGATTTTTCATTCAAAGAGCGGAAGTGAAAATCCTTTACTGTAGTTTGAGTTATGTATTTGATCAATAAAACCTAATTTAAGTGAAATATAATAATGGCATTGTGTTCAATATTTTTAAGCTGAGCTCCGAACACATTATGGACCCTAATCAGATGATGCTGTATGAAAAATAAAATGAAAAAAAAAACAAACAAACAAAAACGCATGGTTATGCAGGTTGAAATTTCAGAGTGATATCACTCCACCTGTAGTCGGCCACGGCAAAGGTCAGAGGGCGTGCAGAGAAGGGTCAACCGTGTGACCTGTTGCGTAAACAATTACCGAGTGTTTGAGATTGGGAATAATGACCGTCCTAAAAGCATTGTGAAATTTTCCTCTTGAACATAAAATTAGAAAACAGCAAAAATAGTTGCAAGTACTGCAACATCATATCGCCCTCAACCCTTTTACAAATAGTTGCAATTATTCACCTCCCATCCTGTATATGTATATATTTTAATCAACTCTGCAATACTCTTTTAATATATAATTTATAGGGCAGGATGTTTCGTCTTCGTCCCATACTCGGGAGGTCGCGGGTTCGCTTCGTGCTGCCGGCACCGGAAAAAATAATAAATCCATATAATTTAAATATATTAAAATAATAATTCCATGGTTACTTTCGGGGTTTCCATAGGTCTCCAGGCGAATACTCTGTAACTTTCTGTCATGCCCCGAACTTCCTGTCCTTTATTATCGTTTCCATTCTCATTTCATTCATCCTTCATGCCTTTGGGTTGTTTTGGGGTTTGAAGTATTGGCGATGGTGCTCGATGCGGCGCGGCCTAGAAAAAGGATGCCCTATGTAACTATCTCCGTCCACCGACTTCGTCTGATTGCCGGGATGAGGACCGCACCCAGCAGAAGCGCTGGACCTTATGTGGAGCGGGGGCCGCAATCTGTGGATGCTTCTGTCTGGAAAATAGAAGGAGCTTGTTATTGCTATGCTGTTGCTCCTGATTTAGGCCGCCTGGTGTATCATCTCACCTCATCCTCCCGGGGGCACCAAAACCTCAGGTTCTCTGCCAAGTCCCCTCTGACCTATCCTATCTTAATAAAATCCTTTATATACAATATCAAATCTAAAATCAGAAAAATGAGCAACGATATTTATAAAATTGTTCTTCTCTCACTATATCTCTAACCATTTTGATGCTAATTTTCTGTATTTTACACTAAGGTAAGTGATTAATCTCAATAATGCATTATACTTCGGAAAACTATAAAGGATAAAATAAAAATTCCTCATATAAGTATTTATCCATTTCTGTTTTTTCAACACATACATATATACATGTTTTCTTGGCAGAATACAGTGAAAACCGAAAAAAAAAAAAAAAAAAAATTATCCCATAAAATGTTTAAATTTCATGATCCAAGACAAGCTGGTTTCAGGGCTAAGCAAGAATCTTTCTAGCTGAAACGTCAAAGTTAAATTTCAGAAATACACTGTATATTACATAATATTCTTTTGCATGTTGCTGAGTGTATTTCTGCGGATTTCGTCAATGCTTTTCCAAATCTATTTTTAGGGCTAAAGGCTGAGATTCTCTATGTTTGAAATTGTTTCGTTGTCTTTGCTGGACCCAGGGTGTTAAGTAGATATAACTTTTTCCGATGTTATGTCCACCCCATTCTCAAACGGTTTGTCGAATGTGAACGCTTCGTTCACTTCTAGACCCTGATAGGTAAGCGATTCATTTGCCATCTGGTGTATCTGACAAACAGTAATGTCATCGTCTGTGGTGAAATGAAGTGACCGACCTCTGGATTGATGTGGAAGTATAGTTTTCTCCCAAACCTGATGGCCTTCAAACGGGACTGCTCCTCTTACCACTGAGGAATAACAATTAGCAAACAAAAGACGACCCTGTACTAGAGGCGAGAGACAACATAGTAAAATCTGTTTCCTATAAACACTATTTGCAAGTCGAGAATCGAGCCTCAGTTACATGAGCATAAAGTGGAAGACTTGGCAATAGCGAGGATTGGTTTCCAGCCGCACACAACCTAATCCCAAACTTTAAAGTTTGGAAGAAGAGTGGGGCAGAGTCATCATGTTCTGAAAAATACTGCACTATTTGTTTCCTTACCTTGAATTCTCCTTGCTGATTGGGCAAGTAGTACGATGACAAAAGAAGGTGGAAGGTGGAAAATTAGAAACATTTTTCACTGTTACTGCAGATTACGTTTTTCCTTAATATCCAGCTGTGATAATGTTGAAATGGCTTTTAATAAGTTAGTTATTTGAGCCGTCTCATGATTTGTAGTCTAAAAATGTGTAACAACAGATCTGTCAGTCTAATTAATTATTTTTCCTCACATTCTGTATATAAAAACCGGGTTGGGAAGGTAGAATCAGGCTAAGAAATTCCAATGCCATAGCTGCGATTTGAGCCACAGTCTAGCCCGGTCAAACCGCCTGATCCGCCGACCCTGAAAAATAACAAGAAAATAAAATGGCAGACATTTGGAAAAGAAATCACCCCAGCGTTCGCCTACAGATCAGGCAAAACTGCGAAAAATCATATCACAGTGGCCGGTACAGCGGGAAGTGAACACCGAACTTTCTGAACGCGAGCATCACAGTTAGCACGAAATGACCTCTCTCTGTGAACGAGAGGTAACACCATTTCATACAATTTATGTGAATGTGTAGAACGTGTATCACTAAATCCCTACACGGCATGAGATACAGAAAACGGTGCGTCTCAAAGCTAGTTTTAACGGTTTCAGCAAAAGCAATAGCTTTCATTTCATTTTTCTGTAACACAAAGTTCCCCTCGTCCTGCACATATTCACAAAAAACATTCTTCTTTACCATTGCGGTAATTCACCCAAAGAGCACATTACGAAGGCGTCATAAAAGAAAATGCGTTGCTGTGTCATTTTCACCCCACGGGCGACACTCGGAAATATCGCTAAAGCACTGGATTTGGGGCGTATGTGATAACCGAGCTATGAAATAGTACGCGTCGCCGATTTACATGCCAATGGCGGTCACAAACCTCTTTCTGATAGATAGAACCGTTAAAGGTCCCAGAGGCCATTGACAAATAGATAGGGATGGAGATGAGATGACATCTCTAGGACGATATTAGTACATGTAGTCTGTCTTTTTCTATATAAAATGAAGGTTGTCTGTTGATGTAAATGACTTAATTGTAATTTTATATATGTCCACATTAGAAAAGTAATCATTAAAACTGATCATGTCATTGCAGATCGAAACGGCAGCAAGGCAATATATTTTTTGTGGTCCTGTTCCCACGAAATTGCCCCAAGAAACCTCAAGGCGATTAATAAAGCGGATTAATGCTCTTGCAAATGAACACTCTCAGGTAAATTATTTTTGAAAAAGTTATCCATTGCAGGAGTTTGAAACAGTCAACCACAATTTTAGATATCCTTTTGCACATAGACTTGTTAATTAAATTTCATGTTTAACTTTCCTTTTCATTCTGAGCTTTATTAAAATGTGAGATATTTCCGGCTTAGAATGACCTGCTCGGGTTTTTAAACAACTGTGGCTCATAACAAAAGTCTTTCTGGGACCTCTTACAAGAGACCATCAACCAACGGTTAAAGAATTTCTGACCAATCTGCACACCATCCGAAGGACCACTCAAATATGTAAAACCCTCGAATATTACATCATATCGTGCATATATCGTCAGTGGTCAATTTCGTTTGAAACACTGGTGCTACTTGGACACTGGGTATCGTTACGAAGCATACGAGAGAGAGAGAGAGAGAGAGAGAGAGAGAGAGGGGGGAGGGAGAAATGAGTGCAGTGCAACTTGTAAGCATTGTACTCGTAAGCCTGTTGAACAACGTATTGTAACGTATTTTAAATATTTGCGCAGTAATAACAAAACTTGCAGTGAACTTATACATACATTGTATTTTAAAGACACAATTAAATACTAACCCGCAGTTGTGTTGTAATGCGTGGGGGATAACACTTACAAGGTGAAGAATTAAAAATGTCATCTCCAATACTGTGGCAGTCCTGTTTAATCTCCACAATATCATATTCAATCTCCTATGAATTATAATGGAAATTAAGAAAAATTTGTTAGAAACATAAAATTTTCCTATACTAGCTATATTTGAATAAAGAAAGTTGATCACAGTTATTGCCCTCCATAAACAAGTCGCAAGTGTCAATTCTTCATTTTGTTGTTCTTGTTCTTATTTCTCGACGCCTTTTAACTCTTTTGAGATGCTTGTTGAGTACACATACAAAGATTTATTGAGAAGAAAATGTTTAATGATTCAATATATTACAGTTTTATTTTACTTATTTCATCGCTTCATATAAAATACATATTTGGTAAGGTCTTTAGGGAATTGCATGTCTTGTACATATATGAGCTCAACCTAATAATTTGTACTCATTTTCCGTATATATTTCCACCAAGACGTGTGTTCCATCCCAGGGGGACTGCATGCCGATATGTGGTGGATAAAGTGGCACCTGGGCGGGGTTTCCCCGGGTTCTCCGAAAATTCTTTCCACCATATTCTCCAAAATCACCTTTCCTTTCATCTATTTCACCGTAATTTCATATTATCTTCCTACTTCATCAAGCTGAATACCCATCCCGGCTACTCTGTCTGATCTTGAGTCCGTCAGCTTAACAGGCGTCAGAATCTAGTAGCTGGCTTGTAAATTCTCAACACGAGGAGAGTAAATAGCGAAAAAGAAGGAAAAAAAAATAAAGTGCATTAGGTTACAAAAATTTACGGGGCAGCGCGTGAGCTTAATTTCTCATTTCTGCGAAAGCCTACAGATCTTCTACCTCCTACCAAGTTATCGTGCAAAAAAGAGAGAGAGACAGAGAGAGAGAGAAAGAAAGTGTCCACCCAGCAAACCAGGGGTATAGTCGCAAGAACATACATAGCTTGCCTCCCTCTAAGAAATGAACTTCGGTATTGTCACACTCAACAAACCTGAACCCAGCAAAGAGCGTGTTTTGCATGACACTATTACATACACATGCATAAATTGCCTTGCTATAAGGCTTCAGTAAAAAATTATGCTTATCAATATCAAATCCTAATATCAAATTGAGGAATTTCACCGTTATGTTTGTTCGCTTATTTCCTTTTGGATAATGTAAGATTTAAAATAAAACTGACTACCAAGAGTGGATAGGGTTGCTTCTATGAAATTCAGCTTAAAGTAGTTTAAACCTTTTTGTTGTTGATATGAGTGAAGTTAGTTAATAGGTATTACAAAGTTCCCTTCGGAGCTACACTTTGGACTCGAAGAACTGATTTTAGAGGCAGTTTGCTGATGTGCATTTACTTTTATATATTTAAACATGGGTTATTTTGTTCAGGCTTACGTACCATAGTGTTTATCTTACAATTTGATAACTCTACAGTATTGAATTTTTAAATCTCTTCACTTTTTATGTAGCTTAACGTCTTTTAACCTGGATGGTCATATCGAACGATGAATAAAATTGGTGAAATAATACGCATATGATCTCGGGGTCCATGGAGCTTAAAGTTATTCGTCATTCGCCTTCTCAGGATAATGAAGAAAAACAAAAAACTTATCCGGGCAAATCACAAGCGAGATTCGAGCTAGCGAACTCTTGAATGTGAGACACACAGGCTACCCCCACACTACCGAGATGGGCAATCTCCTCACATAGCCTGCATTATTCTCCAATATAAATGTTCTAAGGAAAAAATGCCCAGTAGCTCAGGGCATATAGAATTTGTAAATCCTCCAAAACATGTTCAAGATGTTCCCCTTCTCTCAAATCACACTCCCAACAAGGAACGTGGAAAAGAGCAACACTTGGAGTTTTATTAATGGGATAGAATTACAGGCATATGAACTTTCAGTTTCTCCATTGGTTGTGGTGTTGCGGAGAGCACTGTGCTCTTTAAAGTCTCCATAGGATCCAGGGTAGCACTGCTTATTGATCCTATCCATCTCTGATTTGAGTTTTATATGCAGAAAATGTTTCACATTGATATAAATGTCAAGTGAAGTCCCATCTTTTTGAAAGTGAAACGAATTTTCATTCTCAAAGAGGTCATTATTACGTGCAGTTATTTCTTTTTTATCTGCAGGGAAGTCTGATCCGTGGCAGTACGTTCCAAGAAGTATGGCCTAATTATCCCTCTGGAAGACGGACCACACAATACTAACTTTTCTTCAACGATGCTTGAGCCTACATTAACCCAGTACACACAATTGTGGGCGTTTCAGCGCATCTTACACCGTTCCATCGCTTCGAAACGTCTCGTATTCTTGTGATTATTAACCTAGTTGAAGGCGGGCACCAAATTCAACCCTCTAACGTAGTTTAAACTCAACATTCTTCAATTTCCAATATCATTTCAGTAACCGCTTATGTTCGCCGAACGATAAATAAACCACCATGTTGATTTATAAACAGAGAACGTTTTCTTTGATGTCCACTGCCTTTTGAATCATGAAATAATGTGTCTGTCAATTTAAGGCACTGCATATATACGATTAATAACAGGAATAACAGTGGTTGAAAATACGCGATAAGGAAATGCAGTACACAAGCAAGAGGTATATGTGTATAGCGTGTACATGCGGTTGCATATTCTAGAGGTACACCCGAGCAAATGACTCAGGTTACCCCTAAAATCCTCTCATAACAGAAGGTCAATGCATATGGGCACGGATATTTATGGAGAACTGAAACCTGCAATATCTCTGAATCACGCAAATTCTCTTTAGCTGCGGCCTTTACGTCCTTTCCTCTTACAGTGATCCTTCTTCAAGCAGAAAACGTTAGAGAGCGCTTGAGAGTTCACGGATGACGTTACGTTAACCTGAAGCATTAAGAGTTCCATGGGAATCGCGAGAGAAGCTTTTAAAATGCGATCCCCCACCCTCTTTGTAACATACATCGTTAGCGCAGATTTCAGTTTTGCCTTTTGTATTTGTCTCACCTGCAGAGGTAATGCAAACTCTTTATCACTCGTTAAGAACTTGTATCCCAGTTATCTGGCAAAATAAAATAGAGCAATTTTAAGTTTTACAAGAAAATGTGTCAGGAATTCATTTATTTCCAACAGATTAAAGCTTCAAAATTATGTAGGTATGTATTTATTCCACAGTAAGTGGTTGTTACCCGGTGACAGTGTTAAATATATGAACAAAATAACGTCACAAAGAATAATGCAATGAACAATAAATAAGTATATGAACAAAACAGTTGAACTACTAATCTAATTATGCTAAGTTTATAAACAATTAATAAAAATTATATGAACCAGCAATTCCGAAACAGCTTATTAAAGCTACTAGTTTGTGGCTTTTTAGAACTAGATATAATGTTTAAAGTAAGCAATTATTTTACTATGTCCAATCGTTAACCAGCTATCTATTGAGTATCATCAATACGTTCACCAAGTTATAGGTTCATAACACGTACACTTACTAAAGATTTAAATATGGTGTCTCTTATAGTAAAGTACTATACAGGGTATCGCTATTTTTACACTATGTATTGTTGAAGTTAACAATGAGCATATAGTGTGCCTTGGATTCATACAAATCTGTTGCATTACATTAAATTAGGTATTACGGTAGTCAGATGTACAATCTTGACTCCTAATCTATCTATAACTTCTCATCTTTAGCTATGCAGCGGGACAATCTACTACACTACAAGTAAAGCTGCTAATCAACTTCATAAACACCATTATTAGAGTAGATCGCCCTAGCTCAGAGTTAAAGCAGAGAGGCTGCTGATACATAATAGTGATTCTGATCATCCAAAGCGCCAATTACTTTAACAACAGCTAGCTAAGTTCTATATATCGAATTATACTGTACATTTTGACTATCTACTGAGCGTGTTTAAATTTTTGGTCTTACTTTATATAACATTAGTTTATATAATATCGTTTCAAAACTTCCGCTTTAAATGCGCATCAGCTTATTTAAGTATAGAAAACATAAACAGGTGAGTTAAAACACTAAGGAATTCTTAAACCAGATTACTGACTTCGCATTTTAAGTTATATTTCACCACTTCATCTCATCCACCTCCACTCAAAATTTCAAATGACAATCCCGACAATTCCTGCACGTGAAAAATAAACAATTGTTTTAAACATTTAATTTGTATGTTGTAAACTTCTGGACTTTCTGTCTAAGTTAAAATATAGGAAGGTTTAAACATAATACATTTGTTTTAGAATGAAACCTTCGTTTAGTTTCGATAATTTAAATTTGGTTAACTGTAATAGTAATATTGTATTTCCATGCTTATCAAGTACTAGGACTTGAACACTTCTTTGAGTTCTTCTTATTGAAAGCTATTTTGAGAGTGCAGCGATCTTCAGTTTCATAAAGTTGTGGTGTTTTGTAAAAATATAATAATGCATAACTTCAAAATTAATGTTCTGAGTTAGAAATTGGTATATGTAGGTTAATAAAATGAGATTACACATATGGACGCAGAGCTAAGGAAAATAACACATTACCGCGTCAGTTAGCTGCAGTCAGCTGCCTAAGCTTCAACATACGATCAAAATAGTGCTGATATAAAACGGTTGAAATAGTGCACAATCAAATGATATATTTTCTGTGTTTGCATTGTCTTGTCTAAAATGGTATTTTTGGAAATATATTTTATTAAATCCTCAGTAATTTCTGTAAAATTGTTCTATAGCGATAATAAGAAATGCTACTCATGTTTGATAAAAGAACCACATTAAATAATAGACGTGAAGAAAGAATGGAGTGTATAAATATCTCAATATCCGCTCGGATTAGTTATAATAATATAGGAAAGAGCGAACGCAGTTGCGATTGGCACTTTCCTTTCAACATCTCAAGTTAGTTTGCTTTGTTTAAGTTAAACATTTATAAACAGGTATTTAGGTAAGACGACCCCCAAATTAAGGTTTAATATGCGGTACATCATTACATTTAACAAGCACGCTTTACATCCAACATAGGAACATAATTAAGAGTTTCAAATACTTCTGAAAATGAACAATACTACACAACGCACTCGGCGAGTCTTGCTTTTGATAGTTAGCCCTTTTGGCTAGCTCCCTATTTCAATAGGGGCCACTTAGTGTTAAATGTAAACAAAAGAAGTAATACAACTATACAAGGTGTAAGACACTCTTAACGTTAGGTTTTAATATTTTTTGCTTTTAAACGTTCGCATTCATAACCGCATCCATGCAGACTCTGCTGAGGATATGAAGTAACTGGTCAAAGAAAAACTACCGCTCCAGTCGTAAATCGAACCCAGTACTTGAGAAATGAGAATCCATAACAAAACACAAACGGTATGTTTAGAATCACTCATTTAGATGTCACAGTTTAGTAATATTTGATAGTAAAAAAATCTAAATCAAATAAACAACAGTTTGGTAGTTAATGAAGAAGTTCACTGTTGCGGAATGGAGGACAGTAGTGCAAAGAAAGAATGCACATACATATGTGAAAGAGCTATTACGTTAAGAATACTTATCTCATGCGATAATTTAACTTTGGAATACTAAAACACTAAAAGCAAAAGGGAATTTCCCATTAAAGGTTCTGCAATTGAAGAACAACTGTGTTAACTCCATTTAGTAACCGCCGAGAAGTGTCTAAGGAGCTTCTGCTAACCTTTTGGGAAACGCATGTAATATTAAAAAACGTATCAGTATGATCATTCTTTTATTGATCCGTAAATTTGGATTTTGAAGCTGCCGTCTGAGATCAATAAACTACAAGGTTTGACTGTATCAAATACGCAAATTTCGAACAAAGAGGTATGTTTGACAATAAAGTAATACTTACCTACCTTGTGCCACTTCGACCCATAAATAAGTTGTTTTTTTTCTGCTTATAGGTTTATATTGCTTAAACGCTTCGTCATCAATGTAACAAACCCCATGGCGGTGCAATTTAGAAACTTGGAATTACATTTCTGAGCCTGATACATGTGCTGCTTTAACGTCACACCTGACGATAAGGAGCCCATTGGCCTGCTTCCTGAGGAAACGCTCCATTTGCCGGGACCACTTCTAGCCCTCTCATGAGGAACTACAATAGTGACGGAGTGTAAACAAGGAGCAAGAATGAAGGGGAAGTTTCCACTCCTAGACAGAATGAGTAGGGTTTCTTCCAGCCCACTTTTCCGATCACACTGTTTGACTTGTTCCATCCTGCGTCCTCTGCAGCCCCTCCTGTATATATACAGTGAATGGGAAGGCCGATACCCACGTAGCTGTACTAACAGTCCAAAGATTTGAAAAGCGGTTTCCGAAAGTCGAATGGGGTGAAAGACTTGCCTTTTCTCCCTTCCATCTTTCTGCACCAAGCCATTATTTTCTGCTGGCCATTCCAGCTCTATGAAAAATGAATGCGAGACTGGATATCACATTTTCTGCTTTGTGTGTACACATGAAACGCAGGGGAATGTGTGGCGAGGCGCAAGGAATGCCGGAGGTATAGGGTGGGCCCTGCCGTCAGCCATAATCTTGGTAGTAAACGGTAGTCGTTTTGAAAGTTCCACTCTTCTTGAAGCAAGCAGGTAGGGAATGCTTATTGTTGTATCGTTGCTGTCAAATGCAGGCTTTCTACCCTGCCGGTCTCATTCCATATCTCACTGGAATTTTCGTTTTTTACTAGGGGAAACTAGTTTTGTAAACAGCACTTCAGCTGAAGCAGAAGTTGGCTGTGTGCATGTTGTAGAAAATGCTATGGGTTCCATTCTTGTGGCGCACATGCTGAAGACGCTATGAGCTTAAGCTGTTCATATTTTTCACTCGCTATCGAACTCAGGGTAGACCTAAGCATTGATGTGCAAGAGTGTAGGAACCGAAAAGCACTTGCGTGCATTTATTAAGAAAGTGTGTCGTAGTTAACCGGTGAGATGTGAAATAGAGATGTGGACTGTGGAAGCAAGGACGTCATAACTGACAGGATGATACGTATTAAGTGCACGTAAATGACCTTAAGGAGTTGCATCTGTGAAATTTGGAAAATAAACAGTATGTAAGATATATTATTGAAATTTCCAGCCGTTCTTATACAAAAATGGTGATAGTTTTGCCATGTGTCAAAATTCCAGCTTGCATGGTTATTTAAATAATAGTTTTTATTGTGTAAATTCATTTTCCTAAGAAAATTGAGCCACGTGATGCTGTTTTAAAAATCTGATGTGTACCATTCACATGACTTTCTCCATATCCCTGCAACAAATTATTCTTAAAAAGCTTATACTTTTATTTACTTTCTGCTAATCAGAAAAAAATAACAGAAATAGTCTAATTACTCGCTTCCTTATAAGTAGAAGCGAAATAAGGGACAACTGTAGGTTAAAGTGATAGTCAAAAGCTGGTTGCTATGTCAATGAAGTTCCTTTGTCTATATGGATAGGAGTTGACAAGTTCCTGTATGAGAAAAGTATACGTTTTTCATAGCAGAAACCAAAAATAAGGAATGCCACAAAAACGACGAACTCCACGAAAAAAAATGTATATAACATAAATTGTGTGTTTTAATGTGCTCTACATTTTTTGTTTTGTAAGATTTTGTCCATCTCTTACGGTTTAGCAGTTATTCAAAATTTAGTAAAATTCATTCAGAATAAACTACTCTTCAGAGGCTATTCCCAGAAAATTCAAGATATAAATTTTATTTGGCAGGTAAATATGTTTAATATACGAAATTTTAATCAAAATCGTTAGAGCCATTTTTGAGAAATTCAAAATTTTGGAAAAAAGTTCCATGTAAAGAGTAGTTGGGGGTGGGGGGATTTTTCTCAAAATCTTCGTGTCGCATCCCTGGAAGATACTAAACTTAAATACCCAGTTTGGTATTTTACCGACTTTTCGTTTTTGAGTTATCGTGTTCACAGACACACACACACACACACACACACACACGGACCTTTTTGTGAAAATGCGTTTTTTTTTATATTGGGGACCCTAAAACCTATATTTCCGGTGAAATCTCGGTATCGAATTTTTTGGTGGAGTGCAAAACTTTTTCTATACACTATGTACATAGTGCGCATGGAGAAAGTAAAAATATTCAGATATAAAAAAAACTGTTTTACAGCGAATGAAATTACAGATCAATTTGTCGTACTATATGTTTATATATTAGCCCTAATTTGTGGAAAAATATTAACTTTCGTGCTTACCAAAACTTTTGGTATTTCAAAAGGTTATATTTTATTTTTCAAAATTGGAGCATTATTTCTAAAAGGTAATGCGACGCGGTATCGTTGGCGACGCGGTATCGAGTTCGATCTCTGGTGACCGTCCATTCTGACCATAGGTTTTTCATGGTTTCATGGTTTTCTCGGGATCTTCAGGCGAAGATCTCTATTACAATTCTCCTCTATTACAATTTCAGTTCAACCATATCCGTTCCACTACATTTCCTTCTCATCCTTTTCCAAGTTCGAATTGCATGGTAGTGCGGACGGATTCTGCGGATGTAATCTCTATGGAAACAATACTCTCTGTGGACACTAGGTGGTGGCGAGGTCCACGGGTTGCTCTGGTGGCCCAGGGAGTGGGACAGATCATCGGGCTTGGGACCGTTAGGGACTTCCACGCGTCTCTGGTGGCCTATCTGCCTGCGGCCTGTGGTCTATGGCCTACTCTGATCCCTTTACTTCATCCCTTCCCCCTGGGAGTGTTAGCTACAATAGATCTGCGAGGCTCGCATTGGCTGAAATGTCCCCTTCAGTCGTTGCACTTTACTCTTTAATGTGTAATGCATTTATTTGTAAGCAATTTAAATAGTTTCAAACTGCGAACACGTCTCATTCTTTCCCCCGCTCTCTTTACAATGCGAATAACTATTTTGTTTATAATATTTACGAGGGTTCTTAACGTGGTTTAATCGTGTTGGTTTTATTATCTGTTTGTTTTCATTTTAGTTCTGATTATTGGCTCAAACTTGTGCGATTTCTTTTCATAAATATTGGATTTTTTAATACTATTTTAATTCATTGTTTTCCCTGAATTGTCTTATCGTTGTATAAGCATTAATTATTGTGTTATTCTGTTGTATGGCTTGTACTTCTGTTGGTGTGAGAGAAAAGGCTGGTGGCGTTCAATTCGCCAGGTTCACAAATTATATTAATGTGCATTTGTGGACTATTTCGTTTTTGAAATTATTTAAATACAGGCTTTTATGCGACTTATTCAAACGCGTTTGTTAACTTCTGTATATAAATCTACATATCTACAGCCCGTAAATAGAACATACAGTAAGTTCTCCTTGTAATATTTAATTAAAAAATTGCTCAGCTTTAACTCAGAATGTCTGCGAACAAAACGTTACAGTCTTATAAACTAGCTTCCAATAATGCTTTAACATTTCATTATATATATTTATTTATTTATTTGTTATATCGTTGTTTATTCATATAGCCACTCTTAGTGGTACTCAATGTGTCAGGATATTTCTAACGAATTTAGTTAGGCATTTATTTTACGTTTTATTCCTAGGACATAGACTTAACTTGCTACATAAATTATCACTACTTAAACGCCCATCAAAATATCAAGTTACTTTTTCCATAGACATTAGAGCATCAACATTCTGAGACGATTTTGAATAATAAAACCCTAAAAATATAAATACAAATTTATTAGCTAAACATGAATAAGCAATTAAAGCATTTATAGTAACCTGGCGTAGACATACACTTACATAGAGGTGTATTAATTTTCACATTCAACAAGATTTACGACTCATAAATCTGCAACATTCTCAAACAGTACGCGCTGGGTAAAATAGTGCGCAGATGAGCCGGGAGCCTATTGACTTATCCTGCAGTTGTCTTGCGAAGATTGGTGAAAATATTGGGGAAAAGGTTTTTAATCCAGACAACCTTCCCGCAGGAGTTGTTTTTGGGATCTTCATGATAGAAGGCAGACACACTATTCCCACATCACAGAGATGGGCTTTAAGTTATTGAGTGCTGTTTCTCTCCCATTCGATGTAAAGGATACCAATCTGTGGAAAAAGCGAAAAAAATTCAAGAATGTATAAATAAATGTATGTACATATATATTGTAGTTTTATTAATTACTTAACACCATTTAGTTCTATTGTGCCTTTATATATATATATATATATATATATATATATATATATATATATATATATTCGACCTCTCTAGAATTTTATATAGCGAATTACATATCAATTAATGAGTTCAGCTACCTATAAAATTGTATTAATAGCCATACGTTTTGCAATCTAAAAGCGAACACATTATTCAAGAGAGGAGTCGGAAAGCTTTAAATACTAAATTAGTTGCAGGGGAGCAGAAAAGGACGGAGGGTCTGTATATGTATGATATGCTTTTTAATCAGCATAAATGAGTAGGTTATTTCAGAATTGTAATTTTTAAGACTGGGTTCACTTCATTTTCTAATTTTTCCGCTTCTTTACGGTGTATTTTTCAGTACAGGTGAATACAATTGTGTACATCTCTCTATAAATAAACATGTTAAGAGTAAGTTTGGTAAATATAGCTGTGATATTCACAAAATGAAGGCTTGGAAGTGTAATATTTAACACTTATTTTCACTCAAATTAGTGGCATAAACAAACTTTCATGTAATTTACTAATATCTATGTTATACTCATGTTGAGCTTCTTCTTTTTTTTTCAAAACATTAAAAATAAAAATAAAGATATATCGAAACGAAATTAGAATATGTTCTGAAATTTTCTCTATATGGTATAAATTAAGCACAGATTGCTGTATTAAAGTTTTAAATGAATGTATCTGAAACTGTGGATTTTGCAAATTTCACGAATGTGGATATCCTTCCTAAACACCACTAAATAATACTTGTATTAGACATACTTGGCTAGAAGCAATACATGTTTTTAACCATTGTACTTTTTGTGCACGAAATCGTAACAAATTCTAAACGCATTTTACTTCGTTTATAGTGTTTAATGCCCACCTTTACTGCCATGGCACCCAGGCGATGACACTGAGGATACATGGAATGAAATGGAGCACCATTGGAATGTGATGGCGGGGGAAAACCGGAGAACCCAGAGAAAACCTGCCCCTGCGCCGATTTGTCCACCTCATATCTCATATGCGGTCACTTAGGATCCGAGTCCCGGCCGTCTAGATGAGATTCGAGCGGTTTAACTATTCGGCCACGGCGCGGCCCCCATTTTACTTTCTGTATGCGTCTATGCATATAGTAGGCAAAGAAGATATTGTATTCCACCCAAAATTTTATGTCGAAATTTCACGCAAATAGGTATATGTTTTAGGTCTTTTGGATAAAAAAAAAAACATTGTGCCTGTGGATATCAAAGCTCAAAATCGAAAAGACCATAAAATACCAAATTTGGAATTTAAGTTTAGTGCTTTCCAAGGTTGCAACATGAAGGTTTTAAAAAAAATTCCTACAGACCAACCTCCGCTTTATGTGGAAACTTTTTTGAATATTTTATCTTTCTCAAAATGGCTCTAAGGATTTTGTCTTAAATACGGTATCTGAAAGCCATTAAATGAAAAAAAAATATATATCTTCAATTTTTGGAGAGCACCCTCTGAAGACCTCTTCATTTTGAATTACTTTTGCACAACTGCTAAACCGTAAGAGATAGTCAAAGAATTACTGCACACAAATGTAGATCTCTTTAAAACACAATGTATATATAAGTATTTGTAGAATTAACCTTTTCCGAGATATTCCATGTTATTAATTTCAATTTTAAGATACGGAAAACTTACTCAATTGGAAGATCATCTTTCGTTTCATTTCTCTTTTATTTTACTTCTTTCGTATAAGGCGAACCGAATTTTAATTGTTTCACATAGCAATTGGATTTTTAAAAGACTTGACAATCGATTTAGTCTAGTGTATTACCTTTTTTTCTCTTCTTCTTAGAAGGAACCAATACAACCCTGTTCTGCTAATCTTGATCTCAATTACTACGATGTGGATAACGGAATAATCTGTTGTATTTGCAGAGAAACTCATATGAATGGAACCCATCAGACTTTTTTTCTTCTGTGTCTTCCACCGGTCCTTATTAATTATTCGGATACTTTAAGGGACGTCATTTCCGATTCTTTCACGTTTCAAGTTGACTGTGTCTATTGCCTGAAGCACTACGCATACCTTCTCCTTCTTTAGAGTGGTTGATATACCCTTCAAAATATCGCATGGCCTCTGCTGCTAATACTGCACTGGAAATAAAAGGCACCGGAAGTTGAAGCATAACTTAACATCCTGTGTGGGTTCAAGTCAGAGGCAGGCGTTATAAATTAATGAAATACATCTCGGCTGTGCGTTAGGAGACTGTACATGCTGCGCCAGAAAATGCACCCAGCTAAAAGAAATAACGAATGATTCAAAGGAAGAAAAAAAAAAAGGTATTGAAAGATAAAACGAAATAAAGAATGCTGTGAAATAAAAATTAGGATCTTCTGTCTAGCATATGCACAGTTACTTGGGATTTGTACTTTAAGGACACTATGTGTGAGCTTGAAGTTAAAGGTAATCGCAATTTAGTGAATGACAAGAAAAAATAAATTTAGAAATTAATACCATATTCTGTCCTTTGTTTATCCGTCATTTTCTTTGATTTATTTCTAAGAAGTGGATATATAGCTGCTTTATAAATCCACTATCCACGTAATTAAGATCAGGTGTGCTGTTGAAGCCAGTAAAATATGTTTTATGATTTCGCAAATGTGCATTAAGGGCACTAAAGAGTTAAACTTTAGGTTCCTACTTTTTGGTTCTTACAACTTATAGGTATCCTTCCTTACACATTATTCCGATCGTTTGTACTTGATTTACTGTATACAATGATCAGTTTCTCCAAATGCTCAGGTGTAAGCTTATGACGCTTATCGGGTAATACAAGTTTGTGTGCTGACAGGGATATTTACATTTCTACAAATTCTATTGCGCATAATTCTTTTTTGGTAGTGTTTAACGGCCACTTTTACTACTTGTGGCACCGCAGCAATGGCATTAGTGATACATGAAATGAAGATGGAGCACCGGTGGAATGCGATGGCGGGGAAACCGGAGAACCAGAGGAAACCTGCGTCTGCGCCGCTTTGTCCACCACAAATTTCACATGTGGTCGCTTGGGATGTGAGATGTAAATCACTTACTAGATGTGGTGAACTTTCTTCAGGATGCACTACATTTTCCCCTTGAAGATGTCTTCCGCAGAACATACACCTTTAAAATGTCAGCATTTCTTTCTAAAACACCGCAAAATTTACTGCTTCATTTTCCTATAGCCTTTATAAGTCACACCATTATAAGGGATTTATTATTTTGTCACTAACGTATTTAAATATTAATTTTGTATTTAAAAAGCTTACGTGTTCCATACACATGATTTTCTCTACTTATTCTGCAAACAAACCATCCTTGAAGAAGATTATTCGTTTATCTACATTATGCTAATTGATATAAACTTTGGCAAAAATTTTCTTATTACTTGCTTCCTTTTAAACAGAAGGGGGATAAGGGAATACACTAAGCTAAAGCGATAGTCATATGTTTTAAAATCTGGTTACTGTGTGTACAATAATTGAAGCTCGGTTCTCTATGCATAGCCAGGAGTAAAGATGAGAAGCGTTTAGTTCAAAATTGAAACTAATGACAAGAAATATCTTAAAAACGGCTAACTCTAAAAAATGTATGTGCTCTACACTTTATGTTTTAACGAAATTTGCATATTTTGTGCAGACAGTTTTTGTCTCTCTCTTACGGTTTACCAGTTATGCAAAATTCACCCGGTATGACGAAGTCTTCAGAGGCTATTTCCAGAAAATTCAAAATATACATTTTATTTTCCATGTAAATAACTTTAACATACTGTGACAGAGCCATCTTCTTTAGTAATTCTCATGTTCGTCTTGGTATGCGAGTCATCGCAGTTGGAGAACTTGGGATCCGTAAACAGAACATAAGGAGCGGCACGATGGACATGAACCTTTGGGAATGCAACCCTCCTCGATTCTTCTCCAAGCTTCAGCTTCCGGAAGTTTTCAGGAAGTTCTGTGACGTTATTTTCTAGCTACAAAAAAGAGGAAGAATTACCGTGCAATGTTTTGTTTTGAATTGTACTGAGTCGTAAGAGACGACCGAATCAGTAAGACATTTGTGACAATACGGTATTTTAATAAAAACCGATTGAGCCATTTTTTAGAAATACAAAATTGTAAAAAATATTTCCATATAAAGGGTAGCTTGGGTTGGGAGGGTTTTATTGAAAATATTCGTGTGAAGGTACTAAACTTAAATACCGAATTTGTTATTTAACGGTCTTTTCGTTTTGAGCTGTGCTGTACACACTTGTTTTTTTCCTAAAAATGTCTGTTTTGTTGAGAGGACCTCAAAGCATATGTTTCCAGTATAATATTTGGGTGAATTACAACACCGCCTCTACCTACTATGTGCATACGTGTGGAGAAAATAAGAATACAAGTATTACCCATATGCTCGATGCATGGAAAAATGATGAAGTATGGAACAACATCGAAAAAATACAATTATACGCTATAAAATCTTGCATACAAGCATAGAAGAACGCGAAACATATCTTAACGCTACATTTCATTTTACAGGTAAAAACAAACTAAATATGCATTTCTAATCGTAACTGTTAAGGTCAACTCTTACTACAGGTGTCATGTAAAGAATTTTGCTAAAGAGACGTAGTTAAAATTAGAATACAGGTTGAGAATAACATTGAATTTTTTATTGACTACCCTGAGGGCTAAACAAAATTTACTTGGGTTAACCGGCTTTCTAAAAGCCTTCCTTTGCAGGGTCATAACAATGCATCGTGTATAAAATCTATTGGCAACAAGTAAAATGCAAATGGCAATAGATCGATCGCTGCCCGGGTACACAGCATTCTAATGCAGACTGTCATATTTTTGCTATGCTTACTCTAGAATCTAATCATAGCATACGAGTTCCGCTCTTTCTACACGTCCATTATGCTGAGAGATGTCGAAGTCCCAGTTACTGTGTAACAGGACTGATAAGGAAGGATTGAGAATGCTTATTGTATTATCTGTCCATTCTTACTTCACCGGTGATGCAAATTCAAAGTGTATTCTTCCGCGAACACAAGTACACACCACGTGGTGGTAAGCTGTTTAGTCTGCCAAGCAATTGTAAAGCCGCGTACTTACGATTGGCAGGAGAATAAATACTTTCACTGTTCACAGAAAATTATTAACTCTGTTAAATATATAATAAATAAAGTACAACAAAACAGGTAGGCGAGTTGTTATTTATTCAGTACGAAATGTAAAACTCTCTCATAAAATTATAAAATGCAGACATGTAGTTTTGAAAGTCTACAAATGTTGCATATGTATGTCACTCCAACAGTTTTTTGGTTGTTCTTTTGCGAATTTTAGTATTCATATATGCACAACCATACACCGCATATTTCTATAATATACTGCCATAATGCAGTGACTTACCAGAAGAGCTAATCTGAAGATGGAACTAGTCCCACTCCTTCAAGATACCTGTCATTTTCTGCAGTTACATTCCAACTGTCTGAATCATCACAGTGATTGATAATTAATGGGACAACGACAATGTCCACCATTCCCTCCAAATCTCACTCTGTTTGCTCTTCCCGAGCAATTTATGATACACATTCACTGCATTTTCGGCTGTCACTTGTTGAGTAGATGTATGCACAAGATGTCGCACCTCGGCTTCTTTAAAAGCTTTGAAAACTTTATGCTGCTTTCGGAAACACCAACAAATTCTACGGTTAACCTAAGTATATTGTTTCATGAAAAAAAGGCACTTTTCACAAAACTTATTATTATATACACTAGGAATAATTCTTTCCTTGTTTATGCTTTACTGGTATTACATGTTTCCGGCATTATTTACTGACTAGAAACAACCGTGGAACTGCACAACGAATATATATTGTTATATAAAGAAATAATGATTAAATGATCAGTAAATTGTGTTCCTTAATCATCCATACTATATTACTTAGACAACATTGCATAGTTTAGTATGATATTTCTGTACTCACTCGGCAATTTATGGGGAACTATGTTGTGACGGAGAAAAACAATAAAACGTTCAACAACCAATCATAGCCATTGCAACCTCTTTACCGGTAAAATAAGGCTGGACAGAGAATAGACACAGCCTACAAAGAATATAATTAGTTTTAACCGATGGTACTTATTACATGAACATGAGCAATGGAAGTAGATTAAATGTAAGCGTTTTGCAAATAAACACTGAGTATCAAAACAAATAGAAGATATTAGAGCTTAATATAAATAAAGTAGTTTTGTAGCGTACACAGCTTTGTCATGTGGGGAGGGGTTGCCGTTGATGACCAGTTTAGTAAAGACCTTCAAAGTTTCCAAATCTAATCTGAGTTCAAGTCTAAATTATTTGAGGACAAATTCCTATTTTTATGCGTGCTTAATTATGATCTCCGAATGCGGAGATGAACTCACCTTGGTTGCTGTCACTTGTCTGTGATACAAAACAGCTGCATGACATTAGAAACGTTTTTGTTAAATGGAAGAGACGGCCAGTAAAAAATAGTGCCCTTGATGTGATCGCTATGACTAAGCGTTTCTAGTTGTCTATTTTTGTTGGTTTATAATATCTGCTTAGTAAATAGTTTAGGCACTTGCTCTCGGTGCAGCGATTAAATCTTAAAGCTGATCGTGGCGTCGGCAACTGTTAAAATGTCATTTTCAACCTTGCATAAACGTACTTGAGGAATACTGTGACAGAAGTCAAGTTAAATGGTTTAGCTGTATTGTGCATAAAAAACGAAAGATAAATTCGTATAATATCAGCTTTGTACAAAAGGTAAGGTTAAATGCTCCCATACTCTTACCCCATTGCAAAAAGTTTGAAAACCTGTGCTTTTCTTTTGTATGGCAAGGCTGTAAAATTATAATAACTTATTAAGCCTATATTAGTTATAAGTCTGCGAACAGTCAAATAGCTATCTATGACATAAAGTTGCATCATACAACTGTCAGTTCATTTATATCTGGAATAGCATATCCAAGATGTATTACGAGTTAGCCCAATTGGCCCCTAATTAGGAAATAGATTCAGCAAATGCTTCACCCCCGTCCCCAAATCTGTCTTTCTCTAGTTTCTGATGAAAACAATATATGTATATGCGCTTAGCACAGTACATGAGTAAGGTGCTGATTTTGTTTTCCCCTTGAATGATTGAAGATATTTTTACAAACTGTTGGATTAATTTCCATCCAGAACATCTCCATTGCGACGACAGCATTGCAAATGTGTGTCACGCTTAGACAAGCTACCGCCCAAAATGTATTCGAATCAAACTGTCATTCGTAGATACAGGTTTCTCTGGACTAATACATATGGCAACTGGTTCTCCACAGGATGTAACGGTCCGAAATCAGAACACAAACATACTTTTTGTCAATATGTCTCATTTTTACTTTCTCTACACGTGCTATGTACATAGTGTATAGTGAAGGTACTGAATTTCACGCAAAAATTCAATACCGAGGTTTCACCGGAAATGCATGTTTAAGGGTCCCCGTGTATTCCCAAAAAACTATTTTTGAAAAATGTCCGTGTGATTATCCGTGAGTCTGTGAACAAGATAACTCTAAACGAAAAGCCGTTAAAATACCAAACTTGGTATTTAAGTTTAGCATCTTCCAAAGTTGCGACTCAAAAATGTTCCAAAAAATCCCCCACCCCAAACTTCCCTTTACTTGGAAAATGTTTCAAAATGTTTTATTTCTTCAAAAATGGCTGTAATGATTTTGATTAAAATACCGTCTACTGAAGATATTTAAATGATAAATAAATGTATATTCTGGGAATAACCTGTAGACAGCTTTTCATCTGCATTAATTTTGCTGAATTTTGCACAACTGGTAAACCGTAATAGATAGACAAAACTTACTACACATAAAATGTAGATCTCGTTAAAACACACCCCCTGACGCTGCAATTATGTCATATATAATCTTTTCGTGTAATCGACCATTTCCGAGATATTTCTTTTCATTTGTTTCAGTTTTAAAATGCTTAAAAAACTGTTCTTATACGGGAATTTGGCAACTCCTGGTCATGCAAAGAAGTGGATTTTAATCACATGGCAATCGCTTGTTAAAAGATTTGACTATCACTTTAGCCTAATGTATTCCTTTATTTCCCTTCTACTTACAAGGATGCACGTTATAAGACCATTTTTGCTAATGTTTATCTAAATTAGCATGAAGTAGATAGAACAAATAGCTTTTCAACAATAATTTGTTACAGAGATGTAGAGAAAATCATGTGAATGAACACATCAGATATTTTCAGTTTATCATCCATAACAGGTGCTCCGGAAAGCAAAACTATTATACCAAATTATACCCCACATCTTAAATTTGAGGGAGGGGCATACTTCTAACAGAAGGTGGTCTATACATACTAAATTATGCCGGTCCCCGTAGCCACGCTCGCTAAAGTGCTTAGCTTTGGTGCTCCGAGTTGTAGAGGATCGCGGGTTCGACTCCCGCCTTGGCCATGGTGTATATGGTTTGTGTATATGCCTGTATAAGAAAAAAAAAGTAAGCGGTAAACAAATAGGTCAATAAAGAAAATGTAGTGAATTTGTAAAAAAAGGGAAACAAGGAAAAGGGAATACCACACTGGAGTCATGTGTTTGTTGAATAGAAAGAAAGAAAAAAAGAAACCAAATAGCTGGTGCTTCCTTCAGAAGTAAAGCGATTGAAATATTAGAGTTGAAATAAACAGTTTGCTAACACTTAAACTGTTAAAAAATAATCTAGAAGAGAAAAACGACATTTAATAAAGAATATCTAGTTTTAATCCGTAAAATTTGTGCATTCATGCGATATAAGTAGTTATGGTGAAGGTTGGCATCAAAGCATGCCGCGTTTTTCAAAACTCCATGAAGCTTTTACTCACAGATAGCATTTATTTATATTTTGCCATTATAATTGATATACGACTATTTCAGTCTTGCATTTTGTAAACGCACATTCCCTTTTAAATCGCGTCTCCGGCTTTGAAGACCACTGAATTAAGCGTTTAGTTTGATGTGCAGTGCTTCTAGAAATTCTCTGAGAAGCTTATTCACACTGGTTTACGCTCTCTAGTCCAGATTTTCTTAAGAGCAGTGCGTTCAATATTGTGGATATTTTGAACTGAACGGTTCTATTATGTCCTATCAGCCGGACAAAAACTGAATATCCATCACCGAAATTTCCATTGGTATTGACAATAATAGCAAAAAACAATGTATTTTGTCTAGTCGGGACAATAGTATCATCGTCGACATAATTACACAATTAAATACACTTCAGCGTTTTATAGTTTGATGCAGTTTTGTGAGCTCAATGTTGGATCTTGCGAATCGCCCCAGGCGCTGCAATTATATAAATAAAATATGTTAACATCCAACTATATGAGTAGTTCATCATATGTGGATGCGTAAAAACCTTAAGTAGCGAACTTACCATTCTTCATACTGGATTAAAAAGTAGTTGCCTTACATAAACGATAGTTCCGTGGTAATAGTTTTGCAGTACTTAAATCACCATTTTTACTTTCACGCACCCCTTCAGGTAATAATTGTATAATTTTAAACTGCAAAATAAGAATATACTGCACTGCTCAAAAATATACTGCAGGAAAGTACCGACAATATTTAATTTACACATATAGGTACGTGAAACACTCTAAGACTTGCTACAGCAACCCTACTGAATCTAAGTGTTATTTATATAATCAAAATACTGCTAATTCACAGTGTTATGCCAGTTATAATATGGACTTTATAAGCAACACGATATAAAATGTAATAATTCAAACAAATACCTTTCAGTGTTTAAATAAATTCAGCTTCAGAGAGACAGCAGGATAAATAGCATTAGGTATTCATTTTCATTTTATTTAATTATTTTAGCTGAAACTATACCTATGTAAATTTATATTTCATCTGTACCGGGTTATACATTTTTTATTTTTTAAAGATGACGCATAACAAAAATTAACCACTTATGCAACACGCGGTTCACCCCACTAAAAAGAATATGTAGAAATTTGGATGCAGTATCCTGATGCTGGCGCAAATAATTACAATTTTAGAGAGATTTTATTTTCTGTACATTTTGCGTTCAGAACTGTGGCAGTCGTAAAAAGGGAGTAAAATAGTTCTACTGTCGGGAAAGGAGTTGCAAGAACAAGAATTACTGGATTGCGATCACGAAAACGCCTCATTTTTTTCGTCAGAATTAAAAAGTGTTTACCAAATGTAATCATGGAATTTACAGTTACACAAGAACAATTAACCAATCAGTATTTGATTTTATTTTTTTTTAAATTCTTTTTATTAATTTACTTTTTTCCCCCTTTGCTTTCTTACATTTCGTTTGGACACGTTTTGAGTGAAAACCTTTAGTGCTTGGAAATCTTAAGGAAATGTGAAAATAAAAGTTATATGTATTCTCCTCATTCTTTAAAACGATTATTCTTTTATCTGCATCATTAGTGGTATTCTACTAATCAAGTTACAGATAAACAGAAATGATTTTATTCCTTAGTTCTTTATACATAAAGGGGAAATGGAATACTCGAACCTAAAGCGACAGTCAAATCCTCTAAGAACTCGCTATGCGATTGCCATTGAAATTCCGGTTCTGTTTCCATGGCTAGGAGTAAAATAAAGGACATATGAAACGGATGAGGACTTCCCACTTGAGAAAAATGTAAGTGTTTTAAATTTGAAACCAATGTATGGAATATCTCGGAAATAAAAATGTATGATAAATTGTGTGTTTTAACGAGACTGTCTTTGTGCACCGCTTACGGTTTACCGGTTATGCAAAAACCATTCAGAATAAAGATGATTTCAGGGATTATTCCCGAGGTATGCAGTATATATATATATTTTATTTGCCACAGAAATATTTAATATAAGACATTTTGGTTAAAACCTTTTAGAAAATAAAAAGTTTCGAAAAGTGTAACATGTAATAGTTTGGAGTGTGGGGGGGGGGTGAGATTTCCCTGAAAATCGTGGTATCGCATTCTTGGAAGATACTGAACTTAAAATGCAAGTTTGAGCCGACTTTTTGTTTTTTAGCTATGCTTTCCACACACACACATATACATACATGCATACATACACACAGACACAGACAGACATACATACATACATACAGACATACATACATACATACATACATACATACATACATACATACATACATACATACATACATACATACATACACACACATACATACATACATACATACATACATACATACATACATACATACATACATACATACATACATACATACATATATTTTTATGTGTTTTGGAAGTTCAGGGGTCCTCAAAACCTGTAATTTTTTATTACCAAAGGAATAAAAATGTCACCTGCGGAATAAGAATTTTATAGTCAGTCGGTGTTTAAATGCCTTCTCTTCATTAATAATTATTGGTATGATAGGTTCTAGAGGGAAAAGCCTATGGCTTATTTAATGTGGTCAAAGCCGTACAACATTTTTAGAAAACGCAAGTAGGATGGGGAAAGGCTGTTTGGTCATTGTATTGTATCGTTCTATAATAAGCGCAAGTCGAGGTTTATAATTGAATGGCGTTGAAGCCCACTTTTAGATATGCTAATTACAGATTGACTAGGACAGAATTGCGAAGTAAGAGAAACCTACATCGATGGCTGTAGAACCTCAAGCCTGATTGAGAGGCCTCTGAGCAAAATTAAGCGGTCTTTAACGCCCAATTTAGAATGGGACGCTGAGAACCATAGTAGTTAAAGGGCGTCCATAAATAACATGCCATTTCTTATCTTTCTTATCTTTCGTGATGCCCTTATCTTCCCCTTCCGCCGTCTCAAAAGGCTCTTTGGTCAGATGAAACGCTTCTTAGTATCAAAAGGTGTTGTAACTTTTCGTTATTGGTCTGATCATGTAATGCATGGTGTTGTCGTATTGTGTATTACATAGGCACAATAGGCGGTGGTCACTGATGACACATGAAATCAGATGTTAATTAGGAAACAAAATTGGGAAGGAAACTTTCCAGGTCTAATTGAGTGCATCTTCCCTATATTTGCAAGTTAAGAAGACCGAGGAAAGCCTGAAAAAAGAACC